>OZ018326.1:140958797-141631297 GCA_963969495.1 Ceratothoa steindachneri | reverse complement strand
AGGAAAATTTGTACGGAATAGGGGAGAAGTGGGTTACGGTTGGAAAAGGATTAAAACTAGAAGGAGGGAAACAACCGTTGAATCATTATACGGAGGAAATTTCATTTGACCTTTAATAACTAGCTTCAGAATAGCTAAATGTTCCCTACGGCTTTACTGGTTTACTGCTTCTATTTCTAATGACAAGACGAGAACACATAACATCAAAAGACATGACGGCCTTACCGACATATTTTCCTCAATCACAGTGAGATCGGTGTACAACGATATACATGGTAGCTTTATTGGTTCCGAGGAAGTGCGGCTTTATTGTGAAACATTAAGAATATTCAAAGTTTATTGTGTGGGTGAAATATTATTTGATAACTTTTAACTAGTTTTTCCAGAACAGGTAGTTGAGAAAGCCTAAATATGGTAATGTTAGAGAGTGTATGTCTTTTTTCATCTGTGTAGATGTACAACTTGGGTGCATAGTTTGCTTAGGAATGTGCTAATCAAGAAATAATAGTGATTTGTCGGAAAGATATTATTGCCAAAATAATTGCGCGTACATATTCAAAATCCATAGGTATAAAGGTGTATCTTGAGGGTAAGTGGTACTCGCGGTGAAGTAAATTTTTGACAGTATTAATTCTGAAAATTTGATCGGATAAATGGAAAAAATTCATTCCAAGGCCTGTGTGAGTGGGTTTAGTGTAAACAGAAGTGTTTAATTTATTATCAAACCTATTGATTAAATTGTATATTGGATTTGTGGGTTAAGCGAGTTTATATATCTTACAAAATTTAAGGGGACAGTTTTGAATTATGTTTTCTACCATATTCGATTGATGGTAAATATTTTCGTTGGACATGGCAAAAGTATCCTGAAATATGACTTTGAGAGATTGTTTGAGAATTTCAGACATGAATCCATTAATTCTATCTGTGGTGGCAAAAGCTTTATGAAGTATGATGACAATTACTTCGTTCATGGGTATATTGGTAAATAAAGAGTTTATATTAAAACTGACCAGTATCGTTTAATCTGAATTCAAGTTGAAGCTCTGTCGTTCATTAGCCAAATGAAAACTGTTTGAAATTTTGTATTGGTTGGTGGTGAACTGTTTGAGAAGTTGAACTCACTATTTTGTTATTTCGTAGGTCGGGAGTCAATTGGCAGCAAGGATAGGGGTAAGAGTTGAATTAGTTTTGTCGCTTTCGGGAGCCCATTCATGAATCCTAAACTCGAACAAGTTTCGCGGAAGGAGTATAGATGTCAGAACTAATTCATTTGAAGACCTAGGTTTGGTCAGTAAACGGTTATTTTTATTTTCTAATCGGATGATTAATTTATTTAATATTTAGTTTAATTTGAATATTTTGGTGGGGTTTTTAAGAATGTTGAGCATTTCGTAAAGTTGTCAGTTTATTTAAGGATAACTACCTTCTATCTTTGTCGTGACGAGGAATGGCTTGATTTCTATTTTGAGAAAGGAAACAAAAAATGCCAAAGTATTAAGGCTTGAAAATAATCGAACTGTGTCGCGGGACAAAACTTTGTTATAGAATATATAGGAAAATTCTAGTAGATGCAAGCAAAATCCTAAGAAAACTCTATGCACCTAATTTGCCCATCTAGAGTGCTAAAAAGACGTACTCTTTCTAACATTAGGGTATTTAGGCTTCCTCAACCGCCCGTTCCGTAAAGAATTGTTAAAAATTCTCCAACAAAATTTATCCTAAATCCAACTTAAAATAACTTTTACAAATATAATTTCAATAGACTCAATAGAAGCAGCAAACTACTAAACCATAAAGAACCTTTAGTCATTCTATAACATAATTTTAGATGCCAAATAGATGCAAACACAGATAATTTCCCCAAATTCGCCAATGATAAAAATGAAATTTCACTTCGTATTTCGAAATCGATGCATATTAAAATGTTAAAGGCTACTCTCAATAATGATTCGCGTGTTTTTCCATCTGAGTTTTAATCTTTCCCCATCCAAAACCTTATTCTCTTGAATTTATTACATCTTTACCTTATCAGGTTGCTTTTCACCCGTTACTCAAACTACATGTTATTATTTCCATATAGGCTCACTATTCCTACTTATTCTATGTTCCTTCCTTGATTTATGCTTCAATTTGCAGAAAAAGAAGCTGTAACCACCTTGAAGTTTAAGGAACATGAATATATCATTATTTCTAGGCCTGGGATTTATTTTATAGCTTAAATTGTCCCTCGTGAGTAGGAACCTCTTCTTGTATATATATATATATATATATATATATATATATATATATATATATATATATATATATATATATCAGCTATATGGATATGTCGACAAACAAAACTTCAGTATAGCTTGGAAGCTATTTAGAAACCTAAAATGCAGCTGGGCATACCATGTGGCAAGATTCCAAGACGATAGATGGACCAGCAAAATACCTATTTGAGCCCATTTGATAAACAACTACTAAAAACACACACAATAAAACAAGATTAGAGATCATTTTTTAAATTTTGAAAATATACTAAAAATTGCAAACTGATTGCATAAGACCGACAAAAATTCTTCATTTCAGGCAAATGCGCGAAATGATATATGATATATATATATATATATATATATATATATATATATATATATATATATATATATATATATATATATATATATATATATATGATTATATATATATATATATATATATATATATATATATATATATATATATATATATATATATATATATATATATTCATTAAATTCAACAGCCCAAGATGCAATATTGAGTTTCTTATTTACTCATGTTGCCTAACGAGAATATTTTTTTCAGTGTTCCTAGATGATGAAAAGAGCGCTTAAATTGATTTTATTTATTTTTCGAAAAAAACAAATTTGACTGTAATTAGTTGATCTTCGGTAACACAGCTAACAGAGAAATACGAAAATAATCTAATAATAATAATCAATCACATAGCAGGAAATATGGTCTGAAATATTTTGATAAAGGCGGAAAGTAGTATAGAATCTAAGGAAGGCCATATAGGGTAAGGGAATGTGCGTGTGCTATGTAGTTGAGTAGCTTCCCCCGAAGTTGTCAAAGATCTTTCTGGCCGAAATTTCTATGTTGATAATATGTTGCCAATGGTCGATTAGGACTGTTTCTGTCATTTTCAGCCGAATGGAGTGAACTTCGCAATAAATAATACCTATTTTTAGGAGCATGTTTTCTATCTCACGTTCATCTCCCTCCCTCATCACTCTTTCCTTTGTAGCTTAGTTGCATGTTCTTTCATTGAGAGCCTTAACGATATCAGCTGTACTTTTGCTCTGGAAAGGGGCTACACCTTCCGATTTTCAGTATAAATTCGGTTGTTTTCCTGCTTTGTTTCTCTTGTTGCTATTTTCCTGAATTCTTGTCTCTTTTATCTTGTCATTATTAATCGATTTATCCTCGCGGGTCGAGTAATTGTCGCTTTTTCTTCTTGTTTGAGTTACTTGCACTTATTCTGCCGGGTTATTTTGTCCCCATATTTTGTGCTAGCTCAAATTTAAGATTTCCATTTAGGTGGGTTCATGAGGAACTACATCTTCTGCATTCTGTTCTTCCCAACAATATAGTTTAATATTACTGCAAATGGTCCGTGTATAAAATACACGTCAAGACATCCTTTGATTCTTCAATAGGTACAGTGAGGTTTCTTCGTTTCTCTTTTTGTTAATGTTGTGTTTCGAAACACTTGCGTAGGTCACGTTTCTTTCCTATTCCTGTTTCCTTCTCTACTTTATCCTTTCTTACAATAATTTATTTGCGCTTCAGGCACGTCATTGCCATTCTTCTTGGAGGCCTTTCACAGTTGAAGGACTACTTCTGAAACTTGCTGCATTATTTCTAATAATGGCCTTCGCATCAAAATTCAGAACAGCTTAGCTATTTCTCTTAGCATTGTTTTATGCTGGAGTTCTTAAATTTTTACCAATTCAAGCATAGCTGTATATTAATATTTTTCTTACTTTACATATGTTCGGGAGATATTTTCATATTAAATAGAAGAAGACCATGCTGCCCGACTTTCTATGTTACGTCAGTCGTTGAACATTCTATCTTAATAAAACGTGCCGTGATTCACAAATATATATTTTCTGTGATTTTCATCCTATCTCTGTCTTGGTTTCTCCATATCTGTGGAAGTGTATCCATTTTTCGATTTTTTTACAAATGATGTCACTTATAGTCGTAATTTCTGTTGCGCTCGATTGAGACTAATTTCTAGACGTCGTTGTCGCTGTTGAAATATACGACGTACCAGTTGATATGTGAATAATTCGGTGTAGTTCGACTTTCAATTGCCTGTAGATTTCATCGCAATAGTCATCCTTTCTCTAATCGTGGTCTTTTGCATGATAGTCCTTAATAGAACTCAGAGGCATTTGAGCCTCCTTTCTTTCTATGTTGCGGGTGGTGCTCCCCAATATCTTTTGTCTGCTGCTTGCACAAGGCACGCTCACTCCCAAGTTATGGATCACTATTTACCTCTAATTTACAATAGTCACATATATGTATATGCGACGCAGTTCCAATAAATTGGGGGATAGTGGTCGTAAAAACCCTACTTCTTTGCCCTCCATAACAGACCATCTTTCCAAGGTTTACTATATCCAACGCTTAAGTGATTCTAAAGGCAAAGATGTAGAAATTATGTTGCGTTGAGTGGAAAAAGATATATGAATCGAATGAAACTCAGTAATTAATTAATTATGTCACCTATTTGAATAACTACCCAATCCACAACTGAAAAAAGTAGCTAGTACCAATCAGATGAGTCTACTTATATTTTTCTTCTAAGATTGTGATTCTTTGACGTGATTCCTCCCTCTGTTACCAAGGTGGTAACTCTTCTGACTCTATAGTTTGAACACGAATGGCACTAAGTATTTCTCGGTTGGAAAAATGTCTCAGATAATTCCATAAAATGAAATTAGGTGCTCTTTTTCATCATCTAGGAACCCAGGACAAGATCCTCCTCAGGTGCTTTGAAAGAGTAAGCAAGGAAATCAATAACGCATCCTTGCTTATATAAGATATTAAATTATATATATATATATATATATATATATATATATATATATATATAGAGAGAGAGAGAGAGAGAGAGAGAGTGTGTAAATTAGTGCGTGTGAGAGAGGCATCGCGCTAAACATAATTTATTAATACAAGGAGAGACATAAAGACCTAGAGAGAAATGAAAGCAATAGATAAAGTGAGTGTGTGATAGAGGATGAGAGAAAGAGAAAGTGTGAGAGATAGACTGATAAAGAGAGAGAGAGAAAGAGAAAAAAAAGAAAAATGAGAAAGAAAAGAGAGAGAGGGGCAAAAGAGTGAGAGATATAGGCAGTGTATGAGAGAGGATGAGAGGAAAGAGTGTGAGAGAGACTCTGAGAGAGTGTGTGTGTATGAGATAGAGTGACAAAAAAAGGGAGTTAAAGACAGAGAAGTCTGAGTAAATAAAATAAAATAGAGAAAGAGAATAAAAAGAGACAGAGCAAAATAAGAGATACATATAATAAAGAGAAAGAATAAAGAAAAGAAAGATGAAGAAGAGCAAGATAAAGAGAAGATAATAAGAAAACAAAGAGTAACAAAGAGTAACAAGGAGTAAAAAGGAAAGAAAGTACCCTAGAAGACTTTACGGTCCATTCAAAGAGGGTACCTTTGGACTAGCAGTCGAGCGGTCACATCTCTGCTCAAATGCTTTTCGACCTATTTAAAACCCTGTCTAGTCTTGACTTAAACTGGTCAACAGATTCACTGTTGACAACTTCCACTGGAAGTGCGTTCCAACTACCGCAGATACTCTACGTAAAAACATTCCCCACAGATCGCGGTTGTTAACGCTTCAGTTCAAGTTTAAAGCCGTGATTTCTTGTTCTGCTCTCAATAAATGTGAGAATATCCCTGTAGTTAACATTGTCGAACCCTCGAAGTATTTTAAGAACTTCGATGAGCTGACTACGCAGTCTACAGGTTTTCAACGAGAACAGATCTAATTCTCTTAATCTATCTTCATAACATTTATGTCTTGTAGAGGGAATTAGTTTGGTTGCTCTAGCTTGCACGCGTTCAAATCTCGCGATGTCCGTTCGAAATAAAGGACTCCAAAATTGTAGGGCATACTCCAGGTGCGGTTGGACATGTGAGTTGTACAAACACAGTTTAATCTCCTTGTTTCGATATCCAAACTAGCGCTTTATGTAGCCTAACATCCTTTGGGCTTTTTTTACCACCTCAATGCAGTTTTGAGATCCAGTGATTGTTACACCCAAGTCCTTCGCAGTGTCGGTAGATTCAATAGCAGTACCCTTAATGATATACTAAGATTGGGTGTTTCAATGGCCGATATGCACTACTTTGCATTTGTTCACGTTAAAAGGCATTTGCCACGTGTCCAACCACTCCCCAATCTTCCCAAAATGTTCCTGCAGGTAGGCAGTATTACCATCCTTTGCAACGTTCATACCAAGCTTGGTGTCATCGGCAAATTTGGAAAACTTGGCAACCACGTCACCCTCCATGTCGTTGACGTAGATGATGAATAGTAGTGGTCCCATGACAGAACCTTGAGGCACTTCGCTAGTAACGGGCACCCATTCAGAAGCCTGTCCATTCACCACCACCCGTTGCCGTCTGCCACTTAGCCAGTTCTCTATCCAGCCGGCTACTTTTCCGTCTATGCTTAGCGCTCGCATTTTTCGGAGAAGGCGGCGGTGTCGTACCTTATCAAAGGCTTTCTGAAAGTCTAAGTACACCACATCCACCGCCTTGTCCCGATCGTGCTCACTGAACACTAAGTAGAATAATTCCACAAGGTTCGTCAGGCATGACCGTTTCCTTCGGAAGCCGTGCTGAGAACTCCTCAGTAGCAGCTTTGACTCTAAATGCGACGTCATTTTGTCCACTATCATACTTTCCATGAGTTTACCGACTATCGAAGTTAGACTGATAGGTCGGTAGTTCGACGGTTGGCTACGGTCTCCTTTCTTGAAGATAGGAGTCACCTCCGCTTCACGCCAGTCTCTAGGAACGCATTCGGTCCGGATTGACATGTTGAAGATTGCGCTTAGGTGAGAGAGATAGTGTAGGAAAGCGCTTGCAAGAGATAGACAAGGAGAGAGTGGAACTTAAAAAGCGAGAAGAGTTAGATTGAAGAGAAAATGAAAATAAGAGAGATGGAGAAAAGAAATAGATAGAGTGAGAGTTTTTGTGTATGAGAGAGAGAGAGTGATAAAATATATAGAGGGAAATATAGAGAGAAGAAGTAAGAGAGAGATATTGCTAGAGTGAAAAAAGAAGGCTAGAAGGAAAGAAAGATTATAGAAAGAAAGTTAATTTGTTGACAATAAGATAGAAAGAGTAAGAGATTTAGATAGAGAGAGCAAGCGATTTTGTGTGTGCCAGAGAAGTAAAGCTGGCGAGTCTGTGTTGAGAGAGACTGAGAGAGATAGATAAAAGAGGAAGAATGATAGAGAGATTAGAGTACAGTAGTTAATTTGTTGAGACGATGAGAGAGAGAGAAAGAAGAAAAGAGTGAGACGAGAGAGATCAAGAGAGAAAAAAGGAGTCGAAAAGTGAGAGAAGAGAGAGTCACAACTCAAAAGGGAAAGATGTACCACAAAGGAAAGCATAGCACAGGCGAAGGCTCTCCCCTCCTACCTCTTCCACCCACTTTTGCGGGTACAAAAAACGTAAAAAACCCTGATTGTGATGAGAAAAAGGATCATAATCAGGAAATTTCAATTGTATAGCTGAAACCTATTTTATTTGTTTATATATTCTACGTTATATACATATTCATGGATTACATCGTCCAGTCTAGATTTAAATTGTTCTATAGATGAACTATTCACCACCTGGACCAGGAGACGGTTCCATGTAGCGCAGATCTTATACCAGAAGTAGTTCCAGTAAATACTACCCTGTAATAGGGGCAAATCCAGCTTGTAGCCATGGTTCCGGGTGGGATTTGTGTTCAACGTGAACATCCTTCTGTATTCCAAGTTTTCGACACCCTTTAAAAATCTTGAAGGTCTCTAAAAGCTGGCCTCGTAATCAGCGCGTCTTCAAAGAGAAAAGTCCCAATTCTTGAAGCCTACGCTTATAGCCTTTGTGCCTAAATTAGGGAATTTGCTTGGTGGCCCTAGCCTGGACACGTTTCAGTCTATCTCTCTTCTTGCGCAGTGTAGGGGACTAGAATTGAACGGCGTATTCCAGGTGAGGTCTGATTAGAGAGTTGTACAATTTGAGGACAATTTCCTTGTAACGGAAACGAAATTTGCCTTTTTATGTAACCCAATAGTCTTTGTGCCTTTTTTCTACATCAGTACACTGCTTGGAAAACTTTAGCTCGATGTGATTTGCACACCCAAATCCTTTTCCAGGTTCGTCACCTCCAGAACTCTACCTAACAAGTGGTAGTCTTTTCGAGGATTGGCATAGCCAATGTGCATCACCCTGCACTTGTCAAGGTTAAATGTCATAAAATGTAAGAAAGTTTTTATTGTGTGAGAGAGACTGAGAGAGTTCTTAAATGAGATAGATTGACAGAGAAAAATAAGTGAGATAAAGAAAGAGACAGAAAAAAATGAAAAGAAAAAGAAAGGGATATAAGGAGCGAAGAGAAAGAGCAAAGAAGAAAAGAATAAGTTGGAGACGTTAAAGACAGAATAGGAAAAAATTGAGAGATATGAAAAAGAGAAAATTGAGATTAAAAGATATCGTGTGTGTGAGAGAGTATGAGAAAAAGAATGTATGAGAGAGATTCTGTGAAAGGAAGAATCGATGTTTGATCTAAAGTAAATGAGAAAAATGTTTAAAAAAATACAAAGAGAAAAAGTAAGGAATAGAAAAGAGGAAGAAAGAAACGTGAGCGAGAAGAGGGTGAGAGTGAAAGTGAAGAGAGAGAGAGAGAGTAATATAGTTTTTTTTGTCTTTGAGGAGAATGTGTAAGGTATGTTATAGAGCGAGTGAGAAATATTATGAAAATATATTAGGAGAGAAAGAGAGAGTATTAGAGAGAGCTGAAGAAAGAAAGTGAGAGATTATAGAGCCGAACGTAATTTGTTGACACGAATAGAGAAAGAGAGATCCATTTCTGTGTGTGAGAGAGATAGTTAAATTTACTGAGTTTGTAAGCGAGAGAGAGAGAAAATAGTAGAAGAGAGAGAGAGATTATAGAACCGAACTTAATTTGTTAAAACAAGAAGAAAGAGAGAGAAAGATTTGCGTGTGAGAGATAATGAGTGTGGCTGTCAGAGAGAAAAAAGAGAGAAAGAAACAAAGATTGACAGAGTGAGAGAGAGAATGCGTGTGTGTGAGAGAGAGACTCGGTAATAAACAGTGACAGAAAGAAACGAAAGAGAGAGAGACAAGACTAGAACGAAAGATAGGGAGAGAAAAAGAGCGAGATAAAAGAAAGATAGAGAGAAAATGAAGAAAGAGAAAAGGAGATTGGGTGTTTTAGAGTGTAAGAGAGTGTATGTGAGAGAGACAGAGAGAGCGCCTGTATTAGATAGTGACACAAATAAGTGAGATCAAGAGAGAGAGAGAAGAAAGAAGAAAGAGAAAGTTTGTATGTGAGATAGTGCAACAACAACAAGGAGTAACAACAACAAGGAAAAAAGGGACCCTAGAAGACCTTTCGGTCCATTCAAGAAGGGTAGCTTTGGACTAGCAATCGAGCGGGCACATGGCTACTCAATTGTTTTGCGTCCCTAAACGGCCACTTTTCAAGACTTTGTCTAGTCTTGACTTGAACTGGTCAACAGATTCACTGTTGACAAATTCCACTGGAAGTGCGTTCCACTTACCTCAGATGCTGTGAGTGAAAAAATTTCCACACAGATTTCGGTTGTAACGCTTCAGTTCAAGTTTGAACCCGTGATTGCGCGTTCTGTTCTCACTGAGTGTGAAAATATCCCGGTAGTCAACATGTTCGAACCTTCGAAGTATTTTGAAAACTTCGATGAGCTGACCACGCAGTCTACGGGTTTCCAGCGAGGACAGATTTAATTCTTTCAGTCTATCCTCATAACTTTTATGTCAGATAGAGGGAATCAGCTTGGTTGCCCTGGCTTGTACGCGTTCCAACCTTTTGATATCCTTTCAAAACGAAGGACTCCAAAATTGTACGGCATACTCCAGGTGCGGGGGAACGAGGGAGTTGTACAGACAAAGTACTGTCTTCTTGATACGGTATCCAAACTTGCGCTTTATGTAGCCTAACATCCTTTGGGCTTTCTTCTCTGCCTCGATGCAGTGTTTAAAAAACTTGAGGTTGCTAGTATAGGGTTAGACCCAAGTCCTTCTCAGTGTTGGTCGATTCAATAGCAGTGCCCTTAAAGATATACTGAAATTGGGGGTTTCTGTGGCCGATATGCATCACTTTGCATTTGTTCACGTTAAAAGGCATTTGCCACGTGTCCGACCATTACCCAATCTTCCCAAGATCTTCCTGCAGGCGGGCAGTATTTCCATCCTTTGCAACGTTCATACCAAGCTTGAGATCGTCGGCAAATTTGAAAATCTTAGGAACCATGTCACCGTCCATGTCGTTGACGTAGATGATGAATAGTAGTGGTCCCATGACAGAACCTTGAGGCACCCCGCTAGTAACGGGCACCCACTTAGAAGACCTTCCATTAACCACCACCCGTTGCCGTCTGCCACTTAGGCAGTTCTCGATCCAGCCGGCTACTTTTCCGTCTATGCCCAGCGCTCGCACTTTCCGAAGAAGGCGGCGGTGTGGTACCTTATCGAAGGCTTTCTGAAAGTCTAGGTAGACGACCTCCACCGCCTTTTCCCGATAGTGCTCACTAAAAACGAAGTGGAAGAATTGCACAAGGTTCGTCAGGCATGACCGTTGCCTTCGGAAGCCGTGCTGGGAACTCCTCAGTAGCAGGTTTGACTCTAAATACGACGTCACTTTGTCCAACATGATGCTTTTCATGAGTTTACCGACTATCGAAGTCAGACTGATAGGTCGGTAGTTCGACGGTTGGTTACGGTCTTCTTTCTTGAAGATAAGAGTCACCTTCGCCTCACGCCAGTCTCTAGGAACGCATCCGGTCCGGATTGACATGTTGAAGATTGCGCTCAGGTGTCGTGACACTTGATCGCGCACTTCTTTTAACACTTTAGGTAGAAACCCATACGGGCCAGGTGACTTATTTGTCATTAGGTCACTGATCTTCTTTTTGATTTCAACTTCCGGGAAGTCCATATCCTCCAGCTTTCCCCCCGAGTAGGAATTCGTCGGCTGGGGAATGGGACCACATTCGTCAGTAAACACTGAAGAGAAGTAGTCGTTGAGAAGGTTAGCATTTTCTGAATTTTTTTAATGTCCCCTCCTCATTCCGCAAAGAGCCAATCGTTCGACGGATCGGTTTACGGCTGTTTGCATATCCAAAGAACTCCTTGGGATTCTTTTTACAGAGTCTCGCCACTCGGAGTTCCTCAGACCGGTAGCCGCCCTTATGCTGGACTTCACTCTCCTGGATAGCCTCTGGGATTCGTCAAAGTTACCCGAAATCTTCGATTGCCGGTACACAGTTCTCTTCTCCCCAAGCAGTTGGCCGATTTCTCGATTAAATTACTTTTGGTTGAACAGAAGACCGACGTGGGCATTTCAGAGGGATGAAACGCGATTGAAGGCTCATGAATGTGGTTTTGAAACTATTCTACGAGTCTTCAACAGCATTGCACACTTCTAGCCTCACGTCAGTCAGTACAGCAAGAAGGCTTGCAAAGTCTGCTCTTCTCAAGTCAAGTTTCCTTGATTGACTGGCAACAGACCTTACCTTCGGGATCTTGATGGTAAATCTAATTAGCTGGTGATCACTGCCACCGAGGTCTTTGCCTACAGAGAGATCCTCAACGATATCCTCCTCAGAGGTGAAGACCAAGTCAAAGATATTGTCACCTCTCGTCAGTTCTCTGACCCATTGAGTGAGGAACTCGTTGTTGGCGAACTCCAGGAGTAGCACGCTCTCGCCACAGACTGCTCTGGTTTCCCAGTCAACTTGGCTGTTGAAGTCGCCCATAGCGATGCACACTCTGCCTTGAACAAGTTCACCCAGCAGCTGGTACAGTTCCCTGTCCTTCTCAACGGGTTGGGAAGGGGGTCTGTAAAGCACCAGGGTCCTGTATCTGACAGGACCCATCTCTAGGTCAAGGTAGAGAGAAACAAACCCAAAGAAAGGAGAGAGATCGGTAGATATTATAGAATGGAAATTAATTTGTTGACCTAATGGGAACAAAAGAGAGAGAGTTTTTCTGTCTGATAGAGCTTGTGAGATATGTAGTGTGTGCGAGAGAGAGCAAGACTGATCAAGAGACAGGTAAGAAAGAGAGAAGAGAAAAATAGAAATAAGAGCGTTAGAGAGAAAAATAGAGAAAAAAATCGTGTGTGTGTGATAGTTTGAGAAACAAAATGCGTGTGAAAGAGTGTGTGCATAAGAGAGAGCGACAGAAAAAACGCAGTCAGAATGAGAAGAGAAAAGGAGAAAAGAGATAAAAGAAATAAATAAGAGTGAATAAATAAGGAACAATAGAGTGAGTAAGAGAAATAGTCTGTGCGAAAGAATGTGAGAAGAAATTGTGTCTGTGTGAGAGAGAGAGAGAGAAAGTAACAACAAGGAGTAACAACAAGGAAAGAAGGTACCTTAAGAGACCTTACGGTCCATTCAAAGAGGGTACCTTTGGACTAGCAATCGAGCGGGCACATGGCTGCTCAATTGTTTTGAGTCCCTAAAAGGTCACTTTTCAAGACTTTGACTAGTCTTGACTTGAACTGGTCAACAGATTCACTGTTGACAACTTTCACTGGAAGTGCGTTCCACATACCGCAGATACTGGAAGTGAAAAAATTTCCACACAAATTGCGGTTGTAAGGCTTCAGTTCAAGTTTGAAGCCGTGATTGCGCGTTCTGTTCTCACTCAGTGTGAAAATATCCCGGTAGTCAACATTGTCGAACCCTCGAAGTATTTTGAAAACCTTGATGAGCTGACCACGCAGTCTACGGGTTTCCAGCGAGAACAGATCTAATTCCCTTAGTCTATCCTCATAAATTTTATGTCGGATAGAGGGAATCAGCTTGGTTGCCCTGGCTTGTACGCGTTCCAATCTCGCGATGTCCTTTCGCAATGAAGGATTCCAAAATTGTACGGCATACTCCAGGTGCGGTTGGACAAGTGAGTTGTACAGGCACAGTACAATCTCCTGGTTCCGATAACCAAACTGGCGCTTAATATAGCCTAGCATCCTTTGGGCCTTTTTCTCCGCCTCAATGCACTGTTTTGAGAACTTGAGCTCACTAGTGATTGTTACACCCAAGTCCTTCTTAGTGTCGGTGGATTCAATAGCAGTGCCCTTAAGGATATACAGAGATTGGGGGTTTCGGTGGCCGATATGCATCACTTTGCATTTCCACACGTTAAAAGGCATTTGCCACGTGTCCGACCACTCCCCAATCTTCTCAAGATCTTCCTGCAGGCGGGCAGTATTTCCATCCTTTGCAACGTTCATACCAAGCTTGGTATCGTCGGGAAATTTGGAAATCTTGGCAACCATGTCACCGTCCATGTCGTTGACGTAGATGATGAATAGTAGTGTCCCAGGACAGAACCTTGAGCACCCCGCTAGTAATGGGCACCCACTGAGAAGACTGTCCATTTACCACCACCCGTTGCCGTCTGCCACTTAGCCAGTTCTCGATCCAGCCGGCTACCTTTCCGTCTATGCCAAGCGCTCGCACTTTCCGGAGAAGGCGGCAGTGTGGTACCTTATCAAAGGCTTTCTGAAAGTCTAGGTAGACCACATCCACCGCCTTGTCCCCATCGTGCTCACTGAAAACGAAGGGAAAGAATTCTACAAGGTTCGTCAGGCATGACCGTTGCCTTCGGAAGCCGTGCTGTGAACTCCTCAGTAGCAGGTTTGACTCTAAATACGACGTCACTTTGTCCACCATGATGCTTTCCATGAGTTTACTGACTATAGAAGTCAGACTGATAGGTCGGTAGTTCGACGGTTGGTTACGGTCTTCTTTCTTGAAGATAGGAGTCACCTCCGCCTCACACCAGTCTCTGAGAACGCATTTGGTCCGGATTTACATGTTAAAGATAGCACACAGATGTCGTGATACTTCCTCGCACACTTCTTTCAACACTTTAGGTAGAAACCCGTCCGGTCCGGGGGACTTATTCGTCTTTAGGTCAGCGATCTTTTTCTTCATTTCTCCTTCGGTGAAGTTCATTGCCCCTAGCTTTTCCCCCGAGTAGGAATCCGTCGGCTGGGGAATGGGACCACACTCTTCAGTAAACACCTGAAGAGAAGTTGAGGTGAGAAGGTTAGCATTTGTCTGCATCTGAATGCTTTAATGTCCCCTCCTCATTCCTCAAAGGGCCAATCGTTCGACGGATGGGTTTACGGCTGTTCACATATCCAAAAAACTCCTTGGGATTCTCTTTACAGAGTCTCGCCACTCGAAGTTTCTCAGACCGCTTAGCCGCCCTTATGCTGGACTTCACTCTCCTGGCTAGCCTCCAGTATTCTTCAAAGTCACCCGAGATCTTCGATTGCCGGTACACATTTCTCTTCTCCCCAAGCAGTTGCCCGATTTCTCGATTAAACCACTTTGGTTGAACAGAAGACCGACGGGGGCATTTCAGAGGGATAAAACGCGATTGAAAACTCATGAATGTGGTTTTGAAACTGTTCCAAGAGTCTTCAACAGCATCGCACTCTTCTAGCCTCGCGTCAGTCAGTTCCGCGCGTAGACCTGCAAAGTCTGCTCTTCTTAAATCGAGTTTCCTTGATTTACTAGTTGCAGGCTCTGCCTTGGGGACTTTGACTACAAATCTAATTAGTCGGTGGTCACTGCCACCGAGCTCTTCGCCAACAGAGAGGTCCTCAACGATGTCATCCTCAGAGGTGAAAACCAAGTTGAGGATATTGTCTCCTCTCGTTGGCTCTCTCACCCATTGAGTGAGGAGCTCGTTGTTCGTGAACTCCAGGAGTAGTGCGTTCACGCCACAGGGTTCTCTGGTTTCCCAGTAAACTTGTGTGTTGAAATGACCCATTAAGATACACACTCTGTCTTCGACAAGTTCTCCTAGTAGCTTGTACAGATCTCTGTCCTTTTCAACGAGTTGGGCAGGTGGTCTATAAAGCACCAGGGTCCTGTATTTGGCAGGACCTATCTCTAGGTCAACACCTAGTAGTTCATGGTCGGATACGATGTTGCAATCCGTCGAGTTGAGAGTATCCTTGACATACAATATCACACCGCCACCCTCTCTGTCTGGCCTATCTTTCAAGAAGAGCTGGTAACCGGGAATCGTGAATTCACCTTCAAAATCTCGGCTTGAGGTTTTTATCCACGACTCCGTTATGGCCACCATCTCCGGTTCTTCTGTTGCTACGAGGCCACGAAGTTCTAGAAACTTGTTTCTGATAGACCTCGCATTAAACAGAAGAACTTTGAAGGAGTCCCCGACTGTAGGACTCCCTACGCTCTTCCGTTTCCCGCTTTCTTTCTCTGTGGCGGGGTCACTCCCCTCTTTGTGACTTCAGAAAAGGTCGTTCCTGAAGTAACACGGGTGTACTGGCGTACGTCCTCCTTTACTCGGGGTCTGACACTTCTTTGGGTCCGCTCCACAACATCCTGGATTATGTTTGCGAGTGCAGCTTTCCCTTTAAAGGAAAGATGCACTCCGTCCCTTTTGTACAGGTCATTTCTCTTGTAAAAGGTGCGGTAGGGGTCTACAAAAAAGACTCCTTCCGCCGTACAAAGATCTCCCAGGCGTTGGTTTATGGAGACGTTCCTCGCGTGAGCATTGCGGGATGGACCTCGTCTTAGGAGTATCCCGACCACGACACGTCTGCGGGTTTTTAGCCCACAGTCGTCAACTCCTCCCATAACCGTGGTCAGGATCTTCCAGCTGGCGCCTACATTGCCTCCTCGTAGGTAGAGATCGTTGCCACTTGCCATGAGGGCAACTACAGAGTTCTCAGAAATCTGAGATTTCTCAGCCTCCACCCTTATTTCTCCGTTCCCCTTTCCTGGAAGGCAGCTTACCTTCACACTGGTGCGAAGGCGGGCCGCTAGCAAGGGTTGTAGATCCCGCGCTTGGGAGTCACCGATCACGATGACCCTCGCGCATTTGGGTTCAGAGGACAGAGGCTTCTGTTTCAGTATGGGCTCTTTCGATTCCTCTTTCTTCCCCACTTTTTGGGGTTTTTTCTTCTTTTTCTTCTTCGTTTTTTCTTCCGTTTTTACTTTCTCTTCTGTTTTTCCTTTCTTACTCTTCCTTTTCTTCTTTTTGACGCTTTGAGTAACCCCAGCAGCTGCTGGCTCTGGGACGTCGGATGGTTGGCCTATCTCTATCGACGCGGTGCATGAGGGCCCAAAAGAGGAGCCATCTGCGTCGTTGGGAGTTTCTTGTTGCTGTTGCTGTCCATTGGTGGCTTTAATCTCTGCAATGATGGCTTCGAGATGACGGATTTGAGTCACATGCTCAGACTCGAGGATTTTCACCTTTTCTTCCAGCCGTCGTGTTTTTTCCTCAGAAGATTTAAAAAGTTCCTTAAGCTCCTGAAGTTCTGCCCTTAGGACGCAGTCCGTGCAGATACTTCCAGGATGGCATTTTGAGAAACACCCCTCCGGAAAATCTACGCACCACTTGTCCTTTTGGCATGTCGAGCAGGTATACTTTAACGCACCAGGTCCTTTCTTTCCAGTCATGCTGAACACTTTATATCTCTGAATACTTTGTGACCACTTAATAAAAAAGAAAGGGGGTGGTGAGTTCGCCCCGCGTGAGTCGCTCCCGCTTATCGATCAGAGAGGTTTCGGATCTTTCAGAAGGCACGCTCCTTGTGATGCTGTTCGTCCGACCGAGTCGTTAAACCTCGGCGTGCCGTGGCTCCCAACCAAGCAGCACTGACGGTCCCCGAAGGGGCCATCGATTTCTCACCAGGTGAACAACGGAGCACACCCCGTACTAAACTCCTACTAGTTTCCTTCACGACGGCCAAGATCTCGGAGCAGCGTTCAGTGGATATCCCGCCACACCAAGAGACTCGACCCAAGGCTTTTTGTTGGCCTGGCAACCAACATGGGAACAAAGGGCCGTCACCACGGACCAATGCTACCAGAGGCACCCGTCAACGGTCACTGGGAATGGTCAATAATTATGCGCCAGGAAAGGGGTTACCGGGGCACTACCCTCATCCCATTCATCGTGCCCCAACGCCTAAGACCCCTCAAGTCCTAGTCTCTCGCAACCAGTGAGCGTCGATTGGCGTTGTTTATAGAGGTTCCAAAGCCTCTCTTCTGACGCGTGAGGTAGCTACCAGGTCCTTATATGTAGATAGATGTAAAAAGAGTAAGAGTGACATGATAGGTATAGGGGTTGTTTTTTTGTTGTTTTTTTCTTTATGTATAAGTAGAAGAAATAGGATTAATTTTTAGAGAAAGAGGAAGGATAAAGTAGGATAAAAAAAGACAAAGACACACTTAGTCTGGAACCTAATTTCCGACCAAATCGACAAGGGAAACCCTGCCAGGGGTGCCAGAAGATAGGTACCCCCGCCGACATAGCTCGAAAAGTCAAGGGTACGCACAAGCTCTCTTTCCGCGACAAGGGGGCGTCACCTCTCTCTCTACTTTCTTTATGAGAGAGAGAGAGAGAGAGAGAGTGTTTGATAGAGATTGACATCAAAAAAATGAAATAAAAGAAAGAAAAGAGAAAGAAAATAGAGTGAAAATAAAGAATCAAAGAGAATATAGTGAAAATAAAGAAGCAAAGAGAATAGATTGAAAATAAAAAAGCGAAGACAGAGAGAGAGAGAGAGACTAGATAGAGACAGAATTAGCGAGAGAGAGAGAGAGCGAGATCAAAAATGCCCTACGTAAAAGTTCAGTCCCAAGCTAGTCTTCGACCGCCTCTCGTACGTATAACAGCCTGGGAATGTGCTATCACATGAAAAGTCAGAGTTAGCAAGTGTATATCTCATTTTTCTATCATTAAAATTTATCTCAGGGCTGATTACGTGTAAATGTGCAAAGGAGAAGGCAAAATGTATGCGGTAAACTATCCCTTTATTGCTTCATCATCAAGGAAACACGAAAATTCATAAAGAAAAAGTGCTTTATAGTAATCCAATGCATTTTGTGTATAAATGAAATTGTGTCTACGAGATATTTGAACCAAGGCAAGTAAGTATTTGCCCCAAGCGCTGATCCATCCCCTGCCACAGTCGTATAGTACAGGTAGGAAGGAGAGGCATTTCGAGAGGACGGTCATAAGAACAAAAATAATCACTTATGAGTTCGTGATTACCGTTCCGATATTTGCATTTTCGTCTCGTCTGATTATAATCAGTTGTTATCCTTCATCCCGGTTATCAAATTTAACTTCAAGGGTGATCCCGTTAGCGCCATTCCACTACAACCTTATTCATGGCCCCCTCTGGTCATAGAACGTACCAAGGAAGTCTGCATGTGCATGTTTCACATGTCAGGCCTGCACGGACAGCCGGGCAGAGAGCTACACATATCTGAGGTTGGTTTGTTTTTCTTTCCCCCGGCTTTTGTTTCATGAATCTAAAACAAATCTTGGCTGTTCTCGTTTACAAGTAATCTACTTTGCTTTCTCCCGTCAATAATGTGGAATGCCATATTTATAAATGTATATGCATATATAAATGGCGTGCGGGGACTTTAGTTATATAGGAGCAGGAACTTTGAATTGTCTTTATACTCGTAGCTCGAAAATAATACAACAACTATTTAAAATTAGATAAATACTTGGCATTTAACATTAAATTGTTTTAAGAATTAATCCAGCTTTCTTGCAAATGGCAAGCATTAAATATAACCCTATAAACACTTCATTACCAATTAAACTTTTCTAAATAATATTAAATTTATGTTTATGATAAAAACATCAAAATGAACTATCGGCTTAAGAATATTTGATTTTTTCTAATGATGAAGCAATGATTCTCTTGCTCCAATTTATCACACTATATATATATATATATATATATATATATATATATATATATATATATATATATATATATATGTATAGAAAGAGAGAGAGAGAGAGAGAGAGATGAAAAAACTAAATACTGAATAATACGTGATGTAAAATGTTAGGAATATCCAAGGAGAAAATAACACATGGAATCCTAATCGCGTTCATTTTTACATCGTCAGCGTGAACAAATATTAATCAAATTAAAAGGAAAAGAATTATTATAAAAGATGATAATGACGTAACACTAACCAATAAATGAACATGCACAAAGTCACCAAAGAAAATGTTTTTGTTTATTAAGTAAATTCCAATTGCAACAGCACAACATACACTTTCAACTGAAAAAACTCCATATTGCTAAAAAAAAAATTTAGTTGAGAATTAATCTAATACAAGAATACCTCTCAACACAACCACCTTGTCGTCGATTAGAGAGCTTGCGTGATCTGCCTGAGTTAAGCTAGCTAAGCTGGGGGACTTTTAGTCCGGTAGGGTCACCCATGTCAGTAAGGTAGCTGTAGTAAGATCCAGACTAACGGTTGTCAAACTTCTCTACCACTTCTTTGATGCGTCTCCTTGCATCCCCCTACCAACCTCTTCGATTCTGTTAGTACTAAGTTTCACCAACTCCCTTCAACTGTCAAAAAATCAAAACAAAAACCCAATAACAAAAAAAAAACCTTCATCTCTATTACAATAAGTTGTTTATTAATAAGGGCCTCACCAGCTCCCTTATGCTGCGTGAGAAGAGAGGGTTGGGAACCTCTTTAAATAACGCCTTGGAGCACTCATAGGTTACAAGAGACTGAGATTGAAGGGATCTTAGGCGTTTGGGGTAAGATCAATGGAGATATGCTAGGTACCCCTAGGAAGCTTTCTCCTAACGTGTAATTGCCTGACGAGCTCCCTGTGACCGCTACTTGGTGAATAAAGGCTCAACTGATCTTTGGAGAGAGCTTTTGTGCCTTGCTGGTTGCCAGATCAGCTAAAGATCTCGGATGAAGTCGTAGGCACTTAGCTTTACTATTTGCCTCAAGTCTGGCCGTTTTTAGTTGATTATTAGGGCTTAGTAGGAAGACAGTTACACCTCAAGCACCCCTGTCGAAAAATCAGAGAACCAGTTCACTGGGGCTCTCGTGCTGCTCAGTTGGGAGCTGCGGCACGATTGGGGACGTCCGGCCCAGGGGAGACCTTAGGGTTGGTGTGCTTGATCAAAGGGTTTCTGTTCGCCGAACGACCGAAAACCTCCTGGAAATAGGCGGATGTGATTAGTGCGAGAGAAAATCACAACCAAAAACCCCTTTTTTAATGCGTATGGTCCGAGATTTTTGTAAGATGGCGAAGAAGAATGGTCTTCCGTTTCGAAAGCTAACCTGCAAAATATGCAAAGTCTACAGATGGAGTGAAGACTTCGGGGGAAGGAGTTGCAAGGAACTCACAGATGGCGTCAGTGTCTGTGACTTCTGCGAACTCGAGAAGCGCCTGGGCGAGAGCATCGCTCAACTGAGAGAGGAGAACTCCCTCCTTAAAAGGAAAGTTCAACTCTTAAAAACAGAGAGATGCAGATGCTCAGGCGAGAAGGCTCCCGATGTCCAACAGCCGATTTCTTCTGCTGAAAGGCTTCCTCAACGAGCCAAAAAGAAGAAAAGAAAGAAAAAAGAAGAAAAAGTAGAAATAGAAGAAGAGAAAGTTGAAAGAGAAGAAGAGAAAGTAAAAGGAGAAAAAGAGAAAGTAGAAAGAGAAGAAAAGAAACTGGAAACAGAAGAAGAGAAAGTAGAAGCAGAAGAATAGAAACGGGAAACAAACGAAGAGATAACAAAGGAAGTCAAGAAGAAGAATAAGAGGAAGAATAAGAAGAAGAAGAAAAAAAATTTAGAGATACAAGAGGAAAGCGGAAAGTCGCCTCCGAAAGGAAAGACTAAGTCGTGAGCAGACAAATGTGCAAGAGTCACCCTTATTGGTGATTCTCAAGCACGGGGTCTGAAGCCCCTGCTAGCGGCGCGCCTTCGCACAAGCGTTAAGGTCAGCTGCATTCCAGGCTGTGGGAATAAGCAGGTAAGAGCTGAGACCGAGAAGTCTCAGATTTCAGAGACTTCAGTCGTTGCCCTTATGGTAAGTGGCAACGACCTTTACCTCAGAGGAGGTAGGGTAGGCCCTACAGGTGAGATTATGAGGACAGTTATGGGCGCTGTCAACGACTGTGGATTGAAAACCCGCAGACGCGTCGTGGTGGGGATGCTCCCGAGGTGGGGTCCAAGCCGGACTGCCCACTTGAGGAACATGTCGCTAAACAGGCGCCTTGCAGACCTCTGTACGGCTGAGGGTGTCTTTTTTGTGGACCCGTAAGCCGTATTCTATGGCAGAAAAGACCTCTACCAAAGTGATGGGGTGCACCTCTCCTTTAAGGGCAAGGCGTTCCTAGACAACCTCATCCAGGATGTCATGGAGCGCACCCAAAAAAGTGTCCGGCCCATTGGGAAGGCAGACGTACGCCAATACGCCCGAGTCACTCCCCAAACAACCTTCTCGGAGGTTGTCAAAAATGGTGCCATCGCGACAAACAAGAAGCCGGGAAACGGAAGAGTATAGGGAGTCCAACATTAGGGGACTCCCTAAAAGTTCTTCTGTTCAATGCGAGGTCAATCAGGAACAAGTTTCCTGAGCTGGAAGAACCCGAAATGGTAGCCATAACAGAATCGTAGATAAAAACCTCAAACCGAGAATTTGAAGGCGAATTCACGGTTCCTGGCTACCAACTCTTCCACAGACATAGGCAAGACAGAGAGGGTGGTGGTGTAATGTTGTATGTCAAGGATACAATCAAATCTACAAACTCCAAAGTTATATCTGACGACGAGCTCCTAGGCGTTGACCTAGAGATCGGTCTTGTCAGATACAGGACCCTGCTGCTTTACAGACCCCCTTCCCAACCCGTTGAGATGGACAGAGAACTGTACCAGCTGCTGGGTGAGCTGGTTCAAGGCAGAGTGTGCATCGTTATGAGCGATTCCAACAGCCAAGTTGACTAGGAAACCAGAGCAGCCTGTGGCGAGAGCGCGCCACTCCTGGAGTTCGCCAACGAGTTCCTCACTCAATGGGTCAGAGAACCGACGAGAGGAGAAAATATCCTTGACTTGGTCTTCACCTCTAAGGATGATATCGTTGAGGATATCTCTGTAGGCGAAGAGCTCGGTGGCAGTAATCACCAGCTAGTTAGATTTAGCGTCAACATCCCGAAGGTAAGGTCTGTTGCCAGTCAATCAAAGAAACTTGACTTGAGAAGAGCAGACTTTGCAAGCCTTTGAGCTGGACTGACTGATGTGAGGCTAGAAGTTTGCGATGCCGTTGAATACTCGTGGAATAGTTTCAAAACCACATTCATGAGTCTTCAATCGTGTTTCATCCCTCTGAAATGCCTCCGTCTGTTTTCTGTTCAACCTAAGTGGTTTAATCGAGAAATCGGACAACTGCTTAGGGAGAAGAGAACTATGTACCGGCAATCGAAGATCTCGGGTGACTTTGACGAATACCGGAGGCTAGCCAGGAGATTGAAGTCCAGCATGAGGGCGGCTAAGCGGTCTGGGGAACTCCGAGTGGCGAGACTCTGTAAAGAGAATCCCAAGGAGTTCTTTGGATATGTAAACAGCCGTACACCACTCCGTCGAACGATTGGCCCTTTGAGGAACAAGGAGGGAACATTAAAGCATTCAGATGCAGAAAATGCTAACCTCCTCAACGACTACTTTTCTTCAGTATTTACTGAAGAGTGTGGTCCCATCCCCCAGCCGACGGATTCCTACTCGGGGGAAAAGCTGGAGGATATGGATTTCACGGAAGTTGAAATCAAAAAGAAGATCAGTGACCTAATGACGAATAAGTCACCTGGCCCGGATGGGTTTCTACCTAAAGTGTTGAAAGAAGTGCGCGATCAAGTGTCACGACACCTGAGCGCAATCTTCAACATGTCAATCCGGACCGGATGCGTTCCTAGAGACTGGCGTGAGGCGAAGGTGAATCCAATCTTCAAGAAAGGAGATCGTTTCCAACCGTCGAACTACCGACCTATCAGTCTGACTTCGATAGTCGGTAAACTCATGGAAAGCATCATGGTGGACAAAGTGACGTCGTATTTAGAGTCAAACCTGCTACTGAGGAGTTCACAGCATGGCTTCCGAAGGCAACGGTCATGCCTGACGAACCTTGTAGAATTCTTCCACTTCGTTTTCAGTGAGCACGATCGGGACAAGGCGGTGGAGGTGGTCTACCTAGACTTTCAGAAAGCCTTTGATAAGGTACCACACCGCCGCCTTCTCCGGAAAGTGCGAGCGCTTGGCATAGACGGAAAGGTAGCTGGCTGGATCGAAAACTGGCTAAGTGGCAGACGGCAACAGGTGGTAGTAAATGGACAGTCTTCTTAGTGGGTGCCCGTTACTAGCTGGGTGCCTCACGGTTCTGTCCTGGGACCACTACTATTTATCATCTACGTCAACAACATGGATGGTGACATGGTTGCCAAGATTTCCAAATTTGCCGACGATACCAAGCTTGGTATGAACGTTGCAAAGGATGGAAATACTGCCCGCCTGCAGGAAGATCTTAGAAAGATTGGGGAGTAGTCGGACACGTGACAAATGCCTTTAAACGTGGGGAAATGCAAAGTGATGCATATCGGCCACAGAAACCCCCTAATCTCAGTATATCCTTAAGGGCACTGCTACTGAATCCACCGACACTGAGAAGGACTTGGGTGTAACAATCACTAGTGAGCTCAAGTTCTCGAAACAGTGCATAGAGGCGGAGAAAAAGGCCCAAAGGATGCTAGGATATATTAAGCGCCAGTTTGGTTATCGGAACCCGGAGATTGTACTGTGCCTGTACAACTTATTTGTCCGACCGCACCTAGAGTATGCCGTACAATTTTGGAGGCCTTCATTGCGAAAGGACATCGCAAGATTGGAACGCGTACAAGCCAGGGCAACCAAGCTGATTTCCTCTATCCGACATAAAAGTTATGAGGATAGACTAAGGGAATTAGATCTGTTCTCGCTGGAAACCCGTAGACTGCGTGGGGTCAGCTCAGCGAAGTTTTTAAACTACTTCAAGGGTTCGACAATGTTGACTAGCGGGATATTTTCACACTGAGTGAGAACAGAATGCGCAATCACGGCTTCAAACTTGAACTGAAGCGTTACAACCACAATCGGTGTGGAAATTTGTTCACTTACAGTATCTGCGATATGTGGAACGCACTTCCAGTGGAAGTTGTCAACAGTGAATCTGTTGACCAGTTCAAGTCAAGACTAGACAAGGTCTTGAAAAGTGGCCGATTAGGGACGCAAAACAATTGAGCAGCCTTGTGCCCGCTCGATTGCTAGTCCAAAGGTACCCTCTTTGAAGGGACCGTAAGGTCTACTAGGGTACCTTCTTTCCTTGTTGTTAGTCCTTGTTGTTACTTCTTGATGTTACCTACCGTTCGTTACCTATACCCTAAACTGTAAACGTTTGAATGTTGGGTGAAGGCAGACTCCCCAAAAGTTATTTCAAAGGCGTTTGGGATGGAAATAAAATCATTTGCCATAGCCCAGTCAATGAGATTGCTTACTGTAGATTGCTGAATATAGCAGGCGGTAGAATTTTGTCCTATCTCATAGCTTTCCTGCGTTATTAAATTACTCTAGAAGCCTTTAGTAGTTTAGCCTATGTAAAGTAACCTTCGGGGAGGAATATTTAGTGACAAAAGGTTTTATAGTTGTGGTACAAAAAATAGTAAAGTAATATTAAAATATTTTAATTATTTAGCAATATGAGCTAATTGATCATTATAAGGTAGGCATAAAATAGCGTGTGATGGAGCAATGATGAAAAACCGTCCTAAAGAAAAGAGTGACACACTATACAAGTACTTTCGAACTTTGTTCAGTTCATTCTTAAAGCAAAGAAATGTTTTACAGGAATCCATAATATAAAAAAGCAAGAAACAAGCTCCTCCTATACACAGGAGGCGAATAAACGGAAAAGGAGGGATTGAGATAAAATCACATAGCTATACATACATACAATTATATACATATATATATATATATATATATATATATATATATATATATATATGATCCAGATTTTGTTAAAGACCATAGTATATTTCGCCTTTATTAATTTTCTTTGGAAACTTTTTATTTTTCTTATGATCTTTTTTAGTTCATTTTGTTTACCATCTACAAGATGAACTAAAAAAGATAATAAAAAATAGAAAGTTTCCTAAGAAAATTAATAAAGGCGAAATATACTATGGTCTTTAACAAAATCTGCATACAAGAAGGTCTGCTACCCATTTACACTAATATATATTTATATATATATATATATCTCACCAAGAAATTTTAAAAATGAATGTATTTTAAATTTTTTAAAAACTCAACCAGATTATGGTTGGAGATAACAATTTACTTAAAGTACCCAACCTCAGCTTCCACCACGGCTTTAGACGGCTCTGAAACCTGGCGCATGCGCTCTTCACTGTGTCCCTGGGAATAACTTCGAACACCTCCTTGATCTTGGCCACCAGCTCGGTTTTGTGGTTGCAAGCTGAGCGGTTGTGCCTTTCACAACCGCGTCCAAGTCATATTAATGGAATTACAATCATGGATCTAAGAGGCGATAAATTGGAGTTAGCGAAGTCGTAGAAATTCTCCGACAACCACTTAGAACTTTTTCCGGATATATGGCCTTCCAGCATCAACGCTTTCAAGCCAAGGCTTGACCACAACTCAAGCAGCTCCGGATAACTATCTGAATTGAACCTAAAACCTTGCTCAAAGATGTGAGGTGGCACGTCGTCACCCTAAATGGAGACACACTCGCAGACCATCAGAAGTTGGGGGAACTTGGTCTTCATGATACATGGAGCCTCGCATGGATTACAGGCAAGCAACCTGCTGTTATGGAGTTGTGCAACTGGTCCTATCACAAGTTTTTTTCATTTAAGAAGAACTACAGAATGCTTCAGCCTGTTCAAGAGCTTCTTGGCCTTCGTCAAGAGGTTCTCCTTGGCCCTGACTCAGATTTTCTCCCTTGTGCCTATTGTAAGAGTGGTAGAGAAGCCTTTAATTCAAGGTCAGTTTCATGGTAGTGACTTCAACACCCATCTCTCTCACCAAAGTCCGGATTTCCTTGCTCTGGTCTTCTCTCACCTACTCCTGCTGTTGTTGAATGAATTCCGGTGTGCGGACTTAGCCAGAAGGCCCTCTCGTTTCCTTTCTGCTTGCCAAGGCTGTGTAGTCTCCAGTGCAGCTCCACATCCCAAGTCTTACAGTCTTTACAAGTTTAAAAGAGCATTGAGCACCGGTCATAACGTCGGCATTTAGATACCGCACAAGAATCATCTTGATACATTGATACAAATAGAGAGAGACTGAGAAAGAGAAAGAGAGAGAGAAATAAAAGAGGATAAAATAATATAAGCTCTTTTATCCGTTAAGAAAGTGAAAAATGATGGGATTAGGAAGTATGTCATCAAGCGTATATATATATATATATATATATATATATATATATATATATATATATATATATATATATATATATATATATATATATATATATATATATATATATATATATATATATTTGGACATCCTTCGGAAACCTCAATTTAAGTATGTACTCGTAAATCAAAGCCAGAACCAATATTCGGAACTTGTATAATTGGGAACGTTTCGAATATTAGCTATGTTCATATTCAGCTTATAATAGAGCAAAACAATATAATTATCGAAAAAGCAAGGCTAGAATGCATAAAGTAATATATATGTATTAATGAATGACAATGAATTCAAAGTTTGGTAAATTTTAGAGAAAACGATGCAAAAATTACAGAGAGAATAATGCAAAAATTAATCGGGATACACTAAAATTTGATTTGCGGATAAACGTTAAATAATAATTGTTGTAAACCTAGGAGAAGTTTGTAAATAAGAGAGCCTATGTAGGGTATTTTGACATACATTATCTGTCATACATTTCCCATTTCAAAACTACATAAATTCATAGCATCAGAACATCATATTTACACTTGAGCATGAACTAACAACTCTCTTTCATTTCTAGACATTATGATTACCTGGTCAGATAACAAATTTTCCACTTCAGAAACTAGAATACCCACCTCATATCTTCTTCCTGGCTGTAATTATTGCTCATGTTTACCAAACTACAACCAAATATTATCTGTAACTGTAGAATAAACCTTGCTTTTAGAATATGCTCTGACCGATATTATTTTCATAATGAGATGTCTTATCTCAAACAATTTTGTAAATTTAATTTATTCCCAGCATCATTACTCGACAAATTAGTTAAATGTTTCCTAACTAAAATACATGTTATTCCTCTCGATAAAATAGATTTCACAAAACAGAAAAAGTATGTCAAAATACCCTACATAGACTCTCTTATTTACAAACTCATCTTAGACTTACAACAATTATTATCTAAAGTTTATCCACAAATCAAATTCTACTGTATCCCAATTCATACTGCCTCTCATAAAACCTACGTGTCTCATAAGAAGAGACTATCTTTGATACTCAGGTCCTCGCTTGTTTATCTATTTATGTGTGAGTTGCCAAACTCGCTTCGTAGGTAAAACTACGCTACAATTGAAGCTGAGGATCTGTAAACATAAAGGGTTTTCTCACTATACAGACAAACCAATTGCTAAACCGGAATTCTCTTCAATAAGGAATCATTTGGATTCTTGTACCTTGTCATTGTCCCCTTCAAATTTCAACGTTTTGTGTTCTGCAGATAAATCCGTCGATCTCAACATTTTGGAAACACTATTTATCCAAATGTTGAATCCATAATTTAATTCTAGTCAGTCTTCCACACCACTCCTATGTTTTAATTCAAATATTTTTAATTTTAGTCCGATTTATAATTGATTTTTACCTAAAATTTATTAATAATCCACTCAATGACTTAATAATTAAATTATTCTATTATTTAGTTGCCCATGATTTCAGTTATTTTAAACTACTACCATGATTATCTCTGTTTAAATTTTTCCCCTTTTAAATCATTTGGTTCCTGTTCTCTCAAGTTGGTAAGTATTTATTGATTTTTAATTCTTGCTTTGTTTACTCAGTTTGTTTTTTGTAATTCTTGCAGTGTTTTCTTCGTAATATTTGCATTGTTTTCTCTTTAAAATTTACCAAATATTTTGTCATTCATATATATATATATATATATATATATATATATATATATATATATATATATATATATGTATATATATGTAAGTTTTATATATGCGTGTGTAAATTCTTTTAACTATGGTAAAACACGTTTCAAATGTAACTGATAATATATAAATTGCTATCTCTCTCCTAATTTCCTAAAACATACGCAACTACACTAAACTCATTTATGGATATTTGCTGCTTTGTATATTTGAATTAACCACACACAGCTGAATTGTCATTTTTTTCATTGGCGCACATAGTTTTTAGGAATTCGGTTAATTTGCAGAAACTTTCTTCACTTTTGACAGGAGATCTCATACGAGTGTTGTCGGTACATACATAGGAGAGAAGGAAGCAGCACTCTCTTCCTTTTCCCGAGCGATGAAAAATGCCGCCAAAAAACGTAGCGTTGACCTTGGCCATTAATCGAATAGAAGAATGTTTCGTTTCGGCCGCATCACCCAGGAATGTGTGAACTATCTTGCCTTGCTGCCGTCGGAGCCCCTGGGCTTTTCACCCCTCCACCCCCCCGTCCCCCGAAAGAACCCGTATAATATTTTGCGATTTAGTTAATTAAAATGAAATAGAGATTAATAAATAAGAATAAATATTCATCAAATTCTTCAGAAATTTTACATTGGGAGAATGAATTAAGCTAGAATTTAAAGGGTTTTTCATGTTTCCATTTTTAGATGGCTTAGTAGAAGCGAAAACCAACGAAGTCATCTTTGCTCGAAACTTTGCAATGTTTGTGAAGGAAGTTGGCGAAGATTGAATAAGTCAAAATACCTGGGAGGCATGGACCCCCGAGTAGTATACAGAGAAGATTACTTGGGGATCGTTGGACTGGAAAGGCGTGCAACTCTCCAGAATTATTTCAATATTCACAATTAAGAGAGATTTCAGTCTAACGACGGAGAGAGAGGGGCGCAAAAATCCTGGTGTTCAGTGCAGCATGGCTATTTTAAGCATATTGTGATCGACTGCGAGCTGTGAATATAAAGAACAGTATAGGGATACCTAGGGTGGACCTCAGAGATCGTTTAGTAGAAGAGGAAAGGGCTAGGAAAAGAAATAGATGGGGTGAGAGGAGTTGAAAGGTCGGTGGTTAGACACCGATGCATCGTGTTGTTGTGAGTTTTGGGGGTCTTGGTATTGGGTTCGACGGGGAAATGGGGAGGGGAAGAGAGGCGTGTGTTATGGAAACCCGTTATTCATGTTGTTATCATATGTGCGGATAGATGTTTTCTAATGGTACTCGAAAGCTGCGAGGTAATTTATAGCCATCGCATCGTATTATCTGTCGAGTGTACGGATGTATGGCGAACCTCTTGCAAATTTCTCTAATTTTCGTGTTAGGCGCTTGTTTATGTATGTATTTGATCGTATTAGTTTGTTGTTTTAGTGTAGTGTGGACAAGATTCTGTACATAGAATAGCAGCATGAGCGTTTCAGAGCAGAGTTCTGAATGTGCTGTGTTTTCCTCTGCCATGTTTGACTCGCTACTACGAGTGTTATTAGTGCATATGAAAGGAGTGGTAAGATTGTATTAGATATAGGTATAGGTGTAGTTTGCGGATTGCAAGATAGGCCCTGTGCAACGTCTTGTTTATGATTTTGACTCATGCTTTTTGACATTTTGGTGTGAGTGGAATTTTAGGAGTTTGTCAATTTTTGCCCCTAGTAATTTTGTATGAGGTGAATTTATATCTTGTTTGGGCTGTGTGGTTTTGGTTTGGTGTATGAGCGTATGTTTGTATTTTGTGCATGTAGTGATCATGTGTCTTCTGAGGATTCATTTGTGCATGGCGCGGGAATCTATTTGGACCATAGCAGCAAACTAGGTTGGTCTCGTCATCTGCGTAGGACAGGGTGAGTGTATGTCTACACTTTGCAGGTGTGTGTTGGGTGTAATTAGTGTAAATTAAGTAGAGTGTAAGTGGTGTGAAGGTGTGTGATATCGTTTGATTGTATTGTATGTGACACTTCTGAGCGTTAAGGTATTGGGAGAGAATCCTTCTAGGGTAGAAAGGGAGCTCGATGTTGTTGGCTGTTGGCTAGTTTCAAACGAAATCCCCCATGCCGAACCTTATCGAAAGCCTTCTCCATGTCCTTGTAGATGGAATGTTTCTTGTCATAACTGTCGTGCTTTTAGTATAATATCATGAAGGATGGTCACAACAGCTTATGTGGGTCATCATTTCCTAATGCCATATTGGCAGGTGAGAAAGCCAGTTACACTCCTCCAGAAGGTTTCTTGAGACGGGTCTTGATTATTCACTGAAATATCTTGCCAAGGTATTCTAACAAAGCAATAGGCTAGTATATGTTTGCGTGTTTAGATTATTTTGCTTTTTTGTATGGTAGTAGGTTATGTGATGTTTTAAATCTTTTTTCGAAGTACTCAGTAGAAATTAGTGTGTTGAATATGTGTGTAAGTGTAAGGAAGTTGTTTTGTGGGAGGTAACAAGGAGTAACAAGGAAAAACAAAACCCTAGGAGACCTTACGGTCTATTCAAAGAGGGTACATTTGGACTATCAATCAAGCGAGCACATTGCTGCTCAATTGTTTTGCGTCCCGAAACGGCCACTTTTCAAGACTTTGTCTAGTCTTGACTTGAACTGTTCAACAGATTCACTGTTGACAACTTCCACTGGAAGTGCGTTCCACTTACCGCAGATACTGTAAGTGAACAAATTTCCACAGAGATTGCCGTTGTAACGCTTCAGTTCAAGTTTGAAGCCGTGGTGGCGCGTTCTGTTCTAACTCAGTGTGAAAATACCCCGGTAGTCAACATTGTCAAACCCTCGAAGTATTTTGAAAACTTCGATGAGCTGACCACTCAGTCTACGGGTTTCCAGCGAGAACAGATTTAATTTGCTTAGTCTATCCTCAATTTCTATGAAGGATAGAAGGAATCAGCTTGGTTGCCCTGGCTTGTACGCGTTCCAACCTTGCGATATCCTTTCGAAACGAAGGAATCCAAATTGTACGGCATACTCAAGGTGCGGCCGAACCAGGGAGTTGTACAGACAAAGTACTATCTCCTTGTTACGTTATCCAAACTGGCGCTTTATGTAGCCTAACATCCTTTGGGCTTTCTTCTCTGCCTCGATGCACTGTTTAAAGAACTTGAGGGCGCTAGTGATAGTTACACCCAAGTTCTTTTCAGTGTCAATTGATTCAAGAGCACGGCCCTCAATGATGTACTGAAATTTGGGGTTTCGGTGGCCGATATGCATTACTTTGCATTTCCCCACGTTGAAAAGCATTTGCCACGTGTCCGACCACTCCCCAATCCTTTGAAGGTCCTCTGTGAGGATGGCAGTGTTCCCCTCCTTTGCCACATTGATACAAAGCTTGGTGTTGTTGGCAAATTTGTAGATTTTGGCAACGATGTCTCCGTCCATGTCGTTGACATAGATAATAAACATTAGTGGTCCCAGTACGGAACAGAGAGGGACACCGCTAGATATGGGAGCCCATTCAGAGGCCCGTCCATTCACCACTAGTCGTTCTTGTCTGTCACTTAGCCAGCTCTCTATCCAACCTGCTACCTTGCTGTCTATGCCCTGTACACGCACTTTCCGGTGCTGTGGTACCTTATCAAAGGCATTTTGGAATTAAAGGTATATAACATTCACCGCTTTATCCCGATCATGCTCACTGAACACGAAGTCTAAGAATTCCACAAGGTTCGTCAGGCATAACCGTTGCCTTCGGAAGCCGTGCTGGGAACTCTTCAGTAGCAGGTTTGACTCTAAATACGACGTTATTTTCTCCACCATGATGCTTTCCATGAGTTTATCGACTATCGAAGTCAGACTGATAGGTCCGTAGTTTGACGGATGGCTGGGGTCTCCTTTCTTGAAGATCAGAGTCACCTCCGCCTTACGCCAGTCTCTAGGAACGCATCCGGTCCGGATTGACATGTTAAAGATAGCGCACAGATGTCGTGATACTTTATCGCACACTTTCTTCAACACCTTGGATAAAAATCCGTCCGGTCCAGGGGACTTATTTGTCTTTAGATCAGCGATCTTTTTCTTTATTTCTCCTTCGGTGAAGTCCATTGCCTCCAGCTTTTCCACCGAGTAGGAATCCGTGGGCTAGGGGATGGGACCACACTCTTTAGTAAACACTGAAGAGAAGTAGTCATTGAGCAGGTTAGCATTTTCTGCATCTGAGGTGAGTTAATGCACCCTCCTCGTCTACTAAGGGCCCAATCCTACGATGGATTGGCTTACGACTATTTACATAGCCGAAGAACTCCCTGGGATTCTTCTTGCAGAGTCTCGCCTGTGGAGTTCCTCAGTACTCTTAGCGACCCTTATACTGGACTTCACTCTTCTGGCTAGCCTCCGGTACTCGTCAAAGGCACCGAGATCTTCGATCGCCAGTACGCATTTCTCTTCTCACTAAGCAGTTGGCCGATTTCTCGATTAAACCACTTTGGTTGAACAGAAGACCGAAGGAGGCATTTCAGATGGATGCAACTTGATTGAAGACTCATGAATTTATTTTTGAAATTGTTCCACGAATCCTCAACCTCTTCGCATACCGCTAGCCTTACATCAGTCAGCCTAGCACGAAGGCTTGCAAAGTCTGCTCTTTTCAAGTAAAGTTTCCTTGATTGACTGGCAACAGACCTAACCTTTGAGATTTTGACGCTAAATTTAACTAGTTGGTGATCACTGCCACCAAGCTTTTCGCCTACAGAGAGATACTCAACGATATGATCCTCAGAAGTGAAGACCAAGTCGAGGATATTGTCACCTCTCGTCGGTTCTCTGACCCATCGAGTAAGGAACTCGTTGTTGGCGAACTCCAGGAGTCGCGCGCTCTCGCCACAGGCTGCTCTGGTTTCCTAGGTAACTTTTCTGTTGAAGTCGCCCATAACGATGCACACTTTGCCTTGAACAAGCTCACCCAGCATTTGGTACAGTTTCCTGTCCCTCTCAACGGGTTGTAAAGGGTGTCTGTAAAGCAGTAGGGTCCTTTATCTGGCAGGATCTATATCTAGGTCAACGCCTAGAAGCTCGAGATCGGATATAATGTTGGAGTTCGTAGATTTGATTGTATCCTTGACATACAACATTACACCGCCACCCTCTCTGCCTGGCCTGTCTTTGTGGAAGAGTTGGTAGCCAGGAACCGTGAATTCGCCTTCAAAGTCTCAGGTTGAGGTTTTTATCCACGATTTGGTTATGGCTACCATTTCGGGTTCTTCCGCCACTACGAGGCCACGGAGCTCACGAAACCTATTCCTGATTGACCTCGCAATGAACAGAAGAACTTTCAAGGAGTCCCTGACTGTAGAACTCGCTACGCTCTTCTGTTTCCCGGCTTGTTTTTTGGCGAGGAAGCACCCCTTTTTCCGACCTTTGAGAAGGTCGTTTCTGGAGTGACACAGGCTTTCTGGCGTACGTCCGCCCTCACTCTGGGCCGAATACACCTTTAGGTTCTCTCTACGACATCCTGGATGATGCTCGACAAAAAGGCCTTTTTTAGAGATCATTTCTACCACAAAAGGTGCGGTACGGGTCCACAAAAAAGACCCCCTCTGCTGTAAACAAATTAGCCAGGGGCCGGTTTAAAGAGACGTTCATCGAGTGAGCGGTTCGTGTTAGACCTCTCCTCGGGAGTATCCCGACTACAATGCGCTTGCGGGTTTTCAGCCCACAGTCGTCCACGGCACCCATGACAGTGTGGAGGATTTTATCTTTACGGCCTACCCTACCTCCTTTCATGTAGAGGTCGTTTCCACTGACCATCAGAGCAACGACTGAGCTCTCAGAAATCTGTGATTTCTCAGCCTCTACTCTGATGTGGTGGTTACCACATCCTGGCAGGCAGCTTAAATTCCCACTAGTGCTAAGGTGGGCTGCTAGCAGGGGCTGCAGACCCCGTCTTTGAGAATCACCAATAAGGGTGACTCTTGCACATTTGTCTGCAGACGACTTAGTCTTTCCTTTCGGAAGCGACTTGCCGCTTTCCTCTTGTATATCTACATTTTTTTTTTTTCTTCTTCTTCTTCTTCTTCTTCTTCTTCTTCTTCTTCTTCTTATTTTTCTTGACTTCATTTGTTTTCTCTTCTTCTTTTTCTCTTTTCTTTTCTTCTCTTTCCACTTTCCCTTGTGCACCAGTAACGCTCGAATCCTCTACACAGGGGTGAGCTGCATTAAGGTCGTTTTTCTTTTTTTTATTCTTTTTATTTTTCTCATTGGCTTCTCCACATGGTTGAAGTGGTACTGCCAATGCAGTTTCAGCTCCTTGAGCTGGAATCACATCGGCGGAAGCACCTAAGTCAGTGGAACTTTCGTCTCGAGCTTGAGCTGACTGGGCCTCTAGTTTAGAGGCTAGCTCTAGGTTTTTCTCTTCGAGACGCAGAATCTGAAGCGCGTGCTAGGTTTCTAAGGTATATATTTTACTATCGAGAGCCCTAGATTTTTATGCAGAGGTTGTGAAGAGATCCTTGAGTTCATTGCAGTATGCCACTGCCTCTCGGACCTCTCCTATAAGGATGCAGTCGGTGCATATACTTCCCGGGTAGCATTTCGAAAAACATTCTTCCGGTAAGTCTACGAACCACTTATCGTTATGGCATATCGCACATGCATATTTGAGTGCAGCTGGACCTTTTTCCCTCTCATTTTGAACACTTTCTCTCTCTCAAAACTTCGCGACCAATCAATAGTAAAAAAGGGGGTTGATGAGTTCTCCCCGCGTCAGTCGCTCCCGTCTATCCATTGGAGAAGTTTTGGATCTTTCATAAGGCACGATCCATGTGCTGCTGTTCGTTTGACCGAGTCGTCAAACCTCTGCATGCCGTGGCTTCCAACCAAGCAGCCCTGACGGTCCCCGAAAAGGCCATCGATTTCTCACCAGGTAAACAACGGATCACGCCCCGTACTAAACTCCTACTAGTTCCCTTCACAACGGCCAAGATCTCAGAGCAGCGTTCAATGGATATCTCGCTACACCAAGAGACTCGACCGAAGGCTTTTTATTGGCCTGGCAACCAACCTGGGAACAAAGGGCCGTCAACTCGGACCGATGCTACCAAAGGCACCCGTCAACGGTCACTGGAAATGGTCAATGATTACGCGCCAGGGAAGGGGTTAACGGGGCACTACCCTCATCCCATCCATCGTGGCCCCAACGCCTAGGACACCTATAGTCCTAGTCTCTCGCAACCAGTGAGCGTCGATTGGCGTTGCTTATAGAGGTTCCAAAGCCTCTTTTCTGACGCGTGAGGTAGCTGCCACGTCCTTATATTTAGAAAGATTGAAAAAAGGGTGAGAATGACTTGATAGTAGTAGTTTTCTTTTTGTTTTTTTAGGGTTTTTTCTTTTTATATAATAAGTTGAATAAATAGGATAAAAGTGAAAAAGGAGAAGGATAGAGTAGAAAAAAGAATGACGCAAGAGGTCTGGAACCTCGTTTTCGACCAAATCAACAAGGGAAGCCCGACCAGTGGTACCCAAACGAGAGGTACCCCCACCGACATAGCTCGAAAAGTCAAAGGTACACACAAGCTTTCTTTTCGCGACAAGGGGGCGTAAACTCTCCCTCTACTTGTTGTGGCTGGAAAACCAAAGACTGGAGCGCGTTTTGGTGTTGTTTTAATGTAATACTTTGCTTCTTTGACGGTGATAGTAGTGGTTAATGTGGTAGATTTGTCGAGCACCTCCATTTGTATCAGGGCGGCCGAACTCAAGCTCATCAGCGTGGAACCGATGCCATTCCAAATTTTTGCTAGTGCTCTGTGCGTGTGGTTTTGTGGTTTAGGTGTGTTTTGTGTACACCGTTTACTAGTAGAACTTAAATGCGTCTTGGATTTCCTTAGTGTTAGGGAGTGTGCGGTTGTTGTGTTGAAAAGTAAGTGGTTTTGTTTGTTCCATGCCTAACATCTTCTCCACGCGCCGCTAGAAGAAGAGGGGGTAAGGCCAAAGAGCTTCATCCGAGATGCGAGTTTTATTGGAATGTTTGTTGTTTTGGTTGTTATATAGTGTAGTGTGTCTTTATGTGTATAGAGAATGTGATGTGTTTAATGCATCTTTCTGACTTTCCTGATGTGCATATGTTGCGTGCAGTATTTATGGTGTCCATGAATGTACTGCAGTGGTAGTATATCTCTGTATGGTTTTGGTTCTGGAGATTGAGGTTGTGTGTAGTGTTCGTGGTTATGTATCTCTTGAACTCCTAGATGGCTTCTGGCTGTTTGGTGTAATGTTATTGTTCGGCCAGTGAGGTTTTTGCGAGTAGGTAGTGTTTGTGAGCGTTTGTCGGACCTGAAAATGAGTGTTTGGACGACGTATGCGTTTATTATGTTTAAGATGTGCGTGTCAAATGTGTTTGAGAGTTTCTGAATATTGTGGGGTGCCAGTGTACATTTGCACATGTGTGTATTTGATTGTCCGTCTGCAGTAAACGTAAGGTGGTTTCCTCTTCCATAACGTTTAATGTGTGTGTATTCTGGTGGAGTGAGCTTTATAAAACTGTGTATTATAAATATCTCCCCACCACGTCGTTGACCCACCCTATGATGGAAAATTCGGATGTAGTGAATGGGTAAACGAGAGTATTGAGCTGGATGGGCTACTCAGCATGTGGACTTAATGATGGATAAAAGACAAATCAATGACCTTCAACCAGGGGTGCCTCCCCTTCCACTGTTTTTTGTTATTCAGAATTACTTTCAGCATACACACAGATGGTTGACCGTCCCTCTCTGGTGCTGGTCTGACTCGCAGGTTAGGGTAAAAACAACTGTCCCAAGAGGTTGTATCTCCCTTCCATTCCAGGAGGCCTTTAAAATTGCGGTTATGTAGTGGGCTAGACCTCAAAACTCTTCTCCCCAAGGCGAAACACAGTTATTACAAAGTTTATGTGTAGAGTGCACATTACGAAGCAGATCACTACGGGAAAGTGATAGGGAAAGGGGTCAGACACTCAGGTTAAAATGACAAACCTGGGGAAGAAACTCAGTTGGTAAATTCCTTCCTCGATGGGGAGGATTTCGTGTAGGTGCGACGTAGTGAAGGGGGCTAGTAGTCCCTTCGTGCAGTGCTTTGGTTGACCGTATCGTAGGGAAATGTCAGATCGTGATTGCTGAAAGATTTCTTGGATGACGTTGGGTGTCCTTCTCTTCAGACTTCCGTAGACTGCTTCCGCCTTTACCGGGCGATGGACAGGAAGGATGGGCTCATTTAAGAGTTCGATGAATGGAATATTATTGTGATTGGTTGGAAGTGGGAAGGGATCTAGATCCCTTACTAATCAATTAATTGCTACTTAATTGCCTAAAGTAACCAATAAATAGAGGTGTACCGATGATTTAATTTAAATCAACAACAAACGAAGGCATCTCCCGTAGAAGTTTGTAAGGAGAAATCTGTAAAGAAATTGATAAGGATGGAGGAAGTGAAACTATGTGGAAGATATATATATATATATATATATATATATATATATATATATATATATATATATATATATATCAGCGGCACTGAGGCCTGTATGTAATCCTCCAGATGCCAATTGCAATTGGCTGTTTTATACCACACCTGTACCACCTTGAAGGTACACGCTGCTGCCAGGTTGGCGTTCCATTCCTACAGATTTTAGGGGCCGCACTTTACACCTGTGATGGCATTCGTGAATAGACGTCTTGTGGTATCCCTTAAGTGGAAATGTCTGGCTGAAAAGAACGTTTTGTCTTGTAAATAACCATATAATTACGTAGCCTGGGCCATTATGAAGCAGATGACATCTAAAATATTGCGTGCCTTCTATGCTCCCACGAAAAGGAGAGAACTGTGGTTACTGGTTGTATATCTTCCAAACATTTTCACTTCATCCATCTTCTCCACATTCTTTACAGATTTCTCCTCACAAACTCTGGCGGAGATGCCTCGTTGGCTCTCGCTTCTTAGTTTTAAGTAACAACAACGTTAATATTAGGATGTTCACTTTTTATGGCACTGGAAATAAAATTCAATACTTTGTCAAGATTTATTCTAAGAGAACAAAGCACAGAAAAGGGGGAAATTTCAGGTTAATTGCAATTTCTTTCTTTTTTAAAAATCCGCTCTATTAATGACCCGACGCCAAGAACATAGATGGGAGCTACGTCCGGCCATCTTAACCTTGATCTTTACCTTGATGTGGGTCTTCAATCCCTCACCAGTCGCTGCGGCATCTTCCAAACAGTAGGGCGGGAATAAGAGTTAAGGCAAGCAAAACGGTTGGCTAATTACAGTACAGATGCAGAACAAAACCACAAAGGAAAATGAACTAAACAAACTCATAAATTAGGGGCCAAGAAACAGTGTAACTTTCCGCTTAAAAAGAACAACCGAACTTGCACTGACAACATTGCCCGGGAGAGAATTCTAGAGATTAACAACACGTATAGAGAAAAAGCGAGTGCGAGCATCCGTATTTGAGTGTGGTAGAAGGATTTCTTTGCTGTGGCCACAAATTCTCCTGTCTCTTCTACATTCAAACAAATCAAACAAGTAGGGACAATAACCATTTAGGATTATCCAATCCATAATTAGGTCTGCACGGAGAAAGGGTCCTTTGATGGAGATTGGCCCAAATTAGATAATCTATGAGTATAAGAAAGATCATAAAATCCCCAAATCTTCTTGTCCATCTCCTCTGTATAGACTTCAACAAGTGCAAGTCGCCAACATAGCCAGTATTCCACACCCCACATCCAAAATCAATAATAGGTTGAATATGAGGGATGAACACTTGGACCATGAACTTAGCTGACCTACAAATTGTGCCTCTAAGAATTTTATTGGCTATTCCATTTGCCTTACAGAAAGTTCCATTCACATGCAGGTAAAATTTTAGTGAAGAATCGACAAGGACTCCCAAATCTTTCACAGAGGTCTTTAAAGGAATAGGGTAATCAAAAATAAAGTACTCCCCTATAGGGATATAAATCGATCTAATAAAGCGAATATGAACACATTTATTAACGAAAAAAGTAAGTCCCCAAGATCTGCTGCTATGAAAAAGCAAAGTAACATCCTCTTGAAGAGAAAGACTAAAGACTGTACCAGTGATTACCTCAGTAATGGGAAGAGCAAGATATAATTTAAGATCGTCCGCAAACAGGGCAAATTTGCATGACAAACCTGCTAACGTAATTGATTAAGCGATTTCGTCATTTAGTGAGGAAATCAGGTTCGATCAATTCCTGAAGATGGCCAGCAATTCATAACCCTTATGTAGATTCATGATGTACGAGGAAATCTTTCATTGTTCGTCGAAAATGCGGATTACCAAAAAAAACTAGATAAATCTACTTATTGTCCCAGTTAAGTAAACAACCAGTTATTGGAAATTTTTGGAGAATACAAGTTAGATATATGTGCATTAACTGAAACAAAATTAACTGGTATGGATAAAATGATGCAAGAAAATGGATTGATATTGCTAATATCAGGGAGAGATGATGAAAAGCATTATAAGGGAGTTGGAATGTTGCTTAGCAAGGCGTTATGTGAATGGCAACCTGTTGATGAGCCGTTAATTTTCGCACGTTTTAAATCTGTTCATGGTAACATCAGCGTGGTTTTAGGTTATGCGCCAACTAATGATGCCGATGACAACAGAAAGATTGAATTTTATAATAAAATACAAAGTGTGGTTAGCAAGGAAGCGAGGCATGATACACTTTTTGTGTTTATGTGATTTTAATGCGATTGTAGGCGGATGTAACAAAGGATTTGAAGATTGTATGGGAAAGGAAGGTTGTGGAACAATGAATAAAAATGGCACCAGGTTTGCTAGGTTTTGTTTAGCAAATCAATTAGCTATCGACGGTACATTTTATATGCATAAAACATATACAAACCTACATGGACGTCACCGTGTCGAAACTATCGAAATCAGATCAATCATATTGGTATTTCCAGGAAGCAAAGAACTTCCCTATTGGATGTTTCTGTGAAAAGAGTAGATGCTGGCAGTGATCATCATTTAATTCTATCTCGACTCAGAATGAAATTAAAAAAGAAAGATCACAATAAGGGTGTAAGTAACAAGTGTGATATTGAAAAATTAAGTATTGATACAAACGCAAAGAATGAGTTCGAAATGGAGTGTAGAAATCGGTTTTTAGCTGTGCAAATTTTAGATGAAGACGAACAGAGGGATGTAAATACGAGATGGAAAGAAGTGAAAAGTGCTTTTGAAGAAGCTGAAAAAAATACCATCGTTGTCAGAAAAAGGACGAGAAGGAAGAAGTGGATTACGGGTGAAGGTTGGGATATGATAAGAAGAGAAGAGAAGCGAAATTAAAATGTAAAAGTATGGGTAGCAATAATTCATATTTGGCTTTGGCGAGGGCAGAGTATAGTAGCCTAAACTCAGAAGTTAAAAGATTGTCAAGGCGGAAATTTGTTGATGTCTTAGCTGAATCGACTGTTCTGGTTGCCAGAATTAATTCGCATTCTCTTACGCTGGTGAAGAACTTGTACTTTTCATAACGTAAAAAACGAGTTAGTGTTTCTTGTACTCGTGAGTTCAGTGATTCCAATCGCTAAAGATTTAGCAAGTGATAAGTGAGATTTTTCTGTCATTTACAATTTGTGTTAATACGTGAATTTTTTCAACCTCTTTTCGAGCCCTTTGGCGGGGATTAAACCTACTTCACTTCCCCCCCCCCCCATCTTCAACGAGTCACCTTCGGACGAACTCTAACCTTGGTCGGACTTCCGAAAAGCGCCCCCGGTTAAGGTAAGGTGCCTGTTGGAAAATATTTCTGAATTGGATTGGAGACATATACTCTAGGAACTATTTTTTATTTTTTTCAACCTTGATGATAGACTCTGTTACACACACAAAATAAACATGCTCACTCTATGGGGATTCTCTTTCAATTTGTTTTATCCATATGTTAAAATACGAACAGATGGAAAATAAATGAAGAGACCCGGCGGATTACACTAAAGACCCTCTCCAACTGCCCCAAGTCTGATCGTGGAAGGGGCTTAGCAAATATTTATGGAGATCTAAACATCGCACTTGTAAGGCTCATCGATATATATAATGGCTCTTACAGCCCTCTGCTCAAAAGGGGCTGATAGCGAAGCACTCACCTCCATTAAAGCAGCAGAGTGCTCAAAAAGCATTAACTTAAAACCAAAAATACCACTTCAAATAAAAGTCATCGTACCGTCATCCTTCGCCGCCTCGATCCCTATGTTGGGGGGGGGGGAATCACTCCGTCGAAGAAATTCATACGGAGGTTGAGAAAGACCACAATCGGGCTAAAGTTGCTGAGGTAATTAAATTTAAAGACTATACTCATGTCTTCAAGATTATCTTTTGCGACAGGGCAATGGCGAACATTGTTGCGGAGGGAGGTATGCTCCCCTTTAACGTCAAGTCTGCCCTGAGCAGATCGATCGTGAAGAGTTTATCGCCCTCCAGATGTGCTTCAAGTGCTATAAGTAAGAAGAGCACATCACGGCCACCTGTCCCTAGGGTAACGCTCTTTTATGCTCCATTTGTTCCTCCGATACATATTCATGGAAGGGTTGCAATAGCACATCCTTGAAGTGTCTGAACTGTGCAGGAGCACATTAGACCCTATCCATGGCTCGCCTAGGAAAGAAAGAGATGCTTAAGAAAAATCAAACGAGAAAAGACAGGCTGAAGAAGCTAAGGTAAATAGTACCTATGCCGAGGTTGCAAAAGCTGCCATTGGGGAATCTCGGGAAAATAGAACATACCTACACGTCGAGAATGAAAACTCGACCCAAATTATGTATTGCATCTATTATGCTCACATCGCGAATCGCTCCTCCCTGGGCACCTTTGCTAAAGAGCGAATAGAATTCTGACGCATAATGTCATTCAGGAACTGTGGTTCCCAAAGAACCCAAAGTCCGAGGAGGTTCTAAAAATTAGTCTTAATCCCCAGTGTGAGACTAGTTGCCAGAAACTCATAACTCCCGGCAGCTCCCCAGCTCCTCCCGGGGCCCTTAAGATTCAGTCACTGGCAGCGCGAGATGCAAACCCATGCACTGAAAAATAAAACAACATGCAAAACAAACAAACACTCACACACAAGCACGCAGGAAAATGGAAGTTTCGTTGATTGAGACTGCGAGACCCGAAGGAGGAGCGCATTCACCCCGATCCCGGAAAAGCTCGAACCCTCAAAGACGTCCAAGGTCGTCCTCTTCTTGTAAGAAGGAATCCAGGCAAATACCAACCAATAAAAATAAACTTGAAGGTCTACGCCGCCGAAATGTTCCCTCTCTCAAAGGAGACGACTTTCCCTGATGTAACTGAAGGAATAATAGTCTGAAAGTACAAATGGGAATTTTCTTTGGACGACTGCATGGAAAAATAAGTCGAGGAGGCTCTGTAGGGGTGCGAAAATGTATCAGAGAAAAATTCCTTCCAAATCGATAACATAAATAGTCGATTAAATTACCAACTCAAAACGGACTAAGCCGTAGCGTGAGGCTAGAGTGTTGTTGTTTAAATCCAATGGTACCGCGTTCGGAACTCAACAGTCCAAAACCTTTTACGAAGAAATCTCAAGAAGAAAATGGAAGTCAAGGAAAACGCTTGAAGGACCAACGCAACTAGAATTAAGAAGGACAAAGAAATCATCAACTCAAGATAAATCGAAGAAAACTAAAGAAGCATCGAGAAAGAAAAACGAAGATTAAGAACCACCTCAGCCAACAAGAATACCTAAGTCAAGATAAAATGAAGACAAATTTTTGAAGGGGCAACTTAAAGAAAAAGAGGATTTCAGTCAAGAAAGAAGTAAATAGATTAGATAAAAAAGAAAATCAATTGAAAAGGCGGCGAATATAAGAAAAGACGCACTGGAAAAACGATTACGCCACCAAACACTCCACAAGGCCCAAGCTCATTAGAGAATAAGCCCTAACAACAACACATAAACAGTGATCTAACGAGAATAAGACGATGGACTAACTAAAAATACTATATTTTAATTTAAACGATTGGACCGAGAAAAGACTACTTTACGGTAAACATAATACGACAAAATGACCCAGACCTTGTATTTATCTCAGACATGGGGTAGATACAGGCAGAAACCCAATAAAAATTTGTTCATACGAAGTCATAACCAGAAATCACAGCGGATAACTATTTGACGGTGGTGCAATTGCTGTGAAAAAAGGTATTGACTACAGAAAAATAAGTGGGTTCGATGAATCTTACTTAGCTTCGGAGGTACGTATGGCAGTGTGTCACACGGTCCTGTCAACAGGGAAACAGCCCACAAGGAGAGGGTACTTACTCATCCATAACTTCCTGCAGCTTTGTGGTCACGGCAGAACCGTTCTTTTTGCCGGAGACCCCAATGCGAGGACTGCTGCTTCAAACTATACATCTACCAACCTGGCAGGCCGGAATTTTAGAAAAACTTATTGACAGACAAATTATGACAAAAATTGGACCAAACTTCCCCATATACACACAGATTATTTACAAAACCAGGCATAGTTCTCACCAGCATTTTGTTTCCCTATAATTACTTCAGTAAACTGGGCCCTCCTGTCCCTAGCGACCACCAGGCTATGCTTATTAAAATCTCCACCGCCTCTGTTCAAGTCCCCATCCCAGAACACAAGAGCTACACTTGCGCTAACTGGGATACGTATAAACAACTCCTCGAAAATTACATTTTTCGACTCCTTAATTGATGCAAATTTAGAAGAAAGTGACGAAAAGTTAGACAAAATCACCAATCAATTAATAAAATCCGATAAGGAAGCCATACTCCTATTTAAGTATAAAACTCTCCCAGCCCCTTCTTGGGCCCTTAGAATACGATCTCTTGCGAGGGAATACGGACAACGAATCAATGAAGTGAACCAGACTGGCCTCAACATCCCTACACATAGAGGAACACGACATATATGCGACGAACTAATGACACTCATTAGGGAACAGCAGAATGTACTTTAGGACAATTTAATAGGTAGATTTGGCTTAGAAAATTACTCACGTACATTCTGGCAGACTGTAAAAAGACTAAAAGGAGGACAGACACAGAAGTCAATGAAACTTACACGATACAATACGGAAATTACTGAGACAGACAAAATCGAGAAAGAATTCAGACTCCTTCGGGGAACTATTTTTAAGATATCCCCGGACTAGAATGACAACTTCGATTTAGACTTCGAAGACAGAATCATTGACGAACTAAACGACCAGATCCACAGAACCTATCCTTATCATTACGTGATGCAAGAAAGAAATATGAAGGGATACAGCGGTAAAATTACTGCCCACGAACTCTCTAAAACTTTAAAATCCTTTCGTCAACGAGCACCTGGACGTACAGGACACACGAGAAAATTTCTTAAGAGCCCCATCTAACATCCTAATGGGGCTTATGAATATCATGAATGCTTGCCTGAACGTAGGCTACTTCCCTGCCCACTGGAAGGTAGCAAAAAGGATATTCATTCCCAAAGCCGGTAAGCCATCGGACTGTCCAGCTAACTTCAGGCCTATATCTCTCTTAGAATTTCCAGGTAAAGTCTTTGAGAAGATAGTGGCCAACAGGGTTAATTCCTTCCTAGAAAATAACGCATTGCACAATTACCAACAACATGGCTTCCGAAGAAGCGAGAAACGGCACGGCTCTGGTCGTGATAACTGAAAAGTTAGCAAAAGTAAAAGCTGAAAGACGCTACGCAAATCTGGTAATCTGAGACGTCAAAACGGCCTTGGACAAAGTATGGAAAAGAGGCCTGCAATACAAAATTTACAACTGGACCTCTACGCAGGATACTCTGCGATTACATAATGGAGAGGAGAGCGTATGGGCACGTTAAAAGCTTCAATGGCCCTGAATTTAAACTCGAGGCGGGGGTGACACAAGGCGGGTGTATAAGTCCCCTGCTTTATTTTTTCTAATCGACCTTCTCCAACCTCTGACAGAAGGCTCGTTATACGTCAATTTGCGGACGACATATCGATGATTTGCATGACATCATATCGGAATGTGAATGATATGGCACATACAGAGTACGACGGTAGAAATCGAAAACATCAACTCTTTCGAGAAAAGATGGAAGATAACTACCAATGCACGAAAGTTGCAGATAATTCCACTTTTCCGACGGACCCTCGCAGACATCCATGTGAGGGGTGTACGCATCTCATACCGCCCGAAGAGTGCGAGTGTGAGACTCAGGATTACGACTGGTGAGTATGGAAGTCATATGAACAACATCGCAGCGAATGTACGGAGGGACTTGGGTGAATTCTACCGATTCATGGACCTAGGTTCCTCCAACAAGCTCAAAATCTACAATGCGTGCATCCCATCGAAACTCCTGTCCCCTTGGTTCCTATAAACACGAGTCCCAAGACCCAGATTCTTAAAATGCAAAGGGTTCATAATCAGTCTGTCATAATTATAACGAGAACTTAAAGGAGAGAGAAGAGAAGGCAGAGTGATCTTTATAGTGAACTAGAGTTGACCCGCATAAACGTGGAACTTCACAAAAGAGCAATAAAGGCCTGGGACACCATACACTAACACCGCCCTCCGGAGTTTGTGCTCTAGCACATGAATTTTAATGACGCCAGACACGCAAAATCATTTAAAAGTAGCAGACTGCTCATAAACAACGCCATAAACACAACGTTCACGTAAAATTCCGATCACGAAACAAACGCAAACAAAGCCAACATTTCACAACCTATTTTATTTTTCCCCTGTTTGAATTAGAAAAATTCTAACTTTCCAAAGCGCAACCAGCTCCCTAAAAGACCTTTTTTTCAGCCACAGAAAATAGTAATAAAACAAAACAAAACAAAAACAACAACGACAAAATAAACAACGCAAAATCAGGGCCTAAAAACAAAGATTAAAAATACTTCACCAGCAGTAGGGACCAAAACCCTTTCTGCTATAAAGGCTTGAATGCCTTTTGTATATATATTTATATTATATATACTCAATACAAAAAAAAGCAACCCAAAACGCAAAGAAAGCCAGAGATACCCTTTCACCAGGGATCTGTACTTTCATTCTATTCTCATTTCTCTTTTCTATTATTTTTCTTAGTTTTCACTTATTTTTCCTCCTACTAAACACTTCTACTACTATATTCATCACTTATATATGTACAATGTCCTTAGCTGAATCACCTGAGATACAGATGAATAAGCATGATGGAAAAAAAAAGAGATACCGATTAAAACTAAAGAAGGTGAAGTACTTACGAAAGATTCTGATATAAAGGACAGATGGAAGGAGCATTTTAAAGCTGTAGTAAATAGGCCAATCCCACATGATGAAGATCAAATTTTACGAGCAGAGCATGAACTAAGTATAGGTACCGGAGAAATACGACTGGATAAGGTCGAGAAGGCAGTAAAAGATTTGAAGAATAACAAAGCTCCTGGAATTGATGAGGTACCTATAGAGATGCTTAAAATTGAGGATGTTGAGATGCCGAAGGTTTTGATGAAGTTTTTCAATGAAGTGCGGAATAGTGGTGAGGTACCAGAAGAATGGAAAAAGGGGTGATTATAAAATTCCAAAAAAGGAAGATCTGAGTGATTGTCGAAGTTGGAGAGGTATTACATTGTCGCCTATTATTTCAAAAATATTTAGTAAGATTCTTTTGAATTGAATAGGATCAGAGGTCGTTAAGATATTGAGGCAGGATTTAGAAAACATCGTGGATGCAATGACCAAATCTTTATTGTAAAACACCTGATGCAAGAAGCTAACGAAAAGAAAATGCACTGTGTCTGTGTCTCGTGGATTTTTAAAAGGCTTTTGATAGCGTAAAACGTACCGCTTTATTTAGATTAATGAAACATTATGGAATACCCCAGAAGTTTGTTGACATAGTCAAACGTGTGTATAAAATACCATCTGCCAAATATTGGTAGATTGGAGTCTGAGTTAAAGTTTTGAAATTAAATCGGGAGTAATTCAGGCTGAATTTTTTTCTCCATTCCTGTTTATTTTGACCATTGACTTTGTAATTAAAAAGGTTATAAGAGAGACTGATACTATAATATTTTGGAAGAGAGGTATAAAGTTGGGCGAGTTGGATTACGCAGATGATATTGTTTTAATTGCAGAGAGCTGTGAATATATACAAAGAGTAATAGAACGTTTAGATAGAGAAGGAAGAAAGAATGGATTAACACTAAATTGTGCGAAAACGTAAATAATAAACCTGAATAGGGAAAACCCGATAGTGTGCAAAATAAATGATGAGGATGTTAATGAAGTAGAAAATTTTAAGTACTTGGGTACCATTGTATCAAGGGATGGTTCTTTAAAAAATTAGTTTGAGGAAAGAATTAGGAAAGCTAACCAATTAGACAGTGGGTATGTTGAAATCTGTGTAGAATAATAATATTTTTCATTTCAAACTAAGATTAAAATTTATAAATGTTAGGTGAGACCAATTCTTATATATGGACCCCCGGCGATGGCTTCGACACTCCTCCCTGCGAGGGGGAGCTTACGTTTCGCTACTAAAATCAAAATATAAAATCTATAAAAAAGCAGCCATGGTTAATTTTTTATAAATTTTCTGAACTTCGACAATTATAATAATTTTACCATTTGTAATTCTTTGGGTTTTAAAAAGTTCACAAAATTTCGATACCTATATTTATTTCTGAACTTCACCATTTTGCTTTTTGAAATTATAAAAGAATTATTAGAAATAAATTTGATAAAAAACATAAGTCATAACCAAACTAAGATGAAATTATTATTCAAATACTCAAAAAAATCTCCTTCTTAAATTATAGAGTTAGTGATGATGATGATGATGATGATGATGATGATGATGATGATGATGATGATATCTGCCTAATGATCTTCTATTGGAAGTCTTTAATAGAAACTTATGATTCATATATTGGCTACCCATTGTACAGGTTTGATGCCCTCAATATAAGGGAATCCGTCATTATCGACCTTGATGGACTACCCAAAGCAAGCAAGAGGGGCAAAAGGAGAGTTAGATAAATTACGAAAGTACGGCAGGTAGAGGAGTTACAAGGAGTTACAAGCAAAGAAGGTACCCTAGGAGGCCTTACGGTCCATTCAAAGAGGGTACCTTTGGACTAGCAATCGAGCGGGACATGGCTGCTTAATTGTTTTGAGTGTCTAAACGGCCACTTTTCAAGACCTTGACTAGTCTTGACTTGAACTGGTCAACAGATTCATTGTTGACAACTGCCACTGGAAGTGCGATACACTTACCGCAGATACTGTAAGTGAAAAAGTTCTCACACAGATTGCGGTTGTAACGCTTCAGTTCAAGTTTGAACCCGTGATTGCGCGTTCTGTTCTCACTGAGTGTGAAAATATCCCGGTAGTCAACATTGTCGAACTCTCGAAGTATTTTGAAAACTTCGATGAGCTGCTTACGCAGTCTACGGGTTTCCAGCGAGAACAGATCTAATTCCCTTAGTCTATCCTCATAACATTTATGTTGGATAGAGGGAATCAGTTTGGTTGCCCTAGCTTGTACGCGTTCCATCCTTGCGTTTTGCTTTCGAAACGAAGGACTCCAAAATTGTACGGCATACTCCAGGTGCGGCTGAACCAGGGAGTTGTACAGACAAAGTACTATCTCCCTGTTACGGTATCCAAACTGGCGCTTTATGTAGCCTAACATCCTTTGGGCTTTCTTCTCTGCCTCGATAAACTGTTTCGAGAACTTGAGGTCGCTAGTGATAGTAACACCCAAGTCCTTCTCAGTGTCACTCGATTCAAGAGCAGTGCCCTTAAGGATATAATGAGATTGGGGGTTTTGTGGCCGATATGCATTACTTTGCATTTCTCCACGTTAAAAGGCATTTACCACGTGTCCGACCACTCCTGTATCTTTCCAAGATCTTCCTGCAGGCGGACAGTATTTCCATCCTTTGCAACGTTCATACCAAGCTTAGTATCGTCGGCAAATTTGGAAATGTTGGCAACCATGTCATCGTCCATGTCGTTGACGTAGATGATGAATAGTAGTGGTCCCAGGACAGAACCTTGAGGCACCCCGCTAGTAAAGGGCACCCACTCAGAAGCCTGTCCATCCATTCACCACCACCCGTAGCCGTCTGCCACTTAGCCAGTTCTTGATCCAACCGGCTACTTTTCCGTCTATGCCCAGCGCTCTAACTTTCCGGAGAAGGCGGCGGTGTGGTACCTTATCAAAGGCTTTCTGAAAGTCTAAGTACACCACATCCACCGCCTTGTCCCGATCGTGCTCACTGAACACGAAGTGGAAGAATTCTACAAGGTTCGTCAGGCATGACCGTTGCCTTCGGAAGCCGTGCTGGGAACTCCTCAGCAGCAGGTTTGACTCTAAATACGAGTTATTTTCTCCACCATGATGCTTTCCATGAGTTTACCGACTATCGAAGTCAGACTGATAGATCGGTAGTTTGACGGATGGCTGGGGGCTCCTTTCTTGAAGATCAGAGTCACCTCCACCTTACGCCAGTCTCTAGGAACGCATCCGGTCCGGATTGACATGTTAAAGATAGCGCACAGATGTCGTGATACTTCATCACACACTTCCCTTAACACCTTGGGTAGAAACCCGTCCGGTCCAGGGGACTTATTCGTCTTTAGTTCAGCGATCTTTTTCTTTATTTCTCCTTCGGTGAAGTCCATTGCCTCCAGCTTTTTCCCTGAGTAAGAATCCGTAGGCTGAGGGATGGGACCACACTCTTTAGTAAACACTGAGGAGAAGTAGTCATTGAGAAGGTTAGCATTTTCTGCATCTGAGTGAGTTAATGCACCCTCCTCGTTCACTAAGGGCCCAATCCTACGATGGATTGGTTTACGGCTATTTACATAGCCGAAGAACTCCTTGGGATTCTCCTTGCAAAGTCTCGCCACTCATAGTTCCTCAGTACGCTGAGCCGCTTTTATGCTGGACTTCAATCTCCTGGCTAGCCTCCGGTACTCGTCAAAGGTACCCGAGATCTTCGATCGCCGGTACGCATTTCTTTTCTCCCTAAGCAGTTGGCCGATTTCTCGATTAGACCACTTTGGTTGAACAGAAGACCGACGGAGGCATTTCAGAGGGATACAACTTGATTGAAGACTCATGAATTTATTTTTGAAATTGTTCCACGAATCCTCAACCTCTTCGCATACCGCTAGCATTACATCAGTCAGCCCAGCACGAAGGCTTGCAAAGTCTGCTCTTCTCAAGTCAAGTTTCCTTGATTGACTGGCCACAGACCTTACCTTCGGGTATGTGAGATTGTCGCGATGGAAATAGATGGGGCATATATACAAACAAGAGGGACGATATGCGCAGTATGCACCAAAGTAGGAGGCATCTGGTAGAAGGGGAAGATGTAGACCAAAGGATACATGGATAAGGAAGATGAAGAGAGAGGCGAATTGGAGGAGATAGTTCAGGATAAGAAGTACTGGTGAAGAAAGTTTATTATGGCCTTTTGCATCTAGTGGGTGCTATAGGAGGTTGATTGATTGATTATGTTATGATGTGTATAAACTGAGCATTTTAATTAGCTGAATTAGTAAGGAAGAAACAATAGTTTATAAAAAGGTTTTATTTAAGCAACAATTGTGTTAAAATGGAAGCAAGAAGTAGAATTTAATTTCTTGTGAAGTTTTTGTCTAAAAAAGTTCAATATTCTATGTTGTAGGAAAAGTTTATTGCAACACTACACCAAAGCATCCTGATTTCAATCTTCAACCACCACAACTCCAACAGTTTCGATATTTATCCCTGTCTCGAGTTTGACTGACGTTAAGTTGGTTAAATAGAGGATCCTTTAACCTGCTCTTTTCACCTTGCATATCCACCATATCAGTTTCTCTTTTACACATCATATTATAGTTGTGGGGGCTGATCATGGTAGGACAAGAGGACAAGAAGTGATAATTGACGCTAAGTTGATTGTTAATTCCAAATTTTATGAGCCTTTATTAAGACCTCTCTTAATATAAATAAAGAACATAACTGACCCCGTGGGCGATGACTAAATTGATTTTAAGTTTCTCTAGGCTAAAGTTCTCCCTATACATTCATATGCATAAGCATCATATGCAAAAAAAAAATGGAATGGAAAATAGACAACATGAATACATTAACAGAGGCAGGAAGATAAGTTTTAGAAATACTCTGTAATTGTAAGTTTTCAAAGCTGAGTTTCAGCGACCATCGTGTACACGTACTAGAAGAGGCTTCTTTGGCGCCGCTTGGTAATGGATGCACTGATAATAAATAATGACGCTACTAAATGTTCACAAAAAAAATGTTTAACCTAATCTCACCTAAATTCTGTCCTCCTTCCAAAGGGAAAATGAAATAGTTTAAAAGAATACATTACTAAACTATACCAGGAAAATTCGTGAGTTGAAAACATTCCCCTCAAAACGCCAGAACATGCGTTTTCATCATATTTAATATTGGAAAGAACTCATTTAGTTATAATTTTAGTCATATTTGCTAAAATGTAAATATGATCCTACTCAAATCATTTAAGAAAACGTGATTTCCATGCAACATTCTATCGGATTCATTGAATTGAGAGACATTTGATCTAAAGTTGAATGATAATAAAGCCTATTCTAAGAAAAGTTCTTTTGATATTGGCTGATTACAGGATAAGAAAGGCAACATAACGTTTTCGATTCAGTTGAATTTGATTGTCCCTTAAAATATGATCGGAATGCATGATTAATATAATTTATTAGAAGCTTATTGTTGTCATTTACTTTGGCTATTGTATTAAGTTTTGGAAGGCTAAAAAGTAATCAAGAAACCTGCTTGGTTTAGATGAACAAATCTGTTCTCTCTATTTCTGTGAATTAAGCAAATATGTAATAAATGGCCTGTGTATCACTTCCTCAAACGGAACTTAAATTCATCCAACTGACATTTTAATACTCTGCTATGCCTAAATAATACATACATTTATCAGCTCTTATTATCTAAACCTCCTACGCTAATGTCTAATTTAGTTTGATGTATGTTTACGCACTCTTCTTCTTCGTCGTCAGCTTGTTAGCCCGTCTTAATACGGGGTGACTGTTTTTGATCAGCCGCTTGCAACTGTTTCTGTCTCCCGCTATGTTGGTCTCCAGTCCCTTCTCCCTCATGTCAGCTTGTATGCAGTCTCTCCATATAATCCTAGGTCTTTCTTTCCTCCTTCTTCTCTGTATTTCAGACTCCAAAGCTCTTCTCTCGTTACTCTCTCCATTCCTCCTCATTATTTGTCCATACCATCTAAGTCTTGCTTCCTGTGTCTTGTTCGAAATCTCCGCTACCTTTGTGTCTCTTTGATCCTTGTATTTGTGATTCTGTCCTCCCTCGTCATGCCACACATCCATCGCAGCATCCTCATTTCTGCTACTTTCATCCTCTTCTCACTATTCTTATTTACAGGTAATGCTTCTGCTCCATACGTTATAGTTGGTCTTACAACAGTTTTGTATACTTTTCCCTTTAATTTGACTGGCATTTTCCTGTCATGCACTACGGTTTACGCACTCTATCATTTAATATATTTCATCAATTTCTGGTTTTGCCTGTGTTGTATTTTTTAGCTTTTCCACATAAGTCAGTGTCATCAAATTTTTCCTCGACAACAGCATTATTATGTTTGCTAATTTATCTCATCTTGTTCTGAGCCAAATATCGGTCTCGTGAAATACGTCTTATCGAGTCCACTATATAAAATGCGAGAGGGTAAAAAAATAAATCGTTTTTAACTCCATTCTTCCTTCAAACTCTTCTATTAATGATATAATAATAATTCATTCGTCAAAATATTGCTATTAATTATATAATAATTCTTTTTCCAGTTCTATATCGACTGTTTTTGTACTGTTTAATATCATTTTTTTTTTCAAAATCAGATCTGCCTCGTATAAGCAACTGAAGTTTCGTGTCCACCACGCAATAGGGTTATAGGTGTAGAAGAAACTTACGCCTGCTATGCCTAGGGTGTTAGTTGGGGCATGAGCCAGCATGCCCCAGCTGATAGCAGGATGAATACATGCCCTTCCAATCACAAACCGGAAAGAGACCCAGCGGCTATATATTTTCAACCTATTTTTACTTGCTCTATCTTTACATTTTAACCTCTTTCTTTGTAGTTTTCTCCAACGAGCATTCTACAAGAAATGGTCTCATTAGGTTTCTCTTTCTATATTATCTTCTCCCTGAAAATAGCATTATGTTGTAGTTACTTTTGATACTGTGTAGCACTTTTGCTTTGCCACCTGATCAGATATATTGTAAAAATTTAAAATTAAAGCAGAAAAACGTGTTTGCCAAACGCAATTATCTTTTAACATGATTATTATCTTTAAATACTGTTTATACACATTTGATTGGATTGTTTGTACGAGAAATGTATCGGGAGATGCGAGAAGGAAATCTCTTTTTATCGATATTGTGTCTGGCTTTGATTGCCGTTATGAGATTATTAATTGACTATAAAAATTATGAAAACTATAAATTAGTTTTCAAACCAAGAACAATTCCAATAGTGACAACAACAAAATATTTACCAAATAGAGGAATATGAAATATTATTATTAGAGTTTGAAAGCTCCTTTTGTGTGAAAGATTTATAAAATAATGTATGCCTGAAGGGATTGTTTCGAAGAAATGGAGAAAAAAAATGATTTCTATCTAGAAGCCACCAATTATGAATTTATTTCAGAAGGGTCAGAGAGAGGAAAACATGATCATTTCAAAGGAAATACTCGTCGAAAACTGACAAAGAGAAGTAAATTTCTTGCTGAATACAAGAGGTTTGAGTTCACTATTACTATTATTAGTTCATTTAAAGGGAAGCATTAACAGATGATCCAAGTTATTGGAAAATAGTAATTCAAGGATACTTATCGAATCTTCACCATTTTACTATTTAGATTACTAGAATGATATTTTTCCGTTTATTTCATACTATGTTTTTAAAAGGCGTAGAGAGAGAACTTTGTTGGATTTACAACAAATAAAGGATCAACTCAATAATAGGGGAACCCGACGCCAAAATGAGTTGCTATTCTTGAGATGGGAATTTGGGGGTCGATTTTCTTGACATGATAAAATTGAGTTTGCTATTTATATTAATTATTCACTAGCATCTAGCTATATGGAAGTAGTTAAACAAAGAGAGCAGGAAATACTTTTGCCAATAATTGAAATATTAATGAGAGATGGATTATCCAAAGTGATAAAAAGCGAGCTAAAAAAATTGTGGCCAATCATCTAAATTACCAGCATAGAACCGTCAACCACTCTTTGTACTTCGTTAATCCAAAGACAGGCTTTCATATGCCACATATTGAATCATGTTCGGGATGTTATAAGGTAAAATTTAACAATATCTGAGTATGCACGCGAGAATTTTTTCCTGGTTATTTTCAAAAAGTTGTGTTGATGGAATGAAGTAAAGTAAACAGGTTAATTAATTTCTGTAACGCAATTGCCACTTAAATTTCTTTCAAAATAATCGAGTTAATTTACATCAAGGGGATTTAAAGCTTATCAAGATTTGTTTGCGATTAAGTGATTTATTCAACTTAGACTAATTAACAGTAATGCGAGATTATTTTAACAAATAACTTATTATTTTTGTTTCATCGGATCCATATTTATTCAGTTTCCATTTATGTGATCCCCTTATCTGTCTGATTCGTGAGCGAGTGATGAAGGAAAGTGAATATTTGATCGGATAAGCCTTCATTTTGATTTTATTTTCATTAGTACTTACTAACTATTTATATAGCTAGTTCGGAATAACTATGAATAATACAAACATTACAACCATTATAGTAAATTATCTTCCACAACTTCTCATCTAGATGCAATGTATAATGGCATGTGGAAGAATAGATGGAAGTATGCATGTCTCAAATAGATGGACCCCCATTTTCAAATGTTTATGAGGTAGTGCTATAAAGCAGGAGGGACTCTGCTATGTAAGTAAATTCCTTCGAAGTGGTGTGTAAAAGAGTGTATCCGATAACCTAAGATACTGCCTCCTAATATACTATTACTTCGGGTTATTTTGATTCAACAGGAATTTTCCTGATATATTTCTTTTCTTTATTTCACAAACAAAATAACTTTGTTAGGTTTAGTAATTAATATCAACATAAGTTAATTCACATTTATCGCATTCGATATTTTTCATTATACTTTAACTTTATTTAAATATATTAAAATTGATAATAGTCATTGTCTTTTTTCAACAGGCTTATACTAGAGTATAAGCACTTCTGTCTATGCCCATAACTATATAATCCCCGAAATTTTCTTAGTGTTTAGTAGCATTTTGAGTCTCTAAGTTTTCCTCCATTTTCATGTGCACTTTTATCCAATTCAGAGTAATGTGTTGGTTGCACCTCTAAGAAATAATACTAGAGATTGGTTATTCACATTTTAGAATCGAAATTTTGTTGTTTTTTTATTGAAAATGTAAGGACGCACGACAGCTGCTTTAAAGGGTTTAGATGAACACGGTTTTAATTCTGAGAAAAAGCCTGAAATAGGAAATACCAAGGCTTCCAACACAGAAAGAGCGTGAGGTGATGGTTGTGGTTTAAACAAAGACAAGCACGGGAGTGGTTAGCGTAGAGAATTAAGAAATAAATTATAAAGAAGTTAAAAGTTTACCCGAGGCAAATGCCTATTAAAGATGAAAGAAATGACCATACTGTAGTTAGTGGAACTGGTGTTTTAAGGAATTCTTATGAAGAACGTGAGATAAAAGTATAAAATAAGCTTATCTCCTACACTAGAGATAATCTAGACTCAGAAATATACGAATTCATTTACCTGTATGAAAGCTTATGCAGAATTTGCAGTGAGGTAAGAATGTTTGGCCATAGGCATCGAATGATTACTGATGAATCCTTTTCTCAACGGTCTGAAAAGAGCGGAGAGAAAATTTTATAATACAACTAATGAAAATTTCGGGAAAAGACATCGTGACTGTTTTTGAAAGGAAAGGTGGTGCAAATTTTCAACTTTGCATCAGAAAACATGATATATATATATATATATATATATATATATATATATATATATATATATATATATATATATATATATATATATATATATATACGAGTATAGGGTCTCTTGTACCTGCGCCATGGACATTCTCCGTTCCGTGACGTCCAACGCTTGGGGCGCTGATAGGGCTACTGCCCTACTTTTTTATCGATCCTTTGTTCGTTCGAAGCTCGACTACGGATGCGAGTTTTATGCATCCGCAGCCGAGCGTTTATTGCGGAAAGTGGATTCGATCCACCACACTGGCCTTCGCCTTGCGACTGGTGCCTTCCGCACTTCCCCCATTGAGAACCTGTTAGTCGATGCTGGGAAGATGCCACTCGCTCTGCGCCGCGTGCAGTGCATCACTCACCTGTACGCGCGAGCCCGGCGCCTCCCTCAGTCGCCAACAGCTCTCACTGCATCCGCAGCTAATCTCGATGGTGCGTATGCCACCAAGAGACGCCAGTCATACCCTAAGCCCTTTGGGTTTAGAGCCAGGAAACTCCTTCGAGAGGTAGATATAGCTCTCGGGGCCGGTGGTGCCCCTGGTTCTGCCCAAGATAACACCCTGGAGAGGACCACATTTAGCTATTTGTCACCACGCCTCTGCTCCAAAAGCTTTTACTGCACCGGGAGTATTGCGTTCGACCTTTTTGGAACACACATCGTGTAACAATGGAACCGTGCCAGTGTATACGGATGGCTCCAAGTCCCAAGAGAGGGTCGGCTTCCACGCCGTATCCCCTCTGTTTGAAGTCAGCGGGGCTCTACCAGACGCTGCGTCTGTCTTCACGGCCGAGCTGGTGGCAATACACCACTCGGTAGCGGAGATTACGCGACGTTCTCGGTTCGGGGACTGGATTGTGATCTATAGCGACTCACAAAGCGCCCTGAGTGCTCTCGGGGCATTGGAATCTCCGCATCCCCCAATCTCCGCATCCCCCGGTTCGCGATATCCGTGACGCCACGGTTTTAGCGAGCCGGGCAGATGTCGAGATTATCTTCTGCTGGGTTCCTGGACATGTAGTAATTGCGGGGAATAAGCGCGCCGATGAGGGCGCCAAAGAGTCCTAGAGGACTCTGCGACCGGCCCAGCGTTTCGCTCTTCCTCACACCGATTACATGGCAGGAATACGGGCAGCTCTTCGGACTGCTTGGCAAAGAAGATGGGAGACGGTCGAAGGAACTTAAAGTTGCGTGCCATTGCGCCGCGACTGTTCCCATGGACCTATCCCCCAATGCCACGGCGGCTTCAGGTTGCTTTCTGTCGTCTCCGAATCGGATACACTCGTGTGACGCTTTGCTATTTGGTGAAGCGTTCGCCTGTGCCGTATTGCAACGACTGCTTTGTCCCCCAGACTGTTCGGCACATTCTTGTCGAATGTCCCAGTCTGGGTGATCTTCGCGCACGATACCTGTCCCGGACCCGGGATGAGCGGGGTCGCTACCGCCTGTCCCTTGTATTCGGAGACGAGTGCGTGCATCATGACTGGTGGACTTGTTGACTTTTGGGGGGGAGGTCGGCCTTCTCCCTTGTATTTAACTTGTTTTTTTGTTATTGTTGTTTGTTTTTGTTTTTTTGTAGGTCGCAGGCTCCTGCGCCGGGGGAAGGGGGACCTCCCCATGACGCAGAAGCTTGGTTCCTCATTGTTATTCCCTTTTTATTGTTGTTTTTGTTAATTTTTTTTATTTTAAAGTAGCCTAGAACTGGTTTGTTTGTTTGCGGCGACTTATGCCCAAGTGGGCAGTCGCCAGATAGCCCCTTAAATATATATATATATATATATATATATATATATATATATATATATATATATATATATATATATATATATATATATATATATATATATATATATATATATATTTGGTTGTACCACGTAGGGAAAAAGAAAGATTGATTGGAACTAGCACTTTCGTTATCTTAATAACATTTTCAAACTCACAATGGTTTATGAAATAGAGACACACTGTATTTATACAAAGCAATGACTTCCCTATAAAATAAGATGGTCAATTTTTTTTAGGACCTCTGATAAGTTTGATTTGTGGAAGGAAGATAGGAATGGATCTAAAGATTAGGAAGGCTTCACATGTATTTCTGCTATTAAAATCATTTATTTGGTGACGCATCTGCCTGTGGACGGCTAAAGTATTATTTGTATATCCCTTAGACACTGCATTTTTATGCTGCTTAATTCTTACAGAAATATTTTTATAAGTTTGACCTACATAGAATAAATTACAATCCAAAGAAGGTATACTATATATTACATTATTATCGTTCGTTGGGCTGTGTTTTATTAACATATTTTTTAATGTATAATTATATTTAAAAATTACATCTATATCAAGTTGTTTTAACAGTGGTACTACATACAAGAAATTATGATAGTAAGGTAAAAATAATATGTTGTGTAAAGGCTATGTTTTCCTCAACTTGCGGTTATAGAATGTTTTTTAGCTTTATACATGCAGTTTTCCAAAAAATATTTCGGGTAACACAGATTAAAGGTAATCTCTTCAATATCTGTAAATTCTTGTTCGATATAGTCAGAACTACATATTCTGAGTGCCCTAAGATACATGGAAGGAAATTCTGATGCTTTAAATTTTTAGAATGACCTGAATAAAAATGGACATAGGATAAATTATTTGTCGTTTTCCAGAAAATAGAAAACTTAAACATGTCTGGAGGTCTAATTTTTAGAACATCTAGGAAAGGAAAGCTATTATTTTCCTTTTTTTCAAATTAAATTTAATTGATGGAACTAATGAATTAATAAATAAAAGAAAACCATCGAGTTCAAAATTTTCCTTTAGGATTCCCAGGACATCGTCTACATAGCGGTACCAAACAATTTGAGTAGAACAAACCGGTGAAATCAGCATCGTTTCAAAATATTCCATATTGTCGAGGAATAGGTCACCTCCCCAGAAAATACGTCTATATATACATATATTTATCTATTGATTGGGAGGAAAGAGATAAAAGCCACGAGAATATGTATATACACAGTTATATATACATATATCCTCTAATGTACGTACGCGTCCTTCGCTACGTACAAGTATGTTCACTTCATAAGAGTAATCCGTTGATTACGAGATATAAGAGTGCGATTTACTACAGAGGCCGATAGCGTTTAATACATTTACCAATGTGCAGTTCAAGGGCATATTTAAAGAGTGAACACAAATATATAATTTTAATAAGTCCCTTGTTAACATATATATATATACATACGGGAAATATAGGTATTGTAAATAAGGACAATTCTACCAAGATATAGATCAATTGGCAATCGGTTAACGTTAATTACTCGTTAATCAGCTTTTAAATGGGATACTATAAGTCAGTTATACAGAGGGAATATTTATATGTCGGGAAGTGGATCGATTAACGGGAGATACAAGCAAGGGTCATTTTACTTTAATGGGTTCACCTCGAGGAAGGGAAATCCTTTAGCGAGTCGGCGTGGGGAAATGGAGACGGAAAATGGACGTTATTCTCGGCCAAATATCCTGGTGGCGACGAAGATGAAGGGGGGGGGGGCAGAAGACGATTTCACGATCCTCCTTGAAGACGGACGATAGATCCTCTCCTCCAGAGAATTGCAACCTCTAAAAATCGAGACTCTGACGCGGCTCGCGCGAAGTCTCACACGGGAAACTGGAGATTCTTGAGGGCGGGGGGGGAGGGGGTCAAGATGAGATGAGAGGAATCTCGGCCAATCCTTCGGTGGCAAAACGATTCGAGGCTTGCTGTGAACAGAGTAAGCCTTCACAAAAGAGATGGATCTGCCAGGTGAAATCCAACCTCGATGGTATAAGCGAATAGCAGGGACTTTAGGAAATAGACTAACGATCTGAACCGAAGGCGACGGCTTCTCAAATTCAATCTGCCGATATTCGAAAACCCAGGGTATTTATATGATGGCCAGTTTTTGATTTCTCCTCGTTGTCAGACTCAGAAGACTGGCTGACCACTTCCGGTGGCCAGATGGATTAGCGTCTGTCGCCTGACCCAAGTCGTAATGGCCTTTACGATGTGGGCGGAAACTTTTTGGTTTGGCTAGCAGTTTCCGGACTATGGAGATTAGTGCTTTTTCGGCGAGGTAAAAGCTTATAGCGCCCAACTTAATTAACTGCACCTGTGAAGCGGCTGACGGATATGCAAATTCTTTCTTCTTTTATTTTTCTCTTTGGATTCAGAGATTACTCCACATAAGGTTATATTTAGGAGAGAGAGAGAGAGAGGGAAGGAATTCAAGAAAAAAATGAAAGGCGTATTCTTCTTAGCGTCCCTTTCCCTTAAACACACACACACACACATATAAATATATATATATATATATATATATATATATGTGTGTGTGTGTGTGTGTGTGTGTGTAAGGGATATATATATATATATATATATATATATATATATATATATATATATATATATATATATATATATATATATATATATATATATATATATATATATATATATATATAGATATATATATATATAGCAAAAAATGAGATATACGAAGTCCATTTTAATTTAATAATAAATAGGCGGGTCCGAAATGACTAGAACATCGAGTTCAATTTATTCCAAATACAGGGTGACTCTCCCAAAACAGGCCTGCACACACTTTTTGTAATATATCCTCCATTCATTTACTAATCACTCTTACTTAGCAGGACATGACAAAAGCAAAGCCTGTGAACGCAACTAGATCTCAATAGGAGCTTAAGAAAAGAATAAAATGCGTCAAACATTACTATAAGACAGGCTCGTTCAAGAAAGTGCAGCAGAGTTCAAAACGCTATATGCGCAAGCAAAGTCAGTCCCTCGGTATATCCCGTGAGAGTTGTAAGAGAGTGCTATTAATGGATGTTAAGGCCTACCCAACCCATACAGAATACAGACGAGGCAGACCCTTACAGCCTCAAACAAGGAGCAGAGAAAGGCTATGGCAGGCAAGATACTGGAGAAGATTCAGGAGACCCTAACTTTCCTTAACCTCCTTTCGACCTCAGATGAAGCTCACTTCCATCTTGAAGGAAAGCGAAACTCGAAACAAATGTCTTCTGGGGGACCTCCAGAACAAATGAGGTAGCTACCTAGCCCCTACATTTCCCTAAGTGCCTGGTATGGACTGCAATCTCAGCCAGAGGCATCATCGGACCATTACTTCTTTGAGGAATCTGGCGTGACAGTGACAGTCACCAAGGAACTCTATGTTGATGTCATCAAAACCTTTAAAAGGGAGCTGCATTTCCTCTTCCCGTCTCTTATGGGGAAGTTCTGGTTCCAGCAAGATGGAGCAAGTTCTCACACCTCAAACCTGTGCCGAGATTGGCGGAAAGAGAACTTTGGTGGCCGTTTTATCAGTCTCAAGATTGATTTTGAGTGGGCACCTCCCAGCTCAGACCTTAGCCCCCAGATTTATTTCTCTGGGGCTACCTTAAAGAGAGGGTGTATGCAGGGAGACCCAGGACCATCACGGAAATCAAAGAAGCCACCAGTGAGGAGATTAGAACCATTAGTTGGTCGGTTTGTAAAGACATCATGGACAACTTTGTGCTGCGCGTCAAGAAATGCACAGAGCTAAATGGAGGTCATCTTGAACACGTGCTCTAGAATAAAGAAGAAAGGTCCAAAGACTCTCATGTTTTGATATGATGTTTTTAATCACAATAAACTAGTTATCACCAAAGTTTCATTCAATCCTTCTATAAAATTAATAAATTAGGCCTATGGAAAGTTGGGGCCCGTTTGTAGGGGGGGACCCTGTATTTCGAGATAGGAAATCTCATCTTCGGTGGTTTCTACAAGGAATATTAGGTAAATTAGGAGATGTATTTTTTACATTAGAAAAAAACTAAAAATACAGATAAAAAAAATTATTATGATACATTTAGTTTGATAGCCTTCTGATTAATGTTAAGGGTGGTTTTTAGTTTATATATATATATATATATATATATATATATATATATATATATATATATATATATATATATATATATATATATATATATATATATGAAATGTAAAACTCACAAAGTATCACGTTGGGTAGCAAATGAATGCAATGTCCCGCAGGAAAAAAAAATTAAAAGGTGTTTCCAAGTACTTTCGAACTTTATTAAGTTCCTTATCGAGGATAACTACAAGAAATAATATTATATTAGAGGTATATATACGAAAGAAAAGTATGAAAGACCGCCTCAAAAACAAGAAATCCCCAATGAGGAAGACGGAAGGGGGAAGGTAAAGAAACACATTAAGAATTAGGCCGAAGGAAAGAGTAACAGATTCAAAGAAATGGAGATAGCCTAACGTGGGAGATTATAAGACACGATGAGCAAAAGGGGGAAAATACAATGTACAAAACAGAGAAGTGACAATTAAAAAATAAAAAATAAAAATAAAATAGTTTTTTATATACATTCTGTAGTTATGTGGCCCCTATTTTATTTTTATTATTATTTTTTATTTTTTAATTGTCACTTCTCTGTTTTGTACATTTTATTTTCCCCCTTTTGCTCATCGTGTCTTATAATCTCCCTCGTTAGACTATCTCCATTTCTTTGAATCTGTCACCCTCTCCGTCGGCTTAGTTTGACCTTACTACCTGCTGTTTGTAATTCTTAATGTGTTTCTTTACCTTCCCCCTTCCGTCTTCCTCATTGGGGATTTCTTGTTTTTAAGGCGGTCTTTTATACTTTTCTTTTGTATATATACCTCTAATATAATATTATTTCTTGTAGTTATTCTTGATAAGGAACTTAAAAAAGTTCGAAAGTACTTGGAAACACCTTTTATTTTTTTTTCCTGCGGGACATTGCATTCATATATATATATATTTATATATATATATATATATATATATATATATATATATATATATATATATATATATATATATAAACTCAAAAGAGTTAAATCACTTTGGGACTAAACTAACCGGGTGCAAAACGACTCTGTAGTGCACGTTTAGTTGCACCGAAATAGCGAAAAATAAACTGTTTACGAAGGTGTTCCTGAATGGGAACAATGGCTATTTTCTGAAATTCTTAAAGTTCCGATTTTATCAGTATACTTTTACAGGTGAAAACGAAACTTATTAATAATTCTTGTTTAGGAAAATTATATACTGGGTTAGATACATCGTATATTCTGTTAAGAAATCTATTGAGACATGCAATTGGATTTCAAATCGCATGTGCTCTAAAATCAGCAAATCGTCTCTTTGTTTTCTCAGATTTAAATTCCTAAACACCGCAACTCTCCCTTACTTGCCCCCCTCACTGGCCGTGTCTAGAAGACAAAGAGCCCTTTGCTCGGGAAGTTCCCTCCTACTTTCGGTTCCTCTGCTGCAAGGGTGATCCTGCCAGGTGCTTTCAAGTGTCCTCTGAAACCCATTTCTTCTGTCAAGCCTTTTCCTAGTTAATGGAAGGAAGCCCTGCAAAGGCTTCGATGTCTTGAAGAGCGCCATGTAAAAACTATTATTTTAATAATTATTAATATTAAAAAACAATTGAGGTTGATAACCATTTTCTAAAAAAATATTACTTGGTATAACTAAATTAAAAATGGAATAAGGGAAATTTATAACGTTAGTTATAAGCACGCTTAAATAAAGGTTAAATGGTGTTTACTTGGAATTTATTTTAGCAAAAACTGGTATAGCTCTTACGACATACCATAAAATAATGATTTACGTTAAAATACTTGATCTTTTAGCATTAATGTCTAAATATTAAATTGAATTATCCTTCTTATGGATATATATATATATATATATATATATATATATATATGGTCTATTTTAATTTCATTTACTTACTATAATTTTGTAGGAATTTTAATAAGTCTAGTTTTTTCTTAAACAATTTTAGTGAAAAATACCATTAACTTTCTTTTCCCATTAATCGCTGCAGCTTTTTTCGACTAACTATTTTGTTCTGTTAGTTTTTCCTTAAACAATGAGGGTTATTTTATTGAAGGGAGAGTTTTGGTGTAATTTCTTTTCTTCGAGTTTCATAATTTTGTTTGGGTATTTATAGTATTATTCATTTTAATAATTTGCTTTTTCCATGCTCTTTTTGGAATATTGATGCTCCCATTACCTTGTTATTTGCAACTTTTCTTAACTGATGTTCAAGACACTAAATTACTTGTTGCTAGTTATTTTTTGTCCTTTTTTCATAATAGGTCTCGCTCTGCCAGGAAGAGAAATTATGTAATATACCTGATCTCTTTTTATTAATCGTCATGGTTACGAGTGGATCATAACGCTTCCATTTCCCTTTACTATTCAACTAAAAGCAAAACCAATTTTTGGCCTTTAACATGAATTGCACGTTGCTGTGAAGGCTTAGTTCTTTACTCTAGAAATTATATTTTGATATAAATTGAGTCCGATGTAGCTTAGCATTACTTGTAAAAGCCACAAATAGTGTTTTATAAAATACTATTTTTTTCTGAAATAGGCTAAGATCTTTATGTATTATGTTTTTACATTTTTCATTGATAACTATCGAATTCTATGGGTGGTTCAACCTTTCGTTTAAACTTTGGGGTTTGCTTTTCTCATAAAGGCTAGGGTGCAACTATTATAGTCACTTGTGGTTCCTAAATTACTTTTAACTCTATTTTTCATATATAATCCTCTGGTACCTTCGACTAAATGTGGCTTTTGACCCAAAATATCCTTCATGCAATAATAAACTCCCCCCCCCCCCCAAAAAAAAACAGACCAACATCGACCATCCAACCGTTGGGATATCTTGCCCTTTCCGCAAAAAACAAACCCATCACGCTCTTAATGCAATAAATCAACTAAAATAAAGGATATTTCTTCGTCATGAATTCCTAATATTTCCTGTCTTCAAGCATATGATTAATATATGTTTGCATATATCTTTTTTTTAGTCTTAACAAAAGCATTTTAACGAAATGTTGTAACTATATTTCATATTACCTTCAGTTACGGAAAAAAAAACAAGGCTACTAAAAGGTAATGTTGAGAAATGGATAAAAGATCAAGTGGCTGTGAAATGGAAACAATAAATCCTGAACTCCTAATTAATGAATATTTGTAATGAAGTACGACATGAATAAAAATGTGCCATGCAAGAGTATGTTTTTACATTTGAAACAAAATGTTGTTTCTTTTACCACTGTCCTGCCTATATTGTTTCATTTTATAACCAACACAAGAGTATGTTTTTACATTTGAAACAAAATGTTGTTTTCTTTTACCACTGTCCTGCCTATATTGTTTCATTTTATAACCAACACAAGAGTATGTTTTTATATTTAAAACAAAATGTTGTTTCTTTTACCACTGTCCTGCCTATATTGTTTCATTTTATAACCAACACAAGAATATGTTTTTACATTTGAAACAAAATGTTGTTTCTTTTACCACTGTCCTGCCTATATTGTTTCATTTTATAGCCAACACAAGAGTATGTTTTTACATTTGAAACAAAATGTTGTTTCTTTTACCACTGTCCTGCCTATATTGTTTCATTTTATAACCAACACAAGAGTATGTTTTTACATTTGAAACAAAATGTTGTTTCTTTTACCACTGTCCTGCCTATATTGTTTCATTTTATAACCAACACAAGAGTATGTTTTTACATTTGAAACAAAATGTTGTTTCTTTTACCACTGTCCTGCCTATATTGTTTCATTTTATAACCAACACAAGAGTATGTTTTTACATTTGAAACAAAATGTTGTTTCTTTTACCACTGTCCTGCCTATATTGTTTCATTTTATAACCAACACTAGAGTATGTTTTTACATTTGAAACAAAATGTTGTTTCTTTTACCACTGTCCTGCCTATATTGGTTCATTTTATAACCAACACAATGGATATTTAATCAAATGTAATGGAGTATTCTTTAGTAATTATTCATCAAAATTACACACCTCCCCTTGGTAATTTTTATACCTTCCTCTGGCCTGGTGTGGTATCATTCAAATCAAACACGCTCGTGCTCGACCAATTCTAATGAAACGCATCCACGACAGAAACGACACGAAAAGCGACCGCCTGATCTCTTAGCTCGCGTTTCTTTTGTAAAGTCCTTAAAGGCCGGTGGGAGCCTATGAGCCGCTACTATTAATCACATGCCGTCTTACAACATTAATGAGATCTTTCTCTCTTTATTTAAGGCTGCATACATCAATGAATCACCTCTCATAAATGTAACTCGCCGTGCGATTGATGCTGTTTAGTCTTCCAATTCTAGCATTTCTTCTATGTTGGCAATCATTGATACTGGCATTCACACTTTTCTTCTTCAACATTTCATGAATTTCCTATAGTTCCTGGAAACGCCCTTGACTGATGCCATCGTAACTACCATCTCGCCCTCAGTCTTTATATAACGGGAATGATATATTTAGGCCGACTCAGGTAGGTTTTGATGTTTCGCAAGGTTGTGGTCTTGGTCCATTCACTCTTAGTATCTATTTTCCCATTGCTATTCTTATGCGCAACCTCGATGTATCATTTCATTTATATGCCGATGCCACACTAGTCTATCCCTGTTTGCTCCATTTTCTTTTGCTGAGACTTTTAGAAAACTTAAGCCCACTCGGACAATTTTCTGATACTCAATCATAAGAAAAATGAGGTGTTGCTTGTGGGTGCACGTTTGAAGGTGGCTTGCTGTAGAACAATTGCCCTTTTTATCCTTTATATCTTCCTAATCCCCTTTTCCAACATCGTTAAAAAACTAGACGTCACCTTTAATAGTCAATTAATTATCAAAACCCATGTCGCTAATCTCTGCAAGTCGTATCTCTGTTATCTCCCTGATCTTAAACTTATCCGAGCTTATTTTTCCAAAATAGTTAAGAGATTGCTATCTCTGCTTCTATTATATTTCCCCTTGATTAATGTACGAGTAGCTCCATTCTTGTTGCATTCTATGCTTCCACCTCTCAGCCATTAAACTTGTTTAGAACTATGTAGACGGTGTTCCTCTTGGTCATAGTAGTATCCCTCTTGCTCCGTTAACTGCATTGGTTATCCATCCGATCCCGCTTCGCATTTGTTTCTCCTTAATTTGATGATCTTAAATGCCGCAACCGCCTCTTATTTCTATTCCTCACTGTATCTATGCTGGATCCGGAGCGATACGTCCCAGCTCTGCTCCTCAATTGCTGCACCTCGTAGCCATTCATGCTCCTATAAAAACTAGTGACCGTCTTCCTTTGAAAGAACTGGCAACTCTTTCACTTTGCAAGCACTAGGAACTGTCCCACTGTGAAATCCCCCTTTGAAGTCCCTAGCCACTGCCTCCTTTTGAAATCCATAACAACCGTTCCAGTTTGAACACAGCAGTGATTGTTCCCCTTTAAAATCTTTAGCAACTGTTCTACTTTGAAAGCCCCAGCAACTGTCTCACTTTTAAAGCACTAGCGACTCTATTCCTTTAAAATATTAGGTACTGTCTCATTTGAAAGACCTAGGGACTCTCTCCCTATGAAAACCCTAATGACTGTCTCCAATTGAAAGCATTAGCGACTGTCTCACTGTTAGATCACTAGCAACTGTCCCACTTTAAAAATCATTAGCGACTGTTTCCATTTGAAAGCCCTAGCGACTGTCTCCTTTGAAAGCCCTAATGACTGTTTTGTCTTGCTAGCCTCTGTTGCCTCTTTGAAATAAACATTAACTTTGATGTGAAACGTCGCAGGATTATATTATTTATGAACGAAGCGATTGAAAAATTGTGTTTACTTGGACGTTGGAATATTGTTCAATTAGTAGTTTCATCAAAACTTTTTGACCCTACATGTTCCCTATTTAAAACCATATTTTATCTAGTTAACTTTATAAAAAGTTTATGTAGAATTATAGGGTGTTTTAGAGTTGGGAGCTTTTAAACAATAACGGTCCAAATTGCCTTATTTGAGCAATATGGGGGAAGGTTGTTCCTTTTTAAGAATAGACGTCACTTTTTATTTACATTTGAAGAAAAGAAGTACCGTGAGAGGAAATATGAAAGTAAATTGAAAGAATGAAAATAATTTATTTAGTCATTGGAATAGTTTTGGTTGGCTTAAATTTGCTTTGTTGTGATGATCAATTGTGGCGAGAGAATCAGCTATATAAAGTAGGTACCAGAGATACACAAATATTAACCTTATCTAAACAAGGGAAATTTCAAACAACCACGCTAGTATTAACCTAGTCTTATCATAATTTCCGATGAGAGGGTACGCAACCAATTTTAATTAGGCTACTTTAGCATTGACCCATTTTAACCAGAGGGGCTCAGTTTTGCCTATTTGATGAATAATTGTCCATGTCTCATTTGGTACCGCTATTCTTTAAAATTGCCCAAAAGCAATAATGTATATGTTCAAGAAATATTTTTATCTAAAAAAGGTTCGAAGAAAAATTAGTAACGTACTAAAGAGTATAATTAGTTAAATATACACTATTTTGTCCTTTGTAAATAAAAACATATTAAAAGAAATACTGCAAGTTTCATTTACAATATTATAAATTTCCCAGCCTCTCCCTTTTAGGGTAGAAAGTAAGCTGAAATATTTTTCAATCAACACCTTTTGACATCAAAATCCCAACTTGAAAACAAAGTTTATGTTGTACAATTGGCTTTAGTTAAATATTTAATATATCTTAATCATAAAATGTACTCTACATCGCCCTAATCAAACGATCTGAAATCGCCTATAATATGCCAAAGGTTCGTTATATTCTGTACGGAATTTATATAATGATACTATTATTCTGATATACAAACAAAAATATATACAGATGCTTATATATGCTCACAGTACCTTTTTAGTTTGCAGAAATATATCAAATGATTTGCTTGTATTACATCAGCATGAATGCAAATAACAGCGAGTTAAGCTTCTTGAATTCAACTCAACTTAGTTCCTGTAAAAAAGCTTCAAGCGAGATCGAGTATATTTAAGCGGAAGAAATTTATTTGGGGGTTGTTTTGTTTTTAATGATTAAGGCGTTTAAATTTTCATTCTTGCCCCCCACTTGGAGAACAAAATTATTTTGCAAGATGACTTTTTGATACTTTCGATATTTTATTCATTATGATAAATTATTTATCCTGATATTCGATTTAATCTGATATTTGCTTTAATTCGGTATAGTTTCGACGAGTTTAATCCAAACTATTCTTCTATTCCCCTACCACCGAAGTAACTGTTTGTCACAACTTCTTTCGTACCTGCTTCGCCTGATAAATATCTCTACCCACCCGTTCTTCCATTTATCCATCTTTGGTGCACTCTACATCTCTCTCAAGTTGTCTAGTTGCACTAATCTTGGTGCGATTATGCTTTCTCTTTTCATAATAAATCTTACTATTTTACACCAAACTTGGCACTGACATAGTCTCAGGCAACTTCTTAGCATATTCCACTCTCAAACCTTTAAGGTCTTGTGATTCTAATCTGCTTTATCTCTGTCACTATTATTTACCATGCATCATAGTTACTTAAAAATTCGGACTCATTCAAGGATAACACCGGGGCCGTGGAAATCACACCCCATACAGTCACCCTCAGCCTATTCCTCTCGCACTTTTTGTAAAAGGTTTCGACTATTATTTCCAAATCAGTCTCATTCTCAGCCATCAATAGCAGGTCATCTTCATATTTACGTTTCACTTTCCTTTTCATCTTGTTGTATGCATTTAACCGTATCTGTCTGACATCCTTATCTGTACTGTTAAGCATGAACCGTGTATGTGAGAGTATGCAGGTGAGGGGATAGAAAGGGTGTGTGAATAGATAGTGGAAAGTAGACCAGTGGTGAAAAGAGAAAGAAGTGTGGTAGGGTGCAAAGTGATGCTAGAGCCTGGTGATCAGGCCTATCGCTTTCAATTTTTTTTTATTTGTGGTTTCGTTGTTGTTTTTATCGTTGTTTTATACATATATATATATATACAGGTTTATATATTACATATAATTTGGCGTTCAAGCCATTTGTCTTCATTGCTAATATTTTTGTTTATGCTATGCGCGTTAGCTGTTGTTTTTGTAAGTCGTTAATAAACTTACTGTTTTTGTACTAGTGTCTTTGTTTCTTTGTACTTTTGTCGTGTGTGTATTTCGTGTTTGTTGTTTCTTCCTGTTGTCTTGTTTGATGAATATCATCTTCTTGAGTGTGTATCCTTCTTCGGTATTTTTTCCATAGTTGGTAGGGTTTGTCAATATCGGTGAGTTTTGTCGAATTCGGTTGATTTCACAGTTGGTATTTCTTGTCGTGTTCTGGGGTAAATTGACTCATCTAGCGTAGAACTGTACTTCGGCTCCGCCAGCTAAAATCCTAGCGGAGCTTGGAAATCTGGCGCGACATACTTGTCTTCTGTTTCGGTCAATCATTTGTACGATATCTTCGTCCAATAAACGATTGACCTTTTCCAGCATATTCCTTGTCCGTTCTTCGATGACAACGTTAATGGGGGTTAACCCCGCCTCCCGGCGCAGCTCTTCTTGGGGTCTTCTTTCTATTCTGCGTGTACCTGTGATTAGGTACACGCATTTATTCTGCACCACTTGTAGTCTCCTCTTCTGTGTCTTTGAGACACGGGAGAGGGCGAAAGCGGGGTATAGCAACGTTGATCTAACTAGTGCAGTATAGATCTTTTTTTTGTTGCTTTGACGAAGATTTCTGAACCTGTACAGAGTCTTGTTTCACAGTTGGTATTTCTTGTCGTGTTCTGGGGTAAATTGACTCATCTAGCGTAGAACTGTACTTCTGCTCCGCCAGCTAAAATCCTAGCGGAGCTTGGAAATCTGGCGCGACATACTTCTCTTCTGTTTCGGTCAATCATTTGTACGATATCTTCGTCCAATAAATGATTGACCTTTTCCAGCATATTCCTTGTCCGTTCTTCGATGACAACGTTAATGGGGGTTAACCCCGCCTCCCGGTGCAGCTCTTCTTGGGGTCTTCTTTCCATTCTGCGTGTACCTGTGATTAGGTACACGCATTTATTCTGCACCACTTGTAGTCTCCTCTTCTGTGTCTTTGAGACACGGGAGAGGGCGAAAGCGGGGTATAGCAACGTTGATCTAACTAGTGCAGTATAGATCTTCTTTTTGTTGCTTTGACGAAGATTTCTGAACCTGTACAGAGTCTTGACTGCAGCAGTGGCCTTTTTGATTCGTTCTTGGACGTGCTTTGCGTACCCGGTTGAGGTGAACTTCATACCGAGTACGTTGCATTCATTGGTGTAGGGATATCGTCTATCCCCCACCCTGACGTCATCAAGTAGTCTCCTGCCTATGGGGACTACTTTGAACTTATCCTGGTTGGTACGGATTTTCCAAGGGCCTCGTAGGTGTTCAGGTTTTCGATTTCTGCTGCCGTCATGCGAGCTTGCATAGGCGCATTCCTCCATGGACATGTGATTACCTGGGTGAAATCATCGGCGAATTGTAAGTTGAGGCAAGTGGGGTTTACAGGGACTGGGACATCCGCGGTGTAAATCGAGTAGAGAGGGGGAGACAGGCACCCCCCTTGCGGGAGGCCCGCATTGAGCGGAAACTTTGGCCCGTCCGTGCACCCTAAACTGATGTACGCCGCTCTCTCCATGACATAGTCACAGAGAATTCTTTCTAAGCTTTCACTTAGTCCCAGTCTTAAGATCTTGTACTGCATTCCCCGTTGCCACACCTTATCGAACGCCTTTGATACATCCCGACAAACAATGTCCACGTAACTCTTTTCCCGTTTTGCTTGGGCTAGCTTTTCCGTAATGACGTTAATCGCCATTTCCGTACTTCGCTTACTCCTAAACCCGAAATAGTGTGGGTTGTAGAGCGAGTTATCTTCCAGGTGAGACACCAGTCTTTTGTTAAGGATCTTCTCGAAGAGCTTCCCACCAAATTCTAGTAGTGAAATTGGACGGTAGCTCTCCTTCAACTTGGGGTTCTTTCCAGGCTTAGGCAAGAAAATCATCTTTGCTGTTTTATAAGCGTCTGGAAAGTACCCCGTATTGAGGCAGGCGTTGAATATTCTTCTCATTCCTTCGATGACACAGGCTGGTGCCTTTTCAAAGTTAAGCTTTGTAAGCCCCGATTGTCCTGGGGCTTTTTGTTGGAATGAGCGAAGCGCGCCGAGTAGTTCTTCTTCTGTAATCTCGGCGACTCCGTCGCGCTGCCAATCCACCTGGTGATGAGGGTGCGTCTTTTCTATTTCTTCGTTAGGCTCGTCGATGATGTTGTTCTCGAACTCTAGGTCATAGTCTTCGTTTTCATTTTCAGTTATACTGAAGATCTTTTCCCAATAACTTCGGAATATCTCTTCAACTTTTTCTTCCTCTTCTTCGATGTTTCCATTTTCTTTTTGTAGCTCGATCTTGTGCTTCTTTCCAGTTGATCCTTTAAGAATTCGGATTTTCTTCCAAAATTCTTTGGGAGTTGCTTCGTGATCGATGCTCTCGATCGCATCCTCCCATCTTCTGTTTTGTTGTTCGAGGATCAACTGGTTCAATTCTTCTTTGATTTCTTTACTTCTTTGCATCGAGTGAACTGATGCATTCACGATGTTGTGTTCATACATTATCTTCAGTTTACGGTATAGTTCCTTATATATTCGGTCCACTCGTAGGTTTAGATGGTCCTATATGAGGAACGAGGGATACAAGCCCTATCTGCGTCGATGATTTGGTTATTGACGTCATCGAGTGCCTCGACAATCTCCTCGAAAATTGCCTCGTCCAGGTTGGGCGGATCGTAGGCCTCGAGAAGGTGTGCATAACGAGCCCAGTCTGCTCGTCTGTAGTTCTTCCTGACTACTGCTGGGACTTGTATAGGGTTCCTATTGATTGTGAGTAGGATCCCTATATGATCACTACATGGAACCTGGACTGGTTCCATGTAGTAATTGAACGGTAGCTGACTATTCACCAGACAGATGTCTGGCTTTGTGGCACATCGTTCTCTGACATAGGTGGGGAAGTCGGGGCCTATCCGCTGGGCAATATTTCTGTCCAGCAACAGGTCCAGGCTTCTCCCTATTCCGTTGAAGGCCCTGTAACCGGATTCTCGGCATCTGGCGTTTAGGTCCCCCATTGGAATGGTGGGGGCTCTTCTGCCAAATAGGCCAGTGAGAGTGTGAATAGGTAACACATCTCTCCTTGGTGGTTGATTTTCGGTTGCAATGACTAACTTTCCTAAGTCGAGCTCGACCTCAATCGCGAGGTAGGATTCTTCTAAGTTTCTTATCTGCTTGTATTTGATCTCTTTCTTTATTGCAATAGCGGCGCCATCGTACCGCTCTTGCGAAAAGTTCGTGATAAACACATCGTAGTTCCAGATTTTCATTTCTGTATTACGCGTGTCAATCCCGTGCTCTGAGATCAGTATGATGTCTGCATCTATTTCTCTGAATACATTTCCGTAAAGAATTCTTTTCGTCGTCCAGCCGTTGGTGTTGATTTCCATTATTTTCAGTCCGTTACGTAGCATGATGAGTTGTTTTACCTATGTTTCTTCTTCCCCTTTTTTGGTCTGGGGGCTGGTTGGGCGATTTTACTCGGCCCAGGGTTTTCTTTTTTCGGAGGAGGGCTCGAGGTCTTTGACCTGCTTTTGGTTGCTCGCGTGCGAGTGCAGGGGCCCTCTTCGCTGTCAGATGAGGATGATCCATCCTCACTTCCAGCCTTTTCCTCTTCTTCTTCCTCTTCTTCAGTTTCTTCCTCTGATGGTGCTCCAATCATCTTCTCCAAACCAGATTTGGTGCTTTTATTTTGGATGATGGAGTTTTTGAAGGCTTGTGAGCACTCGGGGTCTTCAGGCATGATTACCGCTGGGAGGTTATTCGCTTTCAGGAGCGCATTGAGCACCTGGTTGTAACAACCAGGCTTCACTGCATTTGCCACATTTGCATGTGTTATGCAGATCAATATTTTAGTGCTCAGATCTCCTGATACGCTGAAAGGTGCAGGTCCTGGTGCAGTGTTCGTCACTGTACTCTTTTTTGCGGCGCTCGCATACGTCGTCTCCTTTGCTTTTCTGTCTTCTTCTTCTTTTCTTCTTATGATCTCTCTGCGCTTGGGGCAATTAAGGGCCATCGTCCGATGTTCCCCTTTGCAGTTAAGGCACTTCTTCGTGTTGCTCTCGCATTTGTCGAATCGGTGCCCTTCCGTGGCGCACTCAATGCACCACAGTTTGTTCTTGTCTGGGCAGGTGGTGGAAGTATGGTCTTCGAGTTTGTAGCATACAAAGCACATCTGTGTGCTACTGAACTTTTCCTGTTGGATGTTCTCGCCCGGTATTCTCATATTAAATACGAGAATACCATTTTGGGTAGCCTTTTTCGCCATGTCCGTTGTTGCGAAAGTTATTTTGAAAACGTGGGTATGTTCGCGGAATTTGATGATTTCGCGAACTTGTGCCCATTGGTTACTCTTCGTGATCTTCTCTTTTAGCTCTGTTGTATTTTGCTCGCCTACCCAACTTTCAACTTTGCGGCAGATGACGCTTCTATTTGCTGCCACCTGTGGGGGGGTTTCGGCTTCCAGACCGGTCTCCTTTAATACCCTGGCTCCCTCTTCTGAAAGGAGCAGGTCTACATCTCTGGTTTCAGCACACATGGCGATGAAGCCTGACGAAACTTCAATTAGTTTCACCAGTGCCACCTTGAGTTCTATGTAGAGGGTTTCGCATAGGTCTTTCTTCGTAGGGGTCTTCATTCCGGCGATAGTCCTTAAGGGGACCCTCTTAGTGAGGGCCTCCATGGTCTTGCTGCTCTTCTTATTCCTTCTTTCTCTGTAATCAAGTGTAATTAATTTTGTTTTTGATGTGTGAAAAACGTTAGGGTGTGGTAAAGGAGGTATAGGATGGTGTGAGTGGGGCTGGTAATGGGTTTCAAGTAACTTGAGAGGAACGCCCCCGTACATTTCTCCTGTTGCTCTCCCGCTCGTATGCTGCAAGTATGAGGGATGATAGGGTGATGGAGTGGGTCTCGGGTGGGGACCTCAGAGGGTTGAGCTTGGTGGACTTAATGCATAGCGGCCGAATCAACGACCGCTAAGTTTTTGCCACCCCCTCACGGGTACATACGCCATAACTGCATCCAACTACATAGAGACGGGTGTAACTCCCTCTATGATTCTGGCCGGGTCCCCCGGGCGATGAGGATTCCTCCTCCGTCCGGGACTCGCAGTTATCCCCCAGTATCGAGACGATTTCTGACTTATGCTTCTGCTGTGGGCTAGGCCTCAAACCAGTGTTCACATAAGTCCTTAATTATGCCAAACCAAGTGGCTGACATATTTAAGACGAAATCAATGAATGGCAGACATCCGAGCGGGTTCACACGCAGAGCGATGGACGGGAGCAGTGAGGTGCTTAAGCCCTCATTGAATTATGAACTTCAACGTACAAAAATATGGCTCTCTTTTGAAGGATGAATCTGGGTTCACCTTAAGACTTCCAGAAAAGGCTCGTTTCTGTAGCAGCGCTCAAAAGTCTATCAGACACTAAAACAAGTAAAAAGTGCTGTATCCAAAGTTCTTCAGCTGTACGCAGTAAAACGGATTTTCGGCCGTCACTGTTAAGCATGTACATTGACGCCTCCCTTTTTATTTCCACTACACGCTTCCCATCGTCAAGTCAAACGCCTTTTCGCATTTTACTTGTTTTTTTCCATTTATCGCATACTCACACACAGCCATTGCACTATGTACTACTACTTTCTTATATTTGTTCCTCGTCTCTATTTCCCTGCTTGGACTTAGTTTTCTCTTCTAATCTCAAACATTCCCACATAGTCTCCAATTTCTCTCTCATCCACTAACCTTTAACTGCTGGTTTTCTCTTTCTTTCCACCTTTTCTAAGCCTTCTCCTACATGCACCAAGCAATTTAACCTCACAGAGCTAAATCATGTGATCAGATAATCCCATACTCATAAATTTCACAGCTTTCACCTAAAATGCGCGGCGGCATATTCTTTCTCACTAGGCAAGCCAAAATCCTACTTTCAACTTCTTCCTTTGTCCTTCGTCCAACCCATCTCTCTGCACATCATTGTGATCAAAGAATATGTTTACTACACATAAGTTTCTTTCGCCACACAACCCTGCTACCCTCCTTCTATTTTCATTATCTCCGGGTGTACCAAAAGCTCCATTTATCCCATATAACATCTTTCACCCATTTGTCTTACAACCATCAAACGATATCCATTCCCAATTCCACTCACCAATTCTCATAAGTCATTCGAGCATCTCTCTTTTTCAGATGAACTTTTACCCTTGTAGGATTCTTACGCTACAACCACGCATAGTTCCACTCTTGCAAATCTCTACTTCACCGAAATAATTCACCAACTCACAGATTCATATCAAACGATTGGAGTATGCCACTCCTCACTCATAAACACTGCCACACCGCCCTTAGTCTATTACACTCATTCACTCATTCCCACAGAAACTGTTAATTCTCTTTCATTTTTGTCTCACATAGAGCAAGCATCTGAAATCTCCCTTGGTATGAGTCTGATATTTGATTCATTCTGACATTTACTTCATTCGGATGTTTAATTCATTCTGTCATTAAATTCATTCTAATATTTAATTAATTATGTCATTAAATTCATTCTGATATTTGATTCATTCTGTCATTTAATTCATTCTGTCATTAAATTAATTCTGATATTTAATCCATTGTCATTAAATTCATTCTGATATTAAATTTATTCTGTAATAAAATTCATTATGATATTTGATTCATTCTGACATTTAATTCATTCTGTCATTAAATTCATTCTGATATTTAATTAATTATGTCATTAAATTCATCCCGTCATTAAATTCATTCCGATATTTAATTCTTTCTGTCATTAAATTCATTCTGATATTAAATTTATTATGCAATTGAATTTATTCTAATATTTAATTCATTCTGACATTTGATTCATCCTGATATTAGATTCTTTCTTATATTTGATTCATTGCGTCATTAAATTAATTCTTATCTCTGATTCATTCAGATATTAGAGTCATTCGTATATTGGATTCATTCTGATATTTTATTCGTTATGAGATTTGATTAATTCTAATATTTGATTCATCCTGATATTGTACTCAGTTCGCGAGCTCGTAAGTCGGACGGAGTGTTTGAACCCTTGTGTATTTTCCTTAATAGATTTAATCACCCACCCCTCCCATCACCCTGAAAAAGTTTAGTTGAGGTTTATTACAGATGTAGATCTGTTTCAAGAAATCTCAACAATTTTTTTACCATTTCTTCTACGAACCTTAGATTCTATTTTCCCCTTATGTGTTCTTTTCTTCGTTCGTTCCCCACTATTGGTTCAATAACAGAGAGCTCTTCCTTGTTTTCAGAATGACGTGATGTGCACACTTTACTTCTCACAATTTAATTATTTCTTCTATGAACCTCCTTTCAGAACCTTTTCAGAAGAGATGTTTCCCTTGGTTTTTGCTTTATTTTTAAATAAATAAGAAAACACAAATAATGACACTCTAGATACTACTCTTGAGAAAGCTAAATGACCCACAAAAGTTTGTACTCTCGTACTTAATAGCCCGTGTTACCACTCGTGCCAGCTGATTGGGCTGGTTTGAAAGTCTCCATATTCTCACTATCATTATTCTTCCCCATTGCTCTTTTTCCCCTTCATATCTTTATATTTATGTTATTTCCCTACAAATCACTATTCCCTCAGTGTCTCTGACCATTTCCTCTTCGCCCAACGAGTTTTCAATGATAAATGCTTGGTTCAATCGCAGGTCACAAGAGGTTATCCCTCGATGAAAGGTCGGTCATTATTTAGGTAGACTCCAAATAATGAAGCTTCGTTTTTTAGGTTATTACGCCAGATATATGTAAATGTGAAATGTTTTTTTTACATTTTCTCTGTTAATGAACACAAAATTCTATTCTTTAGCATTATATACTGTCATAATTATGCCCGCTTAATTTACTGGCATATTATAATTGCAGTCTCAACTAAACGAACTCTGTTATCGCCAAGCCATGTCAAAAGGGCGAGCTTGTGTTAGGAGAGAGAAAGAGAGATGTAGTGGTTTCCCCATCAGCCCTTAAAAATAGCTCATTTTGACAGGTGAACTTTGATTTTTGAAACGAGCTTTAAGGTGCAAACTGGATAAAATTCAATAACCTAATGAGGAAATTAATACTACAAATAAAAATTTCGTTGTAGCGATAAATTTTCAAACTACCAAGATGTAAATAACATTAAAATTGCAAGTCCGATGATGACTTTCTTTCAACAAAAACACGGGGTTCGTGTCCCCAAAACGTACAGTCTAAAGGGGTGCGGTATTGTTCTTCATTGATTGAGATTCTTCGCCAGCAACGAGAGGGCTACATTTTATCTCACGTGTCTCCCTGCCTCCTTCTCCGGTGGCCATGTCAAATGTGATGATTATTGGTTTTGCGAAGGAAAAGATGATTCTGTAAGCAAGAACAGTCCGAATAAAACAAAAAGTACTCCATCCAGTCTTGATTTTCCCATTCACTAAAATACTGCGATGAAAATGTAGGCCTTAGAGAGCTGTAGCCCGATTTTCTTCTCGCGAGACCTTTTGCGACAAGTGCACTTAGTTCACTGAAAACTCCATTAAATACTAATTAAACTAATTAAGATAGAGTTAATTGTAAGTTTTTTTTATTAGTCATTTTTAATAATGAGGGCAACATTTTGGTTAATAAAAATGTCATTTATACATCTATTTAACTTAGAATTAGGAGTTCCGTTACATGAGCCTAGATAGTATTACCAACTAAATTTAAACGATTAGCTAATTAAATTATTCAGTTATTCTTCACGCATTTGTTATTGGTCGTAAACTAGTCCGTTTCAGGTGTAATGGCTTATAAATGCCATCTAAATGGTCCAAACTGGCGATAGGATTGTTTTCTCGCCCCGAGAGTTAGTTAAAAGCTGTAGGACGTCCTTTACCTATGCGATAGGACCCTAGTTTTGTGAAAGGGCAATCACTATTTGGGAAGGGAACCTGACTTCAAATATGCCCCTTCGAAATACGTAAACACTTGCATTACCTTTATCTTAATTACCAAATTTTCCCTATGACCAGGTAGTACCTAATACTTTAAAAAAATTGGCAGCTATTTTCTGTGGGCCTAAAATTTAATCATGTGTCACAACAATGCGCTGTTACACAACTTTCATACACTATAGGCTTAATATCTTCTCTAAATAGGTGTTTCATGAAAGTAGGGACAGAGGTAAAAGGAATCTTTTAGCTGATTTGAAACTTCTCTTAAATGGATGAAATAATAAGAATTATTATTATAAAAATCGGTCTTTAACTAAAAATATATTGGAAACGCACCAAGACAAACAAGCGATTATTTAGTAATGGGTGATCCGTCGTTGTAGTAAGAGGGTAAGTAAGAAAATGGCGAGAAAGGAAAGCATTTGCAAACAAGGGCTGGTTGTTAATGTTTTCTTTTGCAATAGCCTTCATTACTATGAGCGATTGTGAGGGCTCACTTCCTACATCTAAGGACCTTAAGGGTGTTTTAGGATCCGAAAGAAAGCAGAAAATAATGGGTATAAATAGACCATGTTCTAGTAATAGTTTTGAGGTTTATTCCAGTCTTTTTAACATTTTATGAGACATACCCACCTTATTCATTAACTTAATTCTCTCTATTACTCAACAATTTTCTTTTTAACTCCTTTATGCGTTTTCTTATATAATTTTGGCTTATTTATTGGTTACAGGATAAATGTCAGAACGTAATTAAAATTATTTTGGCACTTAAAACTAATTTCTGCTACATAGTATAGGTGCCATAATCGCTAATATGCCATGAATTTAATTAAGATGCCGTAAATCATTTTATATTTAAATTTAAAGTAAATATCTGTCAGCTTAAGTTAATTATTAAACATTTATATGATACCTTAATCCTAAGTTTATTAAAGTTTAGCATAACATTTTTATTCGTGTGATATTTGTATTACTAAGTGTAACGTAATAAAGTGTCAGAAAATGATGCGAAATTCGTGTGATAAGTTGTTCTTTAAGTGTGAAATGAGGACAAACAATTGAGCCGAATTTGAAATAAGGTAGACGATTTAGTTAACTCATTATCTATGTGTTTATTCAATGTTTCACCGAATTTAGTGGTCGAGCATAATGAAAAAGAGAATTTTCTTGGAAGAGAAGTGATTGATGCATCTTTGCCATGGGGCAGGGTGGAGGAAGACTTTTGGACACCGAACGTAAGTATTGTGCTTTAGCTTTAATTTCACTTTAGTTCTACAAACTTTTGCCAATCCCACAAAAAGTAATTTGCGTTAAATAATGAGGGTATTACTGAAGGTTTTTGAATATCTTTTTCAAGGCACGCTTATAGGCCTTTAGGGAAACGCAGGAGCTTATACCAGCAGGCAGCTCATTCCCCAGAATCGATTATATTTTTCTCTTATAAACTCCCCCCAAATTCAGAGCAACTTATCGCGATCTACAAATATGTAAAAATATACTAACGATGATAAGAACTCACAGGTGGGGGGATAAAAATGATCTAAAGGGATTTTATCTCAATTTTCCCAAACATCTTCGATAAGTTATTAAAAATGAAGAATGATCCCCGAATCATTTCTCGCCACTTTATGTCTGTTTCTAATTACCACCATAAATTATTCCATGAGCAGTCTCAGTCCGACGTGGCCATATCAGATGAGCGAGTAGCCTAGGGGCGTGTTGTTGACTTACGCGGGTGGCGAGGTCGTTTCGTATGTCTCGGCAGGTTGAATCATGTGGCTCGCAAGGCTGCTTCATTCTGATCGCGATCAAATTTAGATTTTTAGTTTTTGCAATGAAAGAGCCGAACTCCTGAAGATATAGATTTGACGTAAAAAAATCACACTATTATATGAATAGTCTTATAGTATTGTCATTCTATTGGCCCTTGAACTTTTTGGCTTCCCTTTCTTAATTATATCTTTCTTCCGTCTGTTCTTCCTTTGAGTCATTTTCGTTTAATAACCTTACCCTCATTTTATTATACGATTTCCCTTTGCTCTCTGACAAATAACAGTTTAAAATATTAAAAAAATAAAACTAGATTAGTATAATTTGATGAATTAGCTGTGGATTGGATCACTAATATCTTAAAAAGTCTCTAGGTGAGTCTTGAAAATCTGAAAAACATCAAATGGGCTGACTAGTGATACAGAGAATGTAACCAGCTGTGTTATTATTAAATAAGTATCACACCCAAACATTTCTATACTCATATGTGGTCGATCATACCTGCGGCAAAGTTCCTGTTACCTCTACTGTGTATTTTTTTTTACTAGTGATACATGATACTATAAATTTTATGTGCACAGAATTAAAGTATAAAGTATAATAAAAACACATTTGCTTCTGTATTTTCAATATAGTCAAATCATAATTCATATTTATATATATATATATATATATATATATATATATATATATATATATATATATATATATATATATATATATATATGAGAATGGGGGGGAGGTAATAAAAAACCGGGAAACACTATAGAGGCCCGGTTTTTTATTTCCTCCACCCATTCTCACTTACTTATATGTCGTGAAATCGAACATATATATATATATATATATATATATATATATATATATATATATATATATATATATTTCATGAACGCGAAAAAATGATGAAATGAATCCAGCAAACCGCAAGAAACAGAAACCAAGCTAATTTGTCTTCGGAAATGTTATTTCCTAATTCTTAAAAATTCCGTACTGGCCTGGGATTTGAACCGTGCACAATGAGGTAGCGAGCAACCACTTTGTTCTCAATTAAACCGTCCCTTAGACCACTCGGCTACGCTGAAGACAAAAAGCTTTGGAATAGACAAGCTTTTAAGGTACGCTTCGCTAGGTCGATCGGGACTATGAAAGAGAGAGAAATTAATAGGGAATTCAAAGAACAAAGAAGAGTTGAGGTAAACACGCGGCTAATATACAATGTATAAATCCTTCATGAACGCGAAAAAATGATGAAATCAATCTAGCAAACGCAAGAAGCAAAAAACCAAGATAGTTTTCTTCGGAAATGTTATTTCCTAATTCGCAAAAATTCCGTATAGGGGCGGGATTCGAACCGTCCACACCATGTACGATAAAGCTGTCCCACACTGTTCTCTCCATCCTAGTGAGCTTCTCGGGATACTCTTTGCACTCCATGATCTTTTTTTATTTGTGGTCCGACGAAGACCCCGGCTCTACCTTTGCTGCACATAGCTAAGAAAAAAAATCTTTGAGATGCTCGAAAGCTACAGACTCTTTATCTAGAGCTCTGACGAATTGCTGCATAAGGCCCACTTTTACGTGCAGAGGAGAAACGAGTACTTTTCGGTGGTCCAGCAAAGGCTCCCATTTGACGTTTCTTCCCATACTAAACTTGGTCCGTTGTGGCCAATCCCGCTGATGGTAGTGTGGCACAGTGTCCCTGCTGGCCCAAAGGCAACGATAACAAGGAAACTTTGTAAAGCCGCTTTGGAGACCCATCAATAAGGCCATCATTTTAAAGTCTTCGATAACTTCCCAACCGTACTCCTCATATTTTAATGCATCTAGCAGGGTCTTGACACTGATGTATTCTTATTTGAGCTTGACTTAGTGAACAAGAAGAAGAGATGGATACATATTTCCGTTATGAAGTAGCAATGATTTAAGGCTCTTGGATGAGCTATCAATGAAGAAGCGCCGCGTTGGGGTTACAGGCGATTCCAATTACCACAAACACACCAGTAATATTGTGACAAAAGGAAAGCTCATTTTGACATGTAGAACAGCTTGAAAAACACAGGTGATGCTTTCTCTGACCTGATATTTGCACACTGTCATCTAAAAAATCCAATTGCTTAAGTCTCGAAGCAAAAAAGCTCGGTATTAGACTTTGTGAGACCAAGATCTCTGACAAAATTGTTGAGATCTTTTAGGTTGGGGTAGTATGAGTTTCTCTCCTCAGGTACACCTCTGAAATTTGAATTAATGACTTTATCCTCTCCTGAAATGATTTTCCTTTCTAAAAACTGCTCCTCTCTTTTTGGAGAAGTGGGTATGGGAAGCTCAGAACTGTGTGCAACTGGTGCAATAGATGATTGAAGGTCTGGATACATGATAAAAGGCGCATTTCTACCTGCTCAACGTTTGGAAGGGTTTACCATGCAGAAGATTCAATTGCTTGAGTGGTCAGATGGTTCCCTCCAAATTCGGGGGATTGCGAAATTCATTGCTCTCTTTTCTCTTCTGTACCATCCTGTAAAAAAATATAAGTATAAATTTACAAATACTTTTCACGTAGTGTTATCAGAAATATAAAAAAATCCAGTATCCAAATAAAAAAACACAATATATATATTACCTTCCAGAGTTCTTTTGCAGAGCTCCCAGGTGAAATTATGTGCTCAAGGTTTGTCTTGATCTCCGATTGGCATGCCGAAATATGCCTTGTATGCGTTACACATTTTAGCTGATCTCTCTTCATAGTAGTTTTTCGCCCTTGAATTAACAAATTCGCCGTAGATGTAGAAAAAATGCACCTGTCGGATGCTCATAACATTTTGATGCCATGTGTGACGAATGCTTCTATCAATGACGAGGATCGATGTCTGCGCTGTGACGACTAGAATTAAAGTGATCTGTTGAGTAGACATTCTTTGTATTTATACAGTCATTTACGTTGCCAGAATGTTCTAGAAGTTCTTCAAACATTAAAAATTTCTATAAAGCTCTATAGTTTATTTTTCACCAAATTAGTGCTGAATTGATGTGGAATGTAAGAGAACTGCCATTGCTCTCCAGGTCGCAAAATATAAGGGAAATAATAGCTATTACTATTGTATTACTGTTTCTATAACTTTTAAATACAGTATATCATGTTTATACCATAACTGAAGAAAACATAACCCTTGAGACTTTTTATATATTTTTACTATTTGCCTGAAAAAATGTTATTTACCATAAATGGGCTAATTTAAAAATTCAATGTCCTAGCCACAAAAGCAAAGTTTGGGGATTAAAATTGACTTTTTATTTAATAGAGCCAAAAACAATTTGGAAATAACACTTTAACCCAAGGATATGACAAAAATGAAATTTTGTTATACAGTGTTATTTCCCAACTTCTTCTTAGTCCTATGTACTGCGAATTTCTTCGCTCACTTGTCTACCCACTCAACTAGTGCATTTGAAAAAGTTAAGCTGATGGAACCAGGTGCCCAATTTTTCTCTTGATATCCAAGAGAGCTCATAAAATAAAATAAAACCGATCCGTAATGAAAATCGAGCTCGAGAAAAGTTCGTGTTATGAAATTTTACGGCAGACTTTGTAGTGTAGATTTGTGTTTTAGTCGCGGGGTCAGTCTGTCTTTTACACATTTGTGAACCACAGTGTATTTTGGTACATTTTTAAGGTTGTACAACACATTCGTGGCCACCGTTGCAAGACAGGCACAGGTTCCACCCCCTGATATATATATATATATATATATATATATATATATATATATATATATATATATATATATATATATATATATATAAATATATATATATATATATAAACACTTCGTATTACTAAATTTGTTTATCCCTCCCTTTTGCTTCCCTCCTTAAAGGGGAGAACAAAGTTATTTTCTCAGGCCTAACCACATTAAAATACCCTTTTTCCATCCTTAAATCTTTCCTTTCGACCAAGCCCGTGGATTAGTTAAATAAAGCAGGTGTATATTTAATCCCGTGTGGCTCTACAAACTGTCCCTCATTTTTCATAATGGAGACCGGAAGAACCTTAACAAAACGAATTTATGAACATAAAGGTGATGTCAGATGAGGCAGTACCACATCTAGTATTTTTAATCATATTAGCAATTTCAACCATTAAATTGACTATTTAAAGGCACAAATCATATATAATTGTAAAGATTTCCGTAAAAGAAGAATGGTATAATCTATATTAATAGAAGAAATTCCCAATTTTAATTTGTCAGATGGGCAATTGAAATGCAGCCTCCATTCCTGTAACTTCAGCGCAAACAGCTGAGTCAATGATCTTAGACTTACACCCCCTGATTAATGAACCTTTTTCCCCATTTTGTGTCTCTTTGTGTTTTTTTATTTTTTTTCTGATCTGTACGCTATTTATAGACTTTTATAACAATTGCATTCTCAGTATAGGACTGAAAAGGGTATGATAAACTACATACTGAAACTAGTCTCGTAAATTAAACTTTTTCTCTTATACACTATCATATACCATAACTCACCATTGAGTTCTTTTCTTCATATAAATATATATATATATATATATATATATATATATATATATATATATATATATATATATATATACATACATATATACTGGGTGTCCCAGAAAAAAGTTAACCGTACTTTGAATTAGTATAACTCAAAAACTTTTGGAGATTTTGGGGTCCTACAAAAGTGTTTTATTTAACAACTATTTATCTGTTGATCATGAAATTTCATTAAATTCCCTTTTATGATATTAATACAATAATGGGTTTAGTGTATCTTTTAGTGCCCTTTCAAGAGAAGCGTAGGGAGCCTAGGTAGCCTGGTTCATTGTGCAATTCTTTAAACAAAGTTTAGATCATTTTACAGTGATTTTTTTCAGCCACGCTGTGGTATGGTCTCATCATTAGTGCTTACTAAGCAAATCGAAGCGTTTCTGTGTAAAAGTTTACTTCCATAACACCTTTTTATTCATGCAGTTAACAAAAGATTAACGCGTATTTATGGTCACAAACTTTATTAGTACTGGCAGTATTAAGCAAGTACAAGATTCATTTGAACATCGTTTCCAGGTAAGCACCCACCAAGCAAGCCCACAATTTGGAATAATGTTCGCAAATGCCAACATAAAGGAACATGCTCAAATCTAAATAATGGTCGTTTGGGTCGTATGAGAACCATAAGAACAACCGAAAATATTGAAAATGTTCAGGTAACACTTCTTCAAAATCCACATGTATCAGTCAGAAAAAATGAGTTACAATTGTCAAAGTCATCATTTAACCGCATTATTAAACATGATTTAAAATGGCATCCTTATAAGATGCATGCAAGATACCAGCTTCTTGAAACTGATTTTCCTCGTCGTAGACAATTTGTCGAATGACTTCCGCATAAATCTGCTCGTTTCTTGGAAAACATTGTGATTGGTGACGAGGCAGCCTTTCTCATGAATGGAAAGGTATATAGCCATAACATTCGGCAATATGCGCCGCTGACCCCCCCCCCCCAACATATAACTTTGACATACGTATTTGTCAGCAGAAAGTGTCTCTGTGGATCGGAATATGTGGCAATGGCTATCTTGTCAGCCCATTGTTTTACTAGAATAACTTGAAAGGTGCTGCCTACCTGAGCATGATCAACGAAAGGATCTTCTCAGAACTTCGCCAGGTTTACCGCAATCAATTCAATAGACTTTGGTTGGATTCAGGACGGCGCACCAGCTCATAGACAGCTTGCTGTAAAAAGAACACTAAGAAATTACAACCGCATTGTCGCGCTAAATCATGCAATTGAATGGCCCCGAAGATCCCCTGACTTAACACCGTGCAATTATTTCTTATGGAGATATCTAAAGAATAAAATGTATTCTACGCCACCACAAAGCATCAACCAGTTAAAAGATAGTATCACACGTAAAGTCAATAGACTTAAGGAAAATCACGAGTTAATCAAAATAGTTGTTCAATCAATGCGATCAAAGGCGCACCTGTGCTCGGAAAGAAATGGAGGACATGTGGAAGAAAACGGTGCTTAGAAAATTAAAAAATGAATTTGTATTACTCATATGAAGAGGTGCTTTTGTTAAAAATGTATTTAGATATATATTTTAATTTTAAACTTAGAAGTTTCATTATTTTACTTCCTTACGCAAACATAATTTTGATAGCCTCCACTAAACCCATTAGTGTATCAATATCGTAAAGGGATTTAATGAAATTTCCAGAATCGACAGATAAATAGTAGACAAATTTGTTTTGTTTTGCAGGACTCTAAAATCTCTAATAGTTTTTGAGTAATACTAATTCAAAGTACGGTTAACTTTTTTCTGGGACACCTTGTATATATATATATATATATATATATATATATATATATATATATATATATATATATATATATATAAGAAGAAGGAGCAAATGCAAGTTCTGCGGGTGATAACAACCACCACAGTGCTTTCGCCATATCCATTTTCTGCCTTTCAAAACAATTTTGAAGACAGAAAATAAAGGTGCAGAAACCTTGCATTGCAGACTATATTACAATATAGTACAGGAAAGAGAAATTTGACGGAATGAAATTCCCGGCCAGGAATTTCAAACTTTTTTCCCCTGGCGTTATCTCTGTCTTCTTGGTAAAGGATTGCCTTCATTGTGCCGCCCTCTGCTCTCTATGATTCTAGTCTTCTTCTAATGTCCCTTTCTCTTACCTCTAAAAAAAAAAAAACCTCCTGTTTCTTGTCTCATTGCTCATTCCGTCAAATTTCTCTTTCCTGTACTATATATATATATATGTGTGTGTGTGTATGTGTGTGTGTGTGTGTGTGTGTGTCTGTAGGAATAGAATATGGTTCTTGATTGGCAGGGTCACCAGTTCCATCAGAACAGGGGAGATTCAGGTTTCGTATCTGAGGCTGTTTACCAAATAGAATTGTAACTTTATTGGGAATTTGAAATAAGCAAGAGATTGATAAATTTGAGAAAGTCGAGGATAAGGCAGCAGATTCTTATTGAGTCAACAATGTGTCCATGACGTGTTTTGAAGTTATGCAAACTTAATGCGTGAAGCTGGTCGAGTTGTCGAATGGAGGAGAAATGTATGCCTGAGTAATTAATAAGTGACTGAATACTGACTGAATCCAGCGATCTAGATAATAATCATTGTCTCAAAATGAAACTAAGTTTTAATCATCATCATCACTAACTCTATAATTTAAGAAGCGAATTTTTTTAGTATTTGAATAATAATTTTATCTTAGTTTGGTTATGACTTATGTTTTTTAACAAAGTTATTTCTAATAATTCTTTTATAATATCAAAAACAAAATGGTGAAATTCAGAAATAAATAATAGTACTGAAATTTTGTGATTTTTAAAAACCCAAAGAATTACAAATGGTTTAGTTCAGAAAATTTATTTTTATATATCTTCTTCTATAACTATATTTTAGCAACGTGATATTTTGAAAGGGGGGAAATTTAGTTTAGAGTTGTTTTTTAAAATTATTATAATTGGCGAAGTTTAGAAAATTCATAAAAATTTAACCATGGCTGCTTTTTTTTCGATTTTAAATTTTAATCTTAGTAGCGAAGCCATTGCCTAGTCTGTTTGAGAAAGTGGAAGTGACCAGCTTTCATGATTCGGGTTTCTCGGGGAAAAGAGCTATGTCTGAAGATGGATGAGTGTGTATTTGTGTTTGTCCTTTCGGGACAGAATGAGGAAGAGAGAGAGAGAGAGAGAGAGAGAGAGAGAGAGAGAGAGAGAGAGAGAGAGAGTTACAAGGAGTTACAAGGAAAGAAAGTACCCTAGGAGACCTTACGGTACATTCTAAAAGGGTACCTTTGGACTAGCAATTGAGTAGGCACATGGCTGCTTAGTTGTTTTTAGTCCCTAAACGGCCTCTTTTCAAGACTTTGTCTAGTCTTGACTAGTACTGGTCAACAGATTCACTGTTGACCACTTCCACTGGAAGTGCGTTCCACTTACGCAAATAGTGTAGGTGGAAACATTTCCACACAGATTGCGGTTGTAACGCTTCAGTTCAAGTTTGAACCCGTGATTGCGCGTTCTGTTCTCACTCAATGTGAAAATATCCCGGTAGTAAACATTGTCGAACCCTCGAAGTATTTTGAAAACTTCGATGAGCTGACCACGCAGTCTACTGGTTTCCAGCGAGAACAGATCTAATTCCCTTAATGTTTTCTCATAACTTTTATGTTAGATAGAGGGAATCAGTTTGGTTGCCCTAGCTTGTACGCGTTCCAACCTTGCGATGTCTTTTCGAAACGAAGGACTCCCAAATTGTACGGCATACTCAAGGTGAGGCCGAACGAGGGAGTTGTACAGACAAAGTACTATCTCCTTGTTACGGTATCTAAACTGGCACTTTATGTAGCCTAACATCCTTTGGGCTTTCTTCTCTGCCTCAATGCACTGTTTCTAGAACTTGAGGTCGCTACTGATAGTAACACCCAAGTCCTTCTTAGTGTCACTCGATTCAAGGGCAGTTCCCTTAAGGAAGTACTGAGATTTGGGGTTTCGGTGGCCGATATGCATTACTTTGCATTTCCCCACGTTTAAAAGCATTTGCCACGTGTCCGACCACTCCCCAATCCTTTGAAGGTCCTCTTGGAGGCTGGCAGTGTTCCACTCCTTTGCCACATTGATACCAAGCTTGGTATCGTCGGCAAGTTTAAAGATTTTGGCAACCATGTCTCCCTCCATGTCGTTGACATAGATAATAAACAGTAGTGTTCCCAGGACGGAACCTTGAGGGACACCGCTAGATACAGGCGCGCATTCAGGGGCCGAACCATTCACCACTACGCGTTGCCCTCTGTCATTTAGTCAGCTCTCTATTCAACCTGCTACCTTTCCGCTTATGCCCTGCGCACACACTTTTCGGAGAAGGCAGCGGTGTGGTACTTTGTCAAAGAACTTTTGGAAGTCAAGGTACACAACATCCACCCTCTTGTCTCAATCATGCTCACTGAACACGAAGTGGAAGAATTCCACAAGGTTCGCCAGGCATGACCGTTGCCTTCGGAAGCCATGCTGGGAACTCTTCAGTAGCAGGTTTGACTCTCAATAAGACGTCATCTTGTCCACTGTCATGCTTTCCATGAGTTTACTGACTATCGAAGTCAGACTGATGGGTCGGTAGTTGGACGGATGGCTGGGGTCTCCTTTTTTAAAGATCGGAGTCACCTCCGCCTTACGCTAGTCTCTAGGAACGCATCCGGTCCGGATTGACATGTTAAAGATAGCGCACAGATGTCGTGATACTTCATAGCACACTTCCTTCAACACCTTGGATAGAAACCCGTCCGGTCCGGGGGACTTATTCGTCTTTAGGTCAGTAATCTTTTTCTTTATTTCACCTTCGGTGAAGTCCATTACCTCCAGCTCTTTCCCCGAGTAGGAATCCGTGGGCTGTGGGATGGGACCACACTCTTTAGTAAACACTGAAGAGAATTAGTCATTGAGCAGGTTAGCATTTTCTGCATCTGACTGAGTTAATGCGCCCTCCTCGTCTACTAAGGGCCCAATCCTACGATGGATTGGTTTACGGCTATTTACATAGCTGAAGAACTCCTTGAGATTCTCCTTGCAGAGTCTTGCCACTCGGAGTTCCTAAGACCGCTTAGCCGCCCTTATGCTGGACTTCACTCTTCTGGCTAGCCTCCGCTTTTCGTCAAAGGTACCCAAGATCTTTGATCACCGGTACGCATTTCTCTTTTCCCTAAGCAGTTGGCTGATTTCTCGATTAAACCACTTTGGTTGAACAGAAGACCGATGGAGGCATTCCAGAGGGATGCAACTTGATTGAAGACTCATCAACTTATTTTTGAAATTGTTCCACGAATCCTCAACCTCTTCGCCTTATGCTAGCCTTACATCAGTCAGCCCAGCACGAAGGCTCGCAAAGTCTGCTCTTCTCAAGTCAAGATACCTTGATTGACTGGCAACAGACCTTACCTTCGGGATCTTGACGGTAAATCTAATTATCTGGTGATCACTGCCACCGAGCTCTTCGCCTACAGAGAGATCCTCAACGATATTATCCTCAGAGGTGAAGACCAAGTCGAAGATATTGTCTCCTCTCGTCGGTTCTCTGGCCCATTGAGTAAGGAACTCGTTGTTGGCGAACTCCAGGAGTAGCACGCTCTCGCCACAGGCTGCTCTGGTTTCCCAGTCAACTTTTCTGTTGAAGTCGCCCATAACGATGCACACTCAGCCTTGAACAAGTTCACCCAGCAGCTGGTACAGTTCCCTGTCCTTCTCAACGGGTTGGGAAGGGGTTCTGTAAAGCAGAAGGGTCCTGTATCTAACAGGACCTATCTCTAGGTCAACGCTTAGAAGCTCGTGATCGGATATAATGTTGGAGTTCGTAGATTTGATTGTGTCCTTGACATACAACATTACACCACCACCCTCTCTGTCTGGCCTATCTTTGTGGAAGAGTTGTTAGCCAGGAACCGTGAATTCGCCTTCAAAGTCTCGGTTTGAGGTTTTTAACCACGATTCTGTTATGGCTACCATTTTCGGTTCTTCCGTTGCTACGAGGCCACGGAGCTCAGGAAACTTGTTCCTGATGGACCTCGCATTGAACAGAAGAACTTTTAGGGAGTCCCCTAATGTAGGACCCCCTATACTCTTACGTGTCCCGGTTTTTTGGTTGTCGCGGTGGCACCATTTTTGACAACCTCCGAGAAGGTTTGTTTGGGGAGTGACTCGGGCGTACTGGCTTACGTCAGCCTTCCCAATGGGCCGGACACTCCTTTGGGTGTGCTTGACGACATCCTGGATAAGGTTGGCTAGGAAAGCCTTGCCCTTAAAGGAGAGGTGCACTCCATCCCTTTGGTAGAGGTCTTTTCTACCATAGAATACAGCGTACGGGTCGACAAAATAGACACCCTCCGCCGTACAGAGGTCTGCAAGGCGCCGGTTTAGCGACATGTTTCTCACGTGGGGAGTCCGGCTTGGATCTCACCTCGGGAGCATCCCCCCTACTAGAGAGAGAGAGAGAGAGAGAGAGAGAGAGAGAGAACAGTAATTACCTGTACTTATTTCATATACAATCATATAAGAGGAAAGTAATTTGTATATGAAGAGGAGATTGGCCTCAAACTGAAAACTTTTAGTATAAATACAAGCAGAATCAGAAAACAACAAATTATATCATAGTCAATTAAACAATATATGATTAAGAAGTTTAACAGGTCTTTTATTCTTAAAAACCTGAGCACATTTTCGGCGACAGGACTTCGCCAACCTGTCGTACTGTTCGGGCGTGATTTAATTCCATTCTTCTTTAAATCTTTATCAGAGATCTTACACATACGTCGGTTTACGATTTTTGAGCCATAATCTTTTATTCCAGTATCTTCAATAGACTTTCTATTGTGGTTAAATTAGGGCTCTGTCCAGGCGAGTTCATCCCATTAATATTTTCAACATAAAAGAACTATTTCACCGTTTTTTTTTGTGTGTAGGGGAGCATTGTTACGGATGCAAACAAGCTCTGGATATCCCTATGCTTGGAATAAGGATATCACATGTTGCCTAAAGAAGATTTTTTATACTACAACGTTTACTTTGCCTTGAAAACGGACGAGCGAACGACTGTTGGAAAACAGGCTTTATATCTTAAAGGTGCCACCTGCAATTTAACTGCCATTTTCGGCCATTTGGGATTGCTAAAAACACTCCCCACATAATCAGCACCTCATAAGATATGCTCAGTAACGAAAGCCAACCTCACCGCTCTTTCATTTTTCCTTATGATTTGTTACTTAGTACGAGACGATGTCATGGATCCCATCTCACTCAAGCAACGTGAGACACTCTGGCTAGACACATTCAATTAAACGTTCTGGGCAAAGAATGAGGAATACCACCTGTTAGCTTAAATTATTCAACTCGTAAGACCCGATATCCTCTCGGAGTTCTTTTTTGCGGACCTCACTCCTTGCCTGATTACAATGCATCGAAACGTCATTAGGCAAACTTAACTCGCCCGGCAACCTAATAAATGAGTAATACCATCACTACATTGCACTTTAACAGTGTTACCATAGATAATGTACGATTTATTTCTTCTGTGCAACCTAAAAGTTATGTTATCGTTCTTCAGTTTTGGATACTTCCTTTTTTTAAATACACTTTAATATACTCATAAAAAATTAGCTGCTCCTCTATAAAATGAAGCTTGAACATTATCAGAGGCAACTTTTCAAAGATATTCTGTATAATTTTACTAAAAATTTAAAATATTTTCAAAAAATCAAAATTTCGCATTAGCGAATGATAAATAAGAGCGACGAAGTGGACGCTCCTCCTTCCTTGACTGAAACCATAAATAGTAATTTAACCATAAATATTAATTATATCATAGCGAATATATTCGTGTTTAATTTAACATATGGAATATATTCGTATTTATACTCGTACCTGTTGATCAAACATCTGTGAAGTATAAATACTTTTGATGTTTCTCAAAAAGTTCAGTTTTCTATTGTTTTTCATCGGTCGAAATAAATATTGTGTGAGATAACTGTAGTATAGAGAATGTAGCGATGTCGGTTTCACTCAAGTTAGCATCAATCATATTTACCACCTGTATTGAAAATATAAGTAAGAGTATAGTTATTCATTAGAAAAAGTTCTTTAGTGAAGGGTACTTGCAGAATTTTGATATGGCAATTGTTCTTTATATGTATTTTATTAGATTTAATGTTTATTTGGGATTAAATATAATCATGCAGTGTAGGAGGCGTGTTTTATAATAGGTAGGCTCTTGGCATCTAAATTGCAGGATTAATAGGCTCAACGAGAAACTTCACAAAATGGACGCTCGGTGGACTTAGAAAATAGGAATAAATTGCCTTTCATACGACTAACAGGAATACTATGCATAATATGAGAATAAATAGATGAAAAAACATATGTTAATATACGACCACGAAAGCTATCAAAGTGTTTGTTTATGCAAAAGCATAAACAAACAATTCGCGTCTTGCGATAGAGTTATCAGAAGACGCCAGTCTCATAAGCAGCTGGGTAAACACAAGCTCCAACCAAAGGAAATTATAACACGATCTTGAAAATCGGGTTATAGAATAGAGATAAAATTATCTGAAATATGTAAGTATATTGTAACTACACAGCTTGTTAGTAAGTCCGCCCAGGGGTTGGAACTAATTAGCCCGATGACGGAGGCTTGTCCCGCAGACGAATCTAGGCTATGCCCCCGTTGAAATGAAACCGCATATATTGTCGTGCAAGGATATCATTATTATTATTGTGGAAAAGGAGAAGTTCGATTCAGTTATGTAAGACATTAAGATCAATTCGTTCTCATCTTAGCGTTACGGAAACCCCCTTTAATTTGCCATAGTCTTGTCGCCCCAGAATTCAATTCTTTGCGTTGAATAAGTAACCCTGCTCGTCGCCCGCAAAGTATTTTTGACGTGCCGCTTGCCGCTTCAATAGGCCCTTATCAGGATAAAAATATATTTTTGCTACGTCCTTTCTCAAAGTCCTTCTTTACCTCGATTACCCGTAAACAATCAGTAAGCCCAGCCATAAATAGGAGTATCCTTGAAGAATCATCTTTGGATTCAGATAATTCCACATTCATATAAATTGGTAAGCAACCCACCATAAGCTTGTGGAATTGGTAACTCACCACTATAAACTGGTTACCTCGCTATAAATGGTAACTTATACCCTCCATAACAGTACTAGCGGAATTAGTACACTGGTTGCGTGTTTTTTATTGACTGTATGACATCTTTTTCAAAATATATATGAAACATGGTGATTTACTTTGTTTTTTACTCATATCTATCACATCACGTTGTCGAGTTATAAGGAGACGTTACTTTTCTCTTTTTGTGTAGCATAAGTAAATATTTATTTATATTATAATATATATATATATATATATATATATATATATATATATATATATATATATATATATATATAGATATATTTCTAATATTCCTAATATATTTGTCTTTATTTTTAGATTGTGAATATGTCTAGAGGCTGTAGAAATTCAGCAGACATATTTTGCTATGTCTGCGGGCAATTCACCTCTTCAGATTCCGGGAGTAATATTACTCTTTTGTTGAAGTGTTGTTATTTAGCTTATTTTGCTTGCCGGTTAGGAGACCAAGACAAGCCATTTGCCAAGCACAAAGCTTGCAAGAGTTGCATCAGTAAGCTCCAAATTTGGTCAATTGGAAAACTTAAATGTATGCTCTTTGGAGTACCAATGGTATGCCGAGAGCAGAAGAATCACCATGATGACTGCTAATTTTGTATGACGAAAGTATCTGGATTCAACAAGAAGACTAAAGATCGCATAATATACCCAAATATTCCTTCAGCATTAAGGCCTGTTCCACACTCAGATAATACAACTGTGCCTGTGCCACGTGAGATATGTGCAATTTCATCAGAGTCCGATACTAGTGATAATAATCAGGTGCATATAAACTATGAACCACCAACAAATGATGATCCCAACTCCTCAACCAAGCTGAGCTCAATAACCTGGTGCGAGACATTAACCTTCCAAAAGAAAGTGTCTAGTTACATGGCTCTAGACCAGATCTGGGCAACCTTTGGCACGTGTGCCAAACGTAGCATGCCAACGACTTCTACCGGCACGCGAAGCCAAATGCCTAACTTAAGTAAAATAAATAAATGTATCTCCAATTTATTTTATATAGCAACCGCATTGTGTACAACTTGTTATAAATTATGCTATCAGTGAGGCAGCAGCAGAAGTCTCATTGATGGTAAATAAATGAAAAGGTCCACAATTTTTCTTTCTCTAGTTTTGATTTGTTGTTTTCTTCTTGAAATGATGAATATTCAATTTTGTTTAATATAATATGATAATATGCATATCTTTAGGTAAAATGACTATCTTTTCCTTGTAATTTTTATGCATCATAGAGGGTTGAGAATAAATAAAAAGAACGTCTTTAATTTTATATCCTTTCATTGTGTTTTAGTCAAGTATTGGCACGTGAGAAAATTTTGTAGCAAAGATTTGGCCAATTTTGGCACACCCACTTAAAAAGGTTGCCCACTCTTGCTCTAAACGAAGAAACACACGCTTCTAGCTTCTGAAACAACATTCGCTTGGTCCTGTCATCGTGAAGCGGAATTCATTCAGTTCTTTAAGAAAGAGGATTCTTTAGTTTTCTGTTAAAATATTTTTGGCCTTATCGAACACATGAGGATGCCATACAAAGCAGATGAATAGAGGCTCTTCATTGATTCTTCTAAGAGAAGTTTAAAGGCTGTTCTTCTCTACAATGGCAATACAGCTGCATCTGTGCCAATTTGCCATAGTATCAATATATCCGAAACCTACGAAAATTTGAAAACACTAATAACTGCAATCAAGTACCATCAGCACAATTTTCTCATTTGTGGTGATTTAAAAGTTATTGCTCCCCTACTAGATTTTCAAGGGGGATATACTAAGTATCCCTGTTTTTTTGTGTGTCTGGGATAGTAAGGCTGAGAGCCAGCACTATGAAAAAAAGGACTGGCCACCAAGAACCAGCGTTTTACCCGGAAATCATAATGTGAGAGCTATGCCACTAGTTGACCCCAAGAAAATTCTGCTACCGCTAATCCACATCAAATTAAGGGTTATGAAATATTTTGTGAAGGCCTTGAACAAGAATATAGCTGCTTCTAAGTACCTGGAGTCAAAGGTTCCTTGTGTAATTGAAGGCAAGCTAAGGGCAAGAATCTTTGTTGGACCTCAGATTCGGGAATTGATGAAGGACAAGCATTTTGACGAAGCATTAGCAGGTGTCGAGGTGAATGTCTGGTTTTCCTTCAAGCAGATTGTCCATAACCTCTTGGAGAACACCCGCTCACCAGAATAGGAAAAAATTATCCAAGATCTGATTTCAAGTTTCCAACAACTTGGGTCTAGAATGAGTGTGAAGATGCACTTTTTGCATTCACATCTTGACTAATTTCCCACGAATTGTGGAAACTACAGTGAGGAATAAGGAGAGCGTTTTCATCAGAATATTTTCACCATAGAAACTCGATACCAGGGCAAATGGAATGTCAGCCTGATGGCGCTTACTGCTGGTCATTAAAATGTGATGGTCCCGATGCACAGCAGAAGCAGAAATTACAGTGGTACGCCTTCCTTTGAATCAGTATGTAGGCTAACCATGAGAGCATGTTTTTTTACATTCATTTGGTTTTATGTTGATAATTTTGATTCATTTCATGATAGTCGTAATTTATTTCATGTTGATTTGGTATACATATGTTCTTAAAACTAAAATAATGTGCTTTTCCATGATTACTTATTCATTTTAAATAAGTAACAATATATAAAAAATTCACATTTATTGTTATCATTAATTTGTATTTTATTCAAATCTTTCCCTGATAAAAAAATTGTTTAGATATTTAAAATCAGCGACCCAAGAATATGTAATATCACATCCATGAATAAAAATTAAAATTCAAAAAATTCAAAATGCAGACCAGTGTTGTGAATTTTTCCAAAATTTGACATTTTTTTACCAATAAAAGCCAGTGAAACCAATTTAATCGATTGAAAATGGATTTATTTTATGCCTCAACATCGACCAACTATTTAACTTTTATTTTCAAGAGTTTTAGGTTAAATGGTAAGTATAATTGGTAACACCGAAGGAAAAACACTGCATTGGACCATTTCAATGAAGTCGCAGCCAATTGTTTGATTCAGTTGGTATTTTGGCCTCAGAGTGCAAATGGGAGGTTTTATGTTAGTATATTAACCAGTAAATGTTAACAAGAGGGTTTTTGTGTGTTTCAGATAGTTTATTAGTTATTTTAATAGTTTGATTTTGTGCGTCTGGGGTAGTTTTTTAGCTATAAAGAATTAAACCAAAATGGGTAAACAGAATGAGTTGACTCCCGAAAAATTGGACAAATAAACATTATACTAAAGGAAACTAAATTAAAACAAAATGAAATTGCGAAAATTCTAGTTGTTTCAACTCAATCAGTTAGTGTTATTACAAAAAATGATAAAGGTCAAGATTAAAACTGAAGAAGGGTTAGAAAATGTGGTGAAAAACGAAAAACAACTCAAAGAAAATTAATACAACAGGCTCTTTAAAACGGATGAACATCTTGCAGGATGATTTCTATTGACTTGGCAGCAGAGGGTGTTGCCTTTGCCCAAAGATTGGACAATTACAGTGTTTTGGAAGCTGGATTGAAATCATATACCCCGAGAAAGAAGACTCGACTCACGGAAACAATGATAAAGGCAAGCTAATCCTGGGCAAAGAATCACCTTGAGAGGAATTCAGAACAATGGGAAAAGGGAAGAATGACACAAATAGCTAAAGAGTTACCTATAATTCGTAATAAACATTAATACTTACTAACTTAACAGTGCCACATTTTTGATTTGATGATTCATTACTTCAATGGCTTTTCCAATACTTTTATGACTGTTCAACTACTTATGTTGTATTTTCTACTATTGCAGGTAGTTTTTTCAGACGAATCAACCATTGCAGTGCTAGATGACCGCAATCAGGGTGTAAGAAGGCGGCCTCGAGAACAATTTATAGCTGAATATCTGAGGAAAAAGGTAAAATTTCCAACGAAAATCATGGTGTGGGGAGCCATTTCGGTGTATGAAACAAGTTGTTTACACATTGTTGAGAAATCTATGAACAAATTAAAGAATATAAAAGTTCTTAAAGGTTGTTTACTGCCTCAATTAAGGTAATAGCATTGCGACAGACCTTGGATATTCGAACAAGACTCGGGCCATGTCATAAAACAAAATCAGTAAACGCATGTTGCCCACAAAATGGAGTTCAGCTGCTTCTATGGCCTTAAATTCACTGGGCATGAATTCGATTGAGAGTTTATGGTGTGTGTTTAAAGATGAAATACACACAGAGACCATTGCGACCAAACAACAACACATATGCCGTCTCATCAACGTTTGGTTCAGATCTAAGCGAATCCAAGAAATGTGCAAAACATTGATCAATGCCATGCCAAGACGTGTTAAAGCACACATGGATTCTAAGGTTGGCCAAACTACTTACTAGTGAATGTATAAGACTTAACACTTTGCCAATGTGTAAAAATAAATCTATTGATAATCAAGAAAATTAATTTTATTAGCATTTTTGTAGAAAACTTTCGATATTTTGAAAAATTCATAATAATTCCGCTAGTACTGTATGTATGACACTTTCACTCTTAAAGTTTATTTGTTTGTGAGTGCCCCAGAGGGCAGGAGTTGATTTCACTCTTCAGTTTCTTTGAGTATTGTAGTACTTTGCTGCATTTGTTTCTCAATCGTTTATATTTGAGAACTTAAAGAAATATAAATGCGTATGCATGTTTAGATATAAATATTATTGTGTAATATTTATAAACTTATTTATTACCCTTCATTTTGAATAGTGTAGAAAGTTGTTAAAAGAAATGTTCACCAATGTACACTCGAAGACAAATTAAAAGTGAAAGAGCTAGGAAGGCTTATTCCGAATTTGAAAATAATTCAGCAGCTATAAAGAATAATTAGCTCTATAGAATTTAAAGTTCAAGAGTGAATTAAATTAAAAATATAGGTGCATTTGTGGGTGGTTAGAAATAAATACATTATTTTTTTCCATGTTTACTATTTAGAGGTGATAAATCTTGGACGAATACCCGACTCAGCTCATTTCACGATAAAAATAGGTAAATACAAAAGATAAACAATAAATATAAACTATTCTGGTGAATTTAGCGGGTTTAAGAAAAGTAAATATAGAAGAAAATATCGAATTTTCATGTAAAAAAAAAGGATTCCCCTTCAAAATGGACAAGGTAAAAACAGATACATTTTTCAATAAATTTTTAAAGCTATTAAATCTTGTGCCGCTATTGAACTTCCCTTAAAAGGTCATGGCGAAATATCCGTTTCTAGTAACCTTGCAGTTTTTAAAGGAGTAATAAAATATTCTGCTGAATTGGATGCCAATTTAAAGAACACTTTCAAAGACTATACAGTATCCGTTTCTAGTAACCTTGCAGTTTTTAAAGGAGTAATAAAATATTCTGCTGAATTGGATGCCAATTTAAGAGAACACTTTCAAAGACTATACAGTATGGCTTCTAGTTTAATGGAAATATGAAGAGAGTAAATATTAAAATAAATTTCGCAAACTAGTTTTGTAGGAATTATTGCCGACGAAACCTTTGATATAACCAGTTGGTATTATTTTACGCTACGAATACAATATGGATATCGAAGAAAGATTAGGAAGATAATTTAATCAATTTCCACGCAGTACCAAATCCATAACTAAAGTTATTGAACAAATATAATATATTTTACCGAACTGTCCGCAATAAATGATTATTAAAATTCATGAAAGCTCTGCAGTTATGAAAGAATACATTGATGTGATATATGTTAATATAAAAAATGTGCCCAAATGCACATTCTATAAACTGTTTTGCTCATCAAATGAATTTAATAATGAATCAATCGATATCTCTGTTTCCACAAGTCGGTAAATATTTAAAAAATATATCCTTAATTCAAACCTATTTTTTTTCAATCTCCTTAAGAAGGCTTACAATGGAAAACTATCGACAAAATTGTTAAAAGCTTGGGAGGGCAAAGAAACACTACTTCACTGCATAATAAAAAACTACAATCATAAAATGTGATTTTAACATATAAACATTAAAGGAAATTTTAGGATTAAAAAAATCACTACTTAAATAAAATTTATAAAATGAAATTAACAAAATAGTAACACGAGACCCAACAGAAAATTTGCATCGACAAATAAGTCATCCTATATTTGTATTTTGCTTCCCTGCATTTGGCCCTATAATTCCTTGAACTATATTGTTTTTATAATAAAATCTAAAGAAAAATAATTTATATAGTTCACTTTAAACAAGCTGCAAAGGAAATACAATTAGAAAATGATGATATAAGAAAAAGAGAACAAGAACAGTTACAGATTTGCCATTATAGCGTTAATAATAAAGCTTCTGAAATCATAATGTGGCATATTTTTTTTAAATCCAAGGAAAAACTTTGTTTGACTGGTCAGTTAGCAGCAGCACATCTCTTCAACAGTGAATACAATCAAATTGATAAAATTTAATTTCCCCACAGTAATGATCAAATAATATCCCTAACTCTATCACCCTTTTCACCAGTCAAGATTTAAATGAAAGCTTGAAATTATTTTAAAAATGATTTTAGTGCCCATAAAATAGCTATCGTATCTCTGAAGTAAATAAATGAAAATGGAATGGAAGAAACATTTGCAGAATTGTTGAATATTCTGAGAATTTTATTAACTACTCCAATGAATCACTCGAAGCAGGAAGATTTAAAAAGAATTAAAAATAGCTCTTCAGAGCTTTTGGTTCAAGATAGATTGACCAAGCAGATAGATAATGCATGCGACTTAAGGGGATATTTCGTGAAATAGATTTTTAAAAAATAAAGTGATAAATTTATTTGCAACCGAGAAAATGAGGAGAGGTGAGTTTGTCTTCCCCACGAAAATTTAAACATACCGTAAGTAGACATTTTACAAAAATAAATATATAATAAAAAAAACTTTTCTTATAAAATAATGTTGGAATATAAAAAAAAAATTCTTAGGAAAAAGCAATTTCTACTATTAAACATTTTATATAAAATATTTTATATTTCATTCAACATAATATTTTATATTATTTATTTTTTCTTTTGGCAAATTAGCATGTTAAAGTAAACCAATTTTGTTCGATTATGCACTAAAATTATATTGAAATATATATATTATCAAATCGTCTCCATTCATATGCATATTTACATCGCCAGACGTCACTGAGATTTTGGCATTTGGTTTTATAGTTTTGGAGAGGAGTGAATATCCTTCATTATCACATTTATTTCGTTTTTTAAACAATAAAAAAACACTATTTCTTCTCTTCATACCTTTAAAGATAGGTTATAACACGATATTTTAAGCACTCCGATAAAGTCCCTGTTACACCTTTTGATTTCAATTTGAGTAAAAACAATAATATCGAATTCTTTAGTTGAAACTTAAGCCTTTAGTTCCTTACTCTTGTTTCGTAAACTCCGAGCTTGTGCGGAGAGTTATGATAATTTATATTTTCGATCTAATTTCGATTGAGTTAGATATTTATTTCGATATATTGTGAGGGTATGGAACGTACATACTCGCATGCCGCTAGACAATCGTGGGAACGAAAGAATTTTTTTGTTTGAGTTGACCTTCGTCTCCTCTCTTCCCCCCCACCCTCCCCCGACATTCTACCGCCCTCCTCCGCCTTCCCGTTGACCTAAGTCGTTATCCGTGCAAACTTCCCCAACAGGCGACAGGAAGTCTGACGAAAGAAGGCCTATCTCACAGAGAGGCCTAAATTCTATTTGCCTTCTTTATGATACCATGGAGATTGTTCAGAATGCGCTGCGATAAGCGAATTGTCGTAAATGGAATCTCTCTCTCAATTTCACACAGTCCGCGGTATAAATGATAACGCCATTCATCCCTCTGGAGAAGTGTTCCAAACCTACTCGCGTAACCCTCACGTTGAACGAGAGTTGTTGCCGTAACGTATCGACTGCCAACGCGCCGCTGAGTTAACTTGGTCACTGTCTCAAAGTGTTCATGAGGCAAATCACGCCCCGCAGAGTCTGTGACTAGAAGAATACGCTCTGTTGCTCAACGTAACTTGAGAAAGAAAAAAGAACATCCAAATAGTTACTTGAAATTACTATTTGTTAGTGTCACATCCAGTTAGGAGTGAACTAACCGGAACTGCAGTCAACAGCCTCGAACACGTCGTCTTATCCCCCCTCTCCCCGAGAACTCGTGTTAACGCCACCCGAACCTCCCCGTCTGGACCTGAGTAGTCGTCTCTCCAATCCATCACAATTAATGGTAATCTGTAAACCCAGTGTCCCTCTATTCTTAAATTACCTATTTAATTAACAGTGATTGATACTCCCATTGAGTCATTATAAATCTAGACGCTTAACGTCAGTGTTATCCTCCCCCCTGTATTTAAAGAGATTCAAGTGAGTCATTCCCTGATATTATTATTTATAATTGCTGCCAACCCGGACTAATCCGGTTTAATATTTAATTCTTATTTACCTAAATGCCCGTTTAACTATTGCTAATTATTATTTTGTGTAAAGTAAAGTTTATTTTTGTACGTGTGTTTATTTGTCGCTCCTCCTTTTTGACGTACCCTTGGCAGGACTTTAATTAAGAATCCCTTCGGCTAATTTATTCAACCTGTATTATGCACTCTTAGAATTTAACAATCGCAAACCTCCACCCAGTAACAAGTGGGACTTTTATAGTCAGAATCCTGGCTACGGCACAACCCGCCTCTAACCAGCTTTCGCACGTTCAGTAGGAATTGAAGCCTATATATATATATATATATATATATATATATATATATATATGATCGTAGATTGAGTCATAGGGTCTCAATACCATCGACTTAAACAAAAGCGGTGTGTCCAGATCAAGGACTTAAATAAATATTGGACCAGAATATGAGCAATTCTACGACATATATATTTCGATATATATCTTCAATTCATAGAGAAGTATGATTATTTATATTTTCGATTTATAAATATTTGCAGTGGCTCTGTTTAATTAATTGTAAGTCTCCTACATCTGCTCTGAAAATCAGTGCGGACCGTCTGAAAAAAAGCCACATTATTTAAGTCTACTAAACTTTGCCGCTTCTCCGCTCTTTTAATGAATTCCATATGGTCGGAATAGGTTAAGACATTCGTAGAATTTACAAAATGAAATCTTTCTCCCTCTCACAGAAGTCTCGAACAATTATACATATAAGCCGCCATTCCGAGAAAGCTGATGCTATACTAAAGTCTCGGAATTATTTATACCTATCAAATCGACATTATTAATTCTAGCCTATGTTTCCTTACTATTAACTTCCTACCTTGTGAAAACAATAGTTTTAGTCTCAATATAGAGTCGCCAAACACGGAATTTTCGGTTCCTCACTATCCTGCCTAAAGTTTTAAACAAAATAATTTAATAACGAGGCCTGGAATATAATATATTTGATGAGCATAATCGAAGAGAACAATTGATAAAGCAGGTGTTGTTCGTAGGCCTCCTTAGCCCCTTGAAAGAAGGTTCCTCTTTTTTAAGGTTCTGCAACACTAGCGCTTCCCAGCACCTACCTCTATTTTGATGTGAGCAGTGCTGCTTCCTTATTCAAACGAATGATCCCTCCCTCCAGCTGACATTAGAAGGGAAAGTGACGACACTTATTCAACTCCCATGGAAATGTGCATAAGGAAAAATATTGTTTCATACATCGCAGCGTAGTTTTATGGTAACCATCTTGTCTGGAATGTTTATGATTTAATAGTTTACAGTGAGACCATCTACTGTATTAATGTGTAGGGAATTATTGACTCGTTAGAATTAGATCAATTTATGGACACAACAATTATAAAAGCAATTAGCAATTGACTTCTCAAAACAAATATATATATATATATATATATATATATATATATATATATATATATATATATATATATATATGCATATATAGATATAATATTAAATTCAAGTTGAATTAATGAGATTATGTCACCTTAAACATAGAAAACCTTTGATCACCCATAACAAACTAATTTCACAATTCATGTAAAATTTATGATAATTTGTTTCTTGTAATATGAGGACTAACCACTTATCCATGGCTCGGTTCTGACCAAAGCATATAGACAAAGATTCAGAACTACTGGGGTTCAAACCACATACACATGTAAAACAACCCATAAGCTTTGGACATATAATGCAGAAAATTATAATATTTTTGTTACTGAAAGTATATATGTGACAACGTGGAAATCAAGCATTTCACACAAACCTACACACATATAGGTTTCGAAAACCGGCAGGCACATCAAACAGCCCTCAAGAATTTAGATTGTTGTATAAACATATTCAAAAATTGATTCAAACCTAATGACAATAAATGATAAAACCTAGAAAATGTAAACAAACAAGAAATAAATAAATTAGCCTATGATGAATTTAGTAATAGAAGTACTTTCAGAATAAATATCAATACAGTAATAAAATAAATATATTTCCTAAACTTATAGGCAGAAAAACGAAACAATATACAACTAAACAATCACTGGGACGATATATCATGAATCTTTCGGGAGACTTTCATGGACACGACCATAAGACTGGGCGGCAAGAAGTGGAATGGGAGATGGAACTTAGATGGTATAAATTCATATAATATTGCTAAAACTACGAAATTTCCCATTTCGAAAATCGAATTTATTATTAAGTACAGCTTAATTACATATGAATTGTTTGGAAAAGATATATCTCTCTCAAAATAATTCATCGACTCAAATTAGATAAATGTTTTGGTGAAAAAGTATTTATACAAGTTGTAGTATTGTGCATGGCACACGTATTGAGCTGCGTTAAAATTTATTTCTAATAACGGGATTCAGGTGATAAAATAACAAGTTGAACAGCAAAGGCAAAATTCTCCCCTGAATATCTAAAGAAGATATTCGAGACAATAATAATTTAAATGAACGCATTCATATAATCAAAACTCAGTAAGTGCCTAATTATATACGTCGAATAGACTAGGAGATATTGCATTGGATATATGACAAATCGAAATCCAAATATATAACAAGTTTTGAATAAAGAAAGAGATTTTACCTAGTTTATCTAAAAAAGTCAAAATAAGTACAAATATTTTATCATGTAAAAACGAACAAAATCTTTATTTATATCTACTGACAAAATGAGTTTAACATAATAATTTTGCCACAACTGTATTGAATATACGATTAAGAGCTCTAGTCACGATGGCTCGACAATTTGGAGGTTGGAAAAGGACTAGGAAGAGATTTACTAGGAGACTGAACTTTTCGGCGGATCTATTTTTTTTAATGTAAATGCATCTATATGCTCTTCTTATGATAATAATCATTAATATTTAAACGGCATGAACATTAAGATAAATCCTATGGGCATATATTATATCGATTATATTTTACAATATTCTTGAGAAAAGTGTCATATTCCAAAGGTTTAGAGACTTTCTTAGGTTGAGTTTAATATAAACTTTGCCATTAATTATTTTTATCTTGCGGTTGATATTATTTTACCAAAATTATATTAGTTTTACTGCGTTAAATAGGGTATTTTATGAAATAATATTATCAAACTTATGTTGAAGCCGTCGTCAGTGTTTAATGATTACTCCCATGTCGATAATGTCCATTTGTCATTCAGATGTGATGATCGACAGAATTAGGTGATTATTATTTTAGTTGGGTTGTAAAATTAACATAATTGGACAAACTATAACATCCTTCAAAAGGGCTTATGTTTCCATCCGCAATGTTTGCTAGTTTTTCCAATAGTTTGTCACAAGTATTAGTCAATAAGTTATCGACTTTTTTTTATTTAGTAAAGGCGTTGAGGATAAGACACCAGTGTATATGGACATGGTATTCACCCTTTTTGTATTTTCATAAGTTTCTGTACATTTTTCCATGTTTTCTGACCTGAAAACACGAAACCAATAACAAGTTTGAACAGAGATGTTAAGGGGCATGGCAGAATGGAGCTTTAAAATATGTGCCTTGAATTCGGCCAAAAGCACCAGTTCCTTGGTCCATTGAATTAAGTTCACAATATAACTATTTATTTTAACCAAATAGAGCAACAAATTTTGTATCAAATTAAACATCATAAAATTAGTAACTAATAATCACATAGTGATTCATTCAAACAAAAATACTTTTTAACTTAGTATATCTCGTGATCATGAAAAGCACTACCTTGCTTGCACATAACATTAACCTAACAAGAGATATGCTAGTTGACAACACCGTTATTAAAGGAAAAGAGGTTAATAAAGCTAGGCAAACATCTTAGAAGCCATATTAATAAACGAAGATAAGCCGGCCATCAACAGTCAATCGACAAGCTTTAGGCGGTCCTCCCGCTTCTGTATGAGGAACATAGGTGCTTAAAATGTGAGAAAGGAAGTGAGAATGATGAGTAAATGCCTGACGGCGGTTTGGAATCCACGCTAATCAGCAGGTCCGCCTTGTCCCTCGGGCAAGGGTATTCCACCCTTTCCACCTTTGACTACTGAGGTTGCTCAATCTGCTTCCTCACTAATATATCCTCTTTTAACTCAAAACTTTCCATCTCCCACCACTATAAACCCTCTTCTTAAGCTTGTTCTGGACTTTCCATTAAGCACTTCACTATCGGTTCACTTGAACTGAGAAATAGAAGTGCGGGAGGTATTTCTCCACGAGCAAGTCGTCCGCGGGCCTCCTCCTCTTCTGTTTCCCCCCTGCCCCCTCCTCCGATCGTGGGAAGGGTACAGAGGGAAGGAGTAACCGCAAGCCGTACCTTATTTCCCCCTATAAAATTTTTTATTTCATTATGTCAGATCCTCACGCCACTCATTACATCGGTAAATGAGGCAAGAACATACCAAAACGCTCCGAAGATGATCGAATAAGATCGAAAGCTTAGCAATTTAGTTTATTCTTTACCAAACACATTCATTTAAAAGAGAGATGAATACAGGACAAGTGATCCACCATCTACAAGATGGATTATAAAAGATTGTTAAAAGAAGAGAAAGTTGCCAAAGGAAATTAATTAAGGCGAAATACACCATGTTCTTAACAAAATTTGCATATATATATATATATATATATATATATATATATATATATATATATATATTTCTATGTCGTAGAATTCAAGTAGCCCGAACCTGAACTTTTTTGCTTCTTTCCAAAGATACAGTGGAGGGGAGACGACAGCCCCAGGTTAAGAAAAGATCTTCTCTTTGAGTGCGATGCGATTTTAAATGGCGAGAGTAAATTAATCGTGGGCCGGTATTGCTTCTATTTAATTAGACTTTGGTGGTTAGAGGATTTAAATAGGAAAAACAAAATTAATCTTTTAATCTTAAACAAACAACAATATATATTTACAGAATACTATACAGGCAATTTATTTACCACCGTTTACTAAATGAATGAAATAGAAATGGCAAGTAGAACTCATCTTAGCCGTACTAGACTCAATAAGTACACTAATTACCCGAGTGAAAGCGGGAGGCAACTGCGCGGTTAGGCTTAGCCGTACGAAGCTCAATAATTGTTACAATAATTACCTGAGAGGAACCGGGAGATGATCACGAGAGCGTTACGCCTCTTCGACGATGCAAGAAAATGTAAATCACAATTTTCTGGAAAAGACCACGAGTATAGGTATTCGGGGAAAGATATTTCTTCAAGGAAGCGGGGGTAGAGTGCGATATTCAAGACGTAGTCTTCGTCGTTCCAAATATGAATTCCTGCTGCGAGACCAAATAGCACCGGCGGTTGTCGCTCGAGGATTGTGCCTCGTCGATGAATGATTCCAAAGACCTCTTATGAATACCTTTTGCATTGCGTTGGCTTGCTTACTTGGAAGCAACTTGGGGACAGCTCGTGACCCAAAAACTCTAAGAATACTTCGTCGATTATACTTGGGGTGGAAAATATATATTACTACGCCGGAAGTTCCAATGTTTGCTGACGGAAGCGTTAGCGGTTTGGTCCCACAGCCACGATGGCGGGAATCGGTGGTGAGGGTCGTTTGCCGACGGTCTGGAAGCAGGGCTCCTTCGCTCGAAGTCCATTTTTCGTGACTTGATCACACACGCTTGCTCTCTCTATCTCGAGGTTTCTCCTTGTTTCCACATCACACGTTGGACCTTGAACGTTCCGTGGTCGGTAATCTCTTCTATGTTGTACTTACGGACTACTCCAAGATTTCTGATGCGTAAACTAATACCTTTAACAAATTAATGGTCAGCCTTATTTACTAGAATGGTTCCTTCAGAGAATAGGTTCATCAGTTCTCTCTCAGGTATGCTAGCTAGAGCCTGACACTAATGGAAAAGGTGCCCTTTTGACATCAAGATTCCATCAGTTGAGTGAATGACAACGAAGACTTAAGGTTGGTAGGCTCGTAGATGGCTGGTAATAATACCTTGATGGGCGGCCAGTTACTCCAAGGCTCCAGTCTCCTTACTTTTTATCGTAGTATTTTCGGATTTGGCCTCCTCACCAGAGGACACGCCAAGTCGGGAGGGCCATCATTGATCTGGTCTCCCACCGAATCTGCGGGGGACTCGTCACTCCCCGGAACGAGAGGAACCAATATTTTTCTTCCTCTTTGGTGTTGTTTTCTCCTTTGCGGGATGTGTTTGGGAGTGAACTCCCTTATCCTCTCCTTTGGATAGGGTTCAGAGGACGGAGGGGCTTACCACAACCTTGTCCTTCTTCAAATTTTTCAAGGAGTTGGGTGTCCTTGTTAACCCATCGTAACGAAGAGATTCCCAGACTATTTTTGAGTCCAAGGTTGCATGCGTTACCTCTAAAAATCTTTAACAGGGGTGAACAGAAACTCAAGAATATCTCTCACTGAGTTAATATTCGCCCCGAGGAAAGAAATAGCCATCTAGGTTGGAAAAACATTCGGGCCCATGTCCACATCGGCACGGTGCTCCATCTGGTCATCCACCGACTCGTTGTGTCGAGAATCCCAACCGAGAGGGGACTCTTCAGGCCTTAGACCTACTGTATTGATGTCCGCTGTTGGGACCAGCATGGGGATCTCCATCGAGAAGTATTGGAGGGTAGGCATAACCCGCAGCAAAGTCAGTATTCTTGGGTCAATAAAATGAAGAAGAAAGGTACAGTGGATTCCATCACCCCTTGTCCAACTTTGGGTTTTTTTTTTCTTAAGTTGTGCCCATCTGAAACGCAACTTAAGGTGGCGCTGATTCTGGCTGCTTATTTTGCCTTTGGCGGACCCTGGGATAGGAAAGGGGTTTGCTCTCGGTAAAGAAAAAGAGTCTTTGGAAGTAGACTAACGAAGGAATGAGAGAGAAACCCTTCACTCGTAGATATAGGGGCAAGAACCCTCTCTCTCCGCTAGGAGTGGACCATAAGAAAGAATACCGAGGCGTCTCCGTTTGAGTAGTTATGTTGCCACAGGGCAGCTCACATGTTAAAGGGTAAACCCCTTTCCCGCTATCATATGCTTATATGGGAGTTTTTCGATCGGTCGAAGAGCTGCCGCGGGCTTACTCCTCCTTCCTGCCACCTAGGAGAGACAAGGGCGCACTTGGATGCAGCTCTCCTTTAGCCAAAGGGCACACAGTAATTCGTTCAGTTGTAATAATAGTTGATATGAAAAAAGAAAAGAATATGGGATGTAGACACTATGACCCCCTAATGCCTTAGGAGGTTAAGGGGGAAGTGCCCATGGAATCAGAAACATTCAGAATGCGACCATTTAAACATACTCGGCCTACAGATTTTTGCTAAGATGGGCAATGGCAACCCGACCTGGTGAAATGGCGACTTTGGGCTTGAGTTTTGAACTAAAAGGTTGGTGGTTGTTGTGTTACTTATTTATATGTGCACTGAAACAGGTGAATAGAGTCAGTAACCAAACTCACCAGGTAATTAATACCTACCCTAGCCGGTGGATTGGACAGAAATTTGTAAAAGGCAATGATGGCATGATAGGCGGAGGGTCTGATGAAGCCACCCACCCCCAAAGTTTTGTCTCTAAAAACGATAATGGGCAGGATTGTCGTGGTCCGCGTCTATTCATGCAATTTAATCACTCAATACTTGATAGAGAGGGCATACAAAGGGTAGAGGCGGAATTTTTAGTTAAATTGATACGCGTCGATCACACCTGGGGGAAAGGCGATAGATTACATTTTGACGGTTAAGAATCCTAAAGGTTTGGAGGATGCACGCAAATAATTAAATCGAAGAAATTAGTTTGCCAAAGTATGCTACCAGTTCAAAACCAAATTTATAACTGAAAAATGTGCCAGAAAAAAATGTCCCTCCTTTTTGTTATATAAAATTAGGTTATACAAATTAAATATAGGAAAAAAATACAACCCTGTGATGTGAGAAAATGATTTTCACAGAGAGAAAACATAATCCTAGGACCGCTGGTGAGACCGATCAAAACACGAGCAACAACTCTCCAAAAAGTGTTGAGACAGCGTACATCAATGCTGAGTAAAATAACAACGGAAAATTGGTATCGTAGTCTTGCGATTAATATTCTATTTCTGCCTTTGTCAATTCAACTCTAGTTGCAGCCAAGATAAATTTACCTTAATCATGTATTGAGAAGATTCCTCTTAAGCATCAGTGCTTTCATCTTAATAAAATCTTAACTTATGATACAAATAAAAAATATAGATAATTCAAAAAGTTTGATTTCCCATCTTGGTGTATGGAATGAATTAAAATGAAGAGATATGTACAGGAATGTAGAAAGTTCTTTGTGAGAGCAGAGGTTACTAAAAAAATATGTTCAGAAGGTGGGCAGGTGGGAAAGCATAACATTAATGAAATAGTAATTTTCAATATTAAAGAAGTTATTAAAGGTGCATCTAAACTTAGTTCATTAGGCATAAAAGTTCTAAATGTTAAAGAACCTTGGATTAATCTCGTGAAATATAATTCATATGTTTTTTAAGAAGAAAATGTTTTAGCCAGCCATTGGACGAAAAGATTTTCTATGAAAATGCATAATTTTATGAGTAACTAAATCATCCTATTTCTTAATTTCTTTTAATTTTGATATTTCTAAAATTTGCCCATTTTTAAATAACGTTGCGTTAAAAATACTGTGATTATGGTAGAGAGGGCAAGGAGTGTAGCGGAAGAAGTGGAGGAAGGACTTCTCATCGTTCAAGGGTGAGGAAATGGATTGATGAGAGGGAGTATAGAGGACAGAGTGAAAGAAATCACACAGGGAGTGGCGGGAAAAGAAGAATGTAAGGATTGCGGTAGTGGGAGTGATGAGAAGGCCTTGTGAGGATGTTTGGTACGAGAGGAGAAGAAGGGAGATGAATTGAATGGTAAATATGGAATTGAACAGGATAAAGGTGAACATGCTGTACGAAGGAGATATTGGGGTCAGCTTCCTAGATATGGATGCAGAGTTAAAAGAGGGGACCTTTGGAAAAGATAGGGTGCATCTGGGGCAGGAGGGAGAAAGAAAACTAGGCGGGAGGCTATGAGAGTGGATAAAGGCCACTGAGATACCACTGCAGAGGAGAAGAACATTAGGTGAGATAGAGAATGTGAGACAAGGTGACGAATCAAGGCAGGAAAGAGGAAGAGAAAAATTCCATCGAGCTAGCAATTGCATGAAATTTGGGTGTATAAATGTGAGAGGATGGGGAGTTGGTAAATGTGAGGATGTGAGTAAAGAGTTAAATGAATGGCAGCTTGATATAGTAGGCCTGACTGAAACTCAGCTAAGAAATGAGGTACAGGTGGATGGTAGCGAGTATGTAATGATTGATAAGGGGCGGGACAAATAGGCTAGAAAGGGAAGAGGGGTAGCTATTATGTATAGGAAAAATAGGAACTTGAGAGTAGAGAAGCTGAATGTAGGTAACTGTGCCATGAGTGAAGATATACTTGCAGAGAAAATTGAGTGTGCAGGTGACCGGGGTAACACTGATAGATTTGTGGTGGTTGTGGTATATATGACTGTTGAGAGTGAACAGGCTAGGAATGAGAACAGGACCAAGTACAGCATTTGAAAAGAATTTGTGAGAGTAAACGATGGAGAAAAAGTGTTGATTATGGTAGATATGAATGCCCATCTAGGTATGCTAGGGTAAAGAATTAATAGGAATGGTGAGATGCATACGGAATTTATAGACGAAATGAATCTGGAAAATTTGAATCAAACATTGGCAGAAGGGCGTGCAACATGGAATACAAGGGGGCAAGAGTCAGCTATCGACTACATATTGGTGAATGGAAGGATGCGTGATTAGTATGTGGATTGATGAGGAGGGTATGGTCAATATTTTATCGGAACATAATATGATGATAGCGGAATGCCGGTTGTATGGAAGAAAGGAAGCTAAGGAGAAGGATAGGAAGAGAAGTTGGAAACTGAGGGATGCTAACTGGGAGTATTTCCAGGTAGATTTGAATGGAAGAACTGTGGAAGGAATTAGACTGCATGATGTGAATGAAATGAATAAAAGTTTATTAAACGACGTTAGAAGTGCAGCAGCGAGGCACATAGGATATGTAAGGGTGAGACCGAGGAATGATGATATTAGAAATGCTAAAAGTGAACGAAAAAAGCGTATTAAGAGATGCAGAAGACTGAGAAAGAAGAGGCATGAAAGTGAAGCAGCCGATGAGGAATACCAGAAGGCATGGACAGAGTATGTGAAACAACAGCGACAAACCAAGCGAAAGATTATGAATGCAAAAGTGAAGTGTGAAAGAAATGTGATTTAGGCAATGAAAGAGAAAGGATTGCAGGGGGGGGCGTGAATGGTATAGGTTCATGAGGGGTGAAAGTGTGAATGAAAAGGAGAGGGTGGAAATCTTGAGAGTGGATGGTGAATGTGTAACAGATAGGGATAAAATGATTGATTATATAAAAGAGTTTTGGGAAACTATAGGAGGGGTAGGAGAGACGGCAGAGGTGAATGAAGGATGAGTGACACTGGAGAGTAAAGATGTAAGTGAGCTAAAGGAAAGAATTAGGAGAGAGGAAGTTGAGAGATGTTTGAAAGAGCAGAAGAATGGAAAGGCAGCTTGGCTGGATGAAATACCGTATGAAACGTATAAGAATGAAGGCGAGGTTGTGATTGAAAGAATGACAGAATTATTTAAAAAGGTATGGGAAGAAGAAAGCATACCGAGGGAATGGAATGAATGCAGAGTGGCTCTGGTGCACAAGGGTGAGTGTAAAAATAAGAGTAAACGGAAGAATTATAGACCAATAACCTTGTTAAATACAGTAGGGATAGTTTTCAGTGCAGTGTCGAATGAAAGACTGAGCAAATGGATTGAAAGGGTAAGGGGGCTAGGTGAAGAGCAGAATGGTTTTAGGTTTGACAGAAGAGCGGAAAACAATATGTTCGTGGTGAATGAAATGATTGAAAGAAAGGTGAAAGTTAGGAGTAAGCTGCATCTAGGTTTCCTAGACATAGAGAAAGCATATGATAGAGTAAATAAGGAGGTTTTGTGCAGAGTTTTAGAGAAGGTAGGACTTAGTCAGAAGATAGTTCACATTGTAAAGAACATGTATGTAGATACTAGAGCAAAGTATAGACTAGGAAATATAGAAAGAGGATGGGTGAGGATTGTCAGATGCGTTAGGCAAGGGTGTATCCTCTCCCCCACACTGCTTAGCGTGTACACTAAGGAGTTAGCTGCTATTGTAAAAAGGTTGAATGTGGGAGTGAGCGTTGGGAATAAAAAGATATGCCTGTTGATGTACGCAGACTATGTGATGGTGATGAGTGAGACAGCAGAAGAGTTGCAAAGGTTGCTAGATGTTGTAAATGAGTATATCAGAGATTTTGGAGTTAGTTTTAGCAAGGAGAAAAGCCAGTTTCTGTCAGTAAATAGATGGGAGAATGACGGGTATACTACATGGAAAATCGGACAAAATGTACTAAAGCAGACTAAAGAATATTAGTACTTAGAAGTGTGGATAAGCTCAAAAGATAGTGAGAAAATGAAGAATGAGAAGATTAGTATGACTAACCAGTGGGTAGGTAGTTTGGGCAGTGTAGCTAGGATTAGGGCTAGTAAGTATGATGTGGTGAGAGAATTATGGAAGAGTGTGGTGGTACCAAGTATTATGTATGGCATGGATGTAATAGCTTGAGAGGAGAAGGAAATATACAAGCTAGAGACTGGGCAAAATAGGGTGGGAAGAATACCCCTGAACGCACCTAAGTATGCAGCGATTGAGGGTGTGAGAGGCGACATGGGATGGAGTACTTTTAGAGAAAGGTGTATGGAAGCGTTATTGATGTATAAGATTAGACTAGAACGAATGGAGGATACAAAATTGGCACTAAAGGTTTATTTGTGGAATGAGAACAGTAGCAGTTGGAATAAGAGGTGCTTGGGGATGACAAATGTAAGCGGATTAGTAGCAAACTTTAGTTTGTATGAGTGGACAATGTTGAATGCGAATGGGGAGGGACGTAACTGGGATGGGAGGAAGTGGAAAAATAAAATAGACAAGGTGGTGAAAGATGTGGCTCAAAGAAAGTGGATGGATGAGATGAAGAGAAAGAGGACACTAGAGCTATATAAAGAGAAACAGGCGCCAAGGTATGAAAGTTAGTATGATGGAAGCTTGGGTGATGACCTTCTCTTTCGTGCTAGGACACAATGTATGGATGCGAATGCGAGAAGTTACAGATGGTCAGACTCTGGCAGTAAAATGTGTGAGATTTGTGACATGAGTGAGGATGAAACAGTAGAGCATGTCATGATGGAATGCGACAAGTATGTTAGTGAAAGAATGGAAATGATGCAGGTCATCCTGAATGAAATGGGATGTGAAATGAATGAGGTGATAGAAAAGAGTGGAAGAGAATGGCTGCTTATTCTGTTGGGGTTCTGTGACCAGAAAAATGAGAGAGCATATGGAAAGTCAGAATGTGTTTGTAGCAGGGAACATTAGGACAATACTAACTGTTTCCCTGTCCTCACAGGTAGTGCCGATACAAAGGCCAGGGGGATTGCCGTTTGGTGTTCGCCTGCCTGGAGATCAAGATCAAGATCAAGATGTCAAAAATAACTCGTTTTAAGATTCCTCTTCCCCCCACACACACAAATCTCAAGTCCCTTCACTACATTCATGAGTATATCAAGAGAAATCAGGGTTTAAGAATAGTTAAATGAAAAAAAATGTGTAATTTGCGATTGAAATAAGTACCAAATTTGAAAGAATCAGACAGAATCTTTTTGAAACCCATAATTGCATTTCGTGTATCTGGTTTTAGAACTTTGGTGCTTCATAGTTAAAATCTGCCCAGTGAAGTTTGTTTTTGTTTTTGTTCAATCGCGAAACTTAGAATTTATAAGAGAGCAGCCGAACCAGTGAAATAAAATATGTAAAAACTAACCCCATGTTTAAATAACTTCCTACACCTATCCAGCGTCTTAGTTAAATTAACGACTTTCCTCAATGTGATCTTAATCATCATCGTGAGCAATGGATATTTCTGGAATTGGTGAGGTCAATCTTTCTACTACAGAGGGTAATAACGATATACCGACAGAGCCGTTTAGCTGCACTTAATGGCGGCTTTATCTTAATTCTTTAACATGGAAAATATAGATTTGGGACGAATATCAAACCAAATGCAATATATTTATATCTATGAGAATATTCCTCAATCTATATATTTTATATAAATATATAGCGGCAGGATATTTTTATAAAATAAAAGTGTATATAACAACGTGGCTTCCGATTATAAAATTGTATCTGAAACTAGAATAATAAATACCTTATGTTTGGAAAAGGAAAACGAAAGGTACTTACACAGTTAAAAGCTACTTACAGGCCTGTCGCTTGTTTTTATATCAATATATGTGTATATTTCACAAAAATTACAAGAAAGAAAAACATCTCGATGAAGTTTGGAGGTATTTTTATGCGTAAAAACAGGAATTTTATCTTATTTCTTTCCGTAAACCTTTACTTAAAATGGAATGTTTATGTAAATGGACGGCACAGTGACGATCCAACTCTATTCCAGAGTACGGCGACTTATGCCCAATAGGCAGTCGCCAGATTGTCTCCTAAAATAATAATTTTAAAAAATCACCCCCCATTCCCCTCGTTTATTAGGCCTAATCTCTTGATTTAACATAATATAAGCGCATATGCATTTGAGTAATATGTGATTAGTTTTAAATTTCACATCACTGATGCACATAATTTGATCTCCTATGAAGTTAGATAATGAGGCTTTTTTAAAGTATAAACACCTGGCTGGTCCAGGATCTTTGATAGAAAACAGTTGTCCCTGTTGTGTTTCCCAATTATTTATGTATGTTATTATAAAAATCTTTAAACTCTATATAAAGGGGTATAGTGTAGCTTTAGAGGAGAGCCTTTGACAGTCATTATTAGGATTCTTGATTGTAAATTTCATCGCAGTGCGAGAGTTTATATCTGTAAGTTGAAAATTACCTTGAGAAACACAATGATCTTTAATAAATTTCTAGTCATCTATAAATTAAAACATTTCATATTCTTTATCATATTGCATTTTCATATGTTCTAGCCTTTCCAAGATAGCCAAGTGTTTAGCTTCTTTCATACAATTTGTAAAAGTTTATATAACTACCTGAAATTCCTTGTAACTACACTGTTGTTATTGGCTCACATAAATATGAAAAATAATCAAGCTTTGATGAGCATCAAGTTTTCAGTACCAAGCTATAATCAGCCTACATCTAATATGGATAAAATCTTGGTTATTTCTAAATTTGAGGGTCTTCTTCTTGAATTGCCAAGGTTTTTGACATTTGATTGTCATCTTTATTTTTGAGCTTCTAAGGAACGAGCAGTCAAAGTTAGTATTAATGCTAGAGTATCCTGCCTCATACTAATTTGGGTTGGTTTCTTCTTCAAATTGCTAATTTTTATATCATCTCAAATGAGCTGAAAATAAAAAAAATCACGAAACCCAATGATCATTTAATATTATCACAAATAATAAGTGGACCAGAATTTACCATGCGGGAGCCGCATATAATTTCTTTTTCTCCTCTAGATTGGGAACCATCTAATAAAACAATCTGGATCTAGTTTATTAGAAAGACTTATAAGCTTTGCCGTTGATGCCCGTTTGCTTCATTTGCTTCCAAATCGTACATCATCCACTTTCTCAAAAGTTTGTAGGAAATAAAAGTACATTGACGTACATCATTTTCCATTATTGATATTAAAATCTTTGTGAGTAGGGGGCAGAAACATGTGAATTGAAAAAAAAATGTGGAACAAATTTAGAAGTGATAGTAAATGCAGCAAGGGCTCTATGTGCGTGTGCTAGAGTTGAAAGAGAAAAGAGAACGCTAAATAGATTTGAATGAGCAAATTAAACGTGCAGTGGAGAGAAATATCGAGACGTTATAGAATGTCATCTGAGCCTAGATTCTATATGTATATTTCTCACTATAAAATTGATTGAAAAGTAATATGGAAACTTCGATATCCCAAAGTAAACGATTAAATAATGAAAAATAACGAGCGTATAACGTGGTTCTTAATGATAAACAACGATTTAATGAACAAACATAATGCGAATGATAATTTATCACTATAATTCGAGAGTATTAGTTAATATTAAATTTAATAGTTTAATACTAAAATAATTACACCGAACTATAAGGTAACTTGATTCCCAGAGATTAATACAAACAAAATGGGAACATTGAACTCTGTACCAATGCGAAATGACGGATATCTAGGCCTAGGTATGTAGGCCAGACTCTAACAATTAGTCCTCCAAATGGCTTTCAACAAGTATATTGAAAGAAGATAATTAATTATTTAATTAAAAAAATTTGAATTAATATAGTTCATTAAATAATTGGTTTCAAATGATTAGTGGACTAAACAATTGGTTTAAATAATTAGTGGACTAAATATTTGGTTCAATGGTTCAAATAATAATTGGTGGTCTAAATAATTGACTCAAATACTTAGTGAATTAAGTAATTGGTTTAAATAATTCCCAATATAGATAAGTTCGAACTCCGAGCAGCAAAGGTGCGCTGATTGTGGAGTCTACCTGCACTCAGAAAGCACCAATCATTTCATAATGCAATGTGTGTTGTTATGGGATCCAAAGATTGATTTGTCATGTTTAGGGTAATATTTAATGCCTTTGCGTCGCAAAGAACAATTCTAATAACAAGAAATGAAATATTATAGTTATAATAGTGGCATAATTAATATATGCATCTGAAACAACTTAGTGTGGTAATAGTGCAGAATTGGAATGTCAAGGACATTCCAAAGAAATCTAAAAAGAGTAATTAAACGGTGTAAAAAAGAATTAAGTGAAATATTTGGCTTGAAGACAAAATGGGATAGTAAAGGAAACTTATTCAGGTATAAAGTGAGAAGGGCGGAAAGCCAAGAGAAGAACAGTTTGTGGAAATTCAAGGATAGTATACAAATAATGCTTTTGATTAATAAGGTTAAAACTACATGGCCAGATTATTAGAGCTAGTGGTACAATGTGGGCATAATGCGAATGTGATTAGCTTCGCAGGCGTACACCGGCTGCTGGATCACAAATGGAAGAGATAAGTATGCAAGAGGTTTTTAGTGCTGCGAGATGTCTACAAAGTGTGAAGGCAGCTAAAATGTGGCGGAAATTATGTTATAGAATAATTGGGGTCTGGTGTCTGTTTTTTATTGTTATTTTAAGAGCTCATCTCGCGATTGTCTACTAGGGCAAAAGTCGCCATAATCGCACTACAGTTAATACTAGGCTAGATTAAAAAACAAGTATGTAAGAGCATGTTAATAACCAATACCAAAGATAAAAAAGGCTAAGAAACAAACTAAAAACAACAACAAAAAAGAAAATACAAGATAAGTAAATATAAACAAAAAAAAAGCGTGCTCCGGCCATTCAGAAACATTTCGTTACCCCAGCCTGTGACGGCCACACTGTCCCCAACAATGGAACGGCCCTACTGGGCGTCTCTGATTGGCCCAGCCCGCCATCACTGGGTGGGAGGTATTTGCCTTCTTTACTACCCCTTGGGAAAATCCGGACCAAAACCTACACGGACGTAGTAAACAGGTCGGGATCACGGATCCAGCTTCGTGACCGGCTTCTTAGAGGTTAGGGTCACCACACTTAACTAACATCATGTCGCTAGAGGGTTTAGTTCCGTGGTTCAGGTGAGCGCCGGGTCGTGAACGAGGAGGTCCATAGGCAGGAGAAGAAGGAGCTAACAAAAGGGTTGAGAAAATGTGATTGATTGTAAAGGATCGATGGAGAAGCAGGTTCACAATGAGGGAGAGTTTATACAGGAGACGAAGATCAGGGGTTAGCGAAGGAGGGAAGAGAAGGTATGCTGTGAACAGACGAGGCACTGAGTCCCGTCAGCACAGCGGCCAGAGAAACACATTGCCGTGCCCCTTACGGGAAGAGGGAAAATGCATATTAGAGCGCTGTTATATTATGGCAAAGGTGAGAAATGTGAATGCAATGACTGCATGGGAATAAATCTGTTAGGTGTTGTAAGCAAAGTGTATAGAAAAATCTGATTGCGCGTGTGAAAAAAAATAACAGATTTGTAGGATCTGAACAAAGTAGGTTTAGAATGGTTATGGGGGTTTCGGATCAAGCTTTTGCATTGAGATACTGAAAAAAATAGGAATTAAAGGTAGAAAATGTATGCTGGGTTAGTTAGTTTAGTTTTCTTTTAGAAAGATAGAATAAGAATGGGTAAAAGTACTAAAGAGAAGGGAGAGCAAAATAGATAGAAGAGGAAGTAAGTAGTAGAGATAAATGATGCCCGGTGGTCGGGCCTTCTCCGTTATTTGATATTGGTGTCCCACTGCGGGTTCATGAGGATGGATATAATGAGGCAGGGATAAACATTTAAGTTGTGAGAAAAGTATTTATTTTGGAAGTTAAGTAAGTTTGGGGGGATAAAAATAGCCGAAGTGAGTGTTTTTAAATAACAGTGAGGTCTAACACAAGGTGGTGTAATGTCGCTATGACAGTTTGATACCTTTTGCAAATGTGGCACTCACGGCCAGATTATCGCATAAGCAAAATAGGCCATGGACTAGGGCCTCGCACATTTAGGGGCCCAGCGCTTCGATGGCAATAGGCGTTATTATGATTATTATTATTTAACCCTTTATCTGGAAGTGGTTAGTTTAGTGACACTTATTTGAAATATATACTATAATTTCTCATTAAAATAAATATATATATATATATATATATTATTTTATTATATGTCTTATGTGTATGCTACAATATATATATATATATATATATATATATATATATATATATATATATATATATATAAGCAATACTAACTATATGAGATATAATTTCAGCTTTTGCACTTTCTTGAATATACTATTTTCTTTTATATGCCTGAAATAATGAAATTTTTTATTTGTTTGAATTAGATTTTTATAGATAGGAATAATATCACTGCATTACACCGCGCATAGAGTACCATGCTGTAAACGTAGTCTGAAAGAGAAACAAATACTCTTCTTCCCTCTGGTTGGAAAAGAAATTTGACGAAGTATCACTTCGTTGTTTTCCTATAAAATTTTCATCGCTTGTCTGTTTTTAGCCATTTAGAGGTAGTTTTTAAGGTTTTCAAAGTTTTTGAAACTCTAGCCCTTCCCCCTGCTTAGGGAAACTTGATTGCATGCAAATAGGTCAAGATCAAGAGGAAGGTAAAGAGGTGACCCACTGTGGAATTGCCTTCTTGTTCCACGTGTTACAAGAAAGGAAAATAAGACGGAATATCTACCTGCTTGGTAGCTGTACATTTTCTCGTGAGTAAGAAAGTGTGTGAGGCAAAATAGAATGACGCCCCAAATACCTATGTCATAGGTCTGCCACGAAAAGAATAATTTGATAATGACTTAATAATTCTAGTGATACACCACTTAAACTAAACCGAATTAAATTTACCTAATGAATTTCAATTTTAGAAACTAGCTTGAAATGGAGAAGTGAAAGAATTGAGTGATGCTTGGGCTGTGGAGGAAAAGATTTGATTTTGATTGCCAAGTTGGATTCAACAGTCAGTTAGGATATAATTTGGTATTGTGATGGATGGAAAATTTAAGCTTGGTCTTAAATCGCCCGTATGATTCTTACTATCTATTCTTTATTTTCCATAAAAATATGTCTAAGTATTTACGACTGATTGGTGTGCAAAATATATTGCTTCTATTTTGGTTTGAAACTAAATTGTATGAGCTACAAACAGTCAACTATTTGTACAGTAAATGCACTGCAAAAGAAAATTTCAACCGAGATTGTTGTTATTAAATGGCCCTTTTTGTCAGTAAGATTGTTATTAATGTTGGTAACTACTAGACAATCCGAATTAATTGCTAGTAGCATCCTCTGACTCTTTGAAAAATATACTTACCTGGTAATTTCTCAATTCATGCATCAACAGAGCGTGACAATAACGATCTTACGTTTTTTGCCTTTATCGGGTACAGAGCTAAACCTCTTTTCGCTCGCTGGGTCTTTGCCAATTCTAAAGAGCAATTCGAGGTACTGATAATAATAGTATCTCAATTTCCCTATAACTAACTGTCGAGTCAATATTTTGAATCCTCTGAATTGAGTTAAAATCTATCTATGCTAAGTCAACATCATCATATCTTGTCACGCTACCACCGAGTCACAAGAAGGGCTGATGTGATTGCTTCCAATTGGTGTATGGCAATATTGTTCCTTTGGTGATCAATTTGCATGTCATTTCCCCTTGTCATTTAAAGTTTATTTTAATTTTAAAGTTATTAAGACTTTTTACAAATTCATGAAGAAGAAGTAGAGTTAAATTCCAAGAATAATCTTTCATGAAGTTTGAATTATTGAAAAAATTAGTGAATGGAGAGGAAAACATATCTTATAGGTGCGCAATATCTTTGATTTAAGTATATGCTTTCCAAATTGCATAAGTTTGGATAGTGATGTTTATGTGAATAGTTCTTATGCTCCTTAATTCATTTTTACTAGATTGGCCATGTTTATTTATTCTGTTGTTTTGCCCACACTATATCATATTCCATCGTCTCCATTGAGTTATTCTTATTCAAAGTTTGGGTCTCATTATCACTTAGGTTTGTTTCGCATTTTCGGCGCTTACTTTTAATTCACAACCACAGCGCTCAACTTTGATGCTTATTTCGGCACGACACAGATCTATGCCTTCTTGGTCTAAATAAGAAATAAAGTTTTAAGAATTTTTCCCGACACAAACCATCTGTTCTTAAAAGGCAAGATTAATAATTTAAATTATTGGGCAGTTCTTTAAGTACTTATTTAAACGGTTTTTACGCGTAGGATTGAGCGTGAATCAACTTCAGGACGGTAATTTTGATAGTTTACACCATTATATGATGGATTTTTTTATCTAATTTTAAACCACTATTTCAATAGGCTTACTATCAAAATGGAATTCCTAAAACTACTGTGCCCGTGCTTATAAAGATCAAAACGACAATGGCTGGCCAGCCCATAGAAGAATTTTTCTGGTCCTCGTTGGAACAGTATGTGAAGAGAGAACGGTAATACTGGCTTTTGAGCCCCTCTTCAAGAGGCAAGGGCGTGCCCAATGGAAGGCCACCCATTCAATGTCAGGGGCGTGTGGATATGAAAAGCAGGTTGTCTTTAAAGTACAATTCTCTTCCTATGTTATTTTAGTTTTGTTTAAATACAATCAATATACCATAATTTAATTTTATTTATAATTACAATGAAACCCTGGGGAGTATCTTTACCGCCTTTGCGGTCTGCTGATCTTTCCAAGTCCCAAAGGACCGCGACAAAGAGGATAAAGTACACACGGTGTGGTCAGGAAGTCATTACAAAAGCTTCAGCGAGAAACCTTCACAAAAGAAAAGAAAAAAAGCCTGCTTAAGGTCCATTATGAATACTGAAAGTTCCAAGCCTCGGCAAAACCAGTTTACCTGGGAATAACGACGAAGTGTGGTAGAAACCCAGACCAAGAGTATCCTTAGCCACTATTACAAAGGTGCTAATGATGTCTCCAATTAACGGCTCATCATTTCAACCGGGATTCCTGCAGCGCCATTATGCTTATTCAGTAAAGGGGCTGACGTAAACAATTCAAAAGCCTGCGTATTTCACGTAAGGGGAAACGTACACATTTCTCCACATGGAATTTACATAATCCTGCCCAGGTATATCACAATTGTGGTTAACCATAATTGTTCCAGGTTGGTAGGACGGAGACGTTAAGTGGTCAGGTCGAACGTGCATACTTTCTCTTGACTCTGCGATTCACTCAGATATGTGAGGGGCATTTATAGTCGTCGATTGCCAGAGCATTCGACGACTAATTGCAGTCTCTTTTTATTTCTAAAATTTCTGTAGGGCATTTTATCTTAATATATGATAAATATTTAGGAAATTCCTATTTATTCAATCATTTAGGGATGTGTAGCATTGTTAGAGTTGCTTTACAATTGCATTGTAAGAAATTGGTTTTAAACCACGTGTTCCAGAAAAAAGTTAACTGTAGTTTGAATTAGTATAACTCAAGAACTATTGAAAATGCTTGCGTTCTGTGAAACGTGTTTTATCTAACAACTAGTTATCTGTTGATTCTGGAAATTTCATTAAATTTTCTTTCACGATATTGATACACTAATGAGTTTAGTGGAGGCTATCAAAAATATGTTTGCGCAAGGAAGTAAAATAATGAAACGAAGCTTAGGAAGGCTAGGCCACTGTGCACTTTCAAGACAAGCCAAGGGATCCTAGGTAGCCTAGGTCACTGTGTTATTCTTCAAGTAAAGCCTAGACCATTTTACACTGGTTTTTCAGCCACACTGTGGTATGGTCTCGTCATTATTGCTTACTAAGCAAATCAAAGCGTTTCTATGTAAAATTTTACTTCCATAGAGCCTTTTTAATCATGCAGTTAACAAAAGATCAATGTGTATTTGTAGTCACAAACTTTATTAAGACTGGCAGTATTAAACAAGTACAAGATTCATTTGACCCTTGTTTTCAAGGTACGCACCCACCAAATAAGCCCACAATTTGGAAAAATGTTCGCAACTACCAACATGAAAGAACATGCTTAAATCTAAATAAAGGTCGTTCGGGTCGTATGAGAACCATAAGAACAACAAAAAATATCGAAAATGTTCAGAGGGCACTTCTTCAAAATCTACATGTATCAGTCAAAGTCATCATTTAACCGCATTATTAAACATGACTTAAAATGGCATCCCTATAAGATGCATGCAAGACACCAGCTTCTTGAAACTGATATTTAGCCATAACAGTCGGCAATATGCGCCGCTTAACATCCCCCTCCCCCCCAGCATTCAACTTTGACAAACGTATTTGTCAGCAAAAAGTGTCTCTGTTGATCGGAATATGCGGGAATGGCTATTTTGTCGGCCCATTGTTTTATGAGAATAAGTTGAATGGTGCTGCCTACCTGAGCATGATCAACGAAAGGATCTTCCCGGAACTCCACCAGATTTACGGCAATCAATTCAATAGATTTTGGTTGATTCAGGGTTGCGCACCAGCTCATAGACAGCTTGCTGTAAGAAGAAAACTAAGAGAAACCTTTGACAACCGCATTGTCACGCTAAATCATGCAATTGAATGGCCCCCAATATCCCCTGACTTAACACCGTGTGATTATTTCTTATGGGGATATGTAAAGAATAAACTGCATTCTACTCCACCACAAAGCATCAACCAGCTAAGAGATAGTATCATACGTGAAATCAATAAACTTTAGGAAAATCACAAGTTAATCAAACATGTTTTTCAATCAATGCGATCAAAAGCGCAACTGTGCTTGGGAAGAAATGGAGGACATGCGAAAGGAAACGGTGTTTAGAAAATTAAAAAATGAATTTTTATAACCCATATGAAGGTGTTTTTGTCAAAAATGGATTTAAATATATTTGTTAATTTTAAACTTTGAAGTTTCATTATTTTACTTCCTTGCGCAAACATAATTTTGATACCTTCCACTAAATACATTAGTATATCAATATCGTAAAAGGAAATTTCCAGAAGTGACAGATTCATAGTTGTTAAATTTCTTTTGTTTTGCAAGACTCAAAAATCTCTAATAGATTTTGAGTTATACTAATTTAAAGTACGGTTAACTTTTTTCTGGGACACCTTGTATAGGAGAGAAAAAAAATGCAGAGTGGGAGAGAATGGTGGATACGGCGAAACAACAAAGAACGAAAGGCATTTCCTAATGCAGTCTCTCACTGTTCGGGGATCGTACCATTCATGGGTAGGGGGCGATAATTAAACACGAGACAGAGAGAAAGAAAGATAAAGAGAAAGTTTGCATCATTAGAAGAAAAAATTAACCTCTGTAATCCCACGCGGTCCTTGTTAATTATTGAAGAGAGAAAGACATAGACAAACAGAAGAATAAATAAATTGAATTTAAAGTAAGTTCTGGACTTGATATACTATATAGAGTAGGGCTGGGTCTGGTCTTTCCTTAGAAGCGTTCCTGCCAGCAGACCTCTCTCGTGGGAAAGTGGTTAGTGATGAAGATGGTGGTGATGAAGTTCAATTCCCTCCTGAACTTTTTATCAATGTAGTTTTGCCTTTTCTCTTTATTACTCTTCTTTCCACAGATCATTCTAAGCATTCATTTCGTCCTATGCACTATTCCAGTCTTCCTAACCGCGTCCTCACGAAACACTCTGCCTTTAGAGCATCAATTATTACGATTATTTAGATATTTTATTTCCGAAGCCTCAGCTCAAGTATCAAATCACAAGTATATCTAAGTTCAAATCTTATAAATACCAATAATTAGAGTAAAATTTAGTTCCTGGAGATTTTTTAAATTTTCAAAATGAGCAACACACAGTAAATGGCGTAAAACACCTCTTACGATGACCATTAGTGGTGAAACGGACCTGTTACATAGAACAGGACATATGAATTAGATTCCCTCATTGAATATTCAATTAAAGATAAATGTGTCGGGCGCCTTGAAGCCGCAATTTCGAAATTCTGTAAATTTTTCATGTATCTATGATAAGATCATTAAGCTAATTCTAATGACAACCAGGACAAACATACTAATTTTATTTCGACATACACATACACACACACACATATATATATATATATATATATATATATATATATATATATATATATATATATATATATATATATAATGTATATTCCTCTTAGCAGGAATATATAAATATATATATATATATATATATATATATATACAGTGACACGCCAAAAATTTGGACAGGTTGAACATAACGAAAGATTTTGCCTGCACTGATGGATCATAATTTGAATATAGATTCGTAAATATTTGAACAATATTGCAAGGAAAAATAGAATGGGAAACTATTTGCTATTAACAAATTTATTTACCAAAATAATGAAACACGCGACGCAAATGCATTGGCGAAATTTTATTTAATATTTAGTAAAAATGCCATTGTTGGTAATTGCAGCTTGCAGGAGGAGTCTCTTGTACTTTGCTGTATGTTGTTAGCAGAATACGAGGGGCGGTCAATAAGTTTTGCAATTCGTATATAAGGAAACGAGATATGAGGAAAAGTGTTTTATTATTTTTCCATTTAACTACCCTCGACTTCAATGCACTTGCGCCACTTGTCCCTGAGGCTTCGAATTCCCGACAACCAGAAATCTCCCGACTGCTGTTCAATCCACTCCTAGACGGCGAGCTGGACATTTTCATCGTCCCTAAACCGGCGTCCACGCAGTGCAGCCTTGAGCTGGCGAAATAAAAAGTAGTCGCTAGGTGCCAGATCTGGACTGTAGGGGGATGGTTAAGCTCCTTGAATCCGCACTCGTGCAGGGCAGTTTGTGCAACTCTGGCCTTGTGGACTTTGACGACGTTGAAGTCGATCATGGGGCGTGAGGTTTTGTGAGGTTTCTAGGGACCCAACGGGCATAGACCTTGGTCATGGCTAAATTGTCGTGCATGATGTTGATAACACTTCCATGTGATATTCTAAGTTCTTGCTTGATTTCTTCGACCTTCACCCGTCGATTTTCTAGGATCGTCCTCTCCACACGGGCCACATTGTCCTCGTTGGTCACGTCTGACGGGCATCCTGGACGGGGGTCATCTTCAAGGAAATCACAACCATGGCAGAACTCCCTATTCCAGCGAGCAATGGCTGCATAGGAAGGGGTGGTGTCAATGTACACTGCAACCATGCGTTCATGGATCTCTTCTGCATTCTTACCTTCCTTGGTCAAAACTTTGATCACTGCGCGGTGCTCAACCTTCTCCATTATTGAAAAATTTGTGACTGACGATCTGCGATCAGCTACTGCTTCTTAAATAGACGAAGCAGGAGCGTGCGGTTGCAGGTCCTGACTTGTCATAACTTGTCCTAACACCCCCACAAACAGCCATCGCCCTTCCTCTGTTTTGCCCTACCGATTCGCAAAACATATTGACTGCCCTTCGTGAAAGAGCGATAGCAGGCATTCTTTCCAATAGAAGTCGTTCCTGTTTTGCACATTCCAAGAGTTTTTCGTGTGTATTTGTAATTCAGCTTATTACACAAATTCTCAATGGAATTGAGATTAGGAGATTAGCTAGCCCATTCTAAAATTTATTTTCCTAATACGAAACCGTTTGTTCTGTGGAGTGTCCAGCTAATGAAATCCTTGCTAATAATGAGGGGAATGCAGTTATCATTAATGAAGAACGTTACAGAGACATGATATCCACTTAGTTAGGGCCGAACTTGGAAGATGAGGAGACTGACAACCTCTGGTTTCAGTAAGATGGAGCGACCTGCCACACTTCGTGCTAAACGCTTGCATTACTCCATGAAAATATTAAGCAACGTGTGATATCCTCGCAGGGTAAACAGGAATGTACACCAAGCACTAAGCTCCTGCCATTTTACTCCTTGTTAGTACTTTTTATTGTGTGTGTGAAATCACAGATATACTACAACAAACCACGCACAATTCCTGAACTCAAGGCTGAAATCAGGCGGGTGATTAGAGGGCTTGAGCCACACATCTGTGAGAGAGTTATCGGAAATTTCGAGGAGCGCATAAATGTATACCAATTCAGTGCAGTTAGACATATGACCAACACTGTGTTCCTTCCCTAAACGGAAGACATAGTTCAATATTCAAATTTGGCGCCCTTTATGGAACACCCTTTATTTATATATATATATATATATATATATATATATATATATATATATATATATATATATATATATATATATATATATATATATATATATATATATATATATATATTTATATATATATGAAGAAACCCCACAAAGGAAAAGTGAAAAAACGATTCCGAGTGCTTTCGTCTTTATTCTTATCAAAAAATAACAGAAGGCAGGAGGAGGGGGGCGATTGGACTAACTTTTTCTCAACTCTAATTAGGGAATACAATATCCTGAAACATATTTATTTGTGATTTTATATATTCAGTGATGATAGGGCCTAGTGTGAACAAACCGGGGCTAATATTGAAGTTTGGGAAAGCGTTAATGGATATACACTCTAAAGTATTTCTTGAAATGTATTGTGTGAATGGGTAAATATATTTATCAGTACGGTGCTTTATGGCTATAGCGAATGATGGTCCAAGGCTTGGAGTGTTCTCGGGTGAGGGGGAAATCAAAACAAAATGGTACTCTGAATCCCATTACTTTAGTTGCTGACGTGAAGAGCAAATAGAGAAAGGCCGTCTTTTCTTTTGTATTCTAAGGGAACCGTCAGCGTTATATTGGTGAGTTTTTCTCGACAATTTTAGGCTGCAAACGCTACCTCGATTCCGAGCTATAGAGCAAAACGGCTGATAATTATTCGTTAGATACGGCAGTCATTCCCCTGGCGTTTTATTATGTTAAAAGTCTCGCTTACTATCCTTGGAGCAGATTTCCTATTTTATTTCGGCCTACTAGTTGACATTAAACGGCTGATTCCACGCGATAAAGCATTTGCTTGACTATGTTAGAAAGGAGAACTTTCACCATATGTATATACAGATCATTTGGTACTCCTATCTGTGATTTAAACCAATCCGAATCGCGATTATCCCCGCGAATATCACCAACTAGATTATATCTCACAATTCACCACTGAGATGCGTTATGTTAAGGCGCAAGAAGAAGTTATAGCAGATGATCTCTTTTACCATGCCATAGCCAAAATTGAGCCACTGTCATTGATTATCACAAAAATGCGCCCAGGCAAAGTAAGAATCGCGAACTCGCCTGCCTACTTGAGCCCCCTACTGTACTAGCTTGAAAATATTGAATTGTAGTTGGTGAATTACTATATCTAGTGCAAAGTTTGCACAGGAATAGAACAGCTGTATATACCTGTACACTTTCTGGCTTGTGTTTTCGCTGCCTTGTTCCGTCTTTCTCATGTAAAGATTAAAGCCTCCAAGAATGATCTTACATGTGTGCTTGCATCTGCCTAAAACAACAATGCTCAAAGCTGCAGCGTCATACCTTCAACCCTATCGATATTTGCACCCCAGCCTGCGAGTGGTATGAGAAAGCCCAACCACAATTCGTAGGACATATTTCGAATACCAAGATATGTCTTATTGTAAACAGTGGTTGCTCACTTTCCTCGATCGATTGGCGTCGTGCCAATAGCAACCATGGAGTCCTGAACCATCACTCAAGCTTTTAGAAAATCTTGGGTAGCAAAGTTTGAGGTCCGTTTGACCATACCAACGAATCGCAGTCGCCAATTTAATTCACCTCTTCGGGGAGAATTCACTCATACCATTGGTACTAGGCAAATAAAGAAGACAAGGTAGCATAAAAATATCGGCTTAATTGAGAGGAACTAGAGAAGCATGAATAAAACTCTAAGGCACGCAGTCCCTACCTCCAAGATAGAAGCACTCTCCTTCGTCCTACTAGACTTCAGGAACGTATCGAAGTAAGATCTCATCCCTTTATAGGGCTTTCTCTTTATGACGGCATTGGCCTGCCTATGCCGAGCGAGCTCATGGATTACATACACCTCACGTACCACCTCCCATTCCGAATTCTTTGCCACTTTCATGCGAATCATGGATCACATTAGTTACGCCCGCCGAAAATAAATAAAAGAGAAATGACCGTTTACGTCCACAAAGGAAGCAATACTCCTTTCAGGAAATTGGCGTAAAGAGCCGTTATAACAAAATTACATAGGGTCTTTCCAAGACCTCAAACATAGCCCAAAGCAATAAGTAATTCTGAATAACGGGAAAGAATACAAGGTTGCATATGATTACCTTAAACTTACTCACCTCAAAACAGTGGTACCGTTGGGCAGGGAAACCCAGTTCACAAGACCAGGATAGTTATAGAGGTAACCGAAAAGATTGCAAAGCTCTTTTTGCAAATAAATTTCTTCCTATTTATGTCGTAGAATTCTTTCTAATAAAAACCCTACTTACCTGACACCACTTTTTTTTTAGTGTCGTAGACTGCCCCCCCCCCTTTTTGTTCTATTCTAAGAGTGCTAAGAGTGTCTAATATATATTTGGATATCTGAATATCTTAACGAGCAGACCCGATCCGAAACACGTAAGGATATCGAGAGAAACGCAAAATAATCCCAAAATAAACTTATATTTTAACTTTAACCATTGAATACACAACATCTAGACATTAATTAAAGCAATACTCTGAATATTATCAAAAACAAGAATTAATTAAATTAGTTTACCCACACAAATTGGTTAATTTCTCTACACACAACAATAATATAAGAATTAGGCTTACGGACTCATCTGGAGTTTAAAGGCCTCAGAAATGTTATTGACTGACGACGCGTGCCGTCTGTCCAGATGTAGATGGGCGAAATTACACGGTCGTTTTGGCGAGGGTAGCAGCTGGGGGGGTCCACACGTTCTTCCGGGAGGGCGGGGGGGTCTTCAGGACGAGAACAATTTTGGTGCTTTTTGCAACACCTAGGCAGTCGTGGTCTCTCTGTCGAGAGTGAGTCAAACTTAGTTCTTAAATCAAGTTAACTTGGAGTGTGGTGTGACCACCGAGTAACGAGCTCGAGGAGGAGCTTTTCTCCTTCGTTACTTATTTCCTCCTGGACGAGGACTGAACTCAGGAAGGGTCTTCTTCAAGGGCGAGTATAACGGTGGGGGGGTTTCTCTGACGAGAATAAGTTGAACTTTGTTCCTCACCAAGTTAACTTAGGAGTTCGGTGTGGCCACCGAGTAACGGGCTCGAGGGGGGGAGCCTTTTCCTTCTTTTTTTTTAATTCCTCAAGGACGAGGAATACCCCTGGTGTTTAAGGTGCACCAGGATATGTGGAGTCTCTCTGGCGAGAGTAAGTTGAACTTAACAAAGTTAACTTATCGTTTGGTTTGATAACCCGGGACTAGCTCGAGGATGAGCTTCTTCTTAGCCCCTCAAGGTAGGTAGCCCTGCCTCTCTTGCAGGGTACTTCTTGGTCTTGTGACCCAAGTAAACTACCACTCCAGTCTCGGTAGTTCGGTTTGATCCGAAGACTTCGTCACCTAGAGACTGACGTATACTACCACGATTTTCCTCAGAGTTCCTCATTTATACCTCGCACCCCACTGGGGGAGTGGTGAGAGGGGAAAGGGGCTTGAGGACGGCCCAAGGAGAGTTCTTTTGGCTAACGGTTTTTCACACGAAGTCAAACATCGGCTTCTCGTTAGCCTTCGAGCTTGGGAGAAACACGTCTCTAATTTCTTATTTGACGTGAAACTGGATCTCACTCTCCTGGGGGAGATCTCACATTTTGACCTTTAGTTGTGCCACGCTGCGGTTACACTTTTGACTCGCCGATGCCTGGGCCGGGTGTCTTTGCGGTAACCACCTTGTGACTGCATCACGAGTGAACGGGGAGGGGGTAAAGGGACGATTCCCCTACACACGGCATTGGCTTGCCTATGCCGAGCGAGCTCATGGATTACATACACCTCACGTACCACCTCCCATTCCGAATTCTTTGCCACTTTCATGTGCATCATGGATCATATTAGTTACGCCCCGCCGAAAATAAATAAAAGAAAAAAGACGGTTTACGTCCACAAAGAAAGCCATGCTTTTTTCAGGAAATTGGCGTAAAGGGCCGTTATAAAAAAATTACATAGGGTCTTTCTAAGACCTCAAGCGTAGCCCCAAGCAATAAGTAATTCTGAATAACGGGAAAGAATACAAGGTTGCAAATGATTACCTTAAACTTACTCACCTCGAAACAGCGGTACCGTTGGGCAGGGAGACCCAGTTCAGAAGAGCAGGATAGTTATAGAGGTAACCGAAAAGATTGCAAAGCTCTTTTGGCAAATAAATCTCTTCCTCTTTTAATCTTGGTGGATTTCAATGTTGGAGAGACTTGTGGGTAAGACCATTACCAGCTCTTTCACTTGACTTGCAGAGATATATATGACATTCCGGAACGACAAAAGAGCCTTTCAGCCAATATTCTGGCTGTCGCTGAGAGAAGACAACTCTGTATTTTACAAATAAGATTATCCCTATCTTCTTCTGCTTCCGGCAAAAGCAACCTTCCTTGAACTTTCATTCTGTAGAGGTCACTACTTACTTAGCGAATTCGATCAGAATATGAACAGAATAGTAAGAAGATTTAGTGTTTAGTGCAGTCGATTCTAAAGTCATAAAAACATCCCCCAATCAACTGCCTTCTACCGTTGAAAGGTATCCATCTATTCCTGAATTCATAGTAATGGTTACCGCTAACTGCTAGACATTTAATTCTTCGACTAGCAAAACTACTCAAAGCCTACACCCCAATCTCTCTGCAAGTTCACACGTGTTGCTCTTATAAGTTCAACGAACTTAATGAATATTTAATTTACTCCGTATGTTATCACTAAATTTACTCTACATTGAGAACCATTATTGTCAATTCTTATATTCGCAGTGTTTTCTCAGTGTCTAAAATTGAAAAATATATTTTGTGCAAGAATAGAAATTAATTTTCATTGATAACTTCTTTTTAAGTGAATAATTTCATATTTTATGTTACCATATTCTTTCGAATATTCTATTAATATCGTTTAAATGATTATTTACTCTAGATGTTAATAATGCACAACATTCAATCTCTTTTCTTTCAATCCTCCAGAGTAAAATGTATTTACTCAACATCCTCCATTCCGAGCAATCAATGTCTTCGTTGGTTTGGAAGTTAATCAGAGTAAGGCAAATACCCCTAATGAAACATGATGCCAGCTGTAACATGAAAATATTACTGTAAATAAATGATATCTGGACGATTGTGTGCCCTCTTAACCTTAGATCTGCAGTTTTACCCCGACCCAATGCCTGCACTTTGCCCTCTTGGACGCAATGCCTGTAGGGTGGTCTGCGGATATATATGTCTTTCACGCATTTTCACTTCCTAAGGCTTCACCCCTCTCCTTAGAATGTTTCGGTAGGGTACGTCGTCGGTATTTTGCTTCATTCTTCAGGGAAAAAAGTATTAAAGAATAAATAAAAATACACAAATAGTAGTATAACACCAATGTTATATATAAACCTGTTTTAAATGTTTTTGTTCTGTGTAAAACAAAACGTTAGTTTGTAGCATAGCATCGAAAGATGGAGTAATCACGTTTTTCAACCATTAATTTCTCGGTGCATTGGTTACCTTCTTTAACCTCATAGAATTCGGATTTTATTTTTTGTGACAGTTTGATGTGGCCATAATAGATACCCCAGGCGATTCCTTTTGGCAAAGAGGACTCTCGAGCCAACGAAAGAAAAATAATGGAAATAAATGTAAGTGTGTTCAATGAGTGAGACCTCCAGCAGGTATCTCTGCTTTTGCTTGTTCTCAGACTGAGATTAAAGTACTCCACTCCTGATTTTTTTAGCCATTATGAACTTAATTCAAACATCCGTCGATCATATACTTAAAAGTTATCTTACCTATTAATTTTCCTATTGATATTTTTTCCTGAGAAGCAAATTGGAGATCTCCGTAATTTTAGGGTTAAATGTATAAATGTTTTTTTTTATTTAAAAGAAACAACTGAAACTTCTAAACGAGAAAATAAGCGCTTTTGATTTTATCATAGAACTTAACGTCATCTACGGGAATTAGGTATGTTGTGCAAACAAATAGATGGACGACAGACAAAGTGAAAATGACGCGTTGGAGGGAGCTCTAAAATTGGATTGAAGATGGCAAATACAATGAATAAAAAACAGACCACACTTCCACTAGCTACGTCGATTTAGCCACACATTTATTCGCGTAGAAATTCCCCCTCCAGTCCCCAAGCTTAGATTAATTCTTAGAGGAACAAAGAGTCTCCCTTTGGGCTATATTTGTTGCAATGTGTTTCTTGCAAAGCGCTCATTGCATTCTTTTTTGGGAGCCAGCAAAGGGAGTTTGGGTTTACATCATTCCCGCTGCTCCCAAAACGGGCTTGGATTTAAACTGACCCCAAATCCCGCAAAGTGGTTGGGATTTATAGTTCTAAGTGAATTTACAAAATGTTTCCTTGGGATTCCCGACTCGTCTTTATGGCCTTTTTTTGTGCTATTCTACGTGACACTTAATTCCTTCCAAGAACATCCTCTCATTGGATTATAAGAGTTGTTCTTCCTTGTTGTATCAGTATGAATATCTCATATAAAATTTCCACTATAATTAACTAGAGACCCAACAAATAAGAGAAGTTTACAGAGAGGGAGGCAAACAATTTTTTACTGATGGAAAAGTAAATTTATCTAATCCAATGGGGGCTATATTGGAGACAGGAAGAGAGAGAAGATGAATAAAGCAAACATGACTAATGAAAAGACTCAATGCATTAGTGCACGTCTGCAACATTCAATATCAGGTCAAAAAAGTGTGTATTTGTACGCCTTGGGAAAACTTTTATGCCATTGGTTCGCAATGAAAGAAATGAATTTAGTCGTCATAAAAAGGTGTAGAAGGTATTAAGCCAGAGGGTATTTGGACACTAGTTGCGACGTGAAAAACAAAAGAGCGTTAAGTGAAAGCACAATAAAAATATATTAATCATGACAAAGAATCGTGTGGCAAAGGTTTGTTTCATTTTTATTTATTTATTAGAGTCATTCCACTAAATTAGGTCCTAATATGTACTTTGCATTTGCTCATAGGAAAACACAACTCTAGTTTTTCTCAAGATTCCGACATCTCCGTGAGTGCTCACAGTGCTGACTTCTCCGTTACTCCTCTTACTAGCAAAAAAGTCTCCTTTCAAGGTAAGCCAGAACTCCATTATCTACCATCTCTTACCAAAGTACCAAACCATTAGTACTGTGGTTAATTAATATCAGACCTTCTACCATAAAAATTAGTATGGAAACAATTAGTATAAACTGAGAAAATTGATTGATAGATTTTAATTGACTATCAACAAGGTAAGGATAAAAGGCAGGACGGGAAATACTGGTGTTTGTTATTAAAAAATGGTAATGTTTCAGGTAGTTATGGTGCCCGTCGTATGGTTAAAAATGTTAAAATTTTTAAAACAAGAACTATCTCAACGATAGAAACAAAACCTCTTTACCACACACGGATGTATCAGGTCCCTTAAAAAATTTCAGGTACTTTTCTATAATCGTTTAATTAATAATGCTAAATGCTTTAAAACCGTCGATTTGCAACAGTTGATAATTATTTTCTGTTACACGAAATCAAGGCGGAGTAGTCGCTATCATACAGCTGCCCCAAGATGATGTTCAGGGCTGCAACGATAAAGACAAGATGGCCAATAAAATGTAGGTTCTGAGAACGTGCTTTCTCTGTTTAAATTTAGTTGCAAAATGGGATATGGATCCATTCCGTTGGAAATGAAAGTAGTGACTACATTACTCTAACGAGTCTTTTGAATACCTACCTCAAGTAGGGCGACCAGAAGGCCGCAATAGCAGTGAAATTAACCATGTATTTTTATTGAAATAAATTAATTCTATATATCTCAGATGATTAGATTAGGTTTGGACAGAGCGGTAAAACCTCTGACTTTGCATAACATCGGAATACGATGTTATGCACACCTACCCACGCCCAAACACGTCCTAACTTTTTCTGGCTCTCATTATTCAAATAACAATATTGATCAGGTCACGAAGCGATATAAATTTTAATGCAACAAAGATGTAAATAAAGTTGTCTTAGAATAACTAGACACATTATTGTACACAGTAAGCGAATAGATTACTGCTCTAAAGCTATTAATAGCAGCATTGAAGAGTTAGAAATTAAAGATTGTAATCACTACTATTAACTTTATGTACTGTATATACAATACTTACAAACATCATTAAATGTGGCGGATTTCTTAAGAATAATATCAAAATGGCTCAAAAGTATAGAATGTATTTAATTGAGTCAGTTGGCGTATAAAAGGTGTTAATAAAGGGTGTAGGAAAAGGAGCAATGAAAAATTAAGGAATGAAAATAGCGTACGGCTACTTGTGAACAGCTTCTTGCGTCGCCGGAGCACTGGTGGTGAAAGACGTATCAACTGCACCCTATTGAATGTAAAAAACTCATTTAAAGGAAGCTTTTAAACCCTCTGCTTGAACTTCTTGGCACACGGCAAAAATACGAACGTGCAAACTGATGGAATCTGTATTGAGTGAAAGAGTTAAAAAGTTTATGTGCCGAGATTCAATTATGCATGCAATTTTGATTGAACTCATAATACATCGTTGCAAAGGTATTTATTGACATTTTTTGGCATTTATTTAAGTGATATCTGGTTGGTATTTTTCTTTGTATCACAAAACTTGCTAGTCACAAACTGATGTTTAAATTTATAAAGGAGATAAACTAATATCTATAAAATTGCAGGAAATATAGCCAGAACACGAACACATGCTTACAGCAGTAGAAGGCAGTATCTATGCTAAGGAAAGATTCGATTGAATAGTTTCCCATTATTAGAATGTTGATCAAGGTAAATTTATATGTAACTTATGAATATTGTTTAAGAAAGTTTTTAAAAATATCTTTACTCATTAAAATCTCTAGACCAAAGTTCACAAATTACAAAAACTGGACATCTTTTGCAACAGTAATTGATAGATGAAAGTGGAGTTTTGACCAAAAAATTAATCAATTCAAGCAAAATTTCATATAAATGGCCTCTTTCCTAGATTCCCACTATAATTTATTACCCAACGACTATTTAAAAAAAAAAGGAATTCCCTATGTTTATGGTACAATTGTAACCCCCAATTGTACTATTGAACTTTAAATAGGAGGATTCAGTCTTATAGCGGGATTCACTATAGCGCCTCTTTGTATGATAATCACGCAAATTACCACTGGATTACCCATGAATAAATGGACTGACGTGGTAAGTTCGTACGGTTAAACCTACTAAATTCAACGGCCAGGGATTCTTTACGTGTTTCCCGGCAGAACTCTTCTCACAAGTTCACTAATTTGTAATTGCGCACCGTACTCAGGATTGAAATAATTAACTTCCATTAAATTTCGATGCAGCGACCTCTTGCTTGGGAAGTGCGGGCCTAGTGCATCGTGGCTCGAAGTCGCTAGATCGAATCAAGTTTTTGGAGAGAGTGATTAATATCCAGCTCTTGACAGGCTAGGTAATATTTTGCATGCATCTCACTTCCGCATAAATATTGTTAATAAATTTTACGAAGAGTTACCATAAGCAGTTTTTTTTCCCTGGCTAGTAAGTGTAATTTTTGAACTCGTTTTATTGCAAAATGATATAAATAGCCATTATTTGTTTTAAACTTTTTTTTGTGGCTCAGATGATGAAATATTTATTAAATATAAGAAAATTTGTTTTTTCATCCATTTTATGTCTAAAAATCAAAAACACTCGTTTAAATTTATACAATTATATCGAAACTTCCTAAAGAAATATATAAAAACCAGTATAAAAGTTAAAATTAAATACTCTTTCTCGATTTAAGTTTATAATTAAAAATCACTTTCCCGTAAAAAAACCCCCCAAATTTAGAGTCCCATCATATTTTCATTGTATACTCCTTGTTATATATATATTCAAAGTTCTGTATATCTTGATGGAATCGTTCCTCTTGCTCCTCTGCGTATGGTCCCATATTCTCTTTACTTCACAAGATGGCATCAATAATCTGCACCTTTAGTGACATCCTGCAGCCCATTTGGCCATAGCTTTTCACTAAGTTCTCGAAAAGTTCCACACAATTGTCAGCCTTATGTTGCCCCAAATGCTATGACACACCGAAACAAAACATTTCCATGCTTCTTTTTTTTTTTTCCTTTTTAGGGAATTCTAAATAATCTATGATTTTGCTGTTATGTGGTCCAACAAAGACACCAGATTTCATCTTTGCCTCAGAGAATTGGGAAAAGAAATGTTGAAGGTACTTGAAGGCTGCAGACACTATGACAAGAGCTCTAGCAAACTGCTTCATGATACCTGGTTTAAAATGCAATGGCAAAAACAACACCTTTTGATGGTCTATTAAATGCTCATTCCTCGAATGCTCATTCTTGGCATTATGCTCTCAAACATAGAACTAAGTCCTATGTGGCCAGGGATTCTTGTAGTAATTTGCTGTGAAATCTATAATGTCTCAAAGACAGTTATGACATGGAAACTTGGTAAAACCTCCCTAGAGACCCAACAAAAATGTTACAATTTTGAAGTCTACAATCAATTCCCAACCACACTCTTTATAATTTGAAGCTTGTATCAGGAGCTTGACACTATTTTAATCATCCTTGAGTTATACCGAATGAGCCGAGCGAGGGGATGTGAGCTTATTCCAATTATGGATAGGTAAATAGTTGATGCTTCTTGAGGAGATTTAAATGAAGAGCCTCCTTTACATTTAATTGCAATTGCGTCAATCAAACTAGACACGACATTGCAGTAACATATTCCAGCTTGATAAGTAATGAATCTTGAGAATTTTTTATGAAGTTTCCTTTGGTTTGTCATTTGCACATTTTCATCCAACAAATACCACTCTTTCAGCCTGGAAATCAAAGTATCAGCATTTGACTTTGACAAGCCAAGATCTCTGACAATGTCATTGAGGTCTCTCAAGTTTGGAAGGTATTCTTTCCTGGAGGGATAGGTACAGGAAGATCAACATTGTGTGGTAGTGGTGCAATAGAAGGTGGAGGATCGGGATAGGAAATAGTTTTTGCATTTTTGCCACTTTGACGTTCAGAAGGATCCACCATGCAGAAGTCGCAGTTACTTGAGGGATCAGCGGGTTCACGCCAATTTCTTGTAATGAGAAACTTCATGGCTCTTCTTCCACTTTATACCATCCTGTAAAAGTAAAAATATACTTTATTACTATTTTGGCTTAAAAACAACCATACAAGATTAAATTCTTGTGACATTTAATATTTTATTCTTTAAATCAAACAATTTTCTTTCCTTCCAAAGTTTTCTTGCATTGTTCAAAAACAAAATGAGCTGCCCAAAGTATGTCTTGGTCCCTAACTGGCATGTCATAATATTCTTTAGAAGTTTCAAAGATTCTCATAGATGTGGCACTGCAAACCTTTTGCACTTGAGTTGGTAAACTGTGCACAGATAAAATAGAATGCATCTGGAAAATTATTGCGGCGGCCTGAAGCCATTTCTCTTCTGATGTGTTCACTATGGTACCTAGATCTGAAAGGATAGCAGATCTATGAATCAAAGAAGAAATATTTATGAAGTAATATTCAAGAATATTTCAAAAGGATCTAAAAGTTTCCAGGGGTGTGTTCTGTCAAGTCCCGGAACATTTTTTAAATTCCTAAAATTCTCTTAATTTCTAGAAATATCTCATTAATTCTAGGATGTTTTGAAATGTTTCCTTAAAACAAATATTATTCTACAGGATTTCAATACTTTTTCTTAGACTAAGATTTACAATTTTTGCCATGCTTTGAAAAATAATTAAAGCCTTCAGGCATTATATATATTTTTTTTTCAAAATTAATAATAACCTAGCATCATTTTTCAAATAGGCAAATTTATAAATTCAGGTCCCTACCTAAAATAGAAAAGCTTTGTGATTAAAATAAACTTTATTCTTTGACTTTAGTTTCTAAATTCTGGAAAATTACACTTTTAATCCAAGAATAGGAAAAAAGTGAAATTTTTTTTACATTGTGTTATAAATAGGTAAATATCACAATATTAAATAATTACTTTTATCCACGCTCTCTGGAGGAGGAGAAAGGTTGTTAGCTAACTTCGCTCTACGGAACACTAAATTTGGCATCCGAAAAGGAAATTCAATAACTTGAAACAATTTTAATTCTACAGAAAAATACATTTATCATTGGAGAGAAAGCAAATTTAGTTATAAAATAATTATTTAGTTTTAAAATCATATTTTAAAATGCCCTTCCTCGTGTGTAGGAGAGCTTCATCCTCTCGTGACCCTTGTGTTTGCTTCATGAAGGACACCATAACCAATCGGTTTTTTAATGAGGCAATTTACCCCTTCTAAGTTTTGCTTATTCATATTCTAACCTAAATCCAATCACTTTACAAACTTTCTTCTTTCTTATACTATGTATATCTTTTTTTTCAGTCAATAAACTTTACTCGTTGCAAACTATTCACTTTTCATACTGTTCCATATTTAATCAACATAGAAAAAGGAGATAGAGAGTTTTAAAGAGTCATTCTGTTTTACATTTTCTTCTCAAATTGATATTCTAGAGTATACTCTGTCAAATAATGCTGCCTCGAAAGAAGCGAAGCTATGTCCTGATACTTATGTAAAGATTATTTTTGTTTTTTTAATCGTTTATTACACTGAGTCGTTCTTCCGCGTTGTACTCTCCACCCTAAGGAATTATTGTTGTTGTTTTTTCTACTTTTGAGTTATTCATTTCTGACATCTTAGTAAGGAATATGCGATTAGATCCAATTTCTTTAGGGTGCACCAATCTTCTGACGTGAAAAACTTGTTTTTTTCTTCTACTTATTATTACGATAAGAAAGAAATTACAGGGTTTTGCAACTAACAAGGATAAATATGGTTTTGTACCATAGTTCTGATGGCCTGATTGGAAACACGCATGATAAAATACGTACGTTCCATTGAAGGAAGTAAACTGAACGACCATAAAATTTTACTTCTGATTTTACTAGAATTTTACTGTAGCATTAAACTTTTTAAGGCTCCTTGTTTATATCATCTAAGCAACATTTAGCATACTAAAAAATGAAATTTTATTAGGTTATCTGAAATACGTGTCTTGACATTTACGTCTGCAAAGATAATTTTGGCGTGTTTTAAATCGAGCATTGAGTTGGTTTGAAACGCTCAACATCCAGCTTTTGAGCACCGGGTGGTGAGTATATCATTATTTGCTGTACTTTGTGTCGTTTGCAATTATACCAACGAGTTAAGAATTTGAATTATAAAATAAAGAACAGAAAAAGATTGGGGCCCGGAACGACCTCACCTCAAGTTGCAATACTTATTCTAAGTACTGATTACCAATAAAACTACCTGAGATATCTCTTTCACAATCATTTAAGCGACCATTGTAAAAGCCCACTACTTTCTCCTTAAGCAAAAATTAGAAATAACAATGTGGCATATTTTATATTTGTTTATTAACAAACAAAAGCAGCAATAAAACAAAAATCCTCGAAGACTTACATGGAAGGCCACAATTAGCCTCTCTTCTGTAGATAAAACAAAGATAACTATGAATAAACAACAGTCAACAATATAAGGTTACTTAAGCATCGTATTTTAGGCTGTCTCATGGGTAGCTAAAGTGTGAATAGTTGCTTTGGGAGTCCAAAGCTTATAAAAAAAGGAAAATAATATATTTTTGAATGGACGATATTTCAAATGGCATGTAATGCTCTATGAAGGTAGATTCTAATGAACAAGCAATTCTAGACGGTTTCCTAATAAAGTGAATTCATTGAAGAACATTAGAATAAATGCTTGACAACGTTTTAATATTTTCTTGATGATCATGACCCAGGAATTTCCTGTCATGAACAAAGCTGCCAAATGTTTCTAAACATCTTCTAAATATTTCTAAGAATGGAAATGGATGTCTGCAGTGAGAGCATTTTCACTGACTAGAGGAATAAGTGGAGATACAAGCAGATGAAAAAATTAGAAGAATACGTGAATAGTAAAAAAAGAGTAAGAGTGGCAGAACCGAGAGTAAAAGACTTCGTCCTGAAAGTTCATACAAATAACAGTCACTTGGTTTCCTTTTCTTATAAGTATACTAAAATAAACACCTGCAGAATGAAGTTCAGGTCTTTGAGTGTCGCTTCTATTTTGTAGAAATGTGTTAAGAGATGTTTATTATAATCTTTTTCGCCCACAATATTGCATCTGTTCTTATTTATCCATCTTTTTCTACACCCTTTATTCCTGTTGCAATTTTCCAATGTGTAAAAACCTTCCTTTTGTGCTATTTTCTGTTTTCACTAGGCGGTGGCAAGTGTTGGTAAAGTTGTGGTCGCCGCAACTTAACTGTAAACTATTGGAGTACCCTTTTCAGAATTATCTAAATTCCTCTGCACCATCATCAATGGGTTGTAGTAGAACTTGAAATTGGTAAAGATACCACTCGTTTACGCAAATTTCTCAAGCTTTAGACACTATTTTGCATAAATCACAAACAGAACACTTAAAAATTAACCGTTTGCATATGCATACGTTTTTCCTGATCGCAAACTCGTTATGTGCTTTTGAATTTTTAAATCCTCGATGAATGTAATATGCGTGACGGCTGTTCCTTTAGGGTGTCAGTGGATAAAGTTCTCTTTGGCAATTTAATAACTCCATATACCCTAATGCATGATAAGGGTAACGTGCTCCTTTATTTTAATGTGTCTTAACACAAGTCTAGATAAGAACAATATCATTACTCCATCTATTTGCACTCATTTCGCTACATAACGGGTGTTCCAATAACTTGGACCGATTTTAAATGTGAGTTAAGTTTAAGCGTCTAATGAGTTTTTTTCTTTTTCTTTCAGATTTAACAACTTCGGTCTTTGGCAATTTTAACTATGCAAATATTAAAAATAGAACAACAGAAACGCATTTCGGGCACTTCGCGATTTTGGGGGGTCAACATAATCGACCAACCGAGAGTGCAATTGGGAAAATTGTTCGTAAATTCAAACAAACGAGGTCGGTGGCATATATGAAAACGCCATTGCATGCTCGTTTACGCAGTTCTGGTGAAAACATTGCTGCAGTGCGCGAGAATGTGGCGCAAGATCCAGACACCTCTATTCGCCATCGCGTGCAGGAATTGAACTTCTCCACAACAACGTTACATCGAATTTTGACAAAAGATTTGTCTCTACACGCTTAAAAAAATCAATTGACACGAGAACTGAAGACTGCTGACCATTTGAACCGCCGTACATTAGTCAATTGGGTGCACGAGCAAAGACAAGCCGATGATGATTTTTCGCAAAAAATTACCTTTAGTGATGAAGCCCATTTTCATCTTGGTGGATTCGTTAATAAGCAGAATTGTCGCATTGGGGCTGATGAAAATCCCAGTAAGATTGTTGAAAACCCACTGCATCAACAAAAGGTCACTTTTTGGTGTGCATTGTTTGATAGCGGAATCATTGGGCCATGTTTCTTCGAAAATGATGCCGAGAATTCTGTTACGGTGAGAGGCGAGCGATACCGTGACATGATAACCATTTTTTATGGTCTGAATTAAATTCTATGGATGTCGAAGATTTGTGATTCCAATACGACGGCGCCACATGCCACACAACCAATGCAACAATGGCTTTATTGAATGAGAAGTTCTCAGGTCATATCATCTCTAGAAACAGCGAGGTCAATTGGCCACCACAATCGTGTGACTTGACGCCTTTAGATTTCTTCCTTTGGGGTCATCTCAGAAGTAAGGTATATGCTAACAATCCAACAACAATTCAACAGCTGAAGGATGAGATAATTAGGCATATTGATGAGATCGAGGAGCAACTATGCAGAGAGTTCATCAAACATTTGACCATATAGGAAGGTGTGTCGCCGAAGCCATGGCAGACATTGAGGCGATATTATTTTTCACCCATAATTGTCATGACTCAAATAATATGATCCAATACTGAAATCAATAAATTTTCACCAATAACACTGTTTTATTTACTGCTAACTTCGATCCGTCTTAATGGAACACCCTATAGAATTAAAATAATTTGTTGTCGTACATATTTCAGTCCCCTTTATTATAGTCCATGGGCCAGCACCTCCATTTTAGCTGATTGGTACCTCTCGAGGTGACTATAATTCATGCTATCTTTTGGTTGCCCGATGTTTAAAGTTGATAAAATGACATGTTAGCAGTTAGGGAGGATTTTAAAGAAGGATAAAATCAATGATAACTTTTCAACTAATCATCATATCGTTACAAATCGTGTCATTTTTTTTACAATTAAGCTCTTATACAAGTTAATATCATTTAAATGGGAGGTAAATACATATGCTGTCCAGGGAAAATAGAAATGTAATAAAAGTCATAAAATTCCTTCTATTGCAGAGCATGATGTTCAAATGGCTATTACACTATGACGTAGAGACAAAACTTACTTGCACTGCTATAAACGTGCGTGTTAAGTTATAGCTAAATATTTATTTTAATTATAGTTCCTACAAACTTATTTTTTTAATTTAATTTGATTTGTGCCAACCGAGCTAGCAAATACGTTAACTTTCCAGATTTTAACATTGTGTTATATTCCAAATTAACATATAATAATTGTATGATTTTTTCAGGTGACTCTCTTAATTTATAGTTCATGATCTCTTCAAGTTAACAATCTATACTAACAAGGTGTTTCCATTATCAGTATATTCATGTTTCATCATCAGTGTTTTATGTAATGTCTCTCATGCAGCTGCACTTCATCCTCTGTTTTATCATAAACCTGGCTAGTAAGAATGCAAGCTTGCATATTTTTTTGCAATTAAGTATGTGAGCTGAACACCAACATTTATAGGGTTAGCAAGTGCGCTGGCACTTTAGGGTAACTAGTTCTTCAACTACTTTAGAAAATAGTGGTCTTTCCATTAATTCTTTGAAGAGGATCCCGTCGGGTTTAGCACAAAACCTACAAATTCACTGATGGAGTCACATCTTGTTTAAGCATGAATTCCTATAAGGAGCTGGCGCATACAATCACCGAAATATATCAAAAGTTTCGTAATTTCTATGTATATCTATTTCAATTCTGTATTACAGATTTGTAATAGGAAATCTTACTGAATTTAAGAGACTGCAAGAAAACATTAGTACTATATTGTGTCATAATTATTGTTGTATATCTTCTTATCTACTGCATCACTAGCATGCATCAGTCGCTTCTTAAATCCACTTCATATTAGCAACTTCACCTTACCGAGCCGTAGTGATCCGGTTGTATACTACTTATTTTCAGGTTTTTTCTACTATTTTACGAGGAAGAACCAAAATCGCTTTGTATTCAGGGCTTCTCAGAATTATTTTCCACTGCAGAATTTTGTTGCCCTCTGCACACGCCCTGCACTGTGTGCTGTTGTCGGGACCTCTTTTACTTCTATCAGCATTTGTAATTGAATTCACCCTATAGACTTTAAATACTATCTCGATACTCATTCATTAAGTTAAGAGCATAATTAACCAGCAGTTCCTAAGACTTTTCACCTTTTTTCAACATATGGATAAGTTTTCGTCTATCAACTGTCCATACTGAAGCCTTTGAGAGGCTGTCTGTGGGGGACAGTCTTTTAAACTTCTCGTGTGTATAAAGCTTTGCTGGTCTTCCGCAGGCAACCGCTGTTGTTAGCAAGGGATCAGGAGAATGGTCTCAAAGGAAGGGGGGGGGGGGCAGGACATTTCCAATTGCCATTGCTCTGCGTTTTGCCACGATAGTCATGTCTCCAAAGAAGTTTCTGTCGTTCTTATTAACTACCTTCTCTACCTAAGCTCTACCCCTTGGCTGGTTATTTTTATGAGGGAGAATATCTTGAAATTCTGTTTTTACATCCTTTAGGAAAATTTAATGAATGTGTTTATGCTCCCAAGTGCACCTGAACAAATTTTTCATATGCTTTACTTTCCACTTGCTGAGCTTGTAGAAGATCAAAACCAATATATAGTGAGACCACTACCCTAGTGGATAGGTCTACTAGCTCATTTTCCTCGTGGCTCATTAGAGATTCAGGCAGTTAGTTGCTTACGATGAGTTTCTTTGAAACTTGAACAACTCTTTCGCCTTTCCTTACTTTAGTATGTCACAGATCAGGATGAATGAAGAGCTGGGTATTTTCGCGGCGGATTATGGCTTTCACTTGTCTAACAAGATCTGCTGACCAAAGTCGCGTGCTCTCACTTATTTTGATTTATGACCTTATGACCTTCAAAACTTTCACAAATTCTTTCCAATTATATCATTATAAAGAGGATGTAAAACAACATAAGGGTTTCAAATTTCGTTAGATTCGGCCGAATAGTTATGAGGTTGTTGCCAAATAATTAACCTGGTAAACTTGGAATGACTTTGGCAGTTTTATCAATCCAAATAAAATGTAAAAAAAAAACCATGAGGATTTCAAATTTCGTTAGAATCTGCCGAATAATTATGATATTATTACAAAAACAAAATCATTCTCGGTCTAACCTTAGGGGACCTGGGTAATTATATCAATCGAAAGAGAATGTAAAACAACATAAGGGTTTCAAATTTCGTCATAATCGATCGAACAGTTACAATGTTATTACAAATAAAAACAGGAACCGACGGACCGACCGACATAGTGAGATATAGAATCGCACGCGACTAAAAATAGAAGTTCTTTAGTTTTATTTTCAAGTAGTATCTACAGAGAGATCCATGTTTCAGGCTAAATCCTTTGATGACAACTGGTGTTTATTTATCTGTATTTGCATCCTCTTCTATTGTTTCATCTATCGGAATTCTTTTAATGGAACGGGTTATTTAGGGTTGCTCTTGGAATTTTCCCTCCATCAAGTATAAATGTAGATCTCGATGTTTATTGTTCAATAGCAAGGTGGGATATCTGCGCGTGGTAGATGCGTAAGTACCGTGAGCAGATCTACCTCGTAGATCTAACCCTAAGATATTTTATTTCCATCTTTTGCACACAAATTTTATAGGTTGCAATTAATCGCCTTAAACCAGCTCACCTCATAACAGCAGGTTCTTTAAACATGGAAATCCACGCTATAAAAGAGGGCGGTAATTTAGGCAACCAACAGTAATGCAAGTTTCTTTTTCACTCTAATTCCCTTTATTTTTTTCTTTGAGAGTTTTAGTGCGGTTGGGGAAGGCAGTTACAGAAGACACCAGACTAGGCTTTTTCCCACAGGACTTACACACACATAGACTTACATACTAAAGTAACCAAGGAGAATTTTTGGCAAGCTTCCGACTTTCTCTAGTAGAGAGAGAGAGAAAAAAAAACGAACCTCCTCATTTGGTTTCGAGATAAGATTTCCAGTATCTCTTCCATTTCCGGCGTAAACAACTTGCTCTGCGAATTTAATTCCTCTCCTAGGAGGAGACACGAAAAACACATCCAATATGGGGAGAATAAAACCAGCTTGTGGCGAGTCAGAGAGTTCGGTCTTTAAAGACTCACTTTCTACACACGCCGAAAAAAACATTAACGCCTGCTTCAAGAAACATCTACATCTCTCCTAGAATCCAACGTGACTACTTGTGTTAAAAAATCTCATTCTTCAACGACGTTATCATTGAAAAGCATAATTATAAATGTCAATATAATTGCATTGTTTTGACAGTGCCTAAAGTGAAGTACCTATATATTCAATGCAATAATAGTAAATTAATGCTGAATGATTTATATTGAACTTTCTCCAAATTTCCACCTAGCAATCAAAGTCCTCGTTGGTTGTGGAGGTGATTCAAAGCAAAGCAAATACCTCCCACTGGTATAAAATTTAGTTTGGGCAGTGCTAGTCATGCTTCAATTGTCAAATTAGATTTCGATTAGAGAAGTACGCTACAATGAGTGATACACCTCATTGTGGAAACAGTAGTGATTAGCGGCGACCAATGGCTTGGTTTCCAGGAAAAATAGAATGAGTCTCGTTAGGTAGGCATTTCCTTATTGTCTTCTTATTGTATAAGAGAAGTGGATTGGCCTATTTACCTCAAGACAATTCGGCTTTATATTCAGTAAATTTGGTTTAGACTAGCCTGTCCCTTGCCTTTAAAAGAATTGCGTTCTCAGGAAATGTTGTTCCATCGGAGCGGGAAGGGAATTATGAAGAATCTTATCTTGGGAACCACAGAGGAGGTTTTCTTATATTTTTTTCATTCGCAGAGAGAGATGCAAGCAATGACGCTAGGTTGCCTTGGTCACTTAGGCATCTGTGTGTGCATTTTTGCTATATGTGTTGAAAAAATCCCGGGTACCGGTGTCTCCTATAGTATCATTTTCCCTATGGATGCAAGAAGAAAATTCCAATGACCTTCTGTCGATGAGATCCACCAAATTTTTGCACGACATCCTTGAAGTCGAGAGTAAACCGTTATCCTGTTTCAAATCATTTAGGTAAACTTCAAACAGCTGAAAAGTTTGCTTGGAATACTCATTTTATACCACCTCATCCAATGCAACTTAGGAAACTGCCTCAGAGATCTTTGAGGCAATTTTTTTTCTAAACATTGAAGGAAAGCTTTCTATGCTAGCTGCTTGCATCCTTAATATGGCATCTTTTATAATCTGAACTCTATCTGTCTCTCACAACTATTTTGAAGCCTCTTACCAAAGATCGCAAGCGGCGTGCATATACCATAGAATACTCCTAGCTTCAATATAATATACTAGTACTTCGCTCGGTTCTTTCATACCACTTAAGTAGCATATGTGTACAACGATGGTTATATAAATATTTTATTTAATAAATTCAAATTAATCGACTGTATGATACGGAGTGAGTGGTTTGGGCTTTCGTTTACCGTTGACATCTGTGTTATAGGAACGTTATTAATCGGTAAGGTAACGTTGACTCTCCTTAACTACTATGAATTTACATCGGTATAGGATGTTAAATACGGTCCTGCTGGTGACTACCTGAGCCACTGATTGTGCCATGTGAGAAAAACTCAGGAGATGTTCTTCTCATTTGCTGTATATACAACCAGTTTAGCCTCTGCATCTATTGGTTGGGATAGTGTAAGAACCATACACTTACCAGCATTGTATGTCGAGAGGAACAAATGTACTAGATCTTGTGAGGGAAAATTAGTGACTTCAACCCTATGGTCATACCTTCCACACTAATTCTCTTCTGCAAGCGGTCAAACTTGTAACAGTAAGCCATTTCGTAGCAAAGGACACGTGATGTGTTTTTCACGTTTTGCTTGACCGTATACACCAAGTCTTGGCTGAAAGAAAAGCAGGAAAATTGCATACTACTCAATGGGTTGACGCAGTCTTCTCTGCTTGTACCAAGTACTACATACAGGAACTTTATTAGTTTGTCTCGGATGGAGTAGTTATTAGTCAGTTCATTGCCATAGGTTGGGTATGATAGTATGATGTTTGGTGGTAGTTGTATTAGATGGGTGAGGTTGGTAGCGTTAGGTTGTGGTAGTTTAAATATGGGTACGTCACCAGTTATTGGGGCTGCTCTCTAAGGGAAATAGCTTAGTGAGGTTCTCCACCGTTTTGACAGGGAACCATCAAGGTACTAATCCTACCCGATGTTGCTTAACAGTAACGATATCGTTACAGGGCCATACAACAACCTAGCGTTGATTTGAGGCTCACTCCTATTGTTTGAGGAAAGATAATAGTCTCCTTCGGCTTGAAGTTAGGTCGGCTGGTTAAGCGGATCGATAGGAATTACCCGTAGAAAAGGAAATCCCAAATCATGCACGCTACTATCCTGCCTTCGGCTCTGACCTGTTACCAAGCTTGTTTAAACAGCTGCCTTGGTAGAGTGAAGGTGGAAATAACTTTATTTCTTTTTACTGTGCATATGTGTCTACATGTGCACAGGTTTGCTAATATGTGAACGTCTCGAATTCATTCTTCTCGCCTTAGGCTTTTAGGAACAAAATATATATTATTATTTACATGGACATTGTTATAGGTTCTTTGTTATAAAAGCTATACATTATTGTTTTCAAGAAATGTTACATATTATTTACACAAAAAGTTATTATTATTTATGACAACTGATATACACATTTTAAATTATTTGCATGTGCATAGTTGTGAGCGTGCCTGTTAGAAGCCTTCATAGAATTCAAATGATGCTTATGTGTGAGGCCTCATTGCCAAACATATTCCAACCTTCAGAGTGGCACTACAGAAGCTCTCCTCCGAGACACGGAGTGTGACAAGTTATAATGAATCTAAGATAATTTATATACTTTTGAGAAATATAAATTTTTACATTGAATTTGGGTTCCTTTGACTTTCAGAGTCTCACAATATATTATTTAGGAATGAGAGGTAAACTTTTATTTTTTTTTTTTAATTTCGCATCAGGAGCTCGACCTCATAAAATACAGAAGTGAGTGGTCATTGGAGCTTTCGGAGGTGGAAGATGCAGCTCTTCAATGTGAACAAAAATTTATGTGCGTGTATGTGCGCGCCACAATTATATTATTTTATTTATGCATGCAGCTTTGCGCGCACACAACAAAAAATTATTATTTACTTTCTTATTTCATTTTGTTATGCTTTGTTGCAAAACATAAGATTCAAGGGTTTCAGCAAACCTGAGATTCTTTGTATAAACTATATAATACTAAGCGTTAAGATTAGAGCGTTTTGATGTCTGAGCTGCAGTTCCTAATCGCGAATAAAGCCTATTTTTTCTCTATATACATTAATTTGTGTGTATGCATCACACCACATCTCTAAATCTAGGTGAAACCTAAAAATATGGAGTTAACTTTAAATTAATTATAATTTTACTGATTTTGTACATTTAATACGGAATTAACTGTAAATTAATAATTAAACATATTTTTACACTTACTTAGGTCTAAAAAAATAAATATTATTCTGCTTGCCACCGGACACTGGATTTTTACTGCTTATACATATCTAAATTATATAACACTGAAATTTCGCTAATAAACTTATTCACTTTCGGATCTTTTAAAGCACTATTATGGTGATTATTAATTTTTGAACCACTTCTCCAAAAGAATGGTGTGAGTTTGTATGTTGATTTACTCTTGGTCCATTGTTGTGTTTTTGAGCTGCGATGAAGGGTGCTGTGTTCGTCTGTAGAGACTGGACAAACTTTTGCCCGGTTAAGTCTCAATCTACGTCCACCGGCAGCGGTTCATCTTAGCTTAAACATTTTGCTTGCAGTAGTCCGGTGCGTATAAATGAGCTACCTACCATTCTAACGGCAGTTTCATTGAAAGGAAGGGCGAGGGGAATGGAGTTTGCCAGGTCTATTTTTCTTGAATTGACAGCAGGCTTAATGGTGATTGCGACGGCTTCTGTATCCCTGAGCTCCGCTCGCTGCCCGGTCTGTGAGTCCCAGTTCTTTTCGATCCCTCATCTTCTTCGAGCAAAAGGGATCAATAGTTATAGCAGGTTGACAGTTTAATTATGGCAGGCTTGTAGGTTATTTAGTTGTGGTAGATTAACAATTTACCAAGTTATAGGTGACGGGCTAAGGCGGTTAGGGCGGAGTCCTTATTTATTTTGATGGGGGGTTCGGCAGGCTTCTTCTCTTCCGTCCTTCGAAGAGTCACCAGTAATGGATGTGTCTTTCTCTTTGCGAGAGGAGCAGTCCATACCGTTGACAAGGCCTTATTCTTCAAGCCTGCTTAATGTTTAAACTGGAGGCTATCCTTCTGGCTATTGCACCGTCAGCCCGACTGACTATTTTTTCCTCCCCTTTCACACTTGACTCCTTGACGCTGCAGAACAACTTACTGTTAGACTGTCCCTCTCCACCTACCCAAAATGATATAGACGGTGTCATAAACAGTGGGTGTGGCCTATCATTAACCAATAATGTACTTTGGGCGAAGCCTTCTAACTTTGTGTTAACTTGTGTGTCCACGGAGATAAAGATTTATTATATCACGAATTCCAAAAGTATGACTTTGTGTTTCGCAGTTCTTCTATAGAAAATAATGCCTGCTACTAAGGTGACTTTGGCTCTATACGTACCATTAAGCTTGTTTGAATAGTTGACCTTTTAGCGTGAATGTGGGAATCGCTTTACTTCGTTTTACTACGTATGTGTGTCTACGTGTGCACAGGTTTTCTAACGTTTGAACGTCTCGAATTCATTCTTCTCACCTCAGGCCTTTACAAGAAAAATATATATTATTATTTGCATGGCCTATTGGTATAGGTTCTTTGTTACAAAAGCTATGCATTATTATTTTTTTAAAAATTTACATATTATCTACACAACTGCTAGACATATTTTAAATTATTTGCATCTGCATAGTTGTGAACGGGTCTCTTGTAAGACTACTCAAACTTGCGCTCCAGCCTACGTCAGGGATGTTTCTTGCAAGATTTTCTCAATTTTGTCACGCCTCCTTTTTTTCTCTCACACTTTCACACTCACCTCTATATTTTTAGTTCTTCTTGGTTACGTTATAATCGCGTCGAGGTCCCTTTTCATAACAAAAAATGCTTCTGCTCACTCTGTAGTCATTTAATAGTAAGTCATTGGCTATTGCCTGGATTGGCGCAATTTTCTTTATTTATCCAACCATCAGCAAGGTTTACAAGGAATTCACACATTCAAGCGAGACCAAGACTGCGGCGTTTTGATAGGAGTCACTATTATATCAAGGGTCACAACTTCTTTCCTTGGTTTCATTGCCTTGAGTCTCAGTGAGGAGTACATACCGATTTTCTGAGATCTGAAAAAAGAAAATATGGTTAGTCACAATGAGGAATAAAGTGTAATATGTGACTTTGAACTTAGCAATCGCACATAACATCCTATTAAATAATATAAATAAATAAATAAACGTGGGTCACCATCCTAAAATTTTTGAAGAAGATAACTAAATTCGATAGAGGACAATAAGAGAAAACACGAAAAGGACTAATTTTAGTCAGTTTATGTCCACTGTGAGAAATATTTGAACTCAGCAATTTTACTCATTTCTTGTCATCCTAAGGAAGCTCGGAATGAAAATATCATAGGGCATAAGATAGAAAGTTGTCTTTTAAAGAAATTACACAGACTAGCGTTTCCAATGACTAAGCTTCATACTCAATTTTAAATACATATATGAGCCCTATATACCTCTTGGCACCAGAAATATTTTGACCTCGGATGGTACCGGGATCTGTAAAAAAATTTGCTAAAATGATACAACTATCAGATTTTAAATTAAAATATAACACAGTGTTCAAATATGGGAATATAACATATTTGCTCCATCGCTTTAACAAATCGAAAGCATGGCTTATTATCAAATTAAATGTTATTTCGTTATTTGTAGGAAATACAATTAGAGCGACTATTCAGTTATACCCATAATTTTTTTTAACTGTGTCCCTTCACGCACGATTATAGACAGTTTAATATTATGTTCTGCAATAGGAAGAATTTTATGTATTTTATACAATTAAAGGATCAAGGCCAACAAAAACCCATAGATCGGCTGTATGACTGGTCGAATAGAAAGTGTCTTGAAAGTGAGATGAGCACATTTTTGCAGAGTCTTTAAAGTAAAAAAAACTCGTACAGAATTCCAAATTGAAACGGTTCTATAAGTGAAAAAGATTCCCCCACAAAATTCATTTGCTAACGCTTTTATTTCAATTTATGACCATTTGTACGCATTATGCTTTCACTTTGTTCATAAAATGAATCAAAATTTATATTATGGCAACCATTCAGAATTTTGGAACACTCTATCAATTGGCCTCGAAAGTAACTATCTTCATGTGAGAGCGTTTTCAATTCCTTAAGTGTTTTCATAGGGTTTGTTTCGAGCTCCGGAATGAGCTTTGTCGCCCTTTGCTCTACTCTCGTCATTGTTGCAATATCGTTTTGGAGATAAGGAGCCAAAAATGAGCTGTATATTCCAGGTGTAGAAGTACGATTGATTTGAACAAAGAAACTACTATTTCTTTACTCTTATTTTCGAGATTTCTCACAATAAACCCCAGTGTTCTATTATTTTGGGGGGACGCAATGTTTAAACAATTTGAAGGAGCTCGAAATTAATTCACCCAGATTATGTACTTTTAACTCTTACTTTAATCGATGACCACAACACATGTAATCAAAGTCTCCAATTCGAGAGCCGATGTGAATTACTTTGCCTTTATTGAGCTTAAATTCACCTGCCTTATAAAATACAAATTAAATGTCTCGTTTACGTCTTGCTGTCTTTCATCTCAAGCTAAGTCTTGTCCTGTTATATGACCTAATTTATCATCATCTACAAACTTGGTAAGTTTGCTTGATTGGGTTGAATATAAGTCGCTTACAAAGAGATGTCATTACATTCGTACCTTCTGGGAACTTCATATGGATTCTATATACATTTATCGTATATACTCTTGTAGAAGAAGTCACTTGTAACACTTTGAGACATCAATTTTATAGATCTTTCAATTATTTGGAAAGTTATGATTGGATATCCTCCTTCAACTTCCTAAAATCACACCATAAAAATTCTCCTCACCCTCTCAGGTAGTAACAATATCGACTCCATGAGAGCTATATAATGGAATTCATGTTATGCATCTTCGTTTGCTATGTCAATAATGCAGGTTTTATCTTGACCGGCCCTAAGATTTAAAAAAAATGTATAACCAAATTTTTAATTTTCGGCTTCTTAAAAAATTTTAAAATAAAAATTCTAGGAATTCTTGAAAAAGATTCAGTTCATATTTCCTTTACCGACAGAGTTAGTGGTACAGGTTAGGTTAGTTAATCAAAAATAATCATACAAAAACAATCGTTAACATCATACGAAGCAAACGAACCACCAAAATATCAAACCTACGAATCACAAAGGAACAGCCAGCTCCTAATTCTTTAATGAAACAGACGCAACCAACAACCTTCACTGACATTCCTAACATAACAAACAATTATAATTTTCAAACAAAACCACTACACAACATCATCTAAACTTTGGCACACACCAAGCAGCTTGTAGGGGACGCCGTTCCCGTTTTTTCAACAGAAATTGCACAGATGAACATGGCATGCCCGAGCAACCAAAGATATTGTCGTAGGGTGACTAAGAAGAGGGCACGGCAGATATTCGGGATACAGATCCTAGTGCGAGGGTTAAATAAACAAAGTCGAGGGCGGTTGGCCTAAATAATCAATTCTTAGAGGTTGGTTCTGGGATTATAGAAACTAATGGTAGAAAAATATATAACTTTACTAAATACAAATTAAATATGAATAGCACAAGTAAATAACTGACAATGAATAAAATGAGACCCGGGGTACCAAACGTGAGGGGGGAGGGGCGTACGAGAGAGTATGCAAGGTGATTGCTTCCAGAGAAAATGGGAGAGTGCAATTATCGGGGAGACTCACGCAAAGCCTAGTTGACTGGATGCTTGAATACGGAGAGTAAACGGGGTGCTGCAAAGTTGAACTTGCAAGATTCCTTCTTCTTTAACCTCGTGAGAAATGAGCGGTTGAACGAAGTCGCTAACCGAGAGATAGATGCCTGTCCGTGTCTATCGTCTGTCGGTGGGAACTCTGGCCTTAAATACGAACAAGGCTGGGTAGAGGTGACGCGTCGCGTTCGTAGCGGAAAGCAGTTGGGAGGCGAGGCAGAACGTAGGAGATTGTACGTTACTGCTAACCAAGATAGGGTTGTATTGTATTGGTTTCTCAAAGTATTTATACTGCCTTGGCGGAAGCGGGTCGCCGGGGGCCCCAGGGATCTCATTAGACTTGGCGCGCCAGGGAGGAGGGGATGATAGTTTCGGTGGCCTCACAGCTTTGCGCAAAGTTTCTTACATACAAGGATATTAAAAAGAAAGATCCCAAAATACAAAAAAGGTACATACGAACAGGGTAACATATAAAAAATATATACACAATAATAAAATAAAATAATGGCACATATTCTTATAAGGCATTACACAAAACTCGAAAAATTATTCAGGAATATATACAAAATTAATCCATTCAACGTTACAATTAATGGGAAATTACTCTGGAGACAAATCCAGATGATTTCTGCTTAAGCTCTCCGCCAGACAATTTTCGGACCCCTTTATATATACAATTTTAAATTGGAATTCTCGGAGAGAAAGGCTCCACTTCATGAGGCGACCATTATTGTTCTTAACGTTCTGTAGGCAAGAGAGGGGTTTATGGTCAGTCTCGATAATGAATTCTCTACCTAAAAGAAACACTTTGAACGATGGCAAGAGCCTCTCGCTCGATTACCGCATAGTTTTTCCCCGCGGGAAAGGAGCTTACGGCTGGAAAACGCGATGGGGAAACTTTCGCCATGGTCAATATACTGGACCAGAACATAAAATATGCTATCGTTACTCGCGTCAGTCCGTATGCACAAAAGGTTTAAGGGGATCGGGTAAGCAGAGGATTCTGTGCTGAAGCTATCTTCCATTTAAACTGGTCAAAGCTATTGATCAAACAGGATGTCCAGACGAGGAACTCGGGGGACTTTTAACTTAAGGAAATCGCACTGGGGAGCGGCGATTGAGGCGAAGTTCATAATAAAACGTCAGTAGAAGGAGTCGGAACTCAACTGCTTCTTTGTTGCAGGCAGTGGCATTTCGCAATTGCATTGATTTTGTCAGCTTGGGGAGCTAAGGAATTGTTCCCTATGTGGAAACCCCAATAGTCAATAGTGCCCAATACAAAGTGGCACTTGTTGGGGCCAATCGTGAGGTGGTGTTCCCGGAGTCGGCACAGGATGGCACGCATATCAGCCAGATGGTGGTGCCATTCCTGGATCGCCACGTAAATGAAGTCGAAGTAGAAAAGGGACGTGAGGCAACCCATCCAATATTCGCCTCCTGATTTGGTTATAATTGCTACATGCTGTCACCATCCTGAAAGGGAGTCGCCGGAATTGCATCAAGCCTTTGTCGGTGGGGAAGCCATGTACCTCTTAACCTCTTTCCTTAATGGAATCTGGTAATAGGCCTTACACAGATCTAATTCGGTAATGAATTTGACCTTCTCGAACATATGCAAATTCTGATCGAGGAGGGAAATCGGTTCGGCTTTGAACACGGTGACGGTGTTTAACTTCCAGAAGTTGATGCACATCCGGTAAAAATTGTCTGCCTTCTTCACCATGATGACCGGGGAACAATACTCAGACTCCGAGGGCTCTATATTACCCATTTTAAATAGCTTTTCTACCTCTTCATTGAACGATTTTCTTAAGTGAATGAGAAAGGGGTACGGCTTCGAACATACAGGTTCCTGGGTGGTGAGCAGAATATTGATCTGGAACTAGGTAGCACAACCAGGGGTATCCGAGATTAAATCGGTGAATTGGAGGAGTAGCGCTTGTAACTGGGTATTCTAGGTGATCGGAAGCCAAGGGTTTATGCTAAACTCGGTCGATGGGCAATCGGAAGTATCCTGCGACTTGTAGCACGACCAAGGGGTCAAACGGGTAGCTGGATTCCAAGGCCGAATCTTCGTCCAGGGACACAAGTTGATTGGCACAAGCACGTGGATGGTACTTTTTAAGCATGTTTACGTGGAATAGCTTAGTGCCAGAGGTGGGGGGATCAAGTAGTCTACAGGGCAGCGTCGCTCGATCACTGGGAAGGAGCCCTTCCATTGGCTCAAAAGTTTATTGTTCTCCGGGGGGAGTAGTAGTAAAAGGAATTCGTCACTGGGTTTAAATTTTCGTTCTTAGTACTTACAGTCGAAGCATGTTTTATAGTTGCCCAAGTTTGTCTGAGCGTTCTGATGCGCGATCTCTGCGCAATTTTCTAACCCCTGACTCAGGTCTAGGAGCTAAGCGTAGGAGTATTGAATCTTCTGGTCTAATTTCGAATTGGAGAAAAACTCCTTTAGAATGCTGAGGGGCCTTCTAACATTATGTCCATACAGAAGCTCAAATGGGGCAAAACCTAAGGTGCGATGGGGAATTTCCCGTTATGGTAAAAGGGCTACCGGCAAGAAACAGTGTCATTCCTCGAGGTTGTACGACGCACGGGTTTCTTAAGGATGAACTTGAGGTAGTTGTTGAGCACCTCACACATCCCGTTACCAGCTGGGTGAAAAGAGGATGGTGAAAAGGGGTTTTATCTTTAGGAGCTTGCCGACTTACTCCATCAGTTGCGAGGTGAATTGGCCGCCACGATCAGAGATAATTTCCTTGGATAATTCAACGCGGAAGAAGATGGAAATTAGTGCTTCTGCGCAGGAGATACTCTCTATATTCTTCAATGGCACGACATTGGGGAACTGGGTGGCAAAATCCACTAAGGATATCCCGTGACTGTGACCTTCAATCGACGGGGAGTGTATCGGACTGATGAGATCAATTTTGACACGGGAAACGGCTGTGAGATTAGGCTTCCTCTCTGCAACGGTGCGGGCTTAACTCGTCCTTTGATGGCAGTCTTTTGGCAGATGTCGCAAGACCTGCAGTAGCGAGGAATTTCTTTATTGGCGCCTGGTCAATATAAATATTTTAAGATCTTCTGAATGTTCTTAGGTTGGCTAAAATGGCCTGAAAATAGGCTGTCATGGACAGTGGTTAAAATGTGAACAACGTGCAAACGCAGGACACACAATACTCGCGTCGGATTTTCCGTTTTATGATCACGCACGGTAAAGTAAGCCGTGCGTAACTTGGTAAGAGATCACCTTTTCTCTTAGGGTGGCTTCTTGTTCTTTTAACTGGGCTTTAGCTCACAGGGGTCGGAAGGATCGCAGTTCTTTTGTTTCCTTGCGAAGTCTTTAAACACGACCTCTTGAATTCTAAAGAACGTGAGTTTCTAGGGGTGAGGACATCTTCGAAACTTTTACCACTTACGAACGGGTAACCACAGGCAGGGCCACGGAGTTGGGGGAGACCCGTGGCCACTAGCGAATGAGGACGGAGCAGTATTTAATATGGGCTGCTACTACTTCTTTCCAATCAGTGAAGTCCGTACAATCGATGTAGCAGTTAACGATGGGGAATGGATTGGCGAGCCCCAAGTAGTCTTACACGACAGCGAATGGTCCGGGGCTACTGGGGGGAAGCAGCTTCTCTTACATCACAAGGCAGGTGCACCCAGTATCTCTCATAAGAGTGGAGACATGGCAGCCATTAATCGTTCCGTATTGAAACTTATCACCTTCATGGGTATTCTTATTAAACAAGAAGTTTACTTGGTGGCCGCTGGGACTTGAGTTGCTCGGGGGAGGAGAGTATTCCGATGGTGTTGACTGAGGCACAGACGTGGCACAACTCTGGTGTACCTGGTGAGAAGAGTTCTTTCTGAACCTAGAGTTCTAATGGCAGTTCATTTTCACGTGACCCTCCACACCACATGAAAAACAAATGATGAGTCTCCTGGAGAAAGATGACGTAGGGGGGCCTGATGAGAACGGTTTTACATCCCGGTGTTTGGACGAAGAGAGTGGTTTCGGCTTCAACGGTCCAGTTACCTTGGCAAACTTGTTTCCATTTTGCGGGATGAATTTACCTTTGTTTGGTTTCGGCTTTGTGGAAAGGGGGGCTGTTTTCTTCTATTCTTTAGGATAAAGTTTGTGGCTTGCTGAATAAATGGTGGCCTCTATTGTGCAGTCCTTGAATGTGAAGCACCGCCGATCTTTTACGAAAGATCTGACCTTAGCCGAAAGTGCAGCCAACAACTGGTCACTCAGGAAGATGTCAACGAGTGCATCGTAGTCATGCCAGGATTTTATAAGCATCGAGCAAAAAGTTGAAGTTTCGCTGGAGGGTGTACCTAAACCGACAGGATGTTTGGCCTGGCTGAAGGCTTGCATGTCTGAATTTCGATCGGTAAAAGTCTGGGGTCATGTTATATGCCGCCAGTAACTCCGATTTTAAGGTCAAATAATCGATTCCTGCCTCTGAGGGGAGTGATATGAATATATCTCGGAGTTTCGAATTTAACAAGGGCAACAATTGAGGCACTTCATCTGCCTCGATGTCCCAATTATTTATTTCGAAGACTTTCTCTTAGTGGATTAAGAAGGCTCCGAAATCTTCTCCTTCCTTGAAAACCGTAAGCTTAACAGATGCAGTAGGGAAGAGCTTCGGATCTCGAGCTGATGAACAGCGTCTCGTTCCTGGTCCTACTCATTTCAAGTTCCTGAATGCGGATTCTTTCTCTTTCTTCTCGTTCCTTATTTTTTCTTTCTCTTTCAATCCTTTCCTTCTCTAGAATATAAACAAAGAGATCCTTGCCGCTGAGCCCAAGCGACTTTCCTTGCAATTTAAACGTGTTTAATAATGATGCCATTTTAACGCGTTTGGCCAGCTCTCAAGAAAAGCACCATATAAAAAAAGGGGAAATTATTTGTTATTTGACGCACAGAGGAAGTGCTAAAAGGCTTTAGCAACGCTACGATTCTTCACTTAATAAAACAAAACAGCGATAATTATTTCGCACGGCGCGAATTATTAATTATACTTGAAAATATTCACTCCGGTATTTTAGCGAGAACCTGTGCTGCCCAATACGCACGAAAAAAACAACACAATACACAAAAAAGAAATAAGATTAACTCCTTTATAATACGGCAGACGTTTTATGAGGCCTGGAAAGGGTTAAAGTTTCACAGGATCACAAAATTCAATACAAAATATGCAGACAGAAGGGGAAAATGGGAAATGGGTAAAGTCTTTTCTATAGTTTCCAAAACCAGAACCTTTAATATACAAGAATAACAACCAGTAGAATCTGTCACAGGTCTAAAATAAATGTGATCAGATACTGCGGGTGACCATAAAAAACTAGACACCAGAATATAATATAGATGTCGTAGAATGACCGTGAAGAGGGCACGCCAGAGAATCGAGATACAGAACCGAGTGCAAGGATTAAATAAACAAATTCGAGGGCGGTTAGCCTAAATAATCAATTCTTAGAGGTTCTGGGATTAGATAAACTAATGGTAAAAAAATATATAACTTCACTATATACAAAGAAAATATGAATAACACAAGTAAATAACTGACAATAAATAAAATGAGACCCGGGGTACCAAACGTCGGGGGGAGAGGGATACAAATTACTTAGCGGGTACGATAGTCCGAGAGAGGATGCACGGTGATTGCTTCAAGATAAAATGGGAGAGTGCAATTATCGGGGAGACTCACATAAAACCCAGTTGACTGGAGGTTGGAATACGGCGAGTAAACGGGGCACTGCAAAGTTGAACCTACAAGATTCCTTCTTTTTTAACCTCGCTGAGAAATCAGCGAGGGAGTACTCCAGTCGTTAAACGAAGTCGATAACCGAGTGATAGATGCCTGTCCGTGTCTATCGTCTGTCTGCAGGAACTCTGGCCTTAGATACGTGCAAGGCCGGGTAGAGGTGACGCTTCGCGTTCGTAACTGGAAGCCATTGGGAGGCGATGTAGGGCGTACGAGACTCTACATTACTGCTAACCAAGACGGGGCTGTATTGTACTGGTTTCTCAAAGCTTTACTCAAAGTATTTATACTGCCTCGGCGGAAGCGGGTCGTCAGGGGACCTGATGGGGGGACGGGGACCTCATTAGACTTGGCGTGCCAGGGAAGGGGGGAAGATAGTCTCAGCGGCCTCACAGCTTTGTGCAAAGGTCCTTGGCACCGTGGGTCTGCGCTGATCAGATCTTCGACAACGAGAAATGTAAGCCAAACAGCTCACGCGGTCCCGCGAAAATCTCGCGGCTCTTTTGGGGCTGTCTGGCCGTGCAGGTGTATCTTCTCAGGCGCCGCAAGTAGACATTGGGTTCTAGGGAAGGGGGTAAACCCTCTCCCTCTGACATATTTCTAGCTTAGTTTTCGGCTGAAAGAGAGAGGGAAGAAAGAGAGAAGTAACGTCCCCCTCTGCCTTTCCGCAGATAAATTCTTTCTACCACACTTTCGGTTTTTCAGGAAGCAACTTTACTTGAAAGCACATTTATCTTCAGAAAAGGGAGACAACAGACTCCCTCAATTTAAGGAAATAAAACCATCTTGTCAAGAGGCCTGAAGTTCATTCCATTTTACCCACTTCCACCATACGCGAAGAGGACAGGAAGATAGCGCATGGATCAAAAGTTCTCCATATTTCTTGCTATCCAAGGCATTTGTCGCCGCTAATCGCTAGTATGCTCACCGATGTGGGCCACTCATCGAATCCTACTCTCCCCAATTGCAGGGCAAGTTTCACGGACGAGTTTCTATTATAACTTCACCAAACTTGAAAAAAAACGCATTTAATTGTTTCCTAGAATTATTAGAAAATTTATCACACGGTCAAAAACCAAAAATTCAGGTTCAATAATTACATGGCTTTCACAGTAGCCACATAATGTAAAGCGACGTATTCACTACGATAATAGTAAGTAAATAATTTATGAAGAAATGAATAGATCCATATTTTATGTTATAATTTTATTTGACATATTTAATTAATATCATTAATTAATTATAACAATATCGGTTAATAAATCACAAGATCCATTATCTTAGCTCAAGATCCTCCGGAGTAAAAAGTATCATCAATTCAACGTCTTCCAAATTCACGGAGCATAGTCAAAGTTCTATTTGATTCACCTCTCTGAGGTGAATCAAAGAGAGGTGAACCTTCCAGAGAGCCTTGGTAAAGATGGAGAAGCAGCTGGTATCTAACTATTATAAACTCAAACGAAAAGAAAAACATAGATCATCTCATATTTCTCCCCAAATCGGTTCCTTGATCAATAACTTTTTGAATGCAATCTACCAGTTTCTTGTTTTCTTGAACCTGTTTAAAATATTACTACACAAAAAATTTACATTTTTAGATTCAATGGTTCTTATCTATTTTTTACATTTGGTGCCTCGCCTTTAGAATCTTTCTCTACCTAATCTTAACTACGTGTCTTCTGTTAATATAGTGACAACTGGTATGATAATCTATCGATTTTACATACATACGGAAATCAGTAAGCCTGAGATTTTGTCACTATGAAATCTATGGAAGATTGTAGAAATTTACATTTCTACCCCTTTCTCCACCCATACAAATGTGTTAGACTATAAATTTCACTATTCTTCTAGTTATTATGTATGTGTACTCCGTTACTCAACTTTCTTTGCATACAACCATGTAACCGAAATAGTAAATTCTCAAAAAATATTCTGAATCTTCTCTTTTAAAATTTCCTCGGCTTCATCCCTTGGCACTGTCTTAGTGCATATTGCCCCTAGCAAAAGTGCGCCTCGACATAAAATAAGTACTTACCCAAAATGGCTAATATAAAGTAAAAAGTCTAATCTGAATTATTATACGGTGACGAAAAGTTAAGTGAATTTTTATTTGTTCATTTGCGTTTGTGCGAATTTTGCCTTTGATATTAACGTGTCTCGGGTAATAAGTGTAAGCAATCTATTAATGAAATTATCTTTTAGATCTTTGGCAGGTGTTATCTTTGCAGCATCCTCATGGTACTGGTGTTCTATTGTTTGTAGGAAATAAATTATAAGCAGATATTGCATACTAGAGATGTCCAAGCAACGAAACTTTCGCTTTTATCCTATGTAAATCTTTTCTCGATGTGAATGTGAACTCGTGCTTATGCCTCTCACTAAAACACCAACTCCTAGTCTGAAATTCTTGGTTTATCAATATATGTACATAGATCTGAAATTAAGTAGGTAGTATCTGTTTAATTTTCTATGCATTGTATAATGCGTTCATAAGTCATTTAATTTATTAAACATATGAACATGTATGAGTTTCGATATCAGATGCTCATCTAAATATTATGTCTTAGTATTTTTAACTTATTTTCTTGAATTTGACAGCCACAATGATCTATTTGACGGCCTCTACCTTGCCGATTTTGAGCGCTATATACACACGGCCAATCCCCTCAAACGCTGGTCAAAACGCACACCGCATCACATATTTGCTGAATGTATAAACACATATATTGTACTAGTAAAGATGCTTTACCTCAGTCAGCTTTATTATATAGAAGTGATAGGGGATAAAGATAATGAATCGTTTGAAGAAACATAAGGTAATGTGTGATGCCTGAACTGTGTCTTTTAATTTAACCAAACCTTTTCATTGTTCTTTATGTTTTTGATTCATTTTTCTTCCATGAAAGTTGTTCTCTTCGCATGTTATGTTATTTTTCTCAGGAATGAAATAAATCTGAGTTTCTAATCGATTAAAGCCATTCATTTTCGGTGGTGCTGATGATGTTAATGGCAGACTGCAGCCATTGAAAAGATCCCGGGTATCTGTTGTGGTCACTGATGCATAACCAGTCACGGTTGTTGAGATGAATGAAAAGTTAAGTTTGTGTAAATGAGTAATTTTAAAAGTCTGCATTGAATGAAGTAATTTAATTGAGAAATAATCTTGGTGATAAGAGAGAAAAACGATCTCTTTACAATCCCAAATCGCAATATCGAAATTTATACCTACACGAAATTTATGCAGATAAGAGGTCATATACACACGTACTGATGCACTATTATGCAGGTAGAGAAAGAAAGAGAGGAAGAGAAGAAGATGCGCATACAATAATATATAAGAAACATATAAAACAAAAAAAATCCTCAACGGTCTTATTTTATTTTTTATACTTGATGTAGTGAACAACGTGGAGGTTACTGCGATGGACAATGTAAAATTTGTCTTAAGTTTGTCTCGCCGAAATCAATAATAATTCAGCGCTGTAAAGACACCAAAATCAGGTGAGGCTTCAAGCGTTGAGGAATAAATTTTGTAAAACAATCAGTATTCATTACACGAGAAGGAGTTGCAGGTGGATAAACAAGTTTCAAACGGCCCCGAAAATATCCTTTTTCCAGATGGAACGTCGATATTTCCATATTCTTCGAGGGGTGTCCGGGTCTTGAATCTAGTGACGAGGTAGGTATGTCCAGATGCCCGTCGCTGCTGCCCCCCTCCCTTTCACTCCTTTTCAAGGGCTGATGCACTGAGATACAGGAGGTAATGAGAGTAACTGTGTAACCTACACATGTGTATGCGACGGCCTCTCCCCACAACTTCAAAAGTAGACCAGGAAAACCTCAATTGTACGGCCTAATGCTCCTAAACGGCTTTTAAATCATCGTTATGGCCTGTTTCTTTGGCTGTCTTCCTAGGCGCACTAAATCACTGAGAAGACGCGATGCTCGTCTAAGGCGATAAGCCCTTGATCATGGTCTGGGCGATAACTCGCGGCACCTGCCTCCGAGGACGGGTGTGTGTGTCGACGCTATTTTGTCTCCCAGAGAGACACAGGGGGCAGTTCATGACGCCTTCGTGAGGACGCTTCAGGGACAAAGCCAAATTTATATTTATATTTTAAGATTGGCATTTCGATAAAGGATGAATGAAAGAAGATATGTAGGCGATTTATTTAATGGGATAACACTAATATGCAATAAGTAGAATCAGAAGTCGTAACGCTGATGCGTAAAATAGGAAGAAGTTGAGCTACGTAATTCGAATCCTCAACCAAACACAAAGGTCAAATAATTAACTACTTGTACCAGTAAAGCCTTCCAACAGCCATTATTGTTCTGACCTCTCCTCAAAAGGTGATAGTCAATCTGAATCTTTCCTAACTTAATTAATGTGTGCAACCCACTCAAGCTTGGACTCTAGGTACTTCATGAAGCAGTAAGAAGACTTCAACGGAAGTACAATGAAGTTAAACGGATATTGCCTCATTCTTCTAACAACCACGTTTTTTCTGAGCCAAAAGACGTCATAAATCACCTTAACCATTGACTACATCAATTGCAGCAAGAAAAAAAAATTAGCAATTATTTAACAATCACCGAGACAGAGTAAACGTCTGCGATCGACTGGAGACTGAGATCAGGGGCAGACAGGAGAAGATTCACCGAACTATTGAAAGAATCGTTAATGTAAAAAATCGCAAGGGCGATTCTTTTAATAGACAAGGGTGGAACCCTTCGAGAGCAACTCTGTCAATACGTTTGGAAAGATCTTCGTAAGGAAATTGGTGAGCTTAGAGGCAGTGAAAAATATGGAAACTACATAACCCCATTTAGCCTTAGTGGAGACTATTTAGGGAGGTTAGTTTTGGACAAGGAAGATGTAAAACTCAAATTTAACAAGGTTTCGCAACGAAAGTCTCCTTGCAGTCTCCTTGGGAGGGAGGGCAAAATATGGTGCATTCAAAAGACTCGTGTGAGTAAAGATGATACATGCAAAGGCCTCCAGAGTATCAAGGGTGTTGCTGTTAAAACCATCAGAGCATTTGTTCGTATATCTGATTCGCATTATTTTCACTTTTAATCATCTGGGTAAATTTTCAGAACATCCCCACCACGATTTTTCGGGCTATAAAATGGATTTTTCTGGGATGTTTAGGGGCCAAGAACTCGATTATGATCCTTATTACCTCCGCATTTCAATTATTTTATTTTACAAAAGCTTTCATTTAATTTTTTTTTCTTTATATTGAATGCGTATTACAACTTCTGTCTGCCCCATTGAAAGCATTGAAATTCCACTTAAAAACTATTCAAAGATCATTATATTTTAATTGGGTGGCTCATCCCCTATTTAAGTGTGGAGGCTTTAATGGTGGACGTAATACCGGTCATCCTTTTAATAAACTCCTATTATAAGCAAATCTAAAGCCTACCATTAGTTCTGCTATTTAGTTCAGAAACTAATGGTAGACTATCGTCGATTCCTCTATAATAGAAGATTATTAAAAAATTGGTGGTGTGGGTGCAAAGGCTCCCATTTAGAATATAATCACCCTGAATCGTTTTCAACTCGAATTTCAATGCTTTCACTGGTGCTGACAGACGTTGTGACCCCTAAACATCCCAGAAAAATGCATTTTATGTGCCAAAAATCGTGGTGGGATGTTCTGGAAATTTACCATAATTGTTTCTTTTTTAGGCCTACTTCTTCAACCTCTCTATTTACTCTAGCATCAGGCTTCCCATTGTTCTTCCATAGTTTTGTATTACATATAAAAATCAATCAGTGAAAATTTAATGATTTCAAAATTCTTTAAAAAATATTTTTTTAGTCATTTCCAATCATAACTAGAGATATAGTCACATGAAAGCACCTAGAAATTAAGACCCTTTTTGGTGCAGAGAGATGGGATCAGTTTCTTGTATTACATCAATAACTCTGTATAGAACTGATGGAAATCAGGAAATGGCGAGTCCTTTGCAATTCTCCTTCTAATATTTCAGATTACGTTAAATGTAATGTTTCAACCATGGCAGGGCTAATCATTAAAGAGCTTGAGGTTGCAATGTCCAATCAAAAGAAAATTCCCCCTTGACATTATTCCAGGCTGTAAATAATGCAGAAAATATGAGTGGCACAATAAAATACAACATGAATGCACCAACCGTCACCATTGTTTCGCCCAAGCATCAATTGAGTCTGAAGGAAGGGAATGACAAGCAAATATTTTTAAAAAGAAATTAAAAACTATAAACTTATAGCTCATCTAAGCTAGCTTTTAACCTCTTTGAAGATCTTTCTAATCTTTTGAGACCGGTATTAAATGTATTTTTTTACGGAGCATCGCCGTCTCATTAGATATTGCCCACCAATCATGGCATCAATATTTTGTTTCCATTATATCTATGGGTTACTTCCGTAACTGCCAAAGATGCTTATTAATAGGATTTTTTTATATTCGCTTGATACATCCAAATTATGTCCCAAACTTTAATTCATTGAGCATGAATAAAAGTTACTAAGTAATAAATTAAGATTAAATTGCGTGTTGTATAAATGTTGTTTTAGAATGACTGATGGTAGGAGTGATTAATCTCATCTGTGATGTAGATTTTATTGACTCTGGTTTCAACGCAACAAGTTTCTCCAGCACAGACCAAAAATGTTCATCGCCCGAACTGTGACGGGAAACCATCAGCTATAAATGCCAAAGGCGCACACAAACAAGTACCCTCAAGAAATTAAAATGACAAAGAATTTTTGAAAATTTGTACTTTTACTTTGCCTCCGTAAAAGGCTAAAGTTTATTCTAAATTAGTAATTCCCGACATCTGAATAATTCTTTCTCATTAGCTTTTTGGAAGGATTTATTACGGGGCGATGGGCAAAGAATGACAGCCGTTCAAACCTGATATTTAAAGCAAAGATATAAAACCTCAGGAGCCAAAGGAACAATAATACTAAATACACTTTGATCTCATGCCTAATTTGTGAATCCTAAGATACACCATTCAGAGAATAAATGACGTTTGGTATCCTGATATTTTGAAACGTAAAAGGAAAGAAGAATATTCAGAGCAAAGATTTTCAGAAAGAAAAAATCGAATTTTTTAATGATAAGACAAAGGAGCTTATTTAGTTATGCAGTGGCTAAACCATCGATGAAATGTTTGCCAGAAATCACTTGAAAAGAAGATTGTAAAGAAAGTGGAGGAGATCGGACAAATGAAGGTCGAAAACCAGACTATCCAAAGAGAAAGACTGCTCTGGGCATCCATTCTACCAGTTGCCAAAGAAAGTAGGTGGGTCTAGGGAGTGTGGTAAATAGGAACTAAAGCATTTATCTGAAATTTTATGGTAGTTTTGTAGATTCCCGAGATATCTCGTGTAGGTACAAATAACTTTTTTATCTAAACCTGAGATATTTCTTGATAACTCCTGAAGCGTTAATAGTATTCTGAGGAAAAATATATCAGCTTCAAGTTACTTATTATAAATTAAGGTGTTTAGGTTCGTACTTTTAACAGTTTGTGCTCTCTGTGAGAACTTTACCTTGAGACTCCGCTAGTAAACTTGACCATTCTGGAACGTAGGTACGTTCAAGAAAGTTATGTATCCTCCAAATTCATAACTTCCTTTGGATTTATACTCGGACTATATTCCTTCCCTGCTTCTCAGTCCTCCTAACTTTATCATTTTCTTTACAAATATATTTTTTTAAATTATGGTTTTTCGCTATTTCTGAGTCGATAAAAAAATCTCCTGGGTGTTCATAATAAGCTTCGGCTATTTCAGTATTCAGAGATACTTAAGCTGTTATTTGGGACATTTTCTTTAGCCTTATATTCTTCTTTCTTATTATCCACCTCTTCTCCTTCATCTCTTTTTTCTTGTACCCTAAAAATTTCCATATTGGCTGCATAAATTTCCTCTTTTAAAAAAAGAAATATGTCCCTCAGAAACTGGATTCGGATAAAGATTTAAATCTAAAAACTCTTTGTTTACTTAATTTCCCCCCAAATTAATTAGATTTACAACTACTTACAAATATGCCATACAAATTCATTCTAGCCTCAGGTGAAAAAGGATTAAAAAATGAGATAAAACGGACTAAATTATAGCAAAAAAACTCCTTTTATATACTTCTATTTACTGTTTGCTTGATTTGATTGCGGAATTAAAAGGTTATGAATACTTTTAATTGTTTTGAGTTAATGGCTAATGCAATTAATAGAGAAGTCTAATGTGAGAAATGTAACGACCCAGACTAAGAACTAACATTCCTTAAATGTTATTGATAAAAATATTACCTGTTAACAAAACTGCTATTCATGGAGGGATTAAGGTTCTTGACAGGAACTAAAAGATTAAAGTCAAGGGATAGTCATACATAAGTAGCAGCTGAATTATATGAATGGAGCATAGCATTCTTTGGGCTTACTGAAAACAGGAGTTGGTAACATCTCTACCTGATTTCAGTGGCAAACTTCCAAATTAAGAAATAGAAAGACGGAATTATTTAAATATGAAAGCCCTTACTCCAAACCCCATTTTTTTACTGTAAAGATGTAAAACAAAAAATATGTTTGAAATATTTGGCAAGAAAAGCAAAGCTTACTAACTTAATAACAGAACATTCATCTACCATGGTGTCAACCAATTAATCAAGGGAGGAAGCAAAGAATGATTTCAAAAACATAAGTTCAAAACATCCGTATTTCAATATCACTGAGAAGAGAAACATTTTACACGAGACAAAGCAAAGAAAGATTGAGAATACGAAATTACAAAGGCTGTTTGTGCTCTCACACACCTCGTTACTTTCCTGGTTCTTGAATAAGCTAATGGTGCATCATTAAACGATCACAACGCCAACAGTAAAATCAGAAAAACAAACGCGATTTGATTGCGTGCCAAGCAGCTATATTATAATACATAGATGGTTCGATTAATGATTTTAGTAAACTGACTCATATCGCCGATGGACATAAAGGCTATTATTTTTTGCTGCACTTATATTGATGAGGACAAGGGCAAGATGCACTTCTGCCTTTGTTCTTGCCTCCTTGATACGAATAACGTCTTTACAGGTAATCCTATTCCCTGTAATTCCGTGTGACCACAACAAAAGCGTAAATAAATTTATAATTTTCTCTGGGTCATTTGAAAGAGAATTTTGGAGTCTGATTTTTTTAGCGATAGTATACGATAATTACCATGACAAAATTGTGGTTAGCAAATATAATAATTTTATTTTTAAAAAAGTATGCCAAGATTATATTATTATGGGATTAATATGGAAAATATGCGAGAACTTTCAACTTAAATCTGTGTGTTAATATTTTTTATTTGACAAGATAATAGGTCTTATGGAATTTTAATGTATAATTTATTATATTAACATTAAGATTTCAATTCTGGTCGTGTTAATGCCCCAATACATAAATTTTAAAGGTGGAAGCGATAAAGAGATAAGAACGGGTAATGGCAGTGATGAGTGGCGAGAAGAGAGAGAGATGTATGTAGCTGGGCTGTAGCTGACAATAACAGGGAAATCGTGGTATTTTGGCTGTCTCCGGCCCCACTGTTCTCCTATTTCGCCTTCCAGAGACTGGATTCGGAGCTCGGAGGAAGAAGAATGAGAATGGATCCCTTATCATCCTCCCGCACCCATTAATGACTCTGGGGGAGCGATGGAATGGGAGGTCAGCTCCAGTCAGAGCCCCAGTTCGGTCTCCGATTCACGCCGAGAAAGGGGCCTTTGTCCAGCCCCTGTACCGCCTTGTTTCCCCGTCCTCAGTGTCAGCCATTCATAAATCATTAATTAAAGCCAATGTTCCTCGTTAAAGGGACAACGGGTGCACTGTTCGGCCGCCTCCACCAACCGCCTTTCTTATCTTATCGCTAAGCTTCGTTACCCACCTGCCAACCGCCCGGCGACGTGAAGACATACATGCGTACACGTGCAAGCCTATTGGCGAGTGCGCCTGTGCACCTATGTGAGTGTCAAATAGACATAAAAAACCAACTTAATTGATCATATGGGGTAAGTTAAGGTAGATCGTAAGCTTAAGCTAGCGACATTTAATGAGTAAGAGCCTGAGGTCGATGTACATTGATATGATTCAGGTTGCAACAATTGTTAAAATGTTTTGCATTTTAATGGACACCCTCAACTCCCAAATGATTCAATGTTTCTTGTTGAGTACCGTTCAACCATTACCCATTTTCAAAATGTGAGAAAAAAGCGGCAGGCAAGTGCTTTGCCCCATCATGAGGAATCGAGATCTTACATCGAAACTCTTGGGCCAGAAATTTTTAAACTTCCCCATCAGCAGATTTTTGAAAGTGTCAAAAAATTGCGGTATTTTTATTATTCTCTTAATCATAATCAGGTTGTGATATTTTGATTATTCCCTCATTCCTAATCATGCTGTGATATTTTTATTATTTTCTCATTCTTAATCAGTTTGTGGTATTTTTATTATTCCCTCATTCCTAATCAGGTTGTAATATTTTTATTTTTCTCTCATTCTTAATCAAGTTCCAGTATTTTGATTATTCCCTCATTCCTAATCAGGTTTTGTATTTTGATCATTCACTTATTCCTAATCAGGTTGCGCTATTTTTATTATTCTCTCATTCTTAATCAGTTTGTGGTATTTTTATTATTCCCTCATTCCTAATCAGGTTGTAATATTTGTATTTTTCTCTCATTCTTAATTAAGTTCCAGTATTTTGATTATTCCCTCATTCCTAATCAGGTTGTCATATTTTGATCATTCACTTATTCCTAATCAGGTTGCGCTATTTTTATTATTTTCTCATTCTTAATCAAGTTCTGGTATTTTTATTATTCCCTCAACCCTAATCGGGTTGTGGTATTTTATCATTCTCTCTGTTCTAATAAAATTATTTCTTTTTAATTAATTCTTCGACTTCTATCCGCTTTTTTCTTCGTTGTTTCAACTCTTCTCAAACAACAGTTCAATCAGTGTGGAGGTCAACCGCAGCAGCAATAACAGGTTCGTTTTAGTCCCACCGTAAAAGGCACTGATGCTCTTGTTAGTCACCTTCACAAAGAGGTCTGAACACCTTCTCCGATAACAATCCTTTAAATGACCACAACAGGGAATACAACTCACAAAGCTACCAAAAAATACCATCGACAATACTCAGTCTGATGGTGGTGGGGGTGAGTAAGTAGGTAAGGTACGTCATTCGTTCCTCGCTTCGTGGACGAGATTCCCCCTCCCACACCAAGGATAGTGAAATATACATAAAGATTAGAGTGACAACCATTGGTTAGACCGAAGGCACCAGTGGTTTGTCCTTTTTAGGTGGGGTGTAATGTGTGGGTAGAGAGATACGAGTAATATCTTTTTTACACCAATCTGAGATCGTGGAACCCTTCGTGCCCCAGGGCGGTAGGAATGACATACGCTATGCGGTTGTGGTATGTGGATATAAGTACTCCATGAGTAGTGGTCCAGAACGGAGGAGAGAGTGGACAAGTCATGTTGGGAAGACGGGAAGGGTAATGATAGCGGAGCAGTAACTAACTATGTGCTGATAACGTGTGTAGGAAACATTTACCTTACGCTTCTGCCGGGCAAAGGGCCAGTCCTTCACATACGCTGAAGTTTTTTGTCCTTGCTCACTGAGATTGAAGTCGACACCTCGACGCCAGAAATCTCAACACGTATCAACTAAGCTAGCGAGAGCTCTCCAACGCCCTCTCTTGTGAAGGTGACAAACTGGCAGAAAGACACCAGTTTCCTCTCTTACATTCCACAATAGTAATAATAATGATAATGATTTTAATAATAATATCACTACTAGTACTAATGATAATGTTAGTCTAGTGCTATAACAATAATAATAATGGCAATAATAATAATAATAATATTAATAATAATAATGATAATAATAATAATAATTAAAAAAATAATAATAATAAAAAGAAGAAATTTCTAGTGAAATTATTCCAATACTAGAATTAAAATGTGAGATACCACAAATATTTGTTGTCGTCCCCACAACCAGTCCTATAAACGTAATCTTGCTTGCAATTTCTATGAAATAATACATTCCAATCTACAGGGTGGTCTAATTAACTTGTTATAATGAGAAATATTCATTTTTTCAATATTTGTAGCTAAATCAAGTAAAATATCACCAAATAAAGATATAGAGTTTTTTTAGATTTGTTTTTATATCCTATCTTAACTTTTATATCTAACTGAAATACCTGATGGATTTTCTTTTCTTTTTTTAAGAAACTTCATGGTAGATGATTAAAAATTCATAAAAAAATAAATAAATTATGACAGAACGAAAGTAAAATTAAAAAAATAAAACTATAGATGTGTAAACCTCTATTAGTTTTGAATTTTGTTTCCTTTTAATAGGAAATAGTTTTACCAATATGTTTTGATTCACAGTTACAAGTGGACACCCTACTCTTTCTTTCAAAATTTCTTGCCTACCACTTCCGTTCATTTTTCCTTTTGTTTTTGTTTTGTTTTTTTATTTAATGTACGTAACTTTTCCCTTTGACTGTTTAAATTCTTAAGGATTTTAAAAGTGGAATATGTTTTCTCCATCGCTTAATTTTTAAGACATGACAGCCCGCCGTTCAATCTACCAACTCAAGCATTGTTTAGGCTATCTGATGGCAGGAAACCGAACTGTTGGAAGCCTTATTTGAGAAACCAAAGTGTAGTACTTGTTCTAAATCAATATAAACCAGTTTGAAAGGAGACACAATCGATATTTTGGTGTAGCACTTTTTTTTTCTTAAAAAATGCCAAGCATTGACGCTCCTTACGATCTCATGGAGTATTTATTTACCTATCAGTTATAAAGAGTGAAATGGATGGTAGAAGAGCTAAAAGGCATTACGCAAGTAGGTTTCTGTATGTATGATAAGTTCAAGTGCATTCCATTCTCTCCTCGTCTGCCGTTATTTTTACACTGAGTTCTGTTCAACACGCATTTTGATATTGTACTCCACAAATTGCGATTTGTATCATTTAATTACAAAAGAGTAGTAGTACCATGTCAACCCCTTGTGGTAGGCCATTAATGAGACCTCACTATTATGGATTATTTTCGTTCACCAGACTATTATAATTTAGTATTTTTTTTGTATTAATTAGGTGGGAGCAATGATGAGGCTGAAAAAATATATATAAATAAAAACTAACAACGACAACTTCATCAGAAATCTCTTGAATAGAGATTTGTAAGGAAAGTAGTACAATTAAATGGAGAGGAAAAATGTGTTAAAGGTTTAGATTCCCACTAAATATTTAGGGTTCACCAAAACCTGTCTCTGTTTTGCCACAAAATAACTTGCGGTGTGTGTGTGTGTGTGTGTGTGTGTATGAAGAAAGAGAGAAAGAGTGATGCCAGGTAGATATTTAGGTTTCTCGAGAACCTGCCCTTATTCCGCAACGAAAGTAGGTCCACTTGCAGTATATGTGTATGTGTGTGTGTGTGTGTGTGTGTAGAGAGAGAGAAAGAGAGAGAAAGGTTGAGTATTTCGACAAGTACTTTTCTTTTTAAAAGTAATTAAAGTACTTTCGTTTAAATAAAACGAATCATATCTTAAATACATCAGAAAAGATTATTTGTAATTGTTAGGAATACTTTATATTTAAATAAAATAACCATCATTTATTATATTAGAGTAAGATTATAATATGTGTATTTTTATTTTAGTTCTCATAAAAAATAAGAACTAATTGTCCTTGTTTCCGAATCACTGAGTGAGATGTTAAGTATCAACATTGAATAATTAAAATTAGTGAAGAGATTCTGCAAACGTATGTCCCAAGCCAGCAGTTATACGAAGAGAATACAAAATTTTGGCGCAAATTTCTAATTATTATGCAAAGAAATACCAATTTTATGAAAATCAATGCTTTATTTAGGCCTTTGATTGTAACCTACCTTCAGGTTTATTTATAATCTCGTAGCCTTTTTACGAGCCGATGAATAAGCACACGTATATACGCTTTGATTAGCTTTGAGAGGAGATATAACGTTAAGATTTTAACAGCACTTAACGGGGATCCAAACAAAAGTTATTACTCCTTCGCAAGAAGTTTATAAGTATAAAATGTTTATTAGTAGATTAAAATTAATGAAGAATATAGAGCTGCTGTAGGTGGGTTGCTAAGTAGCCTCATTCATCCGTCGCATCGTGAACAAGATCCCTCTACCGGACGGTGAAGTGCACATAAAGATCAGAAAAACATTTGCTGGTGAGCCTCGAAAGCAACACCGGTAGAAATATCGACGTGAGGCTAAACCTAGGCTTTACTATGAAATTGAAAGCAAAATTTAATCACAGAAGTGGCTTCGTAAGGGATCAAGAACACCTTGATGAAGTTTATCTTCTTTGCATTCAAAAGACAAAGAGCAGTTATGAATTGTGTAAAAATCAAGACACAAACTTGTATGATAGTGATTTGTGGCGCTGGAATCATCTAGAAGAGTAATGGTGGAAAATAATCATATCAAATAACTACTATATTTTCGCCTACTTGTTTTGTGGTCATTTTGTCGATTATCCTTATATACTATTGGAACGGAATTTAACAACCATTCATGGATATAAATATTGTAAGAGCACATCTGTTGCTTTATACGCCTGTGGACAATTCGGATCTCGTGAAACTTGATTTTTTGATAAAGGAGGATACGATAAAGTGATTTCTGTGCTTTACCTCCCCTTCTACAAAAGTTAGACTTATCAAAAATAGACTACTGATTCCAACGGGAATTCGACTAAAAAGTGGAATAAACAAACAAAAATACGCGGCTATTGCCAAAATACAGTAAAAGTGAGCAATGTTAAAGTTGATTAGCAGTGAATAAGTGCCCAGTGGTTTGCCTCAAACTAAAAGCTTACTTATTTACGAATAGTTAAACCAACAATAACGAAACAGTGCTCACCTAGTTCCCAAAAGTCAGCTATAACGAAAATAAGTGCAGATATTACGACAAAAGTGAATAAATACTCTGTGCGAAACTAATTACTACCCCTCAGTGACTAGCTTATCGTTTCCCCAAACCTGTAACTCTTCTACGTGTGAAAAATTTAATTTAAAAAGTCGTCTCCTTGCTACGCTTCCACTAATTTAGTGCCTTTTCCGAATTTGCTTCGAAAACAATCCAAATCGAACACAAGTGTAAATAAGTTAATTTAATCCAAAAAACAAACAAACAATGCCCTGATCTCAGTGAAGCTAAATCCAAATAACTGAGCAAAGTGATTCAACTAATTGGTTGCACTCGTATATGTAAATAAAAGTAGAACATAAACTATAAATAACATCAAGAATAATTTCGACAAGTCAGTCGGTTTATGCGCAAACATATAGAAGAAAAACAGGAGTGAGGTACGTGGACAAGGACAGATATTATTTCTCTTTAATCTACTTTCCCTATTCTACCTACACCCTCTCTATCCCTCCCCAAAAAACCCAAACCCTTAATTGGCTTCCCTCTTAAATGACATTATAAAATACCTTGCTCCGTTACCCCCCCCCCCAACTACACATATAGTATGGTATCTTCTTCCACTCACTAAAGGCCTACCAAAATGAAAAAAACAACAAGGATGCCTCTTTAAGCCTTCACCAGGGAAAAACCTGATAGAGAGAAGGTATTTTCCACAATATATACAGAGCTAAACATTACGCTAATTACTCGTAGATTAATCGACACCCTTCAAGGTTATGCTGCATTATGCCAAAACTAAAAGGACATCGAAACCCTAACGACACAGGGGGCGGTGAACATACTTAAAAATATTAGGCTGGCTCTCCAAATTTCCCCCAAAATTCTCACGCATAGAAGCGTGATTTGTCGGTACCTGGACCCATGGGTCGGGTCTTGCGATACGAAGGATATAAAACGGGAGATTGCAGCCAAACACAGTTGGGCATCGGCACTAGAAATAGTTAAATTTAAAGACTATACCCATGTCTTTAAAGTAGTGTTTCACGACACGGGTATGGCACAAAAGGCAGCTGAGACAGGTCTACTAACCTTTAATATGAAAATCACTCCCGATCAGATAGAGAGAGAGAGAGAGGAACTCAAAGAAATACAGATATGTTTCAAGTGCTACCAAATAAATGACCACCCCACAAGAGATTGTAAACAGAAAAAGGTAAAATGCTCTGAATGCAGTGCCGATAACCACAATTGTCGGAACTGCAATAACGAAAGGAAAAAGTGTCTGAACTGCTTCGGCCAACACCTAACCCTCGCAATGACATGACCCTTTAAGAAGGACTTAATAAAAAAGAAGGAGGAAAGAAGACAAGCGAAAGAGAAGAAGAATAACACCACTTATGCCCAGGCTGCAAAAGCATCACAGGCAGAAGCAGCTATGAATAAGACTCTGCTCCATGTTGAAAATGAGAACTCAACACAATTATTGCATGTATTTACTCTGCCCATATAACCAACCTATCAAGGCCAGGGACCTTTAAAACAGAGCTAAACATGATGCTGAGGAATACCGGGATGCCACAAATGTGGTTTCCTAATAACCTCCCATCGGAAAGGTGCTGAAAGTAAAGCTTGTCGAACCCTCTCAGACTCAACCACCTATTGCTACAGTACGAAGCGCTTCAAGTTATTGAGGAGGAAGGCTGAAGCAATTAAGTATTTGAAAAAAACAATGCATCAGAAGTAGAAACGAAAAATGAACAGGAACAAAAACTGGAAGAATACTCAGAACGGGCAGCCAGAGAACAAAGAAGGTCGAACAGCCAACAAAGGAAAAGTTCTCCTACGTCTTCCCCGAGGAAAAAACAACAATTAAGAGCAAAAAAAATAAATTTAAAACTATACGCTACAGAAAAAATACACGACCAATCCTTTGGTCGTGAATTGAGTTCGAATGCTTAATATTTAGTAATTCTATAGTCATTTATATGATATCAGGTTTCAAGGGGGGAGGTTCTGAAAAAAAACCCGGTATCTCAAAAGTGTGGCCGTAGGTTATTATGATTTGGGCAGGAATAAAATGGTTTTTAATGAGCTTTAGTTTGATATGTGGTAATCTAACGTAGTATAAAGTTGAAAAAATGAATGTGTTATCCTTTTAATTCTATGGCTGCCTAAACTCAGTAACCCCTCCGCTCTTGCCTCCTAAGGCGTAGCCGTGTGTACTGCCATTCATAACTTAGTTCTAACTATGCCTAACGTTTGACAAGGCATAAATCGAGGCGGTTGGGAAAACAGGTTTGTGGACAAGCCCACAGTGGAACCTTCCGTCATACGCACCTCGGACAAGAGGTGAAGCGGTAACCATTGGGAAAGAGTTCTCTCTATCCCTGATAGACCGCAGTGATCATAGAGGGACATAAAGTCGTTCTCTATGTATGCCGGACGCAGCCTTGATAACCAAACTTCAGGAGGGGCGGCACCCCGGGTGGTGAGAGTTGATTCAATCACCACCCTTCATCAAGTCCGCCATGAGCCATCTTTTGGAGGGCATCCCTGGGACCATCACCTCATTCATCCATCATCTTCACCCAGCCCAGGTAGATATACCGACTACGCTAAGGATTGTGGGGGCGGGGGGGTCCTTCTCATTTCTCATCTCAAAAATTTAACATACCTTTATCCCAGGCAAATCAATAGGTACAAAGAAGAAGAAGGCTCTAACAAGCCAAACTGGACTACCGTGAAGGAGGGAAGGAGGTCGTTCTTCTCCTTTTCCCTGGTAAGGAGAAACCATCTCGGGAACAGACACTGAAGACTATTTACGCGGACATTGGAGCTATACTCTTAAGATTAAAGGACCAACAAAATGGATACGTGGCGCTCTGCAATACTGACAAAGATCTTGACCTCTTTCTAAGTGAAAACGCAGCAAAAAAACTGTAAAAGATCGGCCTCGCACCTAGAACTCCACCTGACGTACAGGCAAAGAGGTCAGTCATTTGCAGGCACCTCGGCCCTTGAGTCGATGAACACATGGCAAAGGAAATCAAGGAGTAACTGGAAAAGGAGCAAAACTCGGCAAAGATTGATGACATAATCAAGTTTAAAGATCAAAATGGAGAAGATCAAATCCACGTCTTTGAAGTTATCTTTAGATCAACGGAAATAGCCAAAAAAGCAACGGAACATGGATTGCTCGCTTTCTACACCAAATATTTCTCAGATCAAATAGAAAGGGAAACATTTGTCTCCGTGCAAGTCTGCTTCACATGCTACGCCCTCGACTAACATTCAACTAAAGATTGTAACTATAAAGGAAGGGTATGTTTTGAATGTGCAAGCCAAGGACACAGGTGGTACGAATGCAGGAGCACAGTAAAGAAGTGCTTGAATTGCAGAAATGGGCAGAAAACTCTAGCTATGACTTGTCCAATAAAGAAAAAACTAATTCAGAAGAAGAAAATTGAAAAAACACGGGAAAGAAAGTAGGAAATATACTTCCTACGCCGCAACTACTGCAAACGAAAATGCCACAACACCTTCCTCACAGACCACACCGGTAAACCTTAAGGGAAGCAAGAAATCGGACGTAATCCTTTGCATAATGCACGCCCACTTCGTGAATATAGTGAAACCAGGCTAATATGCAAAGGAACTCAACACCATGCTAGAGAAAAACGGACTAAAAAAGATGTGGTTGACGGAGAACCCAACTTCGAGCGAGCTATAAAAAATTAATGAGTCTTAAAGATAATGCAGAAAACACAACCCCTGAAGAAGACAAAAGTGAAATGGACACCGACTCTGAGGAATAATCTACCAAAGAGGAAACCACAAAGACGAACTCTGATAATACAAAACCAAACGTGAACACCCAGGATCTTAACATCAAAGTTTACGGATCTCATACTAACCCAATACCCAAACAAAACAAACAAAAGGAAAATATTGATGGACTAATCAAAGGAAAATACACATGGGAGTATGAAAAAAACGCTAACGAGACCGAAGTTGATAATGCACTAAAACAGGGAATGATCCATATCGCCCCAGAATCGTGCTACAACATCTCAAAAGGAGAGTTCAAAAATAAATGAAATAGACGCACTCGATCTCCAGGCCACCCAGAAAAAAATAAAGTCAGGAAGAGACCTTAAATAAAGAAACCAACATGGATAAGTACCAACAGAAAATTAAAATATTCAGGCTGAATGTAAACGGATGGCAAGAAAAACGACTGGCCTCTTCAAATATATTAAGAAAAGAAGATCCAGATCTAATTACTATAACCGAACACGGTATTAACACAGAAACGGATACCATAAAAATCCCAAGCTATAGAGTTATTACCACTAACTACACCTAAAAAAGATATGATGGTGTAGCAATTGGCGTTAAAACCGGAATCGACTTCACTAAAATAAACGACTTAGAAGAGTCTTATCTAACCGTAAACATAAAAATGACAACAGAATATCTGGTCATAGCGGGGCATACTGACCCCCAAGATACCCGTACCTTCCAATTCTCAATTTCCTCAAGCTCTTCTGACGCCAGGCCTCAAACATACTGACCGGAGACCTCAATGCAAGATGCAGGGAGGCAAGATACACAAAAAATACAAACGGAACAGGTAAATCCCTCCAACTTCTAATAAAAAGAGAAAGAGTGTGTAGGGAAGGAACAGACTTTCCGACTTATGCAACAGCCCGAGCCTCAACTACCCCACACATCATACTTAAAAATCAAAATTTTAACCTAAAGCACCACACAGAACCAGACCCTGCATTCCCATCCGACCATTTAAGTATGATAACCACCATTTCAACTTCACCCATCCAAATTAAAATAACACGAAGAAAAGCTACCAGCAGAACAAACTGGAATGGTTACGAAGAATACTTAAGTACATTAGAAACTGGATCCCTAAACAACCAAAGAACAGAAGAAATTGAAAACCAACTAAAACTAATCACTGAAAAAATCGTTGAAGCGGACAGAATTCACCCCCCCAATAATAGAATACAGAACCCTACCTGCTCTCAGATAGAACCATGAAATACAGGAAAAGATGGAAGAATTACAGAATTTCACAAAAGAAATTACAGAAAAGTGTACTAATATGGAGAGGTACCGAAGACTAATCGTAATAAGTAGGCAGATAGGTACTCTTATTAAAGAAAAATCAAATCTAGTATGAAACAATATAATAGGCAAAATGGATGTTGAAACAGATCCGAGGAAATTCTGGAGAGATTACAGAAAACTACGAGGATCACAACCAAAAGAAAAAAATAAAACTAAAAATACAGGACTGGGAAGTGAAAAAAAACGAAGAACTCTAGGAGCACTTCCAAAATCACTAAGAACAAATATTCTCGATATCACCAGAGGAGAACCAAGAATATGAGATGGAGCACCACGAGGAAATCTGACAAACCCTAGAGGCGCAACAAGAGCGCTCTGCACCATACAGATACATTGAGGAGGAGAGCTGCTACTCCTTGGGGGAGGAAATGCCCTTTTCAATGGCTGAATACCAAACAGAGTAGACATAGTACTCTGCGATGTTGCTAAAGCCTTCGTCAAGGTGTTGTTGCCCGAACTAAAAGCCAAGATCTGCAGCCTTAACCTGCAACTAAATGTTTGAAAAACATTATGCAACTATCTGGATGAAAGAAAAGCCGTACTACAAATAAACAGCCAAACAGGCAACAATATTGACCTGCAAACGGGTGTCCCACAGGGAGGATGCCTCTCTCCAACACTGTGCACTGTTTACACCAGAGACCTTCTCCAACCAACCCACGAATGTGTAAAGTACATCCAACTAGCGGATGACATCATACGTATAATTACCAGCGACAGGAAGAAGCCCCGAGACATAGCTCAAAGAACAGCGAGGGAAATAAAGAAACTGCATGACTAAGAAAAAAGAAACAAAATTAAACAAAAATAAAAATTCAAATTAATACCCGTAAACAGACGGAAAACAGCTTCAGTACGGGTCGATGGAGAGGCATATCCTACTTCACGGAAGGGCGTGTCCTCGGGTCTAAAACTAACAACAACAGGGTACACTTGCCACATAACGCATAAAATCATCGAAACAAAAATTACCATGTCGGCGCTGTACAGATTAAAAGAACCTATCTAATAAAAACAAAAGACAATTATAAAATGCCATAGTTTGTCCCAAGCTCTTTTACACAATAGTACCGATGAATACGTTAAGTAACTCACAATTAAAAAAGGCCCAACGTATTCAAAATCAAGCCACAAGATTCATCGCAAACTCAAAAAGACAGGATCGCATACCATCAGAGGAACTCTATCGAAGAACTGCAATAGAACCCATAAATATAACCCTACAAAAACGAGCAACGAAAGTGTAGGAAAATATAAAAAACATATGTCCGCCAAATGAAATGAACCGAATAATAGTACCGGAAAATGAAATCCGACGAATACATTACAAACAACGATTTAACGGAAGCCCGAAAAAAATGTTATATAACATCAACCCGATCTATATATAAAATACAAGATTACCGAAAGGATAAACACACCGAAATAGAATCAACCGAAGGAAACTACCGACTATATAATCAATATGAGAAACCGAAATATAATCAATTGAATAAGATTATACAAACAAAATGAGAAACCTGATGAGTAAAGTAAGAGAATTATTGATAATAATAAAGAAGAAAACCACATAAAAATTTAATAAATATATATATATTTATTAAATTAATGAAATCCGTAAATATAACCCTACAAAAACGAGCAACGAAAGTGTAGGAAAATATAAAAAACATATGTCCGCCAAATGAAATGAACCGAATAATAGTACCGGAAAATGAAATCCGACGAATACATTACAAACAACGATTTAACGGAAGCCCGAAAAAAATGTTATATAACATCAACCCGATCTATATATAAAATACAAGATTACCGAAAGGATAAACACACCGAAATAGAATCAACCGAAGGAAACTACCGACTATATAATCAATATGAGAAACCGAAATATAATCAATTGAATAAGATTATACAAACAAAATGAGAAACCTGATGAGTAAAGTAAGAGAATTATTGATAATAATAAAGAAGAAAACCACATAAAAATTTAATAAATATATATATATGTATATATATATATATATATATATATATATATATATATATATATATATATATATATATATATATATATATATATATATATATATATGTATTTAAAAAAAAAAAAAAAACTGACTGTAAAAAAGCGAAATAAGCACAACAAAAAAAAACAAATGTTCAATAGAGCAAAAGAAAAGAAAGGCTCGAATGGTAAATATTCAATTAGAATCACACATCAAAAAGAAAAAAAAAATCAAAAGAAAAAAAGAAGAGGAAAGCGTTAACCAGGAAACCTGGTACTAATCATTATCATCCTCACCTTATCTCCCTCATCGTTCATCCTACACTCTTACATCCCATCAACACACACAAGTTTTACACAATGTTTTCTATCTATCATATCCTTCTTTCCACATTCTAACTTTATGGTATCTTGAATGTTGTAGAAACCTAGTTTTTTTATTTCCGGTAAATGGCCGTTAAAATGGTCTCTTGAGTAGCGTTCCCCTAGCATCCTAAGTGGAAGAAAGAATTGTATATATTTTTTAAGGGGTTCGGGACAACAAAAATATCGTATCTTATTCCTTTGGCGATTTAAATTCTTCAATTTGGCTTGATTACAGTTTTCTTTTGAAAGGCTCAGAGTGCAGACTGCCTAGAGTAGTGGAACTTTATGTTTCTGAAACCTTATCCCGTTTAACTCTTCACAAATTGCGTCTCCATTTCGAAATTTATCTCATACAGTCTCTAAAGTCTAGGACAATATACTCTTTTTGCTGTTTACGGTTATATCTTCCTTTAAACATTTTCATCTTCTGCCACCGCTCTCTTTCACAAACTCATCCCCAAATCACACTGCCCTCACTAGTCCAGTTGGGTTACGCTTATTATATTTAAAAGCATCAGATAAATATATGTTCTTATCTATTTGTGTCTTTCGTATAATATTGAAAACAATTAGTTTTACTATCCTACATTTGGATACAGCAACGTCATCGATAATTAAGAACAAAAAATTGAGTTGGAGAGGTTTTATGGTATTTTTTTCTAACAACAAAAAAGGTTGTACCATTTAAACATTCTGAAAAATCTTTTTGAGCGTCTATAATCACCACTCGGATTCACTTTGTTGCGTGGCTGTTAACTATAACTCAAAGAGAGAATATCGTTTGTTTGAGTAAAAAGCGACTGTATATTTTTAAATTATGCTTACAAGTTTGAATAATTTAAGAGGCCAAAAGCTAAAAGTTTCTTCTGGAAACACCACACGATTTCTATCATAAAAATGTAGAAATTAGTAACATGGTTAATAGTGTTAGAGTAACACAGTGCAAACGGCAAACCTGATGGGTTTTTTTCATTTTAAGGTTTAGGAAAACATTAACTTAACCTAAAACTTGAGCATAAACTAGAACATAAATTAGGTAATGGTCTAATAAAAAATTCATTTATAAAATGGTTCAAACGGAGTAAATATATCTAATTAGTTAAATACCAAAACTGATAATTATTAGGTTGGAAAGAAAGTTCCCGCACAACCTTTTTTAATAGTTTATTTATTTATAGATTTAGATTTATAGATCTATTTAAAAGTTTATTCATTTATAAATTTATACAGGGTGTACGAACTAGGTAGTCTAGGTCACTATGCACTTTTAAGCGAGGCCTAGGAAACCGTAAGCGACTATACAGTAATTAATGCGACACCTTATACGAGGGGCGGTCAATAAGTTTTGCAATTTGAATAAAAGGAAACGAGATATGAGGAAAAGTGTTTTATTATTTTTCAATATCACTACCCTCGACTTCAATGCACTTGCGCCACTTGTCCCTGAGGCTTCGAATTCCCGACAACAAGAAATCTCCCGACTGCTGTTCAATCCACTCCTGGACGGAGAGCTGGACATCTTCATCGTCCCCAAACCGGCGTCCACGCAGTGCAGCCTTGAGCTAGCGGAATAAAAAGTAGTCGCTAGGGGCCAGATCTGGACTATAGGGGGGTATGGTTGAGCTCCTTGAATCCGCACTCACGCAGGGCAGCTTGTGCAACTTTGGCTTTGTGGACAGGGACATTGCCGTGGAGGAGCAGGACACCGCGTGTCAACTTGCCGCGCCGCTTCTAACGGGTGCACTTCTTCAAGCCAGCCAGTTGCCAGTTGCTCGGCGTAATATTGGCCTGTGATGGTCCTTCCACGAGGCGCATAGTCTACCATCAACACTCCCTCAGAATCCAAGAAGGTGGTGGCCATGATCTTCCCGGCTGAGGGTTGAGTTCGGAACTTGAATGGGGTCGGAGAGCCCCTGTGCTTCCAGGCCATCATGCTTTCGAGCTTGGTCTCGGGATCCCAGTGATGAACCCACGTTTCATCACCTGTCACTATGCGTGACTCGAATCCCACCCGGTCTTGGTTGTACAGGAGCAGCAGCTCCTCAGATCTTTGACGACGTTGAAGTCGATCATGGGGCGTGAGGTTTCTAGGGACCCAACGGGCAGAGACCTTAGTGATGGCCAAATTGTCGTGGATGATATTGATAACAGTTCCATGTGATATTCCAAGTTCTCGCTCAATTTCTTCGACCTTCACCCATCGATTTTCGAGGATCATTCTCTCTGCACGGTCCACATTGTCCTCTTTAGTTACGTGTGACGGGGCCATCTTCAGGGGACTCAAGACCATGGCGGAACTCCCAATTCCAGCGAACAATGGTTGCATAGGAAGGGGCGGTGTCAGTGTACACTGCAACCATGCGTTCATGGATCTCTTTTGTATTCTTGCCTTCCTTGGTCAAAATTTGATCACTGCGCGATCAGCTACTGCTTATTAAATAGACGAGTCATGAGCGTGCGGCTGCAGGTCCTGACTTGTCATAACTTGTCCTAACACCCCCACAAACAACCATCTCCCTTCCCCTGTTTTGCCCTACCGATTTGCAAAACTTGTTGACCACCCCTCGTATGATATGTAAAGATTTCAAAATTAGCCATCAAATGACTTTATCGTGAACTAAAGCGTCCTTTTTACATGTATGATTAAAAGTGCGACCTAAATGCTGCCCAAATGGTAACGTCGTATCAAGAAAGCAGTTGGAGAAGACAAAATAAGTGTTAGCACAGCCTAGGATGGTTTAAGAAGTTGCAGCTTGTCCAATTAGATCTTCAAGATCAGCCAAGTAGTGGTCAACCCTCACTTATTGACAATGACCGTTTGTGCGCCTGTGTCACAGCTGTTCCGCATCTAACTTCACGCGAGATGGCTAAAAGTTTAGCTTAAGCCAAACAGCCATTTTGCATAATTTCAAGGAAGTGGGCAAATTCAGCAAACTGGACGTATAAATTCCATGTAAACTGACCAAATATAACCGTCAGCCCCGCATAGACTCTTTAATGTCACTATTGTGCAAGAAACCTCGTTTTGTTTGGCTGAAACAATGTGATTACTGCAGATGAGAAATAGTGTTTACACTCGAAAATGGCTTGTAAAAGAAGCTGGACAGACAAAGTTCACCCGCACAGCTTGAGGCAAAGGCCGACGGACATCAAGACAAATTTAGGATTTGTGTCTAGTGGGGTGTGAAGGGAGTGATTTAATTGGCAATGTTGGAACGCAATCAGTCTATCGACGCTCATCTATACAGTCAACAACTGAAAATATGGCAGATGCAATTCCGCAGATACGACCACACGCTGCAAATCAGACATGGCACCAACAGACTATCATCTCTTCCGGCCACTGCAGAATTTCCTGAATGACAAAACATTAAAAAGTGATGAAGAGATAAAAACTGCAGTAGAAGACCTCTTTGAAAGCCAATCAGTTGAATTCTACAACAAAGTTTAAAATATCTGTGAACATACATATGTAGGTAGCTCTTTGAGACCAAGAAGAATGAAAGGGATATAAGTGGTCAGAACTTATTTTATAATTCCTTTTCATCGATATATATATATATATATATATATATATATATATATATATACAAGCCATGGCTTCACCACTCGCCCCTTCGGGGGGAGCTTGCGCTCGCTATTAGCCCTCCGGGCTTTTGACCTTCAGCCTCTTTGATCTTTCAAAATGATTGTGATAATCTCTTCTGACCTCAACTCCATTTTCCCATACCCTCTCATCACCCTATTTCTCTACCCCTATCATGTCAACTAATCCTGCTAATACCCCATCCGCTCTCTTCTCCACATTCCTTTCCCCCTATTCCTCCATATGTTCCCTAACTATTTTACTCCTCTTAGTCCCCCTCTCTCACCTTATTTCTCTGATACTCAATAATTAAAGATATTTTTCTGCCACAATATAAGAATTCAAAACAATGTTTATCTCGAGTTAATTACAACATCACTTTTTATCCCAGGCAATTCATTAATAAAAAGTCTTACATTATTTCCGAAGGCATTTTTTTTTTCAGAGAAATGGTATCTCTGATGGTATATAAATGGTGTTCAAATAACTTGGACCGATTTTAAATGTGAGTTAATTTTAAGTGTCTAATGAGTTTTTTATTTTTATTTTAGATTTAACAACTTCAGTCTTTGGCAATTTCAACCATAGAAAGATTAATAATCGAACAACGTGTTAAAGTTATCGAAGCCTATTACAAAAATGGACGTTCAAACAGAAACGCATTTCGGGCACTTCGCGATTTTGGGGGGTCAACATAATCAACCAACCAAGAGTGCAATTGGGAAAATTGTTCGTAAATTCAAACAAACGGGGTCGGTGGCAAATATGAAAACGCCATTGCGTGCTCGTTTACGCCGTTCAGCTGAAAACATTGCTACAGTGCGCAAGAATGTGGCCGAAGATCCAGACACCACTATTCGTCATGCGCGAAGAAATTGAACCTCTACACAACAGAGTTAGATTGAATTTTGACAGAAGATTTGTCTCTACACGCTTAGACAATTCAATTCACACAAGAATTGAAGACTGCTGACCATTTGAAACGCCGTACATTCGTCAATTGGGTGCACGAGCAAAGACAAGCCGATGATGATTTTTCGCAAAAAATCACCTTTAGTGATGAAGCCCATTTGCATCTTGGTGGATTCGTTAATAAGCAGAATTGTCACATTTGGGCTGTTGAAAATCCCAGGAAGATTGTTGAAAAGCCACTGCATCCACAAAAGGTCACTGTTTGGTGTGCATTTTTTGCTAGCGGAATCATTGGGCCGTATTTCTTCGAAAATGATGCCGGGAATTCTGTTACGATGACAGGCGAGTGATACCATGCCATGATAACCAACTTTTTATGGCCTGAATTTAATTCTATAGATGTCAACGATTTGTGGTTTCAACAGGACGGCGCCACATGCCACACAGCCAAAGCAACAATGGCTTTATTGAATGAAAAGTTCCCAGGGCGCATCATCTCTCGAAACAGCGAGGTCAATTGGTCACCACGATCGTGTGACTTGACGCCTTTAGATTCCTTCTTTTGGGGTCATCCCAAAAGAAAGGTCTATGCCAACAATCCAACAACAATTTAACAGCTGAAGGATGAGATAATAAGGCATATTGGTGAGATCGAGGAGCACCTATGCAGAGATGTCATCAAAAGTTTGACCATCGAGTGGAGGAGTGCCGCCGAAGCCTTGGCGGATATTTAGGCGATATTATTTTTCACACATAATTGCCATGACTCAAATAACATGATCCAATAGTGAAATCAATAAATTTTCACCAATAACACTGTTTTATTTACTGCTAACTTCGATCTTTCTTAATGGAACACCCTTATATATATATATATATATATATATATATATATATATATATATATATATATATATATATATATATATATATATATATATACATATATATATATATATATATATATATATATATATATATATATATATATATATATAACCATTTTCTGAAATTCTTATATTGTGGAATAAAATATCTTTAATTAATGATTATATAATTGGGGTGAGATCACGCGGAAGAAAGAGAGATGGGGAAGAGGGACAGGGGGAGAGAAGGAGGGGGGTGGAGAGGGTTAGGGATAGGAAGAAAGGAGAGGAGAGTGAGGGTGATGAGATGGTGAAAGAGGGAGGGTGGAGGTGAGAGGGGGGTGGAAAGATGGGACAAATGAGGGTAGAGAGGGAAAAAGGGGTAGGGGAGGGGAAGAGTGGAGAGTGGAGATAGAAAGCAGGGTGAGAGGGCGAAGGACGAGAGGAGGGAATTACAAAGATAGGTAGAAGGATGAGAGTAGAAGGTCGGAAGGTAGAAGGATGGGAGTAGAAGGTCGGAGGGTAGAAGGATGGGCGAGAGTGAGGGGGTAAATGGGGAGAGAATGGGGGAGAAGGGGGTGGCAGGAGGCGGAAAGAGGGAGAGGGGATAAGGAGTGGTAGGAAAGTGTGGACGTCTCACGTTCTTAATATATATATATATATATATATATATATATATATATATATATATATATATATATATATATATATATATAATGCGAAAGGGATTAGTTGGTTTTCTGGGTTGTAACAATACTCCACCTTTGCTACATGATTCGAGTTCGTTCTTGAGGATATGCAACCAAATAAGTTCGCATCTGGATTTTTATAAACGATTTGATAAAAATAGCTTTATTTTGGAATTTGAGATATTTTTGATGAAGGGCTCGAGCTTGGTGAATCCTATCCCCCAAATTGGACAGATCACAACGATGAAGAAGTGTGTGTTCGACTGTTTCTAATGCGAATCTGATCTCATGAACATAAGGTCTCTTTTTTATATGAGTAAGAGATGGCGGGCGCGACCCAGGAGAGAGAGAGAGAGAGAGAGAGAGAGAGAGAGAGAGAGAGAGAGAGAGAAAGATAGATAAAGAGAGAGATGATAGAGAGATAGAAAGAGATGAGAGAGAGAGAGAGCGAGGTCATGTATTTAAGGAATTTGACATAGATGTCGAGAGAGAAAGATAACGAAGTTGGAAAGCAGAATTATTGGTGTTACAACTCAAAGGCAAATGAATAAAGCTATAGGAGTCTTGTTCCGTCGGAGTTTAAGAGGAGTTGAATGGAGCTCATATAGTCGCTAGACGATATCTAAGTGTAAGAAAGAACGAGTACATGAGTGTGCACAACTTTTGTGTATATGGATCACTACAAAGTTCAACCAGGCCTTCTGAATTAGGAAATATAGCAATATATATACAATAATGATGATTCATTGGTATGGTAAATAGAATAATAAAAGTATAAGGTAAGATGTGCAATAATTCGCTGCTTAAAAATGTTACATCGGTATCAATTTAACACATCAAGCATTATTAAATTACCATGATGATTTAAATACCTATACAGAACAATTAGGTCAAATTTGTATAACGGGAATGATAATAATTAAGTCGGCATTTAAACGACAAAGCCGATACAAATGATACACTCTAGAATATCAAGCGATAAACTTTGAAACTCGGTGGTCAAAAGGTCATTTTTGTCCAGCTGTAGATCACATGAATGCGAGTTTGTCATTACAGTTTTGGACGTACATAAAAGGAACAAAAGTGCGGATTGAGTGCACACATTTTCTCTTAATAATACAATAAGAGTAAACATGAATATATTGAATTTGAAAAACAATTAGTTAAGTTAAACAAATAATTTGATGGACGAAATAGTCGACTAAACTGGCAAATCTTGAGTGAATGAAGTGAAAACTATACGCATTACATAGCTTGTGCCTTGCAAGTTGACTAAGCTAGTCTGTTCCTTAGATGAGAAGCATGTCACTTTAGCAATATTCGGATGTTAATAATAAATTAATAGTGCGTTGCCATAGCACGAGTTGAGATGAATAAATTAGTGGCACGTTGCCATATAACAATGTGAGTGCAATAAATAATTTATGTGAGTGCGAATAAATAAATTATAATGGATTAATGCAAAGTGAAGCGCACAGATAATTCAACGATCTAACAAGTGAGCTATAGAGGGGGTTTGCGACCACATCTGCGGTTGTAAGTTAAATTGTCGAATTTGCTTCACTTATTGAAGAGTAGTGTGATTGAAGATGGTAGAGTTAGGCGTTGCGGACGTTGAGCCTCCCATTGAGTCAATTTGGTGTTTCGATGAGATGAATGTGGCTCCTTGATGAAAGGTTGGATGGAGTCCATGGTTGTACTTAGATTTATTGAAAAAATTTGAAGATGACTCCAGAAATTTGATGGTTTAGTAAGATGATGAGGGTCACTCCTGTCGATGAAGATGATTTTTTTATTTTTTGAGGTCACTCCAGGATCACTACTTGTAGCGAGAGGGGTTGGTGGTTCGTTGATAGTTTGATTTATTGTGGCGGGGTCACCAGTTCCGGGTTGAAACAACATTTCAGCTCTGCTACATGATTTGAGTTCGTTCTTGAGGATATCCAAGCAAATAAGTTCGTATTTGTTTTTTTATGAACGACTTTATAAAAATAACTTTATTATGGAATTTTGAGATTTTTATAATGAAGGGCTAGAGCTTAGTGAATCCTATGCACCGAAGTAGACTGATCACAACGATGAAATAGTGTGTGCTTTACTGTTTTTAGTGTGGATCTGATCTCATGAACATAATGTCCCTTGTTTTAAATGAGTAGTGAAAGTGGACGCGACACAGGCGAGAGAGAGAGAAAGAAAGAGCGAGGTCGTGTATCTAATATATTTGACAGAGAGGTCGAGAGAGAAAGATAACGAGGTTGGAAAGACGAATTATTGGCGTTAAAAGTCAAGGGCCAATAAATAATAGTTATAGGGGTGTTGTGTCGACAGAGGTTAAGAGGAGATGAATGAAACTCACATAGTCGCTAGGCGATATCTACGAGATATCGCCTACGAGAGAAGCTTGCGCTTTGCTTCGCTCGCTACCAGCCCATCAGGCTGTTGGCCTTCGGCCTATTTGATCTTTTAAATCGATTGTGATCATCTCTAGCCCCCTCATCTCCATGATCTCCTACCCTTTCATCTCCCTATTCCTCTACACCTATCACATCACCTACTCTTCCCCTTACCGCATTCCTTCACCTATCCCGAATCCTTCCCCCTTTCCTCTTCCCTATCTTCCCTAATCCCGTTACCTTCCTTCCCCTCCCCCCTATCTCTCACTCTTTTCAACAGCGGGGGGAGAGGGTGAGGATGGGGGCATTCATAAACTAAGCTAAAATTATATTTAAAATTATTAAAAAAATCACGTTCTAAAATATACAATTTGACATCGCCTCCTCCTCTCTATCCCGCTCCCCTCTATTCCCTCCCCTCTATCCCATCCCCCACTATTTATCACCTCGTCCATAACTCTCTTCCCTCTCCCACTTATCTCCCCTCTCCAACACTACCCATAAGAGAGAATAAGGTTTAAGGATATAAGAGATATTTGGATAAAGATGGGAAGGTAGATATAGGCGGAAAGAGTGGGGGATGGGAAGTGCAGAGAGGAGGAAGGTGCGTGGGAGAGAGGGATGGGAGAGTGGGAGAAATAGTGGGCATATATAGTAGGGGAAAAGGTGGAGTGTGGGGGAGAGTATGGAGGGGATAGAGAAGGTGAGAGAGAGAGAGCTGGAGTAGAAAGAAAGAGGAGTTAAGGAAAAAGGGAGAGGGGGAAAGTGGGTAGATGGAGATGTGGGAGTGGGAGGGTAATAGAGAGAGGGGATACAGGGTTAAGGGATAAAGAGTTTGGGGAGATGGATGTGGGATGATAGGGAAAGAAGGATGAAGGGAGGAGAGAGAGGGAGGGAGAGGTAGAGTGGGGGCATTTGGAGAGGGAGGAGATATATGAGGTGGAAAGGGGAGGGTAGAGAGAGGGGAGAGAGTTGGAGGAGAGGGAGAGAAAGAGAGAGGGGGAAATGGAGTGGGAAGAGGGTGTGGGGTAAGAAGGAGGAAAGCTAAAGAATGCATTGGAAATTCATAGCAGTTTACTTGACCACTTAAAAAATATACAAAATATCACGTTCTGAAAATATAAAGTTAGGGATATATATATATATATATATATATATATATATATATATATATATATATATATATATATATATATATCCTTAACCTTATAATTTTAGAACGTGATATATTATTTTTATTTTTATTTTTTTTAGTGGACAAGTAAACTGCTATGAATTTTCAATGTATTCTTTAGCCCCCTCACTCCTTCTTTCCCTTCCCTCTCCCCCCTCCATTTCCTCCTCTCTCTTACTCTCCTCCAGCTCTTACCCCTCTCCCCCCTCTCCCTACCTCACCTCCTTACATATTTATATATATATATATATATATATATATATATATATATATATATATATATATATATATATATATATATATATATATATATATATATATATATATATATATATATATATATATATATATATATATATATATATATATATATATATATATATATATATATATATAAAGTGATGTGACACAGGTATTTGCAAACTTTGTTCAATATTTCTGAAAATTTCATGCTTTCGTTTGGTTATATATCCAATAAGGGAACTTAGTAAATATATATTTAACAGAAGAAATACAGAAATACACAAAAGACAGATTTCTTTGTATATAATCACAAGTGTTAATCGCTCTCCCACTCTTGCTCAAAAGTAGCTCCAGATGTGATTCTCCTCTGCCAAAATGTTAAATTTATAAATAATTTGCTTCCAAGATATATTTAAATGGATTTACATAAATTACATGTAAATATCAATGTACTAGTACTTTTTACATACCTACTAATTACTTTTATCTGACCAGATAACTTTGACCTATAGTTTAAGGGTCCCATTTTTTATTTTTTTTACCAACTGAAGACTGGTTCATCTTAGATAACAATGGCTTCTTTTTCGCCTTATAATCTCTAACCGCTTGATCTTAAAGTCTCCTTTTAACTGTTCCAGATGATATTAATGAACTTGGAGGTTCATTGACATACCAAGCAATTTCAGAAGATAGTTTTCTTCTATTCTCTAGTGAGCACAAATCAATGATATATCTTCTCTAGATATGGTAAGACGTTGTCTGCCACTTTTCTTCCTTCATAAAAGGTCTCTAGACATCTTTTTTATATTGGATTTGAAAAGATATCTTGAAAAAACTTTTTTTTAGCAATATCTACTCGCGATAACCTTTGGCTATAATGAAGTTAGATTCGTGCTTTTTGTATTTCTGTAAGTCGTTTTATTTTACTCATATTACTTATTTCTAATAATATTGAATACGAAATAATTAAAACTTTAAGCTGAAACAACAAAAATATTAGTTAAATTCTGATTTTACAAAACATTACGTTTTATTAAGTACATATCATTCCTTAAAATACTAAATCAAATAAATTAATAAAATGCACATTAATTTCTTACATATTATATATATATATATATATATATATATATATATATATATATATATATATATAAAAAATGATATATCTTTTATTAAATATGCTAAATATTTAAATATGTGAGGGGTGCTTTATACTTTTTTTGAAGGTTACATTGTAGAGTGCCGAGAAGAACAACCGAGTGGCTTAAGATCTTCACTTGAATCACTCTCTTCAGAGACTCAAGATGTTGCAGTGGATTCGCCACCTGCTAACATTGGTTCGGGGACGCAACTTGCCTACGCTAATGTCAGTCTTTATTTTTTCTTCCGTCTTTTTCCTACACTTCTCTATCTACAATGGTCTCCAGACCCGGGATGGGGAGCGTTACACTTGAATAACATTTCCAAACGTCGTTCTGTTTATTTCTTCAAAACAGGCTCCGCTTCTAGGAGGTAACTGTGTAGCGTAAAGAGAAGTGTAAACGAGTGTTGTAAAAGCTTTGCTTGAATTAGCCTTTTTTGAGATTTAGGATAGGCAAGTGTATTAGCCGTTGGCTAACCAAAATTGAAAATCGTCGATTACCGTCACATAAAATGACATCGTTTATATTGATTCAAAAATATATTTAGCTTAGACAACGGTGTAAATAAAAAAGAACGATGCCATTTTCTGTAACGGTAAACAAGGATTACTAGAGGGGAATCAATTGATACCCTCCTTTTGGGGAAAGTGATAGAAAGATTCTTTGAAAAACTCATTCCTGGAAGGCATGATGCCTGGCCCTTAGGACCTGATGCAGTGTCGGATGTCACCTTCGGCATATATATATATATTTAGAATTTTTGTTCTAGCCCATAGGCCACCAATCCAAACGGATGAAAATGGTATTATTTTTTTAAACGCTTTCTGACATTATTAAACAAACTTTATTGTTATATGAGATGACTTTAATTCTCTGAATCTAGAGTGTTTCTAAATGAAACGGAAGACGATGCAAGAAATTGACCTTTTGAGTTTATAGGTGGTAATTTCTTCCATCAAAAAATTTGACAAATTGTCACGTAAATAGAATATCCTAGAATTAATTTTGTCAATTAGGGAGATTCTTAGACAATATATACTGGGGCGAGCACGAATAAAGAGATGAAAGCATAATTCTATTCAATCCATCGTATTTAAGAATAATTGTAACGATAGCTCTCATCTTATCCATAAAATAAATCTATTAATTTCTATCTTGTTCTTGACAGCTTAAAACATTTAAATTGTAATAACAATTTTAATGTTGAAAAGGTTCAGGCTGATATTTGTCTTAAATTTTGTTCATATATTAAAATGTAATTACCAATTTCTGAGAAGAAATGTCATTTTGTTTTTTTGCATCGATTTGAACAGTTAGAAGCATTTTTGTCTTTCTATTCGTGCTGTTCCGCTCAAAAAGAATAGCAATTTTAATTTTCGTGTTGTTCACGCTAGCTATCATGCCATTTTTGCTCATCTTCTGTTCAAATTCTATACTGATTAAACGAACGTCATTGTGACCCTTTCCGTTAGTTAAGAGGCCTCACCTCCTTTGCGCATAATTCATATTTGTAATATATTTAATTCTTTTATTGGTACGGTGAGGTTGTTAGTTTGGTTCACAGGTACATTCGCTTTTATATTTTTTGTTTTCGTTCACGATAATTGCGATCCTGTGAATATTTGAGAACGTCATTAACAAGAAGGCTCGTGACATTGCGTTTCCCCTTCACATTAAGCCAATCGCACTAAGATATCTGAATCGGCTCGTTTTCAATTGATAACATAGATGGACTATTGCAGGGTATAACCTTCGAGGGAAATTGAACCTACCTTAAGATTCCTAAATTTTACCCATCCGACTGTTTAACGTACTTAAATCACTATTGTATCAGAGCTGTGTTGGGTGACCAGGGCACGATCGTTTTCATTTTGTATCCCTCTGTTGAGATACAGTCTATATTTACTCCTAGAGCAAACTTTTGAAGCAGGTTGGTGTCCTGATTCCTCGTCTGGTCACGGGAAAATAGTGGTTTTAAGGAATGTTACGTCTGTCTCGGGCGAGGGATCTGGGAGAATTGTGAGAGTTTAGCGATTATATTTAGCATTCATTTTCGACTATAAATAAAGATTTATTCCACCAGAGATCTAAGGATTGCAGCATAAAAAACCAGGGGCCAGGGATAAATAGCGAGATTTAAACGTCCATAAGGGAACTTACTAAACTCTATAAAAATTCAAATAAAGGCTATAGTATCCAGAATGGAAACCTATTCCTTTATTAGCTTTATTAGAAGTGCATCGGGCCGTTCTAGGATACCGAAAGTGTCCTTAGTGATGGTTCAGACAACATAATCAAAACTTAAAATGAACCTTTTGCGAATGTTTTTTACGTCAAAATTCAAATAATCTACGTATAATACAATGCAAAAAAAAATAGTTTTAATGAACACCCTAATCGTTGAAATATTGACATAAACTAAAATGAAATTAGATTTAATATTAAGAAATGGAATTATGTGATAATTCCTTAGCTCTGCTTCCCTCCTGTATTCATAAGAGAAACGGATGGAAATTTTCGTGCAATTCAACGAGGTCGCACTGACATAGCAAATAACAATTAATGGGAAAATCCATCTACTCCGTTTAGAAGTCACACAAAATAATGAGGTCTGGCCCTAAATGCTTTCATCAGCTGCGTGGGCCTTTCAAGCCTCACAACTTCGGGCTAGAGATATCTGTGAACATTGCCACCCTCTCCAATCAAGCTGTGGCACACTATTCCGACTTGGTTGGCACTTGGATGTGACACTCATTCTGTTCTATCATTGAGGTCACACTAGTAGTATCCTCTTCAGATTCCTCAGATTGTGCACTTTCCAAGGATTTTTACTTTCCATAACTTTACGTCGGAGATCACCTCGCCATTTTGCAATATTTGTTTCGGAAATATAATACTACTACCAATAATAATGATATAATGCAATGATCTTTTTTTGGTGGTGGCAGGTAGAAGAATGTCAGGTTGGTATTACACATGTGTGACCCGGTTGTGGAACATGGGGATGGATTCTTGTTTTCCTCACAGATAACTTACATTAGTGTGTATGTTGGGAGGGGTGGAATACAAGTTCGTAGTTTTGAGTATCCTTCCATTTAGAATTAGGCTTTTTCGCTATCGTCACATTTTTTACCAGTTTTCATTCATCTTTCTCATCCCCTATTCTTTTTTGCACAGAATATCCTCTTTCGTTACTACGAGTTCATTCATATACTTCGATTAAAATAATCTCGCCACCAATGAGTAGGATGAGCATACCAATAAATACCACCTCTCTCCAAATGCTATTATCTTTTATATTTAAATTAATATTTTCTCTTTCATTTAACATCTTATAAAGCTTTTAGAAATTTATTTATTATCCATATTTTTTTATTTGGATTATTATTTTACAATATTTCACTTTTTTCGTTTTTGTCAACCTCGATATCAAAAGTGGCGTTCCTAAAGATTTTGACCTCTGATTCAAACTCTCTCTCCTAATGAATAGTGATATTCATCAGCATTATTTTGTTCTTTGAAAATCCTGCTGACCTTTTTCAGGCATCTTTGTTATGTGGTTATTTAACAATTGATGAAGGGCCAGAGTTAAATCCAATGACTTTCGCTCCAAAAAAACTACTGAGGCTATTAAACACAAGAATCAGGTGATCCATGAAGGGAGATTATTCTCCATCAACGCCTTCGCGTGTGACAGGTTGTATAAATTCATGGTTATCTTCGTTATACATCCGATCGCCATCTCTACATTGTCGTCCTAATGCAAAAATGCTTTACATTCGATGAATTCTATCTCAATCCAAGGCTTCGTTTGGAAATTCTCCATCGAGGCGTTGGTGTTATGGTTGTTTTTTCATTCTTTTCCTCGACGATTTATTTACTGTTTCATTGCATAGTCTTCAGGCAATGGCAGCGATATACTAAAAGAAAGGGTTTAGGAAGAGAAAAAAGTCCTGAAATCACTTTGTAAGTTTATCTTGGACAACTATTGACTCTTTAAAATGGGAGAGCAAGAATAATAACGCAAAAGTAATGGTTGATGCAGAAGGTTACAGAAGTACGAAGTGCCTTCAAAGATTATGAAGGATCGTTAAAAAATAAGTTTTTAATAAAGTTCGTATAAAACGGAAATTATCAAAGACTAAGGCGAGGAATTTCAATTTTTTTCCTTGCAAGATGAAATCCAATGGCTGTGTTTTAATATTTATACATAGGAAGTTATTTGATCGATTATCAAAGGCAAAACGACAATTTTAAAAGGGGCTTCATTTGACGAACATGACCTTTGTTAAAAGTGAAGCAAAAACCAAATTCGAATTCTTGGTTGAGGTGTGTATAATAGTGAAGTTAATTATGCTTTGTGGTATTTCCCCATAACATATGCTGTTGTAAGAATTTATATTTATGCAATAAGAAACGAAATTTGATGCTTTGTCTCTTGTTATTTGCCATTTTCTACAAACTTTATGAAACCCCTTTGTATGTATAACATCCTTTACTTTTGCCATTTGTCATTGCTCTGCATACATAGCAAAGTGGCACCAAGAGAACTATTCTTTGCCCTTAAGCATGTTTAATGCCCACTTCGATCCTTCTGTTTTCTTGGACTCTTAATTTAGAAATACTTTTAGCGGCTGCCTTGTCATTTCTAGGGCATCGTAACTTCACACAATTGCTGATGGAGGAAGGATAGGCTATGTTAAGTTATATCTGCTTGGCTTCCATTACACGTTTTCGACCCTCCTACATAGAGAGAGCCAAGCCGCATAGTGACACCAATAAATGTATGAGTATAAATTGACTTGCATTTCTTCTCACCTTACAAATAATACTCATTTTCCTCGCTTTATTTCGACTGTAATTAATCTATCTAAATAATGCTTATAAACTATACTTTGGAAAATATCTTTTTAAAAATGGACAGATTGTTGGTCAAACTTAAAAATAAGGCTTCTAGCGACAACTAAGAACTAGAAATCACTACTTGTAACGTAAATTAAATAATAGTCGAATTTAAGGATGAGGGGACAACGTCCTTGGAATCACAGCTTGATTGCCCTACATCGTCTGACACAAATTTTCATGAGTGCTTTAAAATCTGTGGGAGCCCTTCTTTGTTTAGGGTCATCAAGAGTGATACAAAAATTCCTAATTAGCCTACTACGGCATAAAATTACCTCTCTGGTGTTATGAAGATTCCTTTGACTATTATAAAACCTATTAATAAATAATGTATAAATATAATTGGAACACCTTCAGGAAGATAAACAAAATATCAGTAAACCACGAAATTTATGTTTCTGTTGCAATCGAGCTCTAGAAGATATATCTAATACCATTAAATTAAATTTAACAAATAGTTAATTATGTACCAAACTATTACGTATTGCCAAAACGTTTTATTGTCCTGTTTGAGGGATACCATTAATAAAACTAGTAGAAAATAGTAGAGAATTAGACAACGGTAGACAAAACGATACGTAGAGATTTATTTCTCTATAAACCAGTCATGAGGAAACTTTTTGGTGTCCCGGTCCACAAAAAATTCACTTTAAAAATGTTAAATTTATGAGCATAATTCTAATTCAAATAAACATATCATTTTTTAGAACGTTTAACACCTTCCTTCTCCATTTTCTGAGTCTAAACAGGAGATTTAAAATAGGTGCAAAAGACGACCTGGGAGAGAGCATTACTTACTCTTGAGCACTGGGGTCTATATGGCGTGTCGCTAATCCAGGTTCAGTTGTAGCAGGGGCTATTGTCCCTGCTATACAATCCACGCTTTGTTGATCCTTGAAATCAATTAACAAATTTTACAATATAAATTGGATTTCTGAAAAGTATGTCCTTTTAAATGCCTTGATGTACCGGGTAGAAAGGGTGGCTGTTCTTCGGGCCAAGAAGAGCTCTTCCGTTCGTTCGTGAGAAAACCCAATTACTACCGTTCTTCCTGGCCCTTCCTCCACTAACGAAGACTGGCCTCTAATATCTTCTGGCTTGCCATAAATTGTCATTTTGATCTATATGTGAATTTCACTATTCGTTCGGGGACCCTGTTTGGGGGTTGAGACCAGGGCATGCAAATCTGCTTATGCTAATTTCCTTTCCCTCACATCCTTCTATTACCTCTGTTTATTATTTTCTCCGTCTCGGCCTTTGCTGAGACTAATGCGTTCGCACTCTTGAGTACTTGAGTTCTTTATGTTCGTTGTTCGAACAAAGTTCTAATGGCTTTGAATGGGTGATTCTAAGTATGTTAATTACTTACAGGAAAAAAAGATGAAATTCAGAATTAAGCCTGTTTAAGAAAGGCGAAGGGCAGTTATGTTATTTTCTTTTTCCTAAGGGTTATTGCGCTCATTCGTTAGGAACTTGGAAAAAAGAAACGAAAACCAACGTAGGCATTTCCACCACATAAATTGAGAAGAACAAAGGATTATAATGAAAAGAGCGAACGTATTTAACCCGAGTAGTCTAAGGGAAGAGACTACTTGGTGCGTTTGGAAAGGGGTGGGAGTGCGACTCTTCAGAACTTGCCAATAGATCAGGGCGGAAGGGCACCCAAGAGCCCATTATGATGTTGTCACGACCAGTGATTTTTCATCATCTAAGTCTTTTCTCACTATTCTTGTCACTTCTTTAATTCTTTCTTATTCATGTATTTTTTTCTTTTTATTCTTTCCTCACTGAATGAAATTCCTCGTTGGATTATGCAGTCGTCTTCCTTCTCTTCCTTATCCTAGATCTCTCGGAAGACGATCTCAGGTTCGGAATTCGAGTTCGTATCTTTGAGCGCGAGGGTCTCTTTTGCGGACTCTTGTTTCAATGTGCGTCCATCCATCCCAAAAGGGGAGGGGAAAGTACAAAATTCACGATGGTTGCGCACACTCCTAATCTCAAGCGCCCCTGGTAGTCTCGTCTTTCTAGTAATCGGTCTGAATACCCTCACTCTTTTTTCCTTTCCATGGCTTCATAATTTCCTCTACAAATCTTTCCCTGTACTCTTCAAGCCAAGCATGCCTTCCTTGGTCTTACACTCTTCTTCTTTATTTTTTTCTCAGGATGTTTGTCCTTTGCCTTCACGGTAGGAGCAACCCCATCCCTCCCTCCCTATATCATTAAGAACTCTTTTGATTTGAGACTATCCTCCTAACCCTTTAGACCACTGGAACGCATGGCGATTGGGTGGGATTGAATAAAATGGGGACCTTAGTGCTACGGGAAATTCTTTATTCGCCTCAGCTTCCAAAGGGACCTCACGAAAGACCTACGGTACCAATTTGAGCGTCTTGAGCATTCTTGGAGTTCATATCCCCACATGGTCCGTCAAGATCCTCAAATGATCCTGTTAAAAACTCGGCAGTCACTAGTTTTACCTATTGTTCTTCGTTCATGGCGAATAAAGAGGTGGCTATGCCCTGGTAAGATGTCACCATGAAGGGTGAATTAACATTAATATCGGGCAGTATAGAACTGCTGCACAGACATCACTCCCAGAACACTGTTCTACTTGGTTCTCGCAAATCTCCACATGGTTTCAATGGCAAGATTGGGTAAGAGATGTGGCTCGCTATAATCAGTAATTTATGTCCTCCGTGGAGTAGGGTTGGGGATTACTATTTTCGGCGTTGATGCGCATCGACGCTAACTCAAAGAAAAAATAGATTAAGAAGATTGAAGACTATTTGTCATCGAGAATATCCTACTTGGCATTTTAATTGCTAAGTTAATTCGTGTATCCGTGCCGAGATATGGAGCCTCTTATCATTCTCCACAAAAGTGGGAGGGATCCGAATAACAAGATATTCATCCTTTTTATATATCAGTACCCATTTGCTTCTTGTTTTTTATTTAGACCAATTAACTTACATTTCGTTCAATGCGATATCAAAAAATAGCGTCAAGTGTAGAGTGTTAAATCTGGTACCTGCGGCATACCTTCTGGGTCCCAGTACTGCGGTAAGTCTAAACTAATTTGAAACTATCTGCATATCCTTATATACAGCTTCAATTCAGTCTAATTTCGTGAGTTACTCTAAAAGCCTCTTATCATCTATATTTCTTGTCAAGAGGCTCTTTTCGAAAACTAGTAGCTGGCCAATTTTCATCCATTAATCTCTGGTATGGCCAGATGGTGAGTTACTTCCTCCTTCTTGGCTTCTATTGGAGTGGTAGTTTCTAATATGCTGGCATTCTCACAACATTTCTCCCTTTCTACTGCATCCGTCTTTCTCTTCTTTATATATCATTTCACGCCCAAGATCAGGTGGTATGCTATGTGGAGAAATGTTTGGCCATCGGACTTGAAAGGTGGTCTAGAATAGCACCCAGCCAGTCTAGCCGGTCCCATATACATACGTCCGCTCCAGATGAGATGTGGGTCAGGTGTTTATAGGTTGCAACTCATGTGATAAAATGGTTCACATAGCAGATGATGAATAATAAAAAAACAATTAATGATGGTGAAAGGTTTTCCCTTTCATCTATTTCTCCAGATAAAGGTGATTTTCCTCTATGTATCATCTTCTCTCTGTGAGCCACCCTCAAGCAATTCATATCTTTCGTCGAGGTACCCCTCCCAGTATACACCTCAGAATCCGCTCCCGAAATCTAATAGAGGGGGAAGAGATTCCTCCGCTCCATTATAGAGCAAGAAATTCGAATGGATCCCATGAGAGAGACAAATAGTGGCCGACCAATCTGATGTATACCTGAAATGTTTGATAATAGGAGTGCGCGTTTCTCAGGATTAGGTTCAATAGATATAGCTGTGCATCCCTTTGGTATCGCTGCACCGGCACCACCGTAGCTTCAAAATGAACCTAGTGAAGTGTCCTTTTGGGGGTGTTATCCTCTCGGATCCTTTGGTCTGTGAATGTTGCAGTTGTGCTCACCGAAGCCCCCCTAAATAGTTTTCCATGCGAACTGCCTCTAAGCTGAGCGCAGTTCCCAATCCTCGGATCGAGTGGACGTCCCCAAAGAAATCATGGCTTAATGGGACTGACCCTCAAGCTTGACCTTACTTTTGGGCTATATCCTGTTAAGAAAATTCAGTCACCTAAATGGAAATCGAATACAATATAAAACCAGTGCCGATCCAAAGGCAATACTGGTGCATTTAAAACCAGTGCTGATTCAAAGGCTATACTGGTGCAGTAGTGGGTATCATCAACCAAATACAATATAGGGAGCATCAGAGTTCCAGGACTGAAGAAGGTGGAGCTCATCTTATCATGTGAATCAACATTTACCAGCGAGATTCTTTAAAAAAACTCTTCTGTTCATCTGCCTGGTGATCGTTAACCAGTGATAACAAACATAGATGCCAATATCTGAAAGCCTTTAGTCAATTAATTGTGTAAAATTTCTAAGTGAGGAAGGAACACGTAGCACTGAATCGAGGAGGTGTAAAATGTAAATGTATGTGTAAAATGTAGATATTTTTGCATTATCAGCAAAGAACAGGACTGTACATTTTAATTCATTCACCAAGTCATTAATGTAAATAAGAAAGAGTACAGAAAAACAGGGTAGCATCGAGCAGACGTGCTTACAAGCTTTCCAATTTTGTCCTAATTTGTATGCTTTGTAATATTTTTTGAGGCTGTACTTTGATTACTGTAAAATTTTTGTCATTTGTAATCTGTAAATATTGTAAATATAAAATTTACGTGTGTACATAATTTGCGGTAATCTTTGACTCTTAAGTGACTTGAGGGAAAGAGTAAATGCTAACAATATAAATTTACTTTGTTTAAAGTAAATTTAGCAATAAAATAATAACTTATTGACTAGTAATATTGAAGCCAAATAGTGTCATCTAAGTTTTTGGTGTTCATGGTGCATTTTAGTAATCCTCTTTTATTTAGAATTTCAAAGTGAACCGTGAACCCATTGGTTATATGAGAATTAATTCCTCTTTCATGTTCTCTTTAAACTTTCTCAATATCCCTCGCGTTAATTAAAATTGTAAATTTTTAACCATTAAAAAGCCATTTAGTAGCTTGCTTTTAGCTAAAATTCTCATATGACTTTTAAACGGAATCCTGTTTGCCTGTTGTGATTGTTTGAACCTTAATTTGTTTAGGTTTATTTTTAATATTTTTTATTTTTATCATTATTATTATTATTTAATTCACTTATTTAATAATTCAGCTATCTAGGGTATATTTATTTATGGACAGTATGGAGGTATAGTGTTAAACTTTGATGATGATTCTAAAATAAATGAAGCAGTGAATAAAATTGAGAACGTGAGTGGACTTGAAATGTATAAAGTTAAAAAAATTCCCCCTAAAATCCTAATATGTTATATCACAAAGGAGGAAAGCGAAAATGAAGTTCTAGAGTACTTTATATGTAAAAATAATTATGTAAATAGTATTGATGATATTGATGGTAAAATTGACCTGGTAGCAAAGATGCCTGCATTGGTTGATACTGTACATTACATCATTAAGTGTCTTTCAGATGTGAGGAAGGTACTTCCTGAGCATAATGACATTAATTGTTTAAAATGGGTTCGATATCATGTGATGGCATGCTATTATTGTCAAAGGTATGGTCATGTGGAGAAGGACTGTAACTATAAAAAGAATGATGATTCTGTGGTTTGGGAGAAATTTGGGGATGAACATAGAAGTAAGGATTGTAGGTCTGGCTTTGGTTAATGTAGTAATGGGGAAAAAGGTAGTAGAAAGTGTAGCAAGTTATACGGTAAATAGTAGAAACTGTAGATTATTTAAATTATAAATTAAGAGAAGAAAAAACATGACTGATCATGGATTCTAAGGTTATAAAATGTTGTGTAATAAATATTCAATCTATGGGAAACAAGACTATTGTGATCAGAAAAGCAATTGTGGAATATGATATTGATATTTTGGCAGTAACAGAAACATGGTTAAGAGAGTCTGGTACCTTAAAAATAGTGGAGGTGACACCAATTTCACATAGTTTATGCACATTACTAGACAGGGTAAAATGGGTGGTGGAGTTGGCATATTTGTATCAAAAAGGTGTTCTAAAATCACTATGAAACCAGGCAATGACTCGCCACCTCTCCCACCCCCACCCCCATACGGGAAAAGCTTGCGCTTTGCTACTAAGATTAAATTTTAAAATCTAAAAAAAAGCAGCCATGGTTAAATTATGGTTAAATTTTTAGAAATTTTCTGAACTCTAAACTAAATTACCTCCCTTTCAAAATATCACGTTGCTAAAATATAGTTATAGAAGATATATAATAATAAATTTTCTGAACTTCACCATTTAAAATTCTTTGGGTTTTAAAAATAAACAAAATTTCGATACTTATATTTATTTCTCAACTTCACCATTTTGTTTTTTGATATTATAAAAGAATTATTACAAATAACTTTGATAAAAAAAAACATAAGCCATAACCAAACTCAGATGAAATTATTATCCAAATACTAAAAAAAATTCCCCTTCTTAAATTATAGAGTTAGTGATGATTATGATGATGATGATAATGATGAAGATAATGATGATGATGATTAGCCTGGCGTGACAAAATCTGTTTATTATCTTTGTGGTAATTTAAAGACTACCAGAAACAAGTAAACTTGTTTTCATTGATCAGTTTAAATTATATCTAGAGACTATGGAAGGTGACTTAAAGAACACTTATGTGTTGGGTAATTTTAACTTGTGGTTGGATGATGTTAACGATACATTTTCTAAGGGGTTTATTGAAATGCTGGATGGATTACACTTTAAGAACAAGGTAAATCAAGTGACATTTAGGTCAGGACATATTTTGGATTTAGTAATATACGATAAAGAGTTGAAATTTATATATGATATTGAAACAGAGTCTGATTTTTCTTTATCACCATTTCATAAACTCATACTATTCAAATATACTAAAAAAGCGACAAAATAAGAAAAGTGTTTTGTTTAGAATTAAGACAAACTTTAGTCCAAATGTGTTGGTTGATAGAGTGTTGTCATCTATGGGTGAATTTGATAATGCTCTCAAGTACATGTGACCTAGCAGCACCTGATAGAATGGTAATTGACTGTCTCAGTTGTCTTTTGAACTCTTTTAAGAATAATATGGGAAGTAAATATAATAAAATGTGTCCGGAAATAGAGAAAGATATAGTTGAAAGAGAATTTACTCCTTGGTATAATTCTAAAATAAAGAATGCTTTAAAACTTAGGAGACAGAAAGAGAGGAAATGGGGAAGATTAAAAACAGGAGAATCTAAAAATGAATATACCTATGCAAGGAACTATGTAAATACATTAATAAGGAAATCTAAATTTACTTACTACAGATATAAAATAATTCCTGCAGGTACAGGTATGAATAAGCTTTATGTTCTGTTTAATTTTTTAACTGATTATAAAAGACAAACTAAATTACGGGAAGGATATTCTGAATAAATACTTGCAAAAACTTTTTATAACATCTTAAGGAAAAAATATCACATTTAATAACTAATTTTGGTAATGAAATGAGTCATTGTGGGCTTTTCATACCGGATGCCTCATACGTAAAGTTAACCATTTTTGCTCGGGTATATGTCATAGTGATAGACAGCTTTGTAAAAAGAGTAAATAAAACTTATTGTAAAGTAGACCCTGTCCCAGTCTCTGATATTTTGAAAGCTGAAAGGTTTTCGGACTTTGTATATATTTTTTCAAAGATTGTAAATCTGAGTATTACTGATCAAGAATTTCCTGAAAGTGAAATATTAGCTATAGTTAAGCCAACATTGAAGGGTTCATTGGACCATCAGCTTCTGCAGTCCTACAGACCATTGTCAAATCTGTCATTTTTCTCAAAGATAATTAAAATTTTTATTTTAGATCAACTAATGGATCATTTAAATAGGATAAATATTTTGACTGATAGTCAATATGCTTATCGAAGATTATTCTACAGAGACTGCTATATGTGCTGTCATTAGTGATCTCTTGGAGCTGATGGACAATAGAGAGTGTGATATATTGATTCTCCTAGATTTCAGTGAAGCCTTTGACACTGTTGTTCATAACCTGTTATAGGAAGACTTGGGTTGTATAGGTGTGGTTGATGATGCTCTTGAATATTTGAAGTCGTACCTTGAAAATAGAAGTTTCTGTGTTCAGGGAAACAATACACTTTCTGATGCTGAATCTCTTGTTAGAGGAGTGCCATAGGGAAGTGTATTGGGTCCCATTCTTTTTTGTATTTATACAATAGAATTGTCATATAGTTTAGAGAACCATGGTGTTAGTTTTAAGCTATCTTTTCTGATAATACTCAATTTTATTTTTCTATATGTAATATTTTGAACACAGGGAAAACTGGGAAGGATCATGACAGACATTAAGAAGTGGATGAGGTCTAAGTGGTTAAAGTTAAATGAATATAAGACAGAGTGTATAATTATTGGTTAAAGACAAATATTCGAAAACCTGTGGTTGTCTAAAATATGAAAAAAAAACAGTATTGAGGTGAACATAAATAACAGTGTGAAAGACTTAGGGGTAATCATTGATAGGCATTTAACATTTGAAAATCATATTAATAAAGTTTCTAAAATCGATAATTATCACCTAAGAAACATTGGTTTTGTAAAGAAGTACCTAGATCAAAATTCTGTAAAAATGTTAATGCATAATTTTGTTATAAATAGAGTTGATTACTCTAATTCATTTTTTTCTAATCAACCTAATTATCAATTAAAAAGGTTACAAAATATTATTAATAGAGCTGCTAGACTAATTAAAGGAATCTCCTTATATGATAGGATCACTCCAGTACTGATCGATCTTTATTGGCTCCCTATTAGGGCTAGAATTATATTTAAGATATGTATACTGACCTATCTTGCCATGAATGAGGGTAGGCCCGTGTATCTAAGGAATTTACTTAAGGATTATGTGATGGGTTCCAATATGGTTGTAAGACATGCAACCGATAGACAGGTTAGTAGAACCTAGATTTAATGCTAGTGTTGGATCAAGGGCTTTTAAATTTTCTGCTCTAAGACTACAATAAGTTACCTGAACATGTAAAAATTAGTGAAAATGTAAACATTTTTAAAAAGAGGTTAAAAACATCTCTATTTGAAGATTGTTATGACTTGGAGGAAAAAAACAATTTGGGAAGAGTATGCCATAAATTGAACTTTTAAGCTGTTATTTTACTGTAGCAACTAACTAACAACTGATTGTATGTGATGATGTAAACAGTGGAGGCCCTGCTGACCAACGCCATATGCGATGAATTTTGGGGCTGATATAAATATACCCAAATGTAATGTAATGTAAACATTTAAGACGCCAAAGCACTTATTTGGACACTTCTACGCGTCATTCAGCCCACCAGATTTAAACGAAATCAGGTTATCCGCTCGAATGAAGGAGTTCAGCTTCTGTCTTGGGTAGAAAAGAGAAGGTATCTCGATATTTGGACAGAAACCTTCTGGTTAAGGTGAACAAAACCATAAAGAGTCCCAAATTGAATGATCTACAAAAGCTCAATGGTGCAACTTTAGATGTGATCCTACACCCTACCTAGAAATTTGTAAAAAGGGTAGTTATTGTCAATAAACTGCTAGAGTATGCCCTTGATGACATAAATAAAGAGCCGGCCGACACGGAGTTACTCACTGTCAAGCATATGAAGGAGAAGAGGGTGTGGTCTCGAGAGCTATTACAAGAATTTAATCAAGTTTGACTTCGACAGGCTCCGTGATTTGGAGCCTGTCGGCTAGTTTCGTTACCGTGTTGAGGTATTAATGTCGTTAACAGGGCGTTGTTATCTTTCCACTAAGTCGATGTGAAAAGAGGAGTAAACTCAAATTTGTTAACTAGCTACAGGGCTGCGCGTGACAAATCTGCTTCGTGCAAGTCAAGTAAATGAATTCGTATCCTACTTCCTCTGATCGTATTCAGCTTCCTCTGAGGATAACGATACATATAAGCACTAAAAGTAAGTCCTGGCCGTCCATACCATCAACAATGATGTCGCAGCCTGTGCGACAACAAACTTCTAACGCCTATCGGGAATCACTCAATATTTGTATAGAAAGCAAAAGATGAGGAACTCCAGTGTTGCAGGAGATCTTGCAGGAAATTAACTCATGAGATGATAGGAGGAAGTAAAAAGCCCGATAGCTACACACCGGTGCGGGGTGTCATATGGGTGTGTGTCTCAAGAGGCACTGGTAGACTTGTTAGTTTCTTATGATGTATTTCAGACTACCGTCATTTTTTGTTTGAACTTAAGTCGCGAGCGGTAGTTTCTGCCTCGGTGCCTCACGTTTCGGCTTAGAGGCTTCTGCCACCGCTTGCTCCAATGTTGGAAGAGAGTGTTGTGTTGCTGTTGCTATGTGGTCTAGAGTTGGTGGCTGTGGGTGGTGGTCTGTGTGGAGTGATAAAGAGGGAGTTAGGGCTGGCAGAGTAGAAGGAGAGGAGTGGTGAGGAGGAGGGCCTAATAAATTGGGTGTGAGATCGATCTTCGGAGAAAACGTGAAGTAGAGGTAGGTGCAAGGTGTATCGTCAGTGTCATAGAGAGGGATGTGAATTATGAGAGAAGATCCAAGACCGTTGTATAGGACGTCAATCATAAGAGGCGGTGTTGTACGGGGGGTTTTGTCCTGGAAGGGAGTAGGAGCTGGGGAAGGAGCCGGGGTAGGAACTGGGGAAGAGGTGGGAACAGGAACTAGGGAGAGGTAGGAGTAGGAACTTGGAAAAGGAATAGGAGTAGGAACTGAAGAAGGAATAGGAGTAGGAATTGGGGAAGGAATAAGAGTAGGAACTGGTGAAGGAATAGGAGTAGGAACTAGGGAAGGAATAGGAGTAGGAACTGGGGAAGGATTAGGAGTAGGAGCTGGGGAGGGGATATGAGTAGGGCTGAGGAAGGAATAGGAGTAGGAATTGGAGAAGGAATAGGAGTAGGAACTGGTGAAGAAATAGGAGTACGAACTAGGGGAGAAATAGGGATAGGAACTGGGGAAGAATCAGGAGTAGGAGCTGGGGAGGGGATATGAATAGGGACTAGAGCAGGATGGAGGATAGGATTGGAAGGAGGGGGGGCAGGGAGGGTGAAGGAGTTGGTAGGAGTGGTGGTCGTGTGTTGTGGCGCTTACGTGTTTGTTGTTTGTGTATGGTAGACGTAGGAAGGAGCTATGGTAGAGTGTTTCTTTGTGCGTCTAGTAGGGTGAATAATACCTTCGGGAAGACAATTTGCCCTAGACTGTTAGCAGCATAAAGCTGGTTAAGTGCCATGGCACGTGTGCGGGGGTCACTCCCCAGACATGTCTTTTGCCACCGTAGAAAGTACGGTGGCCAGGTGTGTTGTAGTGTGAGGGGGGCATGAGGGAGTTGGTAAGAGAGGTGGCCATGTGTTTGCGTGGTTGTTCCCCTGACCACTAACTGCCGTGGCGTAGGTTTTTAGGAGTGGAGGTGGTGGGGCAGTGGTGGTTGAGTTGGATGTGGCGTGAGTGTTTTTTGTCGAGGTGTGTTGAGGCTTCTTTAGTTCAATGATGACGTCAACGTGCTTCTGTTCAACGTAATTTTAACCATTCGGACACTCGAAAAACAGGAACCAGTCAAAAATATTTTCAAACTCCCTTCCAAAGGTCCCTCAAATAAAAAAAATCTTTTGTCTGAAATAAACCCAATTACGCTATCAAATCGACCCGCTCAAATTATAATAATTCTACAACCTAAGGCTCTTATGGCCCCTAATCTGTATTGTAAAATGTGTACAGTCATCCATTCAATGTTAAAGTGCTCCGTTTTCAACACTACCTCTCTTAGGATAGAGAGGTGTTCCAAGCTAAATTTATGCAAAAGGTTTAGCAGTTCTCGGCACCTTTTAGATTCTTGTCCCACTGAGCAGAGAGATTTATTCATCCTTGTAGTTTCTGCCAAGCGAAAACCCATATTTCTGCCCTTTGCCCTCAAACTTTAAAACATGGTGAAACCGCATGTCTAGGAGAGGGCCGTGTGGTAAGGTTGGGGTTAATGACAAATCCTGCTGAAGGTTCTGGTGCGATTCACTTTAGCAGCACAACTTTCTTGCCCCCTTCTCTCACCGTTGACCTTGGTTTGGGTAGAAAGTTTCGACCTACCAGGGCCCTAATGGACTTTGCGTCCCAAAGGTCTTACATTTCGGAATCTCTGGCTATCTCATTGGGTGATTACATGGGCAGGCTTCCGAAGTACTCATGCACAATTCACACTCTCACCGGCTCACAAAACATGCATTTGGGACAAATGGAGGCCGACCTCTTCTTCGGGTGTCAAATTATTCAGGCTTTCCTTTTGGTTAGATATAATTTGTCATTGGACTTTTCGTTAACTAGACTTTACGAATATATACAGACTCTTCGGATCGCTGGGATTCCTTTAGTAGACAGAGAATTTTACCTCTCGAGCGATGTGAAAGATAGCGTCGTGGGGGAAAATTGCCTGCTGGGAGTAGATTGCATCCAATCTATGGGAGATCTTTAAAATAAGATGCAGGGCGGGGATGCATTCTTCTTCTGTGGGCTTGGGCTCATCTAATATAGGATGCATTCTTCTTCTGTGGGCTTGGGCTCATCTCATATCTCATATATGGTGTTAGCTGCCAGCCCTAGCCAGGCGGGGATGGGGACATTTCTTGTACTGTCGGGGGTAAAGGGAGGCGAGCGGCCGACGGACGCAAGCGGTCATCCTAAACCCCCCTCAAACTCAAATTCAAACTTACATAAAACCCAACATTCAAATTTAACTCAGAAGCCATGCCTCGAGAAGCAATCCGCCAGGGGCCTACTCTACAGTCTCAAGGTCAACCAAGATGACGGATCGGAGATAAAATTAAAATCAGCTGTAGGGCTCTCCAATACCGACCTAAGAACAGATGCTTCCATCGTCCCCTATGTCAACACGGGCTTTGACCCTATTCATTCATATTCCCCACATACCCTCAATTTATGCAAGTCTGATACTAATTTAGACGTTGGGTTGGAACATGTGTTTAGCTTGGAATTCCTGGGCATTAAAGATGTTGGAACGGGCTCCTTGTATACGATTAAAATCTCCCAATTTCATAATTCCATAAAAAAGAGGGGTGGGAAGTATTTTGTAGAACTCCCGTGGTACGATGAAATTTTGCCGGAGATTCTCTCAAATTCTAAAGTAGCTTTGGGTATTTTAAACAAAGTCAAAGCGTCCTTAGCTCAAAAGGGGCTAACTGAAGTCTATAATGAAATTTTCGAAGGTCAGTTGGAGGAATGTATAATTGAGCCCATAAGTGTGACCCCAGAGAATTATCACCGCTATATTTGGATCCCCCATAGACCCATTATAAATCGGCTTTCCAAACCACCACTAAAATGAGGGCTGTCCTCAATTGCAGCTTACAGTATATACGTTTGGATCTCCATCTCTCAATGACGCGTCCTATTCTGGGATAGAACTTCTCACGCCCCTTTTTACCATCTTGTGCCTATTTCGTTAGAACCAATTTGTCATTCTATCGGACATCGAAAAGGCATTTCTTCAAATCAAATTAAAATTAATAGAAGAAAGAAATCGCTTCTGTTTTTTTATGGGGATAAGAATGGTGAAATTTTTACCTATTGCTATTGTTCTCTCGTTTTCGGACTTAATTCCTCCCACCTTATACTTAACTACATCCTTAATTACCACCTTAGCTCCTATACCTCAAATCCTTGTAGCAAAGCCTTGAGTAAATAGTTTTATGTTGATAATTTAGTAGTCACTAACTCCAATCCTACCTTCCTCAAAGAAATATATCTAGAAGCAAACAAAATTATGCAACAAGGAGGCTTCAAGTTGAGATCGTGGAACACGAACCATCCCGGTCTCAAACAACTCTTCAAAGACGATAGTAGATCGGAAATTCTTGGCCTTAGGACCAAGCGCGTTCTCGGGTACCATTACGAATTAGAAACTGACCTTCTGTCAGTCATTTCCCCCTCTTTTGCCCTCTTCGCAAAAATTAAAAGACGCATACTCTCTCATATTTTCCAAATTATTTGATCCGTTGGGTCTCGATTTGCCTGTGACAATTAAGGGCTGACTATTGATGAAGAATCTATGATCTAAAAATGTTGATGGGATTCTGAAGTAGGCGAAACCAATGCAAAGGCATAGGAGTCTCTTCTTTCGGAATTGGTGAAGTTGGGGTTTGTGAAAATTCCGCGGTTCGCTTTGGAAAATGACGGTAAAGCCGAACTAAAGGTATTTTGTGATGCTAGTATGGCTTGTTCTGGATTTGCCATCTATGCTTTGCATTCTAAAAAATCCCACCTCATATTTTCAAAATCCAAAGTTTCCCATATTTCCGCGAGAACGCTCTCTTCCTTGGAATTAATGGGCGTCGTTCTTGCCTTTAAATCTCTCCCCTAATTCCTTGCGTCTTACTCTGACTCTTTCAGATCTATTGAGATCTTGGTTGACGCTCAGATTGTATTGTCCTGGATTCTCGATGACATAAGTAAATTAAAACAAAACTCGTTGTTTGTCAAAAATCGACTACAAGATATCAATTTGTCCAAAGAAAAAATTACCTCTTAATATCAAATCGAAGTTTCTTTCGCTTACGTTCCCAATCTTGACAACCCCGCAGATTTAATTACCCGTGGCCTCTCCTTTAAGGAATTCAATTCTAAATTAAATCTTTAGCTTCATGGTCTGTCCTGGTTGATATTGTAACGGGAAATATGTCCCAAGGCGAAATGAAATGCCTTAAGGAATCTTCTAGAAATTTGATATCTTTCCATGTAACAATTCAAACCGAAGTCGTGCCCCTCTTAGCCCATCAAAATTTCTCGGATTTAAATAAACCTTTCCGAATTACTTGCCTTGTGCTAAAATTTATTTTCAAACTAAGAAAATAGCCAGAGGTTGATATTCATTTTGCCACTCGCTTGTATTTGATTTCTACCATGCAACTTCAATCCTTCCCTAATGAAAACCAGTTTCTCGAAGACGCCCCTAATCAAAATAAAACCCCTATTCCTGCCCTAGTTAAAGACATGGACTTGTTTTTAGAACAACCTGGCTTGGTCAGAAGTAAGGGGAGAATTGCTAAATCCAACTATTACGATTATGACGTCATTAATCCTGTCTTATTGGGAAAAAAACATCACTTAACCCTCTCAATATTGCGCGATTGTCATGTGAAATGCAAACATTTAGGGATCGACTTAACTCTTATGATGCTCAGAATTAAGCAATTCTGGGTAACCTTTCCCCGTGCAACAATCAAAAGGATCCTGAGCTAATGCATTACGTGCAAAAGGTTAAACTCCTTTGCTTTTTTCTATCCTAAAATGACAAACTTCTCCGAAGCTCAAATGAATTTTGTCAAAACTTTTAGACATACTAGAGTGGATTTTACCGGTCACCTCTTCGTTAAGCGCGGTGCACCGCAAATTGCTACCCTCCATGTCTACATACCAATTTATCAAAGCCTTTCAATGTTTCTTAAACCTCAATGGAGTCCCAGATTTTGTTTATAGCGATAATGACAAAACATTCAAAATTGTAGGTAAATTTTTGTCCGATGCTTTGCTCTCTAATAAATTTGAAAATCACATTCTCGCCAACACCATCAAACACCTCTTGATTCCAATTTTTAGTCCCAAGTTCGGGAGTGCGTGGGGGAGTTTGATTAGAGTGGTAAAGTTGTGCGCCTATAAGACAATAGGATGGTTCACGTGGGACTATTTCGATTTACTTACTATGATGTCCTCCATTCAAAATTCTGTCAATTCCCGCCCCCTCACATAGCGTTGGTCCAAGAAAGACCTCATACCTCTGTCGCCCAATCAACTTTACTCTCTCTTTTCAAACTCTTTGAACAGGACGACCCTCTGTAGGAACCTGAAACTAACCCACACGAGGAATTAAACAAGCCCTCTCGCACCTAAATGAAAAGTTTGAAGCTTTTGGGGAAATGTGGTATTCCTCATATCTACTAAGATTGCGAGAGCACAGCGGAGACATTTTTCAAAGTTCCTAAGTTAATCGCGTGAAGATGGGGGATGTAGTTTTAATTTTCAGCCTATCCAAATCTGACCCTTCTTGCAGAGGGGTCGCATCCTTGAGCTAATCCCGGGTGAAAACAACAGGGTCCGATTCGGTACCCTAAGGAGAGGGGATGGTCAGGTTTTACGGTACCCCATAAAATTTCTCTACCCACTCTAGCTCTCTACTACCCATTCTGAGTCGACAGGCCCCAATCCAGACTCCAGCGATTTAATAGGTAAGAAAGAGGCCAACACAAATGGGAAATTTAAGATAAGGGATTCAACCAAAAGCAACTCGGTTGCCGAAATGACCACCCCTCCCTGGCCTCAGAAGCGTAAAATTTCGGAATTTCAAGACTAAGAAAACCAACTTGAAATCAGCCACCCTCCTTTCAAACCTTTGCCCCCTTTCAAACCTGCGCCCCCCTTTAAAACGTGCACCCCCTACCGAACGCGCGCCTCCATTTCAAATGCTCAATCTCCTTTCAAGTGTTCAATCTCCTTCAAATGTTCAAATCCTCGCAACTCTTTCAAACGCGCGTTCCCCTTTTAAATACTTCAAAGCAATTACTCTGCAGTGCTCTTCTAAATTTCGAAAACTTTGACAGTTTCAAAATTAATTTTCTTCTGCGTGTGGGGAGGCTGTCAAACAAATGGACCATGCATTCGCGGCGCTATCCCACAAGCACACGTGTGCTGACTTTATTACACCAAGACTCCCTAGGACACGGGGGAATGGAGCATCCCTTCCCCACCCCCTGGGTTCTTTCTCGCTTTAGAGATTGTGCTAGTCACAATTGTGCTTGATCCCGCTTCGTAAACCCCTCCCTCTTTAAAACACCCGACTCGTTTCGTTTCCTTCCCTTCAAAGTACGGTCCAATGGTTTTCGATGGTAAGGTCTCAATTCCAAAGCTACTCAAGGTAAGTACACTTTTCTTATTCCCTGGAGAACAGATGCAGTCTCTCAAATTACTCTCACCCGTTTCATTTAAACTGGGAACTAACGAGGGTTCTCTGAACTTACATCACTTAGAGAATTGACCCTTACTCTTATTTATCGGTTTCTTCTTTCTCTTGCCTTCACTCACTTCATTTCTTGTTTACAACCCTAATACGTTGGTTTCGCGCCTTTCAAGCTAGGCGTTGTGACTAACACTAGTGGCCCCAATGTTTTGCCCAAGATGCCTCCCAGGAAGACCACTTTTAAACATTTCGCCACGCTACTTCTCTGTCGTCTTTAAATCAGACACACCAAAAGTTCAAGTACCCCTATCGGGACAAATGCTCCAAAGGACCTTTCTGCAATGGATGTATTGTACCCCTGAATGTATGCAATTATTGATTGAATGGCCTAATCTGCTTGAGCCTTGTTTGCAGTACAAGTCCATGTACCATGACAAGCTAGGTTGTAGTGTCATAGATTTTGGAGGGAAGCGGACCTCCTACATACCATTTTTGTTTTAATTGTTAGCTGCGTGCTAGTTGGGCTTTCCCTGGAAAACATACTCGTAAGCTGATATTGATTTGATTTTTGTGTAGTTATTGTTAGGAATATTATATATATATATATATATATATATATATATATATATATATATATATATATATATATATATATATATATATATATATATATATATATACGAGGGGCGGTCAATATGTTTTGCGAATCGGTAAGGAAAAAAAGAAGAAGGGGGATGGCTGTCTGTGGGGGTGTTAGGGCAAGTTATGACAAGTCAGAACTTGCAGCCGCACGTTCCTGCCTCCTCTATTTAAGAAGCAGTAGCTGATCGCAGATCGTCAGTCACAAATTTTTCAACAATGAAGAAGGTTGAGCTCCGCGCAGTGATCAAATTTTTTACCAAGGAAGGCAATAATGCAAAAGAGGTCCATTAACGCATGGTTGTAGTGTACAGCGACACCGCCCCTTCCTATGCAACCATTGCTCGTTGGAATAGAGAGTTCCGCCATGGTCGTGAGTCCCTTGAAGATGACTCCCCTCCAGGACGCCCATCAGACGTGACCAACGAAGAAAATGTAGACCGTGTGGAGAGGATGATCCTCGAAAATCGACGGGTGAAGGTCGAAGAAATTGAGCGAGAACTTGGAATATCACATGGAAGTGTTATCAACATTATCCACGACAATTTAGCCATGACCAAGGTCTCTGCCTTTTGGGTCCCTAGAAACCTCACGCCCCATCATCGCCTTCAACGTCGTCAAAGTCCACAAGGCTAGAGTTGCACAAGCTGTCCTGCGGGAGTGCGGATTCGAGGAGCTCAACCAGATCTGGCCCCTAGCGACTACTTTTTATTCCGCCAGCTCAAGGCTGTACTGCGTGGACGCCGGTTTTGTGACGATGAAGATATCCAGCTCGCCGTCCAGGAGTGGATTGAACAGTAGTCGGGAGATTTCTGGTTTCCAGGACTTCGAAGCCTCAGGGACAAGTGGCGCAAGTGCATTGAAGTCGAGGGTAGTTATATTGAAAAATAATAAAACACTTTTTCTCATATCTCGTTTCTTTATATCCAAATTGCAAAACTTATCGACCACCCCTCGTATAGTCAATTGATTAGTAAATTTATTAATAAATTATTATATTATTAAATTTTTATTTATTATTTTTTCGGCCTATGTACCATCGATCCGTGCCGCTCGATTATGACATTGAAATTAAAAGCGACATTTGCCCTCTGCGGGGAGACGAGGGTCCAGTTATGGGAGTTTGATGTTGGTATTGTCTTCAACTTTTAGCAGCAATTTTTTTTTTTTTAATCTTTTTCTTTACTACAACTGATACATGAAAAAAATCAAAATGTCAATCACAAAATAACATTTTAAATATCAAATGTCTAAGAAATTCAGTGTTTTTTAATGAAGGCGAAAATTGAAACATTTTAAACAATAGAATGTCTCCTTCAAAGTGTTTTTATCCGTTTCATAGATCTTTTTCGAGTAAAATAGAAGTTTATCTCTGCCCATTAATTAGTACTCTTTAGGCTTTATATAAAAGCATGTTGAGCCAATCTTCGAGTGCGTCTCTTTATCAAAGAATCTTTTATTGCCAATCCTTTTCTTAAAGACAAAAAACGTGACGTACACGCTGCAAAACTGTTAAGTAAAAAGTGAACTAATTCTAAAGCATCTTGATTTGGTCAACCTCAAAAGAATTACGCTTCTGTAAAGCAATACACAATTACACACTACACGTGTAGTATGGGATACATTTAAATCTATATTTAAAATTGCCTTATTCGCTATATTTGCCTGATTACCTCCTCAGATGAAGCATTATTTTTTTTAGATTCGTTGATAAAGACTCATTCTAAGAGAAACCAATGTTTATTTTTCAAAGCCAAAGGACTTTTATTCAAGAGGCTTAGATGAACTTTTTATTTTTGTTGTAAAAGGTTCTTTGATTTTGTCATAACGATTTGAATCAATATTTTATTTTTTATATTTTTTATCTTATATAAGTTAATAAAAACGAGCGAACTTTATTTAACACCTGTTAAAAAGCATTTGCCTCTTTATATCGATGAAACACCTGTGGTTAGTTCAATTTGAATTTTTAAATGTTTACAACGTAATCAGTTAAATTGCAAAGAACTGAGGTCAATAATTAAGTATGGGAGTGATTAAAGAAAGTTAGGGTAATTTGGCTTTTGCCTCATAAGTGGTTTCAAGTGTTTTTTTTATATAAACTTAGTCGATGACCTCCATATTATGTTAACGATTTTGATATTCCTTCAGGTAACTAATCAATACCAAACTTTAGATAATACAGGTAAAATGTAATTGAAATTTAATTCCAAGAAATATCTAGTCTTCCGTTTTAAGGATCACACACGCGGAGAGACACAGGCACTTTACAGGCCAGTTTAATTCTATTTAATCCATGGCTCAACAATGACCCACAGCTTGCTATCTGATTTAGTACGGTGTGACCCATGCCCAAAATTTCTAAATGCGCATTCTCTGTAACCTATTCCAATTTATTTAATATCCTCAGGCTTGGGACAGTGACAGAACTGCAAATGAATCCTGAATTTGCGCTACTGTGACATCACCTAAAACGTTAAACAGCGTCTTTCTTTTTTAATTTAAAGCTTATATTAATGAATCTTGTTCTTCAGCAGCAATTAATTTCACTATCGCATTCCTCTAGGTATTAAGCTCTTTAACGAGGAACAGTCATGACTGCTAGCTACGTTTCATTTGATAATCGTGCTTGCGTCGACTGCAGTTTCCTCGCTCATATCCCGCAGTGAAGTGGGTAACCACAATTTCGTTGTGTGCTTCGAATATAACTTCTTAGACTGTAAATATGACTTGTAAAGTGAATAATTAAGGTCATTCTCATTTTATAGCAAAAGAGTCGTCCTTTGCCGGCGATTTGAATTTAATATATTTATTGTTATTAACAATCGCATTTTGAATGATATTTTGATAGCTTTAAGTGAACCAATTTTTGTTAGTCAGCCATAAATTCCTATTTATTTAAGGAGATATTCAATCTACAAATATATACTATTCTTCTTTCCAAAGGTTTTGGATATGCAACAAGGCCATACCTACTTGAGTCGAAAAGTAAATTTCATCAGGTTTTCTTGGAATTCAGAATGCTATAGAAATGATGTTTCATTTAATGGCTTATATTTAAGCCTTTAATTAAATCACAACAAAAATTCATTTTTGATTAAGCAATTCGGTGTTTATCTCGTACCCCCTGCTTATATAACTTAATCCAACCATGATCTCTACCCGTGATATTGAGATGCATGTAAAGTTCATTGCATAAGCGAAAGATGAGACACTAGGCTTTGAGATTAGTCCCAAGAAAGACTCGCCAACATCTCTTAATTTTCTTTATAATTCGGTCTCTCTTTACAATTCTAGGTCAAATAACTTTTTCCCTGCATAAAATAGACTCGTTTTTAAAATCCATAACGGGAATATATCCCCAGCGAGGCGCAGAAAGACAATATTTTGCACGGTGCGCCATCTCGAGATCTTAACGCCTTTATTGCCTCTTGTTAAATCAATAAAGGTAATCGATTAAGGGTTGCTCTGATCACTAGCTGAGAAGGCTGAAAATGAGCTTGCACGACCACCATTTCCATATTAAGATAAGTACTAAACCCGGCATGACAAGAGTTACTAGCAATGAGGCGAGGAGACTTTTGCCGCCTGTATATTATAGAGGTGAGATCCTTTTCATTAGTATCAGTCGTTTCAAATTTATTCTATAGGTTCCTCCTTGTCAGTCAAAATGAGAATTCTTAATGAAAGATGACAAATATGAGCTTCAGAGGTATAGTTTTATTTACTTATTAACGAGTTATGGGAGAAATATCACAAATATTAAAGTTATGTATCTATCATACAGGGAAAATAAAATGAAGTTAAAAAATATTAACAAGGAATAAAGAAAAGGATGGCTTTATACACAAACACCAAAAAAGAAAGACACTAATTAAATAAAGAAAGTTAACTTCAAACGTGAGATGAGCTTTGGGAAGTCTCTCTGCACCTCGCCGCAATCAATAACAAGCGAAATGAAGTACCCTTACAATTTGTCATACTTTATCGCCCAATGATTTGAGTTATCATAAATTCTGAGTCCTACTCCTACTCTTTGTATGATGTGGTTTCATACTTTTATCATCACGAAATTTGTGAATAATATCTATAATTTCGATATAGACAGAAGATTGGAAAAATAAATATAGGTATATTGGTTGTACTTAAATGCGTGGTATACAAACAAGATTCTTCTTAAGTGCGTAATCTGCTAAAGTAGTTCCTTGTGGCTCCTCTACATGGATGAGCTACTTTATATTCTTTTGTTATGTTCAAATTAATAACACTTATTTCCTTTTACTAATCCAGTGGGATTAATAATGTTTCGCACAGTGATTGCAGGTTACCGTTGGATTTTGGTATATAAACCAGCTTAAATTATTTAAAACTTTAATCTCGGTCCTCCTTTCAAGCAGTCAACCAAATTCCCTATACATTTATAATTTCGGAAATATTAATGTATATCAGTTTTGCAACTTGTACACCTTTAAGAAGAAACTATATATTTTGGAGCTAATGCAATACGATGACATTTTGACGTCTAATTATGCTAGATTTGGAATTTTCTAAATACTCCTTAGTCCTGAGAGGGCTTAATGGATAATCGATTCCAACAGGCCGAGCTAATCGCATCCAATATTTCTTTTTATTTTCATATTAACGACTTATTCCCAATATCTTGAAAATGCTATTAAATATCAACCATTATATTGAAAGGTGAACCAATAAACATACAAATATATATATATATATATATATATATATATATATATATATATTTACCCATGGAGAAAACTTATTCTTTTTAACAGGGAATGTCTCCAAGTTTTGATAAAGAAAGTCATATTTTTAATATTGGACTATATTGGTCCCCCCCCCCCTATTTGGGTAAATTGTATAAAAAACCCTTCCAAATCATTTTAATTGTAATAATATAGTTAAAACCTTCGAGACAGAAGTATTTATATTTTACAATTTAAATATTTATTGTAATAATATACGAGTGGCGGTCAATAAGTTTTGCGAATCGGTAGGGCAAAACAGAGGAAAGGGGATGGCTATTTGTGGGGGTGTTAGGACAAGTTATGACAAGGCAGGACCTGCAGCCCCACGCTTCTGCCTCGTCTATTTAAGAAGCAGTAGCTGATCAACAATGAAGAAGGTTGAGTACCACGCAGTGATCAAACTTTTGACCAAGGAAGGCAAGAATGCAAAAGAGATCTATGAACGCATGGTTGCAGTATACACCGACACCACCCCTTCTTATGCAACCATTGATCAATGGAATAGGAAGTTCTGCCATGGTTGTGAGTCCCTTGAAGATGACTCCCGTCCCGGACGCCCGTCAGACGTGACCAACGAGGAAAATGTGGCCCGTGTGGAGAGGATGATCCTAGAAAATCGACGGGTGAAGGTCGAAGAAATCGAGCGAGAACTTGGAATATCACATGGAAGTGTTATCAACATCATCCACGACAATTTGGCCATGACCACGGTCTATGCCCGTTGGGTCCCTAGAAACCTCACGCCTCATGATCAACTTCAACGTCGTCAAAGTCCACAAGGCCAGAGTTGCACAAGCTGTCCGGTGCGAGTGCGGATTCGAGAAGCTCAACCATCTCCCCTACAGTCCAAATCTGGCCCCTAGCGACTACTTTTTATTCCGCCAGCTCAAGGCTGTACTGCATGGACGCCGGTTTGAGGACGATGAAGAAGTTCACCTCCCCGTATAGGAGTGGATTGAACAGCAGTCGCGAGATTTCTGGTTGTCGGGAATTTGAAGCCTCAGGGACAAGTGGCGCAAGTGCATTGAAGTCGAGGGTAGTTATATTGAAAAATAATAAAACACGTTTCCTCATATCTCCTTTCCTTATATCCGAATTGTAAAACTTATTGACCGCCCCTCGTAGTTAAAACCTTCGAGAGGGAAGTATTTATATTTTACAATTTAAATATTTATTGTAATAATATAGTTAAAACCTTCGACACAGAAGTATTTATATTTTACAATTTAAATATTTATTTGGAATACTCTTCTACATCTGAGTAAGATCAACACAATATTACATTCAGATATGAATCGAAGTCCTACGAAGGAAAAGCGTCCAACTATTGGTCGTCAAACTAAAGCAACATCAACATAATGACCAACGTAATTATGTTGCTCTACTAGAAAAAGGTGTTCTATAGTACCGAGTGGCAAATCTGGTTTTTTAATTTTCGAAACAGTAATAAAGTACGAATGCATTTAAACAAGGTCAACAGGCCTAAGTCGCGTGCTCTCAATTATTCTGACTTATGACCTTCTGACCATATGACCTTAAGATCTTCATAGTATTCGAAAATTCCCGGACTAACCTTGGGAGGACCCTAGGCAATTATACCATTCGAAACAAAATGTAAATCAACATAAGGGTTTCAAATTTTTTTAGAATCGACCGAATAGTTGAGATGTCACTGCCAAGAAATTCCTGGACTAACTTCGGTAGGACATTGAAAATAATATCATTCGGAAGAGAATGTAAATCAGAATAAAGGGTTTCAAATTTCGTTAGAATCAGCCGAGTAGTTACGGTGTTATTAGCAAAAAAATCTCATTGTAAAGTAAAACGGTTACCATCTGACCGTCCGACCTACAGACCGACATAATAACTTATAGAGTCACGTCACGTGACTAGAAATAACGCCTGATGAGAGTTTTTCTATGGTTTGCATTCCCTGGGAAAAAATATGTGGCCTACACTGCTTCTTCTGCACTCATTCATAATTATATCTCAAAATAATGAAAATCTTATTACAATAAAGCTTAAACTTTCTATTTTTGCTCTTATACACACACACATACATATATATATATATATATATATATATATATATATATATATATATATATATATATATTTTATATATATATATATATATATATATATATATATATATATATATATATATATATATATATTCTATAGGTTTGCTTCTAAGAAGGCTTATTTTCAGGTTGAGGATAAATCCATAAATGAGACATGTAAAAACGATTTGCCATAATTTCAATTAACTAAATAATTTATTTCTAATTCTTGTGTGCATTATAATTTTAGGAATTTTAAACGTGTTCTAAATCTATCTTATGGACCAGAAGATGGGTAAGGTACCCGGAACGTTGTACTTAATTAAATGAGAAATTTTCCATGTCTCATTTTGGGATTTATCCTCAACCTATATATATATAATATATATATATATATATATATATATATATATATATATATATATATATATATATATATATATATATATATATATATAGTTGGGTAACAGTCTTTCTTCAATGCAAATTTGTTGAAGACCATTGGGTATTTCGCCTTAATTAGTTTCATTTGGCAACTTTCTCTTCTTCTATCTTTTTTTATTCCATCTTGTAAATGGAATAAAAAAGATAATTAGAAGAAGAGAAAGCGGCCAAAGGAAATTAATTAAGGTGAAATACACAATGGTCTTCAACAATATTTTGATATATATATATATATATATATATATATATATATATATATATATATATATATATATAAGTACAAGAACTTAAAGGCGAGTTATGGTATATGATAGTGAAACCACTGTATAGAAGCCAAAAGTTTAATTTACGAGACTCGTTTCAGTATATATATATATATATATATATATATATATATATATATATGGGATCTTTTAGCATAGGGACGTACATTAACCAAAAAAACATGAATAATAAAAAAAACTAAAACCAAAAAAGCTCAGGGCGCATCAAATAAAGCCAAAGAAGCGAAACTAAAGTTAAAGTATTATAAAGTATAAAAATAAAAAGAACCGAATACAGGAATGATACAAAAAAAAAATTATACTCATTACCTTGTGCAGCTAGTGGTTTCCTGCCAAGAAGGAAAAAGTGAATGACAGAGGAGCATGAAATTAACTTGGTAGTTTGTAGAGTTATGAGATACGTGGGGGAAAGGAGGAATCAGTATCGTTGGTTTGGTTATTTGACATAGAGCGACTCTAATATTTTTAATAAATGGACTGAAGGAGCCCGAGAGAGAATGGAAAATTGTTCCAATGAACTAAGGTGGCCAGTATTTTCTCTATGATTTCGTATGCTGTAGAATTCGGTTGTAGTTAAAGGTCTTTGAGTTATATGGGATAATCCAAGATGTTTATTAACCTTCTGTTTAAGATGTAGGCTAGTCTGGCCGACGTAGCAAGCATTGCATCTGGAACACATGAATTGATATACAACAGAGGATCCCAACATCGGATTAAGGCGATCTTTATAGTTTAAGAAAGAACCCAAAGAATTATGATTAAAATATATCAAGTTAAACTGACATTGCGGTAAAAGAATTGCAAGATTTTCTTCAGAGTACCGCCCATAGTAGAGGTGAAGGGACAAATAAATCGGAGCTTGGACAGTCCACCCCTGGATTGACTATACCTTTCCTGTGTGGAAATATTTAAATTCCTTGGGATATTGATTTCTAGGCATCTTTAATAATTATAATTTCAAACTACAATTAGATGTAAACAAATTTGTGATAATAATGAACAAATTTTTATAGCTGTGCATTTCTATTTACTTTTTTGCATTTGATATATATATATATATATATATATATATATATATATATATATATATATATATATATATATATATACATATATATATATATATATATAATAGAGAAATGGGGCTATGAATGATGGGTGCATATTTGCGTAGGTCTTGTATCAGTTTATTTATATGTAGCCAATGATATTTTTATGGCTTATGTATAATGAATGAGGAATTTGAAGACGGTGGAATTCATTAATAAGGCGTTTGGGGGGGGGAGGCTAATATTATTAATACAAATCCGATCATCTCGGTGATACTTTGGCTTTTGGGTGGAGCCAAACGATTCCTTATATGATATTGTTCTCTTCCGTGGCCCCAAGTTCTTCCACAGAACCCCATAGGACTAAAAACACAGTCTCGAAGAACCGTTCTCTCTCCTTGACCCCAGCTCCCCCAAACCCTTCGGCTCCACAACTATGAAGCCTCAGACACCTCTTGCCATTCTCAGTAGTTAGGAACCAACGGTCCGAAAAAGTTGGCTTAGAGAGGTGTGGCGAAGCGGTGGAACTGTGTACATATATGAGTGTGCTTGGGTGAGCCTATGTGTGTGTGAGTGTTGGCGGGCGCGCTGGGCTCCACACCGCTGTTTGCTTCCTTGAGGATAACGATGAAAGAACAGGCTGCTTATGTGGTTACTTCGTTTATCTTTTAGTATATGTGTACACGCCGTAACTTTTTCAAGGTTTTAATTGGTATAAGAATTTAAATTTGGCGCTTCACCTTTAAATTGCTAAAGGGCGTTTGTCTCTTACGACAGCGCTGTTTGGGTGGATTGTGGATAATATCGTCATGATTATTTGCAGTCTCGTTACCAGAAGAATACGGCTTTTTTATTATTACGTTGATTAAACTAATTTTTTTTATTACTTTAGTTTTGATATTAAGAAAAAAATGTAAAACGAGAGAAAACAACTGAATGATTAAGAATCATTCCTTAACAATTATTTAATTCAAAACGCGTTCATGATTGTTCACCATTGTGAATTTTTTTACAATATTTTATCTCTGAAAAGATACATTTTCTTTAGATTTTTTTTGACTGATTAACTATTAAATGGCCATGAATTACTATGAACCCCTTCGTACTCGACGCTGTATCAAGGATGAGAAATCAACCCTCATAGCGTGTTCTCCCGCTGTCTGTGGGATCAGAACACACGTCTACCCACTCAACAAGTCACCGTCCGAGTATATTTCCGACGTGCTCCGATCATGCTCCAAACCACGAAAAATTAGGACAGCGCCTCATTCAAACCCGTCCAATTTACATATTCACCAACCAGGTAGTTCTCACGAGCCCTCTCAACAAACCTCTGTGCACAGTGTCAATATCAATTACAGCTGTAGCAATAACAACAGCACTAGTACGATCGCTCGGTTTAAAAACCCGAAGAAACACACAGCTTCCACGCTCTCTGCATCTCTAGAACGCCATAAAGATCTAAGTTGTTTCTATGAATGTCCGAATTTCAGCCTACTTTCTCATCCCATTTCGCCGGCATTATTTGTACCACCTCATCGCATCCTGAAGAAGAAATTGCAAAAACGGAGTGGCAAATTCTTCTGTGACCACACGTATCTCGGTGGCTTGGCCGACAAAAACCACAAGAAAGGTAAGGATTTGTGAGATAAGAATTTCTTTAACTGATGCTCATTATCTGATGGGACAGACAGTTACAGCTGCATCCATCTAGACCCTTTCCCTTCTCAAACACAAGAGGCCAAAGATAGGCCTTACAGATGGCCAAATCAGGCCTTGTACTGAAGTTCAATGTGGGGAGAGGGTTATATACTAAAATCAAATTATAGGTCATTTTTAAGCCTCTTTATTCTACTATTTTATTGCTGTTGTGTTAAAATGTCTTGTCTGATTTCTCACAGAGCTGTAAAAGAGTTGGGGAACGTGGTTTTTGTGTTGAGTAAGTGAATACTAAAATGGAATAGGGATTGGCGTACATAAATGCGGTCATGGGTAATGCTTAGAGACAAAAGGTGTCGTGATGGCAAAAAAGCAAATAATCCCTACTAACCGCAGACAAAAATACGTATGTTTTACATGAGTGTTATAAATACTTTCCGTTTCCTTATTATATTCGGAAGATTATTACCAGTAGCCATTTTAATATTAATATTTCTTTATTTTATTAACTAATACTGCCATCCCGTACATCATCGGAATATTTACCACCATTCTCTGTCATTGGTATAAAAATTGGTTGTTTTGGTGTTCGATTAAGCATCGAAAGAAAGAGCACTACCCTTCGAGCTAATCAAAGACCAATACTAGCTGGACGTGGCACGCCTTTCCGCTAACCTAACTGGTCTCTTTTAAAAAGAATCCTACCCCATAAATCCCGATGATTTTCGCCCATTTTTATGAATAAAATAATACAAAGAATATTGGATTACATTCTAAACAAACACAGAACATCAATTAAATTGAACTCTGTTATATAGAAAGAGAGAAAGGTAGAAAGGTGTAAAGAGGATGATAACCCAGAATACAGTCCTAAAAGAAAGTGGAGATAAAAAATAGACTTATTTGCCATACGTTTAAATACCAGTTTGGGGCCTATTTAGTTTGGATAAATTTGTTAAATTTAAGTGATCCTTCAGACACGTTATAATTCGGTATTTATGAAATTAATATATATTCAATTATGCTCTTTTAATCATAGTTATAATTTCGTATTAACTTCATTAATATTGATTCGATTATGTGCTTCGAATTCTAGTTATAATTTCGGATTTATTTAATTAATAATGATTGGATTATGCGCTTTTAGCAATAGTTATAATTTTGTAATTATTTAATTAATATTGATTCGGTTTATTTTTTAATAATAGTTATAATTTTGTATTTATTTAATTAATATTGATTTCATTATTATCCTTCTCTTATAGTTATTAGATTTATATTCTAAGTGTCGAATAAGCTAGCAGCCATATTTCCTCGTTATATCCCCCCCCCCTAAAATATACGTCTAATAAAATTCTCGCTTTTACCTAATTATGATTTTGACAAAAATTGGCATTGAATAAAGTACGCAGCCTATTATTCATATGGGCTTTCCTCTTCGACACACATTTGTAATTATGTAATTCTAACAAACGTGTATGTCATTTTTTTAAGTCATGTGTTGTAGCAAATCTTTGACACAAGTGTAAGCCCTTGTTTGAGACATGTGTATGCTATTCATATGTGTATGCCATTCGTGAGCACGTCTATGTTATTCTTTAAGATATAGATATGCCTTTCTTTAACACAGGTGTATGTCATTCTTAAATACATGTGTATACTATTCTTTAATACAGGTGTATGCCATTCTTTTACATATATGTATGGCATTTTTAAGACATATGTATGCCATTCTTTAACACATGTATATGTCATTTTTACAAACATGAGTATGCCAATCTTCAATACATGTGTATGCCATTCTTTAAGACATGTGTATGTCATTCTTAAATAGATGTGTATGCTATTCTTTAAGACATATGTGTGTCATTTTTTTAATGCATATGTATGGGAGTATTTAAGACATGCGTATTTCATTCTTTAATGCATGTGTAAGACATTCTTTAAGACATGTGCATACCATTCTTTAATGTATGTACATGCCATTTTTAAGGCATTTGTTTGTAATTTTTTAAGGCAAGTGTATGCCACTTTTTAACACATATTTATGCCATTCAGTAGCACGATAATCAAGGTGTCGCTCGGAAAACCCATATTCCAATAGACCAGTAAGGATATATTAACTCAATGAAGTACAAGAAATTTTGGAGGGGGTCTCAAATTTAAATGAATTTCGCATTTGGGGTCTTCTCTTCTTAATGACCCGAATAGCCAACAGGAAAACAGAAACAATACATGGATAAGAACAGAAACAAGGGTGGCAGATGAGAGTAAAATTTGTGAATTGGTGATAGCCCAGTAATGAGATGAAACGGGCGAATGATCATCCTTAATGGTATAGTGTTTAGGAGATTGGAAACACATACCCACTTAAGCGAAGTTATAGCACACTGGGGTAAGTTGGCGGATGGATTTGCAAATTGAGGAACGTTTGCTATAGCCACCCGTTAAGATCTTACGCTAAATCTTGCTTTCCATTTATATATATATATATATATATATATATATATATATATATAAATTAATTAGATTAGTGATACACTTTTATATTAAATGTGATGTTTTGTAGCCTGAAGAAAGAGAATTTAGATTGCTTCACAACATGCAAATCAATATGCTAATTTGATCTTAATCCTTATGCATATCTTTAATTTATATAAAAAAAAAATATCTTTCTTGAACATATTATGTAAAAGAATAAATTAATTAGAAATATTCTTTGTTATTCGACGGTCCAAGTGATAAGCTTAGTTTTTAATTTCTATTTATTTTCTCTCACTGATTATGGTCATGTATACTTATATCAAAATAATATAATAAGGTTAAAAATCTTATAAAACAATAAATCATAAATGATATTAATTCATCATCGGTGTGCTTATCCCCTAATCTTTAGCCTTTTTTTATCCTAATCCAAACAACGGCAACTTGAACTAATAAATCTCACTTCTTCTCGTTGTGCCTATCTATTACAATCTTCTGCTTGAAATTCAAGTAAATATTATTTTTCGAATCCAACGTAGAATTATTTTCATTTTCGCCCAAAACCAATTATACCCGTGGCGACCTTGTTCCAAACATGATTCACCGGGTAGTAAACAAAATCTAGGTATCGCTAACTACAGGGCCTAAGGCGAATATCCCGTGAAATATACAGCGAAATTAGTATGTAACGCTAAACAGTGGAAGTGAAGGATGATAATAATTGTCTCCTAATGCCTGGAAGTCGTCTAACCATGATTTGGTAGAGCCATCGGGTCCATACCATTGGTAAATTGCGCTTCCACGTACTCACGTGGGTTTCGCCTATATTTCTTCCGATTAAATCAAAATTATTGGAAACCATATAAAGAATATGGGTTTGATATTTCAAACCAACTGGAAACCAGCAGGGCGAATTTTTCTAGACTTAACAAATGGCTCTGGTATGCTAAGAATCTAGGAATGGTATACATAGTATGCTGCTATCTTGTTTAAATTTTGCTCACTCGACCATGAGGCAATTCTTTTTTTTTTTTTACTGAATATTCATTTTGCATTAGAAGTTTTTAACTTTTTTTTTTTTTTTACATTTATTCCAAATATTAGTTTGGGAAATGAAGTGATTTTTGTAAGTTTGTTTGGAGCTAATCTCTTTACTCTCTTGTTTTAGCTTCTCCTTTAATTATGTACATTAGATAGGGTTGGAAAAAAGCAAATTTGAATTTAAAATAGGCCGCCCGAAAAAAATGTTTTATCGGAAAAAACAATCCTCAGGTTTAATTTTTTTCTTCCATTACATTTGCTCTAATAATTGCACTTTGCTTTATTTGTTTTGGGTGGTCAGTAGCTATTTTCTCCTGATAAAGATTTAATTTGAAAATCTTTTTTAGAAATAACTTCTATAAAACTTTCGAATATACGAGAAAATAGCAGCCATGGCTAAATTTTACTAAATTTTCTGAATTTCGCCATTTGTAATTCTTTTTGTTTTTAAAAACTCCAAGGCATTCGATACTCATATTTATTTCTGAATTTAAATAAAATAAAATCTATTATTATTCAAGCCTTCCAAAGAATCCCGTTCTTAAAATATAGTTTCCAGGATAACTACACTATTATTCAAAATTATGTACATACAAATTCTTAATGAAATATTAATACATATAGAAATTAATGATCATTTATATGGAAAAGCCACATTTTTAAATACCAAATTGAACGCAAGCTATCAAATCAAAGGATTTTTGTATGTTTAAAGAGTCTCAGGTATATCTTTTCTCCCCGAGAACTTCCAAGTCCAGGTTTGCTTGATTAAGTGTCCCACCCGTCCGCAGCCAATCATGGACAAGCTCCTCCGGACAGTTAATGGAACTCACATAAAGATCAGAATTAAAATTGTTGGTGCATGACCGTGGTGCTTTACCGTCTCGAAATTATTAAGAATATCATGTTTTTTTCCACGTTTGTGTGAAACTATTTAAGTTTTTGTGAAAATTTATTAATCATTTGTAATGGTTCTCTCTTACTCTAACTTTTTCCCACTTTAACATCCATCATTACTTAGGTGTTATTGTGAAAGGAAAAGGTTTTTTTCTGTAAGCATTATAATTAAGTCCTATAAGTAACAGCTTCTGTAAAACTTGACATTCGATCTTAATTCTTCTATCCTTCGAAAAACTACTCTCGTTATTTTTGTCATTGGAAAGTTCATTTTACAGTTATTATTTTGCTATAATTCTTCTGGATTTGAAGTATATAATACTATGTCATCAGCAAAGTAAAGGTTACTTAAATATCTACCACCAATTCAAATTCCATTTTATTCCTACACCATTTTTTTTAAATAGCTTGAAGCATTTTAGTAATCAGTTTGTAGGAAATATCATCCCCATGTCTCTCTACTTTTATTCTTTGGGTTTTATTACTCAACGAAGGTTTATGTAATATCATCGTACGCATAATCTATGATCTCGTAGAAACTCAGAAATGAAAAAAGGGAAGCGTTCACTCACCCACGTTGTGTGGAGGGTCTCCAAGATACAGTATCATAGGCCTTCTCCAGATCGTAAAGTACCGTGGCGTAACGCTATTTACGAATGAAGGCACTGCAGATATCATTTTCCAGTCGGAGCAGAACATCCAATGTGGAGGGGAACTTGCGGAAGTGGCATTGTCCGCAAGATAGGCGGACTCTGCTGTTTAAGAAGCTAATCAACATTTAGCAGTTTCTTCATCAACTTACTCACGCAAGAGGCTAGAGAATAAGAGCGAAAACTGCATGGGGTAAAGTGATCTCTTCTGAGTTTGTGAAAAGCCAGCACAGCACACATTAGCCAGGAGTCTGGGAGGATAACCTCTTTTCAGATCTTGTTTATGAAGCAAAATAAGAACGCAACTCACTCAGCGTAAAAGAGTCGTTAAGAGGTTTTCCAGCTCTGGAAAGAAAGTCAAGTGGGCGGCCTTCGGCAGCATCACAGCGTGAATTGCATGCTGGAGGAGCAGCAGCTTGGCTAGAGAATATCGAGAAATGATTAGAAACTTTTTGACATGGACCTGGGACACGAGATTACGGTCCTGAGAGCGGAAAGAGGGTTTCTGTGAGTCCTGCAATAAATTGACCAGAATCCTTTTGACTCTCCGCAAGAGGAGTTTTTCCGTTAAGTGAAGACACGTCTGCCCACCGGAAAGTGTCTTGCGTGCTTCGAAACATGAAAGAACCTATCCCTATATCGAGTAATTTCAACGAAGATGAAATATTTGAGGCGATGCAAAAAAGCACATATAAGTATATCGACTGCATTTGTTGCTTGGATTGTTTTCTTGCATACTTGTGTATCGATACGGTCAACTTTTAAAATTTGGACTGGATTTCATTCGAATGACTTGATTGGATACTGCTTTGTTGTGCATGACTGGATAATCCACTAGCAGTGATACGTTCGGAAGTGGCTATATTTTCCTTAAATGGCCTTGTTGGAGGCTAGTTGAGGGAAAGAAAGAAGGACTCCTATGCGTTGCGTAAAGGTAAAGTGGCCTTTTGATAATTGGGCAATTTCCACCTTCTCCACATACCACTCTTGCTTATTTTCATAACGGATCCCTAAAACTACATATACACCCAAATACACTCACTTACAGACTCGGGTCCCCCCCAGATCCACTCTCAAATTACGCCCTTGGGTGCAATGACGTAGAGATGAGGGAAACGCGGTATATTACTCTGAGGAGCTTGCCAGGCCGGCAAAAACGGGACAGGAGCAAAGTCTTCGAGAGAATTTAAGGCAAGCTAAATATTGCTCTCGTACGGCTAATTGACTTGCCAAGTGACTACGCGGCTATCTGTGCGAGGGAGGTGGACATCAAAGCCCTCTCCACCCCGTGTGCCAGAGACACCCTTCGAAAAATGGATCTAATACCTCAGACACCACCACAAATACGCACACATAGAAGTGTAGTCTGCTGACGCCTCGACCCCTGGGTTGGAGGACACTCGATTGACCAAATCACGGACGAGCTTCTTCGGAACCATATGTGGCCAAAAGTAGCTGAAGTAATCAAATTCAAAGAATACACCCACGTTTTTAAGGTTCTCTTTACCAAAACCACAATGGCGATTAAGGCAAAAGAAAACGGCCTTCTCCTCTTTAATGTACACATCTGCCCCGTGCAGATTGAAGGTGAGGAGTTCATTGACTTGCAAATGTGCTTCAGATGCTACAGGTACAACGAACTCACCACTACCACTTGCCCCAACTCTACACCCACAGTTTGTTCTGTGTGCAGCGGCCAAGACCATTCCTGGTGCAAATGGAAATGTTCGTTCCAGAAATGCCTCAATTATTGTGACCCACACAGAACCATGGCAATGACCAATCCAATAAAAAAGGAGCAAAAAACAAAGTACAAAGGCAGAAAAGAGGAGGAAAGGAAGGCTAATGTCACCTACGCGAAAGCTGCGAAGGCAACGATCGCAGAGAGAAGTGTTGCTACTGCACCTACGTACCTGCAAATTGAAAACGAAAAGTCGATCAAAATAATGTGTTGTATATATTATGCACACATTGCTAACTTCACCAAGCCTAGCACCTTCACGAAGGAACTGAACACCATGCTCGTGAATAACGGCATGGAAAAAATCTGGTTCCCAAGAAACCCTCCGCCAAACTTCAGACCGAGAAGAGCATCCAAAAAGCTCTGGGCACGAGTAACGCCCTTTCACGGGATCCTCGAATGCAAGCTATGGCTGCCCGGCAGAAAGCACAAACGGAGTCACAGACACACCTTACTACTCCAACAGAAGCACAAGTCGAGGGGAAGGAAGCTGTTGCTGTGAGGCCGAAGAAGGTGGAGCATTCGCCCCGCTTCCAAAAGGCCTCGCAGTCACGTCGACCGAGTAGGTCCTCATTTTTAAAGAATCGGGCTCCCAGGTACATGTACTAGGCGAGGATGTTAAATCTCAGAGTATATGCTGCCAAAGGGAAACATTTTCCTGACAACGTAAGCCTATAAGATATTATCGATGGCCTTAGGGCCGAACAATACAAATGGGTCTACGAGGCTGACATACCTGAAGATCTGGTATATCAAGCTCTCTTTTGCGACCTTGTCCAATTCTCAATGGAAACTTATGTTATTCTCACCGACGCAGAGTTCCATAAGAAGAGATTCGGCAAGGAGAAGACTCTTCCGTGCTCTCCCCAAGGAGCTAAAGTCGACCGGGATTAGAACACTCCTTGTTACATTTCGAGCGTAGTATCAAAAGCTAGCCGAAAAATTAAAGAAGACTTTACCCGAACGGAAACATCAACCCTAACATGTAACACTCTCACCGATTATGACAACCCAATTTACGACAACTTTTCACCGAAATTTGACTTACCGTAGTAACGAGTTTTACTAGTTACTACAAAGGCTTGAATGCCAACGAATTTTGACCCCTAAAACAACACAACATGAGATTAACATTGCCAGAGCTTCTCTTTGACCAGAGATCTATTCAGCCCTGCTCTCACCTACCATTTTTACTATATTGTCTACTTTTTCTGGAGATACCCTTCCATCAGGGAAAAAAACCCTTTAAACTTATATTAAAATTACCTTTACTATCTTTTTTCAAAACCCTTTCATCACTATACTTTGTTATTTTTGCCACACTAATCTATAATTCTTAACTTGTTATATCCAATTTTTAATCCATATAAGTATATCGCTTCTATCTGATGGCCATCTCACACTCCGCTTACCACCAAGGAAGAAGTTGGAAAACAAAACAGCCAGAAGTTATAGGAATAGTAGTTAGGCATACGGTGATGATGTTCTCGCATAATGAATCAACGGCCTCCTTAACCGACCTAAACTACCTGCATGGGGACAGAGAAACCAATCATTTCCTGAAATGCGGACCACTTTTCCAGCTCCAAGCACGACCAAGTCAGTTTCTCAGGCAACAGCAGCCCATTAAATGATAGCTGAATTGTAAAGTTGTGATTACTACAAAGATCATCGAGCGCTTCTTGACCAAAATTATTTTGTGCACACGATGAGCAGTGAGAAAGATCTAGAAAATAAAATAAAGGGGTTCTCGGAGAGTAATTAATAAACTTATCTATCTCGTCAATCAGGCCAGTAAGGACCTGACCCCTTGGATTAAACGTGTATTCCTCACAGAGGGGGTGCCTAGTGTTCAAATCCCTGAGCAGGGTAAGGACCCCAGAAATCGTGCTATTACGCGGCGAAAGGTGCCTGCATCGAAGTCATCTGACGATGGAATGTACGCAGAAATAACATCATACCTCCTATCTAGGTGTATCTGCGCTGCCACTAAATGAAAGGATGTGTTTATAACAAATAAAAAATCGGAGACATCAGGCAGGGTGTCAATCGAGCATCATCCTGCCTGACACCCATCCAGTGATGGTCGGAAGGCAAAACCCTAATACCCCGGGAGGTTCTGTAAGGGGCATGCGCCTAGCATAGAGATAGCTTACGGAAAACGGGTGGAGACAATCCTCCGCAGCTCATCCCAGCTGGCTTAGAGTCTGCGGCAATTCCATTGAAATATATGGCCTGCAACCACCTCAAAAGAGATTCAGGGACTCTCTCCGTAGAGAAAATCCTCACAGGAATGGCCGTCTGCTTTCTGGAAACAGAAATGTCGTCCTCTTTTCGGGAAACAGCCTTATCAGTCCTCAAAGAAGGCTCACGACGATCTTTGGGAAGTATGCCACTTGTGAGTTTAAAGACTTGGCGGAGATGCACAACCGTTTGACCTTACCAGAATTGATCACGCGAGGGATCGTGCAGGCCTCCTAGTTTTAGATGGGTTTTAAAAGGGAGCGACGGTGGAGGGTAGGTTGAAAGCAACCTCGTTCATAGGCCTGGATGAGCCAGAGGCAAAGAGTGTCTACTTAAGTATTGAGGCATAGGACGTTGTATGTCGCGATGGGCGTGACAAGACCGAGTCCGTAGCGTTGCAGAAAGAGAGTAAGTCGTCAGTCCTCTTTCTCCAAAAGATACACTCCACATTGCTTCGAGAAACTAGGCCTTAGGGTGCCGACCTCCATTGGGAAAAAGGGCTAGCCCTCTTACTGGCTTCCATCAAAGTGACAAACGAGGCGTTGATCAGGTGTCTGGGAGTGACCCAGGAGATGACGCTAGCCCTTAGCCCTCTAAGGAGGTTATGGTGGTTCACCTGGCCGGCTTTAAAGATTATTAGAAGGGAGCCCTTCCAACGGTAAAAGTAGTGTTCTTACCCACTATCTCGTCAACCCAAAAACCAAGGTCAGACTAGAGTTTGCTAATAGATATAATCTCGAATTTGTTAATGAAAAATGGGGGTCGTCAGCTACATATTTACAGCGCCAACCGCTTCCGCCTATTTCATCTCGGGTTTTGGGACTTTTTAGTTCTCCACCTTGGGTGCATTAAAGGGTGGTGGTGTTCGCACCTGTACAGCGTCGCACACCGACCATAACTTGCCCAGTGGATCGGTCAATTCTCAAGGACCGAATATCCCAACTGAGAAGCCAGAAAGGCAGAGCGAACTGATAGATTTCCTTATTAGCTCGTAATAATTGTCTACAAACAGCCAAGATCTGTTATGGCAGTCCTAGAGTTGGGACCCGGGACTTTTCGTAAGCCTGGCAGCCAAAATGTCAATAAAACCCACCTGCCATAAGCAGTACAGCTGTATGCACCCAAGGACGGCCGTAGGAAGGAGATCAGAATATTATCCGCAGGGAATGGGTTATTGGGGCAAAACAGATCATTCTCTTAAACGCACAGCACCCCCTCAAGTCCTGTTTTCTTGCAACCTGCCAGCGTTAAAGGGCGTTGTCTATTGAAGTTCCGAAGAATTTTTTTCTCGCACGGCTTGAAATAGCTGGTCAGATAATTAAGCATAGAAAAATGCTTGAGGCGATAGTCGTAGAAAAAAAGGAATGCTGATTATATGCATCAGGTATCTAACTGAGACATCATTCTCTTAGAAAAATATCTTGTCCTATAGGAGATCCTTTTTCTGTAAATAATTCCCGTAATTAGTAAAATATTAAGAAATAATTATTTTGTATGGTTTGTCAAATTCTAGTGTGGAGACCCATACCTCTTGTATGTTACTAGTGAACTAATTTATTATTTCATATATACGAGTATATATATGCAATTAGATTATTATATGGATTAGATAATTTTAATATTTTTGCTGCTCTAATAAATTAATATTTATTTAACAATTTTATTACTATACTGGAAGTTTGAAGTTAGAAAGGGTTGTACGGGTATGTAGTGAATTAAGTTTTCATCTCCAAATGTACTTTGCGTGCCCATGAAACCGGGATGTTCTTTTTTGTGAACCAATTAATTTCTTTGATGGAAGTAATAATATTAAATGATTCACATTTAAATACTCCAAGTACAGTCATTTCTGATTGATCTTATATTTTTGTATTGTTGCATTTCCCTTTTGTATTTGTTCTCAATATGTCTGCTCTCGAACAATTTATTGTTATTCCTTCTCTGTAAGCTTCTTGCGGAGGTTGGGAAGAAAATTCACAGATACAAATTGCCACTTATATTAAAACAGTTTCCAAAATCTTGCTGCAAAGAAGAAGCCAAAATTATGAGATTGGAGTTAGAGATTTGATTCAGGGAGATTAACGATAATTCAAGTAAAATTAGCCCTGGGAAGTAGTTTAGCACGATGCACGTGCCTGTAAGAATCAGAGAAAAGGCAAAATCCTTTCCAGTCTTTCATCCATCCGACTCAAAATGTTATTTCAGAGCTTTTGAAAAGAAAGCCTAAATGTTTAGGTGACCGTGAAAATTGTGGCCTACTTTGGTCTCAAATGGATTAATAGGTAAAACGGAAAGAGGCGTTTATTATCACCTCTCTGAAGACTTATATAATTATAATAATATTAAGTCGGTTGTTTTGAGTCAATTTAAAGAAATAGCAGAAGTTTATATGCTTAGGATTATATGTAACAGAAAGAATATTAACGATTCACGCGATACTTACGTACATATTTTTAGAAAGAAAAATGTAAATGTGTTTGAAATCTGAGGATGCGAATTCATTAGAGGTTGCCAAAAACACCTTTCTATTAGAGTCATTTTTAGAAAAGATGGAACCAGATGTTCCAACGGATTTGCAAAGATGTAAGGTAACTGATCCAATGTAAGCGGCAAAAATGGTATATTTGTTTAATATTAGTTCCAATAGGGCGAGTGAGATTTGCTACCATGGTGAGGATTCTCGACCGAAAGTGGCCAAGATTAAGAAATTTAAATCCAATTTCGACCAAGAGAAGGGTAATTGTTTATATGTCACTAGGCAAATAAGGGATCCATTTTAGTTTGCTATTTGTGTGATAAGAGTGTCCATATAAAAAGGTATTGTCCCTTAGCCAAAGAAAAAGGGAGTATTCGATAAAGCGAAGGGGATGGGGGTAAATTCGAATATCAGTTCGTTGAGGAAGTCCTATGTTGCATTTAATCAGTTAATAGTGAATAAATACAACTACTCTGAAGAAGATTTTTCTTTTAAAGTTGGTGTATCACGGGAAAAAGGTGATAGTCCTTTACCGGTTAAGATCCTCAGGGATACAATGGCTAAAGTTAGTTTAGTTTCGAGAAGTTTATTTGGGATTTCCAATAGAATACTTTTCATAGAATTTGTTTTGACTAAAAGGATTAATGAAAATTACAAAGGTCTCATTAGCCAAATTATACTAACAGTTTGATTTTGAAAATGGATATTATATAGTTGGTGTGTATGATGCATTGTTGGATCAAATGGCGGTCATTTTGGGGAATGCGATAACAACGAAGACAGTTGTGCCTTATCCTGTACTCGTGTAAAAAAAAAAGCTCTTATCGAAGGAGTGCACAAAGATTAAGGAAGATCGATGGATATTTTTTCTTCTTTTGTGCTAATAAGGTAGATGGAAAATGGTGAAGATTGGAATAGAATGCAAAATACTTACGACAGAAATACGGGAGGAAGTTTTACCTCAGATAAAGTTGATTCATCGCCGGGGAAAAACAGATGATTCACTGCAAAATGAGAGAGAGGAATTATCTTTTAAAAAACAATATGAATTAGCCATTAAGGATTCTAGGATAGATACTCGGGAAGAAAGGGTTACTCTTATGCATAAGATATTGTTGGGAGATAATTCAGATTTGTCTCTAGAGTTTGAAGAAAAGAGAGAACAATATTATGGCACAGGGGAAAAGGATGGACATCTACAGAATGGATTCCGTTTATTATCAGAATATTCCAAAGATCTAGATGGCCTAAGAGGTATTTTTATTAAAAAGCTGCCTCTTCTCAAGGAGAATCGGTGATAGTTGGAGAAGAAACTACATTCCTTATGGACAAAGTGATAATAAAACCTTTGGAAAGTGTTTCGAGATGGCAAGAGATGAGCTACATTCCATATATTTTTTCAATGGAAGTATAATGATATGTAGGTACAACCATCCTTCAATGCCCTGGGAAGAAAAGTTGGGAGAGATACCACAAGTTATAGTTATCCAGGAGTATGAAAGCAAGTTACTGGACTTAGCTCACAACAGTATAGGTGGTCATTTAACAGTAAATAAGAGTTATTATTGGATAGTAGTTGCTTGATCTGCAAAAAAAGAAAGAATAAAGAAGTATATCCAGACTTGTTATGCGTCTCAAATTGCTGGATAGTCAGTGATCCATTTTCATCGATCTTCTTAGATCAAGTGAGTCCAGTCCCTCTGAATAAAAAGGGAATTAAGTATATATTAACCACATACGAGAGCACACGATATCCTGAGGCAGTTTCTCTTTGGAAAATAAATTCTAAGAGTAAAGTTAGGACTTTAGAAAACTTCTGCATGCAGGTTCATTTTTCCAACTGGCTACCGACTAACCAGGGTACATGGTTGACTTCTAAAGTATTTCTGAAAGTTGCAAACATTCAAACTATAACGTTAATAAGTCGACTCCTTTCAACATGAAAGCATCGCAGCCCTAGAACGTTGTCATTCGAACTGTAAAAATGTAATTAGAGACTATAGTGCTGAGAATCCTCCCAGTAGGATGAAGGTTTACCTTATTTAATTTTGACTTTAAGATATCTATAATGAGAGTGCCAGTTTCATTCCATTTAAACTGATATATTGACAACATGTTAGGGGATTTATGATGATTTTTCAGGAAAGTGGGCTCGAGAAAGGAGAAGGAGATTGTCTTATTAAGTTTGTTCAGAATTTCGCAGATATGCTGAAGACATTAAAATAGTTTTCTCATGATAATCTATAAAGCCTAAGGTGTTATAAAGGATTATTATGACAGAAAAGCTGCTTATAGAGAGTCCAAACGTAGAGATGATGTCTTAGCGTCTTTTACTATTCCTCGTAGCCCCTTCTAAGCAAGATTCCTGGATGCCTATGTTTTAAAGCCAGGGTTAGCCCAGAGAATTATTTAATAATATTACACCCGATAGAAGTGATTGCAAAAGTGTAAGCTTAATTTAAACGCGTGTACAGGTATCCACAATAATACGGTAGATGAATACGGTTCGGTTGCTTCAGTAGCCTACAAGGTGAGCAAAATCGTCGGTTTCCCTATGCCAAGTGACAAAAGGGTTTGCATTGGGATGGCGGGGTTTTTACCGTAGATTATGTCCGAATTTGTCGATGACTTCCCCCACCCCCAATAACAAACATTGTGAGTCCAAAGGTACCGTTCTAATGTAATGCAGAGTATAGAGACGCCTTCGAATAAATAAAATCTCTTCTCTGTTCTGCTCCAGTACTACAATCTCTAGACTTTGAAAAGCAGTTCATCGTGCAAGTCTCTGCAACCCATAATGGCCTTGGTGTAGTTCTTAAGCAAGAAGACGAAAAGAGCCTCGTGCATGCTATTTGCCTAGAATCTACTAAACTTCTAAGATTTTCACTAAATTATTCCTCAATAGAGACAGAACTATAGGGTTTAATGCTTGCGATAGAGGAATATAAAATCTACATATTAGGCGGAAGCCATAAGTTGTTTGTTCAAATTGACGATAACCCATTTCAGTATTTAGTACAATTTAAAAGTAAGAATCGACAGTTAATGAAGTGGGCTCGGTCTTTACAACGATATAGTTAGACAATAGAATATAGAAAAGGTAAAGATATTGTTATTGTAAATGTTCTTTCTATCCCTTTATGTATTCCTTGTTTGTCATTTTACGTTTACCATTTTTAAGGGAACCGTTAAAAAAAAATGCACATCAAAGTCCTTGAAGAGTTAGCTAGGTTTTGGTTAATATTGTAAACATTTACTGATTTTTTTGGAGTCAAAATGATAGTGAATGGGTAAAAGAGAGTAAAATATAGATTATTCGTTTTTACCTAAGAGTACATCGAAACACCTTGCTAAGATTGCACTTAATATAGCAAATGAAATATTTCGGGCGAGGCGTGCAGGTACCCTAATTTATAAACTTTATTACCCTTAGAAACTTATCCATAGAAACACACGAAAGGAAAGGTGATTTATAAGATAAGAAAATGGAAAAATAATTATTGCTGCAACCAGCTGTGACAGATGGTCAGTGGTTGGATACCATTGATATAATTTAGATAAATAAACAGAGAGTGAGAGTCTTTGGGTGTGTGTTTTGTTAAGCTTATATAAAATAATTTTAGGTATCAGAACTCAATTTGATCTCGGTCTCCTACAAGAAAGATATTGTCCTCCTAGAGATACCTTTCGTACATAATTCCAAAAGTTAGTAAAATATTAAGAGATAATTTTTTGTGATCTTTTGTCAAATACTCTCTCTCGGTCTCTCTATTTCTCTCTCTCTCTCTCTCTCTCTCTCTCTCTCTCTCTCTCTCTCTCTCTCTCTCTCTCTCTCTCTCTTTCTATGTACGAGGGGCAGTCAATAGGTTTTGCGAATCGGTAGGGAAAAATAAGGTAAGGGGGATGGCTTTTTATGGGGGTGTTATGACAAGTTATGAAAAGTCAAGACCTGCAACCGCACGCTCCTGCCTCTTCTATTTAAGAAGCAGTAGCTGATCGCAATTCGTCAGTCACAAATTTTTCAACAATGGAGAAGGTTGAGCACCGCACAGTGATCAAATTTTTGATCGAGGAAGTCAAGAATGCAAAAGAGATCCATGAACGCATGGTTGCATTGTACACCGACACCGTCCCTTCCTATGCAACAATTGGTCGCTGGATTAGGGGGTTTTGCCATGGTTGTGAGTCACTTGAAGATGACCCCGTCCAGGAGGCCCGTTAGACGTGACCAACGAGGACAATGTGGCCCGTGTGGAGAGGATGATCCTCGAAAATGGACGGGCAAAGGTCGAAGAAATCGAGCAGGAACTCTGAATATAACATTGAAGTGTTATCAACGTCATCCACGACAATTTGGCCATGACCGAGGTCTCTGCCCGTTGGGTCCCTAGAAACCTCAGGACACATGATCGACTTCAACGTCGTCAAAGTCCACAAGGCCAGAGTTGTACAAGCTGCCCTGCGCAAAGGTGTATTCTAGGAGCTCAACCATCCCCCTACACTCCAGATCTGGCCCCTAGCGACTACTTTTTATTCCGCCAGCTCAAGGCTGCACTGCGTGTGGATTGAACAGCAGTCGGGAGATTTCTGGTTGTCGGTAGCTTGAAGCCTCAGGGACAAGTGGCCCAAGCGCATTGAACTCGAGGGTAGTTATATTGAAAAATAATAAAACACTTTTCCTCATATCTCGTTTCCTTATATCCGAATTGCAAAACTTATTGCCCGCCCCTCGTATATATGTATATGCATTTATCTTCCCAAGGAAATGAAAATAAATATCATAACACTAAGGAAGGTAACAATTGAAAGTTTAAGAAAGAAAATTTGAGATATAGAGACGGAGAAAATCGTGAAAACTAATTTTAATCGTTATATGAAAAAATGAATAAAGTAGTTGGATTCGAACCTGAGGCCTAAAGCGCTCATTGCTATTTTGACCACGACGCTCATCGACTGAGCCAGTATCCTCAATGGTGGTTCAGTCGATGAGCGCTTGAGGACACAGGTTCGAATCCAACTCCTTTATTCATTTTTCATATAACGATTAAAATTAGTTTTCACGATTTTCTCCGTCTCTATATCTCAAATTTTCATTTCTTTGGGACTATAAATGCATCTAGTATATTAGGTGTCATGTGATTTCAGTTATATATATATATATATATATATATATATATATATATATATATATATATATATATATATATATATATATATATATATATACATATATATATATAAACAAGCTTTTAAGGTACGCTTTGCAAGGTCGATCGAGGTAGATTTTTGTCTTCCGCCTAGCTGAGTGGTCTAAGGGACCGTTTAATTGAAATCAAAGGGGTTGCTCTCTGCTTCGTTGTGCATAATTCGAATCCGACCCCTGTAAGGAAACTTTGCGAATTAGAAAATAAAATTTCCTAAGAAAAATTACCCTGTTTTTTTTTTCTCTCTCTCTCTTTATATATATATATATATATATATATATATATATATATATATATATATATATATATATATATGAGTAGTTCATAACAGCTTGAAACTAATTCAAGATGTGAAAAAGACATTTTAGTAGTACTAATTTAATACAGGATTAGTTTCGGGATTTTCTAACATTTTTAGATGTAGAATGAAAAATAGTGGTTATAAACATTTATATAAACCTGAGCCGAATCAGGGAAGAATATGGGGTATGCTGGATGAAGAGCGATAATCGGCTCATAAGAGAGGCGGCTTGGGGACATCCAGTTTAAGGATCAGGCAAATTTAAGGTTATTTGAGAGGCCAGTTTCTGCCCTAAGGAATTTTGGATGAAAATGTTGAATTCAAAGTTCCCTCATTCTGTTATGTCATACATATTATAATTTGGTTATTATTTAATTAATATAGATTCTTTTATAATTCTCTTATAATTTTTATCAGATTTGAATACAAGATTGGCATTTCTAAAATCTATTTTGTAGTTAGAGATTTATAATTGGGCAAAATTATTCGAAGCCATATATATTCTCATCTAATATAAACTCTGGATGTTCATGGACTCGTTTACCAAAATATCCACGTTTTGAGGAGATTAAATGCATTCCATGACCGTTCTTTATATGCTATCCTCTTTGAAAAATATTTTTAATTCTTTGACTATAGTTAAAAGTCATATTTATATTATTCTTTAACCCAAATCTTTTTGTTTCAAAAGTTGCAGTGGCAAAATATAAGATTCTAAAAAGATTTTTTCAATTATTGCGTGAATCGTGAGATCTTTAATAAATAGAATGGCACATGTGAAAACCCACAGTGGATACACTCATTCTATAAAGCTACATGTAATAAAGTTTAGTTGATCTTAGAGGAGACATGGATGGCAAATGCAGAATGCTCTAAACTTTGCGACGAAACAATAGGTATAACGTGGCACAAGTAAAAGTATAGATTATAGTTTAAATTTGTTGGTTTACGGTATACAGTGTGAAAAATTCAGCCTCATAAGCTTGATCTCGGAAACATTAGGCAATTTTTTGTTCCCATTTTAACTTGAAGTTAATAGTCTAATTTTTCTAAGAAGTTGCAAGAAGATATCAAATTTCTTTAGATTATTGTAAGGCAAGCAGGAAAAATGCTATTTACCATCTACCAAAAATAAGTGTGCTATTTGGGGTAAAAGTTCTTTTTCAAAATCTTCTATAAATTAATTGCATAAAATACTATTTTTTCCTAACAGCACAATTTGGCACTTTTTGAGTATGGCGTGGCAAATGTAATATTTAATCAAAGGGGGTGTGCTGACAGGCCATTAAAAGATTTTCAAACGGCACCTTTGTAAAAAGAGCCTATTGAGTTTAAAACTAACAATTTTATTGTGGAACAAATCTATGGTCTTAACCTTTTAGATGAAGTCCCCGGAGTAGATTAAGGAAGAACTGGATATCTCTCCAGCTACCTTAGGTTGAGAACCTAGCTAACGATTTTAAAAGGTTATAAGAATGCGACCCAACCAATGATGTTATAGATCTTAGACGAATTCTCTCCTTATGTGCATTTGGGAGGCTAGAAAAATAAGGCAGGATAATAAAAGGATCCAACTTAACCTTTTAGATGAAGTCCCCGGAGTAGATTAAGGAAGAACTGGATATCTCTCCAGCTACCTTAGGTTGAGAACCTAGCTAACGATTTTAAAAGGTTATAAGAATGCGACCCAACCAATGATGTTATAGATCTTAGACGAATTCTCTCCTTATGTGCATTTTGGAGGCTAGAAAAATAAGGCAGGATAATAAAAGGATCCAACTTAACCTTTTAGATGAAGTCCCCGGAGTAGATTAAGGAAGAACTGGATATCTCTCCAGCTACCTTAGGTTGAGAACCTAGCTAACGATTTTAAAAGGTTATAAGAATGCGACCCAACCAATGATGTTATAGATCTTAGACGAATTCTCTCCTTATGTGCATTTGGGAGGCTAGAAAAATAAGGCAGGATAATAATAGGATCCAACTTAACCTTTTAGATGAAGTCCCCGGAGTAGATTAAGGAAGAACTGGATATCTCTCCAGCTACCTTAGGTTGAGAACCTAGCTAACGATTTTAAAAGGTTATAAGAATGCGACCCCACCAATGATGTTATAGATCTTAGACGAATTCTCTCCTTATGTGCATTTTGGAGGCTAGAAAAATAAGGCCGGATTATTTTAAGGATCCAAGTTTAGTTGGAAAACGGTAGGCAGAGAGTCGTTTTCAATGGAAATAATTCATCATTGGAATCAATCACTAGTGGCGTGTCTCAGGACGCTTCCTTTTTCAATATATATATATATATATATATATATATATATATATATATATATATATATATATATATATATATATATATATAAAATGAAAAACTCACAAAGTATCACGTGAGGGTGGCAAATGAATGCAATGTCCAGCAGGAAAAAATGAAAAGGTGTTTCCAAGTACTTTCGAACTTTATTAAGTTCCTTATCAAGGATAACTACAAGAAATAGTATTATATTAGAGGTATATATACGAAAGAAAAGTATGAAAGACCTCCTCAAAAACAAGAAATCAACAATGAGGAAGACGGAAGGAGAAGGTAAAGATTTAGATTAAGAATTACAAGAAGCAGGTAGTAAGGTCAAACTAAGTCGAAGGAAAGGGTAACAGATTCAAAGAAATGGAGATAACCTGACGAGGGAGATTATAAGACACGATGACCAAAAGGGGGGAAAATACAATGCACAAAACAGAGCAGTGACAATTAAAAAATTAAAAATAATAATAAAAAATTAAAATAAAATAGGGGCCACATAACTAAAGAATGTATATAAAAAAAAAAAAAAAACTAGGAACGAAAGACAAAACTAATTTCTTTGAGTATTAATCTTTTAATTATAGCATCTATTTTATATAAACCAGGGGAAAGGTTAAAATTATCACATTGGCTTATAAAAGCACATTCAATGATGTTCCTTTTTATATGGTCATTGGAACGATAAATAAATTTGGCCGAGTTTCAGTTAATTAAATGGTTCTTATCTGACATATGGACAAAGAAAGCATTGTTACTTGCCCTCTTCGGACATTATATTTATGTTGATTTATGCAAACAGAAAGTTGTTCACCTGTTTGTCCGTAATATTTACTTAGACAACCAGAACACTCAACTGAATAAACTCCCCCTCCTCCCAAACTATTACAATTATTACGTACTAATAAATTCTTAATGGTCGTCTCATATTTAAAAGCAACAGAAATGTTAAAGTTATTCAAAAGACGGGACAGATCACTAAAACAAAGAGAAAAAGGTAGAACTAAATTGTTATTACTATTAAAAGGGAGAGTAGGGACAGTTTGATAAAATGTCTTTTTAGCAGAAAAAAGACAGTTTTGAAGAAACGGGTAAGTGTAACAAAGTTTATAGCCAATTTCAAAGATATTGGAAAATTCAAAATCCATTTATTCCGGGATCACAACACGTAATGCCCGTAGAAACAGAACGTTTAACTTTAGGGCTGTGAGAAGAGTAAAAATGAATATAAGAATTTAAATTAGAAGGCTTACGAAAGATAGAGTATTTAAAACATGTATGAGTTCTATGAATAAGAAGATCAAGAAGACGAAGGTTCTGTTTAGGAATCATTTTCTAAAACATCTTAAAAATCATTTTCAAGTTATGGCTATTTTCTAGGATTCTTCTTTTTTCTTATTATACTTTGTTGTAGTAAGCTTATATATATATATATATGCATATATATAATATATATATATATAGATATCATATATATATATATATATATATATATATATATATATATATATATATATATATATATATATATATATATATATATATATATATATATGAGTCCTTTAAACTATGAAATTTAAGTGCAATTCAATTAAAAATACAAGATATTTGCTGATAAGTAATTCAATATTTGAAGGCAATAAAACATTTATAATTAATTCTGTTTTAAACTTATACACTTTTCGTTTTAGGAATTCTTCAAACATATGTTCATAACATTTTTATTTATGAACAAGAAGAATTTATCGTTTTTCATTAATTGTGAACAATATTTGTTCGTCTTTCTTATGCAAGATCGACACTGTGCGCAAAAGGGATGTATATAATCATACATCGCATTTGCTCACAGTGTTTATGTGCACCCGTGGATTCGTTATATATGTATAAAAATATATAAAATCTATTATATTTCCTATGTGCATTATTCTCAAAATAGCCGCAATATTTAAATATTCATCTCGCTTAAATAATTGTATACTCATATAAATGGTTGTTAAGTGGGGAAAATTGCGCAATATCTTACTTAGAAACTGGTTGCTTCCACCCAGGGGGTCTCTTCTCTCCCAACTCACCCTCATGCTTAAGATGGCGTCCCTGGACGTCCTTCTCGTTGTCGTCTCCCTGAAAGGCCGGCGGGCTTGGGGGGCTTCGCCCGCGAGAAAGGTCGCCTCTTCCTACGCCGCGAGCCCTGACGAGTCCTGTGACACGACAGCCCCGTGGCGGGGTCGTGACCACGGGGGTTCTCTCATTCCTCCGCAACGCCCTGCCGCGGAAGAAGCTTTAATGCGTTGGGCGCGAAGGTGGAAGTATGGTGGCAGAGGGTGGGTGTGGGGGAGAAGAGCGCACTGTGTAGGGTGGGGAAGCAGGGCGAGGTAAGGGCTTGGTGTGAGTGGGCAACTACGCATACCAACCACCCCTTTGAAGGGGGTTTTTGTGGTTAGCGATGGGCTGGAGACTCATCGAGCTCGCGTCTCTTATTGTGTCACCACCTCAAACTACTGGCCATGGTTCGGATTGTACAAGAAGGTTCCAGTTCAAACAAGTGTTTACATTCATAGAATTTTATATTTACACATTAGCAATAAAATACAAAAATTAATCAAGTTTACCTGTGTACTGAAATGGAACATTTACTCAACACCCTTGAACTCCAATCTTCCACACATATATACACTTCTACTGAAGTCGAAGGAAATAATGTGATTTAAAAAAGAAAATCGAGATGTGTTAAGTGTTCAAAGACCGCATACACTACTTGAAATGTTGCAGAGAGAAATGGCATAATGTACATATATGTGTTTGTACGCGTGTATGTATAAACGAAAAGGCGCTTTTCTACGATCTCTTGGCTCTCCGTCATACTGAGCAAGTAGAAAACTCTTCTCATCCATATTAAATGATTTAGCAATAATCAGATATAAATTATGAGACTCCACAGATTAGTCTATGATCCAAGTTTGACCTGATCCTGAACTTCAATTTCACCGTATTTTAATTAATGCTTTTCCGCATCTATGTAGATATTAATGCAGAGTTTATTAAGAAAAGGACAGCCACGAACCTTGATTGGTTTTGAAATGGAATCGTGAGTAGTTGATTTAATTCATAGGTGAGGCCTCCGTGCAGCGCGTGCTATAAAATTCACTTAATCAATAGGATTTGTTGTCGCATACAGACAAAAACACACGCACACACACAAATAATTTGAAGTAGAAAGAAAAAGTTGAATGGAATAAATAGGAGATATTTTAATGACCCTTCGGTTCCTTGATGACATTATACATCATTCATTGATCATCATCATTCGATCGATCGATTTTGCGTTACCTCGTTCGTAAAAGTAAAAGAAGTTAGGAAAGTCTAACTCTTGCATAACCGCAGTGTTGAAAGCAAGTAACGCTTATGGCTTGCCCCCTATTCTCGCGATATCCGGGCTTATCCTCACATAAACTTTCCTCCAATATCTCGCTAATATGAAGCGTATTCCCTACCAAACCAAAAGGGGTCCCCCTCTTTCCTATACAGGGGAAGTAAAACCAGAAAAAACAAAGGTGCTAGCAAAAGTTAACAGTACCCTCAATGTGGCACTAATAAGCCCCCCTTCCCACCACTTCTATGGATTTCTCACCGCATTGTAATATATTTTGTCACGCCAGAAGGTTTTTATTTAATGATAACTGAATTATCCCAATCATGTTTCATCGATGGACTGAAAGTGAACTTTTCAAAGACGAAATACTGATTAATAGTTTTGCAGAAGATAAATTAATCAAGGTTGACGATGAAATTTTAGAGCAAGTACAAGAATACGTACAATTTCGAAAACTAGTATCTCATCATGGTTGCTTGCGAGAGGAAATCAGGAGCACAAAATTATGTTTGAGAGCGTTAAGAAAAGCCTATTTCTTCTTCAATGCATTTTGGCAGTTTTCATTTAGGAAGTTACTTTGATAATGAATATAAAAATAATGCAGAAACTGTGCAGATCTCAGAGAAGCATCTAACGATACATCTTAGGAATAACCCGCAGGAACCAAAAGGAAAAATGGATAAGAACAACACAACACACGGTTGTCAAGTATATTAAAAAGAATATGTGTTTATAATTGGAAATGGGCTGGACTTAGCGATTCAACCGCCTTTGAGTTTGTGAAACATGTGTTTCGAAGAACTGACGAAACGCTCAAATTTAGCTGTTATGGATACGGGTGCATAGGCTGATGTCTAGTAATGTCCTCTCTTCTCTTTAAAGTGTGAACTTAATTTTGATGTAAGAAACGCAATACATCCTAAACACTTGTAAAATTTATTAAACCTTTTTACATTGCTTAAGTAACTGACATCTTATGCCTCTGAAAATCATTATATTCGGTAATTAACTTTACTCATTAAATAGTTCTCCAATATTGCTTGTTCTTATTAAATTTATATTTTGCACATACTAGTATATAACTTCGATTAATGCAGCAAACCCTTTACATTTTTGAACCAGAGACTTGTACCTTACGATAGAAAGTATAGCCTTTGGAAATAGGTTCAATTACAAATCATATATATCAATAAAATAACTTTTCGAGTTTTACTCTAGGAATGTTAAAACATGCAAGGTTGTTTTAGAGTTCTTCGCTTCAACTCAATTACTCCCTTTCTTTTCTAAGTAAAAAAATTATGTCAACAAAAATAAACTAAACCAAATATTAATTCCATGTTACTCATTAAAACTATAATGATGAAATGAGATGAATAAAGTTTGGAAATGTGTAATAGATAAATATAGGTAAAATAGAAGTTAAGTATTGCCCTCGTTTAGAGGGTATTTCTTGAGTTCTTATCTTTTCTTTTCTTTACTCTCTTTTGTTTTCCTCTCTGTACCACCAGTGTTCCATTGAAACTAAATTCTAAGCATAAAACATGAAACTATCTTTTAAGCATAAATTAAGCCCAACAAACGGATACTATGGACTAATATTGCAGATAATCTTCTATTTGCTTCCGTTTTATAAACATTTCAATACCCTCAAATTAGATACGAAATGGAATTATTTTCATTTCCTGATATGATGAATCAATTCTTAAGTTAAGAATTTGAGCGTTGAGGGATTAATATCACTGTCAAGACAGTTGTACCGATCGCTGTAAAATATACTTTGGTGATTAGCTATAAATAACACTTACACTTCCATCAGCATCTAAGCAGTTCTAGTTTACGTTGTTTAATGAAAGATTGGCGTAAAAGGTAGTGCAGAATGTTGGTATGAACTGTATTATCCCTAAACCACTGATTTCTTCAAATCAGATGGACTCGGGAGTGGATATCCATTCCTCTGCATAGAATATTTATAATGATTTCATCGAAGGTCTGATAGAATTTCAAGGCACAGTCAAAATATGAAAATGGACTCAAATCCAAAGCGAATTCCCGATTTTATAAACGGTATGAAGGTTATTTACTAATACAGGTGATATGAAGTTCTCCTCCACGATACCTGTGAAGCTTATTTTATTAATTAAGAATTGATATAAAAAATTACCATGCATTTATTTAGCCATTTTTGCTAAAACTAGGAGGAGGGTTCAAATTTAGTTTTTAATGCCGTTTTCTTTATTTGAATTAATTCGGGGCAGCATGAAACTTATACCAGCGAATAAGCTTCACGGTTGATTTGTTATAGTTATTGCCGCCATTTCAACTTAATTTTTTCATTATCAAATTCTTTTTTTTCGTCATTATTTTTCCTTTTCATTTGTGTTTGTTCTCAATATCACTCTTCTCCACTAAACAAACATGACCGCGTTTTATTTCGACATTTCAAGTCATTATCAGATTAACAATCAACAATCGTGATTTGGCAAAACGCAATCAAATTTTTTGTCCCCAAAAATTTAATTAGTTTTTTATTTTATACATAGACACACACACCCATATATATATATATATAAATATATATATATAGTAAAGGGGAAAGAGAAAATTGGACGCGAATGAGCAATGGGACAAGAAACAGGACTTTTTAGAGGCAAGGGAAAGGGGCATTAGAAGAACACTAGAATCAAAGAGAGCAGAGGGCGACACAATGAAAGCAATCCTTTACCGAGAAGACAGAACCGGATTCGAACCTGAGTCTGCTGAATGTTAAAGGGCATACGACGAAAAACAGAGTTACATGTATCTTTAGGAGCAGGAATTTCAGATTTAAGGTGGTAAATGTTCAAAATTTGACCAGAAATTTTTCTTTTCACAAGGGCTTCGGGAAACCTGTTACCGTGACAAATTTACCAAAGTGTTAGAGTTCATTCTGTTAACTAATAGAGGAAGAAAAAGTGTTAATAAAAAAATAGTCATTTGTATGATATTTTGAAAAATAACACAAAAATTACAAAATTCAGTCTCTGTCGTGTAAAAATGAGCCTAAAAACATTTGTGTTTTAAACCCAATTTAGGATTGTAGATATGAAGGCTGACGAACTTAAAAGAACCCTTGTATTTATTTGCTTCCGAAGTAGATATAATTCTTGGATCGATACTTTTAGGAAAGAAACATTGACTTGTTCTAGAGTACTTTGAATTAAAAGGAAGCTACGTTTCATCAGATAAGGTACAAATGTCTTCAAACATTGACATAGAAAAATGGGGCCCAAAGAGTTAGATATTCTTCCAACAAGCAATAAACCTTATCCCTTAACATTGGAAATTTTCTACAGGGTAGAGAAATGAAACCATGAAAACCTGAGTTGATATTCAATAATTATGAATTAATAATGATCGGGAATCGATAAAAAAGTGTTTTATGGTCAGTTTCACTTTCCTCAATACTTAAAAATATTTCCTTTAATGTTTCTTTTATCGTTTATTAAATAAATCCATTCTACTCATTTTAGTTTACAACTTTTATTCATTTTGCGATATATGACACCCTTTTTGAGTTCTTATCATACTATTTCCTTTATTTTCTCTGCCGATTAATCTTACCTTATGTCGTTATATGCTTTTTTGGGCTCTCAGTTTCTGAAGGGAATTTGTGGCTAGTATCATATCCGTGTGTTTCGAAAGGGTAAAATATATATGTTTAATACTTTACCTTATAAGCATAGAAACATATATTTAAGCTATCCTGAAAACCTCTATCCTAATATTATTATTCAGACGGATTTTGAATTTTAACCTGAGTGGAAAACTCCTCTATAAACTCTACTTTTGCGCGGGCTCAAAAATTTTATCATCGATTGTAATAGATTTATCTTCACCAAAATTGTTAAGAATTATTTTCGTTTTAGAAAAGTTCGTTTTCACACAAACTGAGAGGCGGTTTCCTTGTCACAAATTGTTAGCATTGACTGGGATTCTTCTGGAATTGAGGAAAATTATACGTTATCTTGAAAAAATGAATGTGTCACACTAATGTTTATTCCTTTTAGCTTACCGTCCAGTTATGTTTCTCTATGTAGGCACCGTTGTAATCAGTTATAAAGACATTGGTTCTGCATGGATTTTACTCGATCTGTTTTCTTACTAACAAAATGCTACCGAAATGACGATCTGGTGTTATAATTATATATATAGTCATATTAGTTGCTGCTGACCAGTCTAATCTTCAATTTCAAGGTGAAAGTAAGGACACATAGGAGGCTGAGGTACATGTGATTTATTTATGGAACAACGTTTCGGGCGTATCATCCATCTTCAGGTTCTAAAAGCATATATTAATCTAATAGAGTTAAAGAATATTGAAAATATTAAAAATAACCAGGTTAAAACTATGTAAGTAAATAAAAAAATAAAAAATAAATCAGGGATTTAAAGTGCAAGAAAATCAAATTATCAATCTAATGTAACCACTATTGACACGAAAAAACAATACGATACACAAAAGTAAATAATTACAGTATAATATTGCTTACCGATAACTCAACTCAGAGATTTAAAAGGCTAGAGAATCAAGCTATCAATCCAATGTTACCACTATTAACACGAAAAAAGCAAAAACACAAAAGTAAATAATAACAGTATAATATTGTTTACCGATGAAGTTCAGGAGAAATCACAAAGTGAAGAAATTATAAAGAATGTGGCTTAAAGAAGGATAGGAATTTAATTGGTTGGTTGTTAAATAAGAGAAGGTTGGTTGGTTGTTAAATGAGCTAATTAAAATTAAGAAATAAGAAGGGGAACAGCGGTATTATCTATGTTGATTTTAGGAGATTTTGTACGTATTAGTAGGGATTCCAAAATTCTTAGACTATATTCACTGTTATTGTGACCAATTATTTTGTGACGTAAAATGGCAATTTTGGCTGCAGATTTTCTCTTATTAAAATCTCATACTACCTGGATAAAGTAAAATTGTAACTAATGCCAGAGACGATAGCAAAAGAAAGGGTTGAAGCTAGAATATCAGGAATAGTTTCAGCCTCTGGCCAACGTGAAGGGCAATTGATCACAATAAGAAGATAACCTCAACCACGAGAGTAAGGTAAAGGCCAAAATTTATCAATGTGGACCACGTCAAAGCGCGAAGAAGAAAAGGAATCAGAAACGTCTCGGTGTGGTGGTGAACCTGCGTAAGTTGACAAAACACGCATAAGTGTATTCATATGGTCATATCGGCGTTCGTACCTAGCCACACGAGAAGGATTTGGAAGAGTTTGAATGTTGCCCGAACAACAGGATGAGAAAGAATGTGAATATAATTGAAACATTCCGATCTTAAGAGAGAGTAGCAAAAGAGGGATGCATTCAAGCAAAGAAAGGTGAATAATAGGGCTGGCAGAGGTTTGCATGTAATTCAACTTCTCTAACGTTGAGCTGAGAAGATTTACGCAATGGTTGTTTTTCCAACTCCTGTTCTTAGGCTAACGCTAAAGTCGTATACTTGAAGAGCTGAGACGAGAGTTGCATGCAGATATTGACAAAATGCGAGAGTGCACGTCCAGTACGACGGTGAAAGAGCCAGGAACCTTGCAAATGTCATTCGTAAATAAAAGGATAAAGACTTGATGACGATCCTTAAATGCAAAAGGCAAATGTACCAGAGATTTTTTCTTTTATCTTTTCGTTCACCAAAGAAATATTAATATATATTGTAATCCTATTAGATTAATTTCATGCAAAATAATAATTCCAATTGTATTTGGAACCTCGACGTCAATTGTGAAAAACAATTAAATATTTGCAAAATTTCTTGATGTTCAAAACATGTTACTTGTACAAAAGATTGTTGCAATATCTTCTCTAAATCACAGTAGACTTTCATTCATGATTGAGTCCCTTTACCAACAAACAACTTTTTAATATTTCATCCACTCGAACAAAAATTGGTAGTGGTGTGGCACTGCCACGCAATTGAAGCGGTAACTGTCTCTGTCACTAAACAGTAAACAACGTTCTCAAGTGGAGTATATTTTTATGTTGTGGATTTCTTGTAATTATCCACCCACATGATCAGAATTATGTCCTCAAATAAGAAGTATACTCGTAGATACCGTTCGGTTTATTGAATCTCTTACTACCAAGCAACTTCTTTTCTGCTTGGTGTGGCATAAAGTTCTCTCAGATGAAGCGATGAAACCATCAAAAATGCTGAATTATCTCACTTCATAGCATGTAAGAGAAAAAGAGAAACCTCTTGAACATTTTCAAGCTCTATATGAAAAATTTTAAAATCGCCATACAATAACTAAAAGACTTAAGAAACAAATTGCAAAATACGAAGAGGGAATCATTGTATCTTATCGTATCTCAAAACTTAGTGCAAAAAATGGGAGGAGCCATGCCAAATAATTTGTGATAAACTCTTTAGCAGCAACTTGCTAATTTATGGTTTAAATAGGTAATTGCTTTTGCAATTTTTAAAACTAGTAGTGGAAGATACAGTATTTGTATTTAACAATATACTGTATATTCAAATTGAAGGAATGGCGATGGCATCTCCATTAGGACCTACCTTGGACAACTCATTTATGTGCCATCACGAATCAATTTGGCTTGATAATTGCCCATTGTCCTACAAAACATTTGCTTATAAACAATTTGTGGATGATTTTTTTCTTCTATTTCGTAATAAATATTACGCAGACTTATTTCTACACTACCTTATTGAGCAACACTCAAATATAAGGTTTTCGAAGGTGGTTGAGACAGAAAACAAAATTAATTTTCTAGATGTAACTGTACACAGAGAGGAAGGAAAATTAAAAAATTCCGTCTATAGAAAACCACGACCACACTTCAAGGGCCTAATTATTTCAGTTCCATACAAAATATATTTAAAATAGCAATTATAGAGACAAGATCATTTAGAGCCTTCAGAATTCGCTCAGGTTGGGCGGATTTTAACAAAAAAATGAGTTTTTTGCGAACATATTTTTCATTTGTCTTGTTTCCTATACACCTATTCGACAAGTATACAGAAACTTTTGTTAAATAAATTATATCTGCCTGCCCCCATATACACCACTGTTTCAAAATATTGGATTTTTATTAGGCTCCCATTTATTGGTCCCTCCACTTCTTTGGACGGTACTCTTAAGAAAATCTTGCAATGCCAGTTTAACTTGATATATTTTAATAATTCTTTGGGTTCTTTCTTCAACTATAAAGATCGCCTTAATCCGATGTTGGGATCCTCTGTTGTATATCAATTCAAGTGTTGCTGCTGCAATGCCTGCTATGTCGGCCAGACTAGCCTACATCTTGAACAGAAGGTTAATAAACATCTTGGATTATCCCATATAACTCAAAGACCTTTAACTACAACCGAATTCTACAGCATACGAAATCATAGAGAAAATACTGGCCACCTTAGTTCATTGGAACAATTTTCCATTCTCTCTCGGGCTCCTTCAGTCCATTTATTAAAAATATTAGAGTCGCTCTATGTCAAATAACCAAACCAACGATACTGATTCCTCCTTTCCCCCACGTATCTCATAACTCTACAAACTACCAAGTTAATTTCATGCTCCTCTGTCATTCACTTTTTCCTTCTTGGCAGGAAACCACTAGCTGCACAAGGTAATGTGTATAATTTTTTTTTTGCATCATTCCTGTATTCGGTTCTTTTTATTTTTATACTTTATAATACTTTAACTTTAGTCTCGCTTCTTTGGCTTTATTTGATGCGCCCGGAGCTTTTTTGGTTTTAGTTTTTTTATTATTCATGTTTTTTGTGGTTAATGTACGTCCCTAAATTGAGTAGTTTCTTTGACTTTAGTAGAATCACTGAAGATGTTCCAATGTGTGGAACGAAACGTCTGACATAAATAAATGCCCTTTTCCATCTACTCGTGGGTCTTTACTTTCCTGGTCAGATTAAGGTTTCCGCGAACCAAACCAATTTCTACAATTTTCTCTCTCTCTCTCTCTCTGCCAATATATATATATATATATATATATAGATATATATATATATATATATATATATATATATATATATATATATATATATATATATATGCACGAAAAGGTAAGATACAGGTAGCCTAAATGCTAATAAGAAACATTTGATTAAGAAAACTCTACACATTCAATTTACTGTCCAAGAAGTTATTTTCATAATTAAAGGTTTACATGAAAGCTAAAAGTAAATTTAGCTCCTGCGTTCTGGAGGGGTCCAACAGTGTTGACAAAGGATGTCTCATCAATATATATGTATATATATATATATATATATATATATATATATATATATATATATATATATATATATATATATATATATACATATATATTTATATATATATATATATATATATATATATATATATATATATATATATATATATATATATATATATATATATGCACGAAAATTTGAGATGCAGGTAGCCTAAATGCCAATAGGAAACATTTGATTAAGGAAACTCGACACAAATGACTTTGAAATTGTAAGTTATGTGAGTATGTATGGATGAGATTCTGAGATTCTACCCCTTTAACTGTTATGAATGGCTTCAAATCAGCCGTATTGGAAATTCAAATATCTCTACAACCAGCGCAACTTCTTATCAAATCCCCTCGGCCATAAAAGATAGATTAAGCATATATACACTATTTATATCCGTACACAAATTTATATAAATATATATTAATCTTCTTTCTATCTTCTGTTATCTCATTAGCCAAATTATAGCTTACTAATTTATGTGGGTTTCGTGTTCATAAATGCTTAAATTCGTATGCTAAAAGCGAGAAAGTGAGCTTATTGATACAATTTTCCGTACTCAACGTTGCATATCAGACCTTAATGGCAGTCCTATTTGGGACAGTTTTTCTCCTCCGCTGAATTCCATTCATTTTAAAATCTTAATTGATCCACTTCTCTTCGTTTTTCCCCTCCATCCCCCTGTCGCTTTCTTGCAGTGTGTAGCGAGCATAATAAAATAGCACATAGTCAGGAAGGCACCCAACCGCCTTGCAAGTAACCTCCTCATGAACCTGAACCCGTAACGAATCAGGCTCAAGACCGGTCAAGCAAAGACTGTCAGGGTCTCCGGGATGAGGATGAGAGCGAGGAAAGGGAAGGGTCGGGAGGAAGGCCAAGAACTGAACGAGGAATCCCTCTGATTGGAGCGAAATCGATAAGATGATAGGGCTAATAAAGGAAGGAACTAGAGGAGGTTTTACATGCGTTTCAACTGTGCCGGTTAGCCGCAATTCACTCCAGTTGCAAGCTGGGTTCATAATAGCCCGCCCCCCACCCAACTGACTACTGACCCAATCATCGGGAGTGATTTGGAGGGTGGGAGTAAATGGGACGAGGACAACAAAGTAAACGTTGCGATTCAGGTGGTTCTCTTCTGTTGCTGATTTTTTTTGCATGTCTCTCCCACACGGGCACCTGTCCCCACAACAGGATGTGGCAGGATCAAGTGTAATACCTACTTTTATAGTCATACTGCATGAATTTAACTTATCTTTCGATAATAGTGGTATGAGTAAAAACATTTCACACCTTTAACTCTGCTTTACAAAATATACCTGAATTTTTCTGCCCTAAATGCTCTCATTAGTTTTTCTTTTATAATAAACGAAAAGTAGATCTCTAGACAAGGATCTTTAACCGTCAAGATGTAGCCTGTAACCAGGGATTTACGAAAGGTCCAAATAACCAGAGACGGGGACGGCCTGGAGGATGCCGATGCGTCAAAGTTTTTTCAGTTGCCTCCGACCTTGGTCTCGTAATCTTCCTTTACTCAAGCAGGAAAATTGGTAAGTATGATTAGACTGATTTGGGGCAAAAGGAACCAAAAACCGAAATGGACAAAGGGAATCATGATTGAAACCAAGAAACAAAAAACAACGAGGCCATCACCACTGGAATGATTTTTAAGAGCCGATCTTTAAAGGAAACGATGAAATTTAAAAGATGTTAAAATGTGCGAAAGATATATAGCAGCTAGTTCAGCTGCGTACTTTGGGGCCCAGATGACACATAATCCTTCAGATGTCAGCTGCAGCATGGTTGCCTATGGCAAACCTGAAAAAGAAAAGCGGGAGATAACCAACGAGCAAGTGACCAGACGCGTATCATTAATTTTGGATACAAAACATCTTCATTCTCTATCTGAAACTTCGGAAAAGAAGTTCATAAGAGTGATGAAATTAGAGGAAAGAAAACATTGCGTAAGGTACAGACCGTAAAGATAAAAAAGGAGACTACTTGGGCGTATAAGAACATTGGCACATAAACAAGGACACAGCTTCGGGAACGGACGAATGGGGCTTGAATTCGGCGCAGATCAACCTATGCGAAATATTTTCGATCACCAACGAAGGGCAAATCATTTTTCAATTGCCTAATTCATAATTGAATTCAACTCACTGTATGAAAATCTTTAACTTGGTGAATAAACAACTCAAGTTCCATATGTTTATGTTTCGTTCTTCACACTTTCATTTCTTGTTTGTGTACTCATATGGTACCATCCTAAGAGATCAGAACGCCTAGATTTCTATTACATACATCTTCTATTACTTCTGTCAAAGAAAATTCAAAGTTTCCAAAATAAGTTATACAAATTTGGATTAAAAAACGAGTTATCCGCAGATAAGCCCTTCACTAGATAAATAGAAGTGTCCAAAATGATCCGAACAATAGTAGTGATGATTAAATTATCAGCGAAAAACATTTGTACAAATTATACGTGATTACAATTTAGTGTATAAACCTTTATTCTCGATGATGCTTTGACATCTACCACAAGAAGGAACAAGCTGTTGACACTTGGGAGTAATTTTGGTCCTTTCATCTTGTAGAATTTCCTAGAGTTCTTGAATTCATTTTGGATTCCTCACTTAAAATCTTTCTCCGCATTCTCTTTCAAACATTTCAAATGGGATTCAGTTCCGAACCACTTAATAATAACAGTGATGTTCTCTTTATCCGAAAGATCTTCACTGACTTGGCTGTGTGCTATGGGGCGTTATCCAGCGTGAAAATTGCAAGTTTGTCTTCATAAGCTCTCAAGTGGGGCAAGGTGAACTTTCGTAGCAAATTCTGATAGACTGATGCATTCAGTGTGCCACGTAAGCGCCTATGTGCACCAGCGCCTTCTAACGTAATCAAGCTCCAGACACTTTTTGTTACATTTGACAAAAAATCTTACTCCTGTTCTATGACGAACAAACTTCCTGCTATTATATCCGGCCAAATTGAACTTAGATTTGTCACTGATGTCCATTGGTCATCCATCTATATAAGGAACTCAGTGATGAATACAACCGTGGAGAGATTGATGAGCGAAATCTAAACAATCTCTCAAGAAACTGTTGTAACACTCTTCAAACGGTTCTTCTTCACAATTTGGTAATAATGGCTTGATGTCCTATTTAACTAGTGTTCCCTGGCCTACCGGTAAAATTACGAGTACTTACATAAATTTTTCTTGTTATAGTTTTACAGAATACTATGGAATACACGTTGGGATGCAGCTTTATGATCAAGTGGTGAAAAAAGAGAGACGTGACAGATTTCTTCGGAATATTACCTGGACGAGAGATGGCAAAAAATTGCTTTATTGTTTTTTGTGTGTAATGTGCATGAACCTTTAGGGTCATAGGCAAAACGGGCAAAATAATAACCTAATTTGCATGAGAGTAAAATTAGGTTAGTCACTATGTATATAATGTTGGTTCTTTCTTGAGAAACCTAAGCTTTCGTATCATTTAGGACACTTCAAATTTTCTAGTAAATTGCATATACGAGTATGTTCATAGAGTTTGTTCTCACTTTTGTCCTTTCCGTTCTCCCTTTCTTCCTTTTTCATGTGATTCGATGCAGTTTCGTTTTCTGTTTCGAAAATATGCGAACCATCAATGAATGTTGCAGGCATTTGTGGTCTCGGAGGGTGTTCTTAAATTCAGTAACTTATAACATTCTTTTGATCATTCAAACATTTTTGTATTTCTATGATTGAACCATCTTCTTTTTTTATACCTAGTGTGGCGTATTTTTCCTTTAGTAGTCTCATTTGAAGTGTATGGAATCCTATATTTTTCCTTTAATGGTATCCCCAACAATATTTGGATTATATTTATTTTATCTTATTCTATTGTTTCCTTTTAAATTAGTTTGTTCCATTGCGTTAGTTTTATTTTCTTGACTGGTATTTAATAATTTAAAGTTTCTGTGTTTCTTCATTAAGTTGTGTTTCTTTGGAGAATTTGCTTTTTATTTCTTGCGATTCTATTTGTATTTATTAGGTCGGTAAGGTGCATTATCAATCAATTATTCAAATTTGTGAATTTTATAGGCAGCCAAAAAGTTCGTATGTTTTTCAAATCGAGCAAAGAGAAACGACACTTTTAGGAACATTATTGGTTACCTGTTATAAATAGTTTCGATCCCTTTCAGTGTTTTGTCCAGCAAAATAATTGTCTCTATAACCCTCATTAATAAAGCTTCCTAAGTTTGCATACAAAAAACTGTTAAAGTCTCTCTTTAATGAGTCCTTACCAAAGAATCTTTCATTAGGTACCAGTATGAGTGCCTCAAGCCAGAAAAAGGTATGATCTGAAAGAGATAGGTCAGGGAGGTAGAAGGGATGAATTAGTAGCTAACGACCTAGAATATTTAGTGTATCTCACAAAGGCTTGTTATATATATATATATATATATATATATATATATATATATATATGTATATATATATATATATATATATATATATATATATATATATATATATATATATATATATATATATATATATATATATATACTCGTATATTTGGGCAGAAGATTTTCTTCGTGATAAATTTTATTGAAGGCGACTGCGAATTCAGCATTAATAATTTTCTTTTCGAGTGTCTCGATTTCTCTAATATTCCGCTTTTGGTCGTTGGTTAACCCGTGTATAAGCTCGCCAAAATCCATTACAAAAGCACTGATGAACGAGGGCAGTAAAATAATTCACTGGATAAAACGAAACATCTATTGGCCTAACGCGTTTCGATACACTCCTGTATCATTATCAAAGGAAGGTAGAAATAATATAAGGAAATAAAAACATGGTTATATATATCGGGGTTTGAAGGTTAACAATTATACGAACATATTTATAGGGAATGGAAATTCTTAAAAACAAAGGATTAAGACGGCTTAAAGAGGCTAGTTTAAAATGGGCACAAAATTAAGATAGGCAGGGATTATTACTTGGCGCACGAGAACTCGAGGAAGGCAGGGTGAACTGTATGTTTGTTTGTGTATTTAATTGGGCTGTTTTTCTTTTATATAGAGAGCTTCTAATATGAGTAATTGATGGCGACTTGGAGCATATGCAAAAATTTCGGTGTTATCTTCAAGTGACTTCCGGTCCAATGGTCTTCTATGTTTTTCAAATGTATGTGTTTGGGGTGCACCGTTGTTTAAATGGTAGCTCATCCTTCATGTTAATTTTGTTTCTGTCATTCCGATATATGAATGAGGTAGGAACTCACAGTCTCCCATTTTGCAAGTGTATTCATATATTAAATGACTTCTTTGTTTAGGTGTTAGGGTGGGTGTAGGGTTATTTTTGAGTACAAGGTTGGATGTCCATTTATTATTGTAATAGATTGTGCCTGATTTGTTATTTTTGTTTTGGGTTGGTTTCACTCCTCTGTTTATGATTTCCTTGATTACTCTTTCGTCCGTTTTGTAGGCTGTACCCATAATATTCTTGTGAAAAAGTTTAATAGTATTTCTTTTTGCTTCTTGATTGGTGCTGACTGTAGATGATGTATGCCATTTTTCCACCTTCTTCCGTATAGCTGTTTGTATGTTGCTGTTTGTAAATCCATTATTTATAAGTACTTGGATAGCCCTCTCAAGCTCTTCATGTATGTCTTTACATGTGGAGTAGTGGGTGAAAGCGCGGTTGATATATGCATTAATTACACTTCTTTTATAACGGTTGGGACATTCGCTTTTAGCGTTCATACAAAGGCCTGGGTTTGTCCTTTTTACGTAAACTTTGGTAGTTATTTTGTCGTCGTGCTTAGTGGTTAAGGTATCTAAGAACGGGAGTTTGTTATCTTGGCTATTCTCTACGGTATAGTTAAGAAGGAGCAGTTCTTGAGTTCTCTTAATAATTCCTAGATTTCTTCATTGGTTTGTATATTCATATATACGTCCTCTATATATCTGCAGTAAATATGTGGTTTTGGCAGAATTTATAAAAACTCGTTCTTCCACGCTTCCCATGTAAAAGTTTGCGAAGAGTATATATATATATATATATATATATATATATATATATATATATATATATATATATATATATATATATATTGTGGGTGAAATTAATATCCGATAAATGGTCAAAAGTTTATTTACCGTAGTTACGCAACAGCAAAGTAATCGAAAATTGAACATCTTATGTATTTTGTACGTTGAATACAAATTCATTATTAGATTACACAAATAGTAAAGCATTGATATTATATCGGCAAAAGAGATAATAAATTTCAAACCGTACGGCTAAAAATATACCCCGTAAAGTAAAGAAGAATCCTAGAGTGCCTCGATCTTAACTTCACAAAGATTTGGAAGCAGCTGGGACAAATGTATGCAAAAATACATTTAGAGCAGTTCATAGGAACGAGGGATTGCATCTCGCACACCAAGAAAGACACCTTTGTTGAAACCAATTCCTGTCAGAAATCGTCTGAATTTTGCCAAGGAACATTCAGAGAAGCCTGCAAGTTTTGGGGACGCTTTACTATGGTTTGACGAGACGAAGATGAGATATTTGTGCGGAATAGTGTTAGTCACGTTTGGAGGCAGAAAGACTCAGCGCATTATCTTATAAATACAATACCAACAGTGAAGTTTGGAGGAGGCAGCATAATGGTATGGGTCTACTTCTACTCTGCAATTCCTGAAAGACTCCATATTAACGAAAGGAAAATGAATGCTCAGATGTATCGCAGGATTCTGGATGATAATCTCTTACAGTCTGCTGACGACTTGAAGTTGCCAAGACGGTGGACATTCCAGCAGGACAACGATCCAAAACATACAGCCAAGAGCACTGCAGCGTGGTTTCAGCAGAAGAAAATAAAGGTTATGTGATGGCCAAGGCAGTGGCCAGACTTAAATCCCCTCGAGAACCTGTGGCGAGAATTAAAACTAAAGATTCAGAAATGGGACCCAAGAAATCTTAAAGATTTAAAAAGAATATGCCAAGAAGAATGGGCCAAGATACCTACAAATATTTGTAAGAACCTCATAAGTAAATCTCCCAAACGGTTGGAAGTTGTACTAGCAACGAAAGGTCATACCACCAAATACTAACTGGTTTTCATAGATGTATCGGATACTTTTTGAAACGTTCGGTGTGATTTTTGCCATAATCATAGTAATGTTTTGCTATTTTTGCAATATGATACCAATTTGTATTCAACGTACAAAATACATAAGATGTTCAATTTTCGATTACTTTGCTGTCGTGTAACTATGGTAAATAAACTTTTGACCATATATGGGGTATTTATTGCACCCACTGTATATATATATATATATATATATATATATATATATATATATATATATATATATATATATATATATATATATATACTTTGAATCCACCTTTCATTTTTCTGTGGTATCTTTTGCATTTATTGGTTACTTATGCGCTACTTTGTGAGTTTCTCATATATATATATATATATATATATATATATATATATATATATATATATAGGAATAAAACCACAGTAATAGGACTAATTTTATATGTGAAACCAGGTTTCGACGGAAACGTCCGTCATCGTCAGTCGCTTGTGAACAAGTTGTTTAACGTACAAACACAAAAAATCAGTGGTTCTAAGGTGGGACATGCGAGAATGTAGCGGCATTTTTGAGAAACGGATTTATGAATTTCTTGCTTATTAATTTATTAGTATTAAATTTTCCATCGGAAGTATTAAAGTTGGGAATTTATTTTATAATTGCCGATTCAATTAAGCGTCGATGTATATAATTGTGAGACTTATAAACTATTATAGCATTATTAAAAACAATATGATGATTTTCATTGGACATATGTAGAAATAAACTCGAGGAGAGGGCACCATGTCGCATATCGCATTTATGTTCATTCATTTGCTTGGAAAATCTGCTGCTTTCACCGATATATAATTCATAACATATAATTCATTTATTACATTTGTATGGAATAAATTAAACTTTCCTTTCTTTATCGATCGATCTATTTTTGGATAGGCTATTTCTGATCGTATTCTCTTACTGAAAGGCAACAGTGATGTTGTTGGTCCCTGCCAGCCAACTTTTTGAAATTGATTAACTGGGGGGAGTATGGAAAGGTAACATAATATTTGTCACATCTGATTTCCTTATAATTAGCTGGGAAGTAATTGATGTTTCTGGCTTCATAGTGACACTTTTCTAGGAACCAAAGGGAATATTGCAGTTCACTGAATATTTGGAGATTGTATTAATTTCATCTTGCAAGAAACAAGGATCAAAAATACGATATGATCTCAGGGACATAGAAAAATACTACAGAACTTTTAAAGGATACATCGTAACACAAGAAATAATGAATATAGGCATTAGAATTAGTTGGTTTCCGGTAGACGGAACAATTGGCTTTGTCGTTTATTTTAGATATTTTTACCTCCAAAAACAGCAATGAGTTGTTTAGTTCCCATTCTACTTTAAATGTAATAGTTGGGTGGACCTCATTAAATTTTTCAAAGAGAAAACCAAATCTGTTATCATTGATAGGCCATGTGGCACATATATCGTCTACATAGCGAAACCACGTTATGGGATTTACCATATTATCTTCAGCCGTAACATCTCTCGATTTGAAAATCTTAGAATCACTGTATATCAATTAAATAAATCCAAACCTAGATAATTACTCCTCTTCAATTAAACTATTCAATATATAACCAACCAACACTTCAATAGATTAACTAGCCAACCGACAAACCGAACAAATTCGTTAGTAGATTTTATATGTTTAGTTAGTTGATTTCTCAGCTCTCACGATAAAGGTTAGTCACTTTGTTCATTCTGATTTATTTTCGGGTTTTTTGTTGTTTTTTTATAATTTAATATAATAGGTTATTTTATTGTTTACTCCAGTAACTTTTAATATGCGATATTCAAGTCAGTTTATGTTATAATTTCACTTCTTTCTATTATTTTTTAAAAATCATACTGGGTAGTATTAATTAATTCTATATATTGTTATTAGTGTTTTTACTTTAATTTTAATAATTGTCAATTTTATTATTTTAAGTTGTCTTCATCCGCTTTTTTTAGCCATTATTTAATACATTCTTTCAACTGTTATCGATTAATGTTCCTTCCCCTTCTCATTAGTCGACACAGTCGCTGAAAATGATCTTAGTAAAGGTCCGAAACGTCCGGCCAATAAATGATTAGTGTAATCACCTGGGGTCTTCATATGCCTGCTACATATCAGATTCCCAAAGTATAAATCAATTACAATATTTTTTAAAAACACACATATATATATATATATATATATATATATATATATATATATATATATATATATATATATATATATATATATATATATATATGTGTGTGTGTGTGTGTGTGTGTAAATTTAACTACCTGTATCATAACATAAAAATTATTAGGTCGTATTTAGTTTCAATATGCAGTTTTTCATATCAATTTTAGCTGTAAGCTGTAAAAAAACTGAAAAAAAACTTTTAAATCATCTGAATATCGAGCAACGGAACACATACATTTATAAAGGGGCGTTAACTTAAGATGCTTACCAACATCTTTTAAAATTAGTTTTGACATTAGGGCTACATTTAAAATGCCCTAATAAGAGAATGAAGTTCGGAATTTATTTAAATAAATATGGATATTTGAATTCTATCCACGTGCATTTATGTAAATAATTTTATCTTGGAAAAAACATAGTTTAGAAATTTGAAACAATTATAAACATGATATATCGATGTTTTTTTTTGTTTTTTAACATTGTTACATGAAAAAGTGATTATATGACTTTTAATTAGTAGGCTTAGGGTAAACAGTAAAATATGCTTTATCGTTAATTCCTAATATTATTTCATTAAGAAAAGGTAAACAATTGTCTTTTTTTCTATTCAACTTTATGTTTTATGATGGGTTGGAGAGTGTTGAGCTTGTTAAAAATAATTGCAAATAGTCTAGGTAGTTTAATAGCCATGTTGAATTTACAGCATCCACATACCTATACCATAGGAAATTAGTGTTTGGTTTAATAGGGATGAGTAGGGTGTTTTCAAAGTATTTTATGAACAGACTACAGAGAATATGGGACAGAGGTTTACCTATACTAAATCCGTATTTCAGTCGATTAAAGCACAATTATCTACTTAACTTTGTGGTGTTGATAATGTATCTTGAAAAAGGAAATGAATTTTGGAACAATGTTATATGATCAGGTGAGACTAAAATATAACTTTTCGACCAAAATGATTATTGTCACGATTTGGAGGCAGAATGAACTACCAATGACCGTAAGCACACCGACGTAGTCTCATCGTTTGGGGCTACTGAAGATGTAACTAATCGTTCCTTGAATTATGTACTAATTCATCCTAATTTTGGTCGTCTTCACAAGCTCTCTCGAGTGTCTGTTTTCTTGTCCTCCTCTAAAATGTTATCATCGATTTTAATTTCACTATCTTCAGAATAACTGTTAATCTTTATTTTTGTCTTGCAATAAATCACTTTCAGTCCAACTTTGAGACTGGTTTTTGATAATTTTGTTATTATCAACTGTGTTTCTTTTAAATTTGAGGCAAGTAATATATTCTCATCAGCAAAGTAATGTTGTCCTTAAAATCTCACGTCAGTTCTGTTTCTCTTCTTTTTTTCTCCATTCCAAATACCTGAAAATGTCCCCAACCACTGCTGTAAACTGTGGTAGGAGATTGGACCCTGTCCTTTTTCATTCCTTTTTTTAGTTTGATTCTATTACTGACCAATTGCAACCTAAACTAGGAAGTAGTACTCATAGAGCGCCATCTTCAGCAACTCTCCGAAAAGTCACTATCTCGTAATGATAAAAAAGTGATTTAGTGATCAAGAATATGCATTTGGCTCTGGATCCCCTCACAAATCTTATAAAATTTTCCCGTCTACAAAGTTTCTCCGACATCAGTCAATTACTTTAACATATCTTCTAGTCAAGCAAAGAAAAGGTGATCCAGATGGGGATGCAGATTCTCGATCCGCTCCAGAATCTAGAAAGCTCCTCTTAGTTCAGAGCAAATCACTATACAAAATTCCACTGGAATCTATTTATAACTTTTTAAGATATTTTGTATAAAGTAAAAAGTGAATAAATGATTTAAACCTGCATTTTACTTTACCTAAAAATGCAATCAACCCTTCGGCACCTTTCATCAAAATCTTTTAATAGCATTTTTTTCAGAAATTTTTTAGACAATTAGAACGAAATTAATTAACCCCAAATCCATATTCGGATTTGTAGATCCCTCTGAATATAATTAACATCTTTATGGTCTAAAGGCCCATCAATTCAACAAATTTTATTGAAATTGAACGTGATCCAGCATTGACATTCAGATCTGGTTCTACATAAAAAAATGTAATCACTTCTTCCTTGGTATAAGCCCCTCACCTTCCCTTCATAAAAAATATTGATCTCCTACAACAAATAATAAAGAATATAAGTGACCCACACAAAAATCTAATCACTTCTTCCTTGGTATAAACCCTACCCTAAATCCTTCGAATTTTATTAATGTCTTGCAAAAAATAATTATGAGAATAACTTACCCTAGGCTCCGCATTTGGATTTCGATTCGTCAAAAATATCTATTCAACTTTTTCAATGCACATTGTCCATCTTTCCACAATATTTCATCGAAATCCAATAATCTTTTGAGATTTCTTGTAAACAACGAGACAGACATAAATTCAGAGTTGATCACATATACCTCTGCTAATTCCTTTGGCTGAAGTAAATGAGGTTGCATAAATGAATTTTTAATAGGCTATACAAACTTAGATTTTGTTAATTACTTGTTTTATCTCTATGAATCACGTGTAGATAGGTATTTGACATCTACTTGTTGTCTACAATATTAATTGAGCAGCCTACAGAGGTTCATGAGGTCTGTTGTTATTTATAAAACTTGCCTTTTCTGATGACTGATTGAGTCAAGTGTTTGTGTTCAATGATTTATGACATTTGTAAGTAATTTATATGTTGCTGACAGAGACTTATTGGATTATTTGTATTCATTAAAGTAAATTTCCATTTTGCAAAATGGTAAAAGCCACCTCCAATCCAGATATTAATGAATAACTGAACATAATTATAAATAATGATAAAAAGTTCAATGACTTTCTAACTAACAAACCCTTGCGCCATTGCCAGAATCTATTATAATTCGGTTACTCTGGGATGCCTCTTTTCCTCGAATGGAGTCCCTATACGGGCAAACTTTACTGATGGTTCAGCCTAGTAGCCTGTGCTTTTGGAAGTTATTATAAACTGTAGGACTGCGCTGATATCGGGATGAATTGGACCAACCGGTGCGAAGTACACGAAAACAATGGGAAAAGATTTTGTCCTAATGAGCACAGCTGCTCGAGTCCATCTACAATGAACGCTATGGCAGAAGGGAGACGGGGACCCCGGATATTTTGAAAAATTATATGGACCATGCGTACCTACCCCGACAAAGGAACGCATAATGAGCGGTAAATTGGGAGATGGACGGATAGAAAAATAAAATAAAAGAGATGAAAAGTAATAATGAAGAATATGACAACTTAAATATCCAATGCTAGAATCATTATCAGAAGCTATCTTGCTCCTTCTACACGGCGGAAATTTAATTATATAGATAAAAGAATGTCGATGCTTTGAGGATAAATAATAAATTGAAGCGATGCACAAGAAAAAACTAATATAAGGATTGACATTTCGTTTGATTTTTCTGAAACTTGGCCAGCATAATTAAGAAATTCAATTCGCAATTTGTTTTATAGGGCTTAGTGAATAAATATAAGCCGATAATATGGGTAGGGAAAGATTTGAATGGAAACCTTGAAAACTCTGAATATTTTCATCGGGTATTATGAGGTCATATAGTCCAAGTTATGTTATAAAACTTCTGCAATCTACATTTCAATCCATTCCTTCTGGCTTCCCTTCATTCATCCATGCCAATTATTTAAATCGCTGTTCGGAGTTTTTTTAATAAAAAACAGATTGGTTTTAAAGAATAGCTCGAAAAGAAACTTCTCTGTATTATTTCTATCAGGTAATTTGTGCCTGATATTTTAGATTTAGAAATTACGATTGCCACATTTTAACTGGGACATTAAGTCGAACATTTGTCCTATTAAAAAACTTTGTTTACAAAAAAGAAAAAAAGAATTTTTGTCCTGGGAAGCAACATTTCTAAAGAATCTTCCCAATGTTTTTTATTCAGTTTTAAATATATTCTTGAACTTAGACTTATACTTAATAAAACTAATTATAAACACTTGATCTTCCCTGATTCGAAATTAATGTTAGTACCAGAAGTCAATTAGGGTCTTTAAATCGCTAAGGGGCTTTGATAAGCCCGACCTGCCACGAGTATTTTTTGCTCAGCCATAACACCCTTATCACGCTGAATAACGGAGCTAATCTCTTTCACGGTAGAATCAAGATGCGGCCACGACATTTCCACTATCTGTTGATAAAAATTAGAATAATTATCTACCGCCGGTGGTTCTTAGTAATTCCAATAATATATTTAAAAAACAGGTTTGGTAAATGGTAGGTAAAAGAAATTATCATTGCATTAAGAGATTTAGATTAGAATAAATGATACGTTGAGAAATTATTAAAGCCATAGAAGGGAGAATTTAAATTATTCACTTACAGCACACTCTACAGCGAACAGGCTGGAAGTTTGTAGAACTTGTTGCACTTTGGAAACCATTGTAATCTTTATTACAATCCCACAACACATACAATCTCTTCCTAATGGAAAATTTATTTATGCCTTTTACGATTTCCTGTTCTCATATTTTGGACTTTTAATAAAAAACATAAAGCAATTGCGAAAAAATGAGAATCCGGCAACGTGTTTATGTGTCAGTTGACTTTTACTCTTAAAATATCGACCGTTAGTTCTAAATAAGATTTAATTATGTAAATATTAAAATTATGCCATCTGCTAACCTCAGAGACTACTAAAGAGTAGCTAATTATAATAAAAATGCAAAGGTGGCCAATGTTAGCAAGCTTCTGATCTTGTTATTTTTCTCTAAATTTAATCTAACTGAAATCGAGAAAATAATAACTAAGTCTAAAAGAAAACAAGCCAGAAACATCTTCAGAGCTTTCTAACTTTTAAATAGTAACTTGATTACCTCTTATCGGCTAAGTTCTATTTTTGGATATAACATTTGTTAAAGAGAAACGAAGAAAAAATAATTTCTAAAACTTGGCGCTATTTTCTTTTTTACATTACATTCCGACATAAATTCTGCAAATTTATGTGTAAGTCTGTTAACAGCTATTGACAATGAAGAAACAAAAAAAAAAGTAACACAAAGAATAACTGGAAATAACTAGGTCCGTAACGGTCCGAACATATAATATATATATATATATATATATATATATATATATATATATATATATATATATATATATATATATATATTAGGTTGAGGAATAAGTTCTTGCGTTTTTTTAATGTGTTGATTTAAGTTTTGTTCACGAGATTTGTGCACATATTAAGAAACAATAATAAATAATGAGAGCAAAAGTTGCAAAGGTTAGGCTACGTCTCTTAACAGCGTAGACTATTAGGCTTTTGCTTAGGCTACGTCTTGAAGTTGAGTAATAAGTCATTGCGGTTTATTTAAAAGTTGTGTTCATTTAATTTTTGTTCTGTACCCTTAAAATAGAATGTCAAGTTGAAAGAAAGGCTCATTTTCGACACCTGTTGCTATTCATTTTCAATCGAGACGGGAACAATGCAAATGCAGCCAAAGCTCGTCGCGATATTTGTGCTGTGTACGGAGAAAATGCTTTATTAGAAAGGACAGCTCAATGATGGTTTTCACGTTTCAAAAACGGTCATTTCAATCTTAATGACGAAGAACGTCCTGGTCGCCCCATTAAGTTATATGAAGATCGATTGAACGACCTTCTTAATTAAAATCCTTGTCAATCGACTATAGAATTCACTGTACAATTGGCGAGTGATCAGAAAACTGTAGTGAATCACCTTCATTCGATGGGGAGAGTTAAAAAACTCGGTGCATGGGTTCCGCACGCTTTGAGCAAAAGCAACAAACTTCAAGCCCCACGATTGCCGCAGGTTTGCTTGCTCGTCACAAGGCTACTTGTGGGTATAAGGCAGATTTCTGCACCGCATTATCACTGGCGACGAAAAGTGGCGTGTTTATGTCAACATGAATTATCGAAAACAATGGCTTAGCCCCAATACAAAAACACTTCCGCGATTAAAGCAAGGACTCCATCCACGAAGGATGATGCTGTAAGTGTGGTGGGATTTTGAAGGCATCATTCTTTATAAGCTCCTTGCGAACAACGAGATTGTCAATGCAGAACTCTACGTTCAACAAATGTATCGACTCGCCGAAGTTATTCGTTAAAAGCGACCTCATCGACGTTATGAGGTCCTTCTTCAACACGACAATGCTCGTCCTCACATTGCCAATATGACAAAAGACGCCATCCAAACGCTTAATTTGGAAATCCTGCCGCATCTTCCATATTTGCCAGACTTGGCTTCATCGGATTTCCATCTGTTCCGATCGCTTTTCAACAATTTGCGCGGCGTTTCCTTCAATACTGATGTGGAATTAAGAACCTGGTTAAACGAATTCTTCGAGTCAAAATTTAGAGATTTTTATTGCAGAAGCATCGAAAAACTAGTTAAACGTTGTGAAGAACAAGTAAATAACAACGGAGAATACATTATTGATTAAATTGCATATTGTTATCAATTAAAAATGAAGTTTTGCTAAAATCGTTAATGGTAATGAATAAATTTTCTAAAACAGCAAGAACCTATTCCTCAACCCAATATATATATATATATATATATATATATATATATATATATATATATATATATATATATATATATATGTATATATATATATATATATATATATATATATATATATATATATATATATATATATATATATATATATATATATCCAACTTCACCGCCGGAAAGAGAAAACGGAATAATTTTTTTTCGGAAATATTTATTTTTATACTTCGAGTAACCACTTTGATCTCAATTAAACCGCCCTTTAGACCACTCGGCTATGCGGTTTAATTTAGATCAAAGCGGTTGCTCGCTGCCTCAAAGTGCCCGGTTCGAATCTCACCCCAGCTCGAATTTTTTCGAAGTAAGAAGTAAATATTTCCGCAGAAAAATTATTCCGTTTTTTCTTTCCGGCGGTGAAGTTAGATTTATTTCATAATTTTCTCGCGCTCATGAGAGATATATGCATATATATCCATGACCAAAAGTATGTGACACCTCATAGATTTACCAACATATTTAAGCAAACTCTTTATAATTTAACGTATTATGTATAAATATATATGATAATAATGTGTAGTTTGCAAATATGTTTGAATTACTCAGTATTTTACTAAATAGTGTGTAATCAATAAATTGGTATGTTTTCTGAAATCAGAATTCAACCAATATTTTACATGTTTCAGCTTAAATTTATAACTATTTTAACTATTTTGTATTCAATATCATTCTAAGTAATTAATATCCCTAAAAATAAAGAACTTGCTCGTCACAAATCCAACTTCTTCAGAGCGAATCAACTCAAATAGAAGTTGCTACAAAAATATAAGGTTTAAAATATCTGTAGCTATAAGAGCCCGAACTGTTTTTCTGTCTACAACTTTGTTCTCTCTTAACTAACGGTCATTCATGCTTGCACGTAAGCTGCCGGGCGCGCGCGATGAATCGTTGGCTCATTGCAAGTATATTATATAATATTATATGATAGTCAGAGTGTGCAACTCTCCTGAATCTGCCTTCACCCCACAAATAATATTAATAAACAAGTAAAGATATTTTTGTGCCACCATATATGAATTTCAAACAATATACATCGGCATTTATTTGTGACAGGACTTTTTATCCCCGACGACGCCGGGTACTTATGCTAGTGCTGTCTAAACTATTATAAAATGATATCAAAAGACCAGGAGGTTTATATAAAAGATGAAAAGTGGCATTAAATATCTTACTACACTTAGAGAAGACAAATCTATCATACCGTCTGTACTACAAAATCAGAGAAAAATATCTTCTAAACATGCTGGAAAGATCAATGCAACTTCAATTTCCAATTCAACCCAGAATTGTTCGAGGGATTCTTAAATATCAAGGGTTAAAGGGATGTAAGCCGAGAAAGAAGCCATGGATATCTATGGTCAAGAGAAAAAAGCGTCTTCAGTGGTCCAAAGATCACAAAAATTGGACACATTGAATAATGGTCTAAAGCTATTTGGTCAGATGAAAATAATTTATGGAATTCCATTTAAATATATCTGTGAAGAAAATTATTTAAAAAATTAACTTTTTATAACAATTTTATTGGTTTTTAGCAATTCTTGGGGTGCCTTTGTGAGACGAACAGTTGGACGGGTATTTCACCGTGCTTGTATAGTACTAACTGTAAAGGATGTGGGTAGTTCTATCATTGACTGGGGCTGCCTGTCTTCATCAAGACCAGGGTAAATGTTTTTATGCCATACATAGCAGCATGATTTCCACAAATAATATCACTATGTTTTTACAGGATCTAGAACAATCTATTCAGAAATTTCATCTCACAACAAAAAAATATAAATATTTCGGCAGAATGATGTTCCATGTCAAACATCCCTCTACACCAGGACTTAGATTGAAGAAATGGAAATCAGCCCTACGAAATTGCTAGCACAGATCCCTGACTTAAATTCATTAGAACACATGTGGGGAGTGCTTGGAAAGCAATAAGAAGTACCACACATGCAAATTAAAAAAAAACTATAGGAAAAATTGCAACCTAAGTGTTGAAAGATTTCTGAAATTTGTGGAAATTTGTTTAAATCCATGCAACCCAAAATTATGGTTGTAATTAAACGAAAATGTGATCCAAATAAGTATTAAAATAATCTATATATTTATATATGCTCGTATATGCTTGAAGTATCCCAAAGTAAAATAATATATATATATATATATATATATATATATATATATATATATATATATATATATATATATATCTGAAATGAATAACTCAAAAGCACGTGAGGTTCTCTTGCAGGAAAAATGAAAAAGGTGCTTCCAAGTACTATCAAACTTTATTCAGTTCATTCTCAAGGAAAGTGAACTGAATAAAGTTCGAAAGGACTTGGAAGCACCTTTTTAATTTTTCCTGCAGTACATTGCATTTTCATATATATATATATATATATATATATATATATATATATATATATATATATATATATATATATATATTTATATTAGTATAGATGGGTAGCATTCTTTCTTGAATGCAAATTTTGTTGAAGACCATTGTGTATTTTGCCTTAATTAATTTCCTTTACCAACTTTCTCTTCTTCTAACTATCTTTTGTATTCCATCTTGTAGATGGTGGATTACTTGTCCAGTAGGCAGCACCATAATATTTGGCCATCACCCCCTCAGCTCAGAGAGTGAGGATAGTAAAAATAAAAGTTAAAATAGTTGTCGAGTACTTAAAGAGGAATTAATACCCGATGGGGTGTCCTGACCACTTGATGCACTCTTAGAGATGATTAGAGCTTAACTCCACCAACTTTTGGATCAAAAAGGGCTAAAAATGCTTTCCATCACCTGGCAGTGATGAATGAGCTTAGGCACCGAAACGGTGACACCCAGTAGATGAACTCCATGTGTTCCCAATGGGGTTCACATCTGTGCAATTCTCCGGCCAGTTAGGTATGCCGTGCAGCCCACAGATATTGAGCCACTCCTTATTGATCTTAGCTGTGTTTGCAGGTGCACTGTCGTACAAAAACAGTTCACTCAGGCAAATGTCAAAGTGGTAGCAGAACAGCTCCTATACCATTCGTTGTTTACAGTGACGTTCTTCTCCCAGCACACAAGTTTATCGAGGCCGTGATAATCTAAAGCCTTCCAGACTAGAAGAGTATCAGGGTGATTTACGGTGTACTGAGCGTACCTACCGTCGAAAGAACTAACCGACGGTTCACCTTTACCTTACTCTTTCGATTTCCAGTAACATTAAACGTGCCCTCGTCACTCAATAACACCTAATGCAACTTCGCAGGGTTTGACGCTAAGTATTTCTTAGCAAATGCACCCTGCATTTTCCTTTGGGATGAAATTTGATGCGGTTTCTTGAGGTGTGTGCAGTTGTCCAAATTGAAATCGCGTAGTCACAGAGAGAGAAGGTTACCCCTCTCCCTACAACCCAACGTCTACCCGTGGCGCATGAGAAAGATGCACCTGCACGGCCAGACAGCACCAAGGGAGCAGCGAGAATTTCACGTGGTCCGTTTTGGTTCTCGTTCTTTTTATCTAATCGCTTGATCAGCGCCAGACCTAAGGTTTCGAGGACCTTCGCACGAGGCTGTGATGCCTGCCGAGAATATCATCCCCCCTTGGCGCGCCAAGTCTAATGAGATCCCCGTCCCCACTTTGAGGGCCTCCGGCGACCCGCTTTCGCCGAGGCAGCATAAATACTTCGGAAAAAGCTTTGAGAAATTAGTACCATACAGCCCTGTCTTAGTTAGCAGCCACGTACAGTCTACCTGGCCTCGCTCCTACCTAAGGCTAGAGTTCCCGCCCGACAAACGATAGACACGGACGGGCATCTTAACTCGGGTATCGACTTCATTCTCGTCTGGATACTCCCTCGTGAATTTCTCAGCGAGGTGAAAGAAGAAGGAATTTTTCAAGTGGAACTTTGCAGTGCCTCGCTTACTCTTCGTATCCAAAGCCTCCAGTCAATTAGGCTTTACGTGAGTCCCCCCGTTATTTACACGCTCCCCCTTTCCCTGAAAGCAATCACCGTAAATCCTCTCTCTGACTCTCGCCCCAGTCGAGTCCTTTGTATCCTTGAAATCCCTCCCCCCGTTTTGTACCTCAGATCTGATCTTATTTATTGTCATTTATTTACTTTTGCTAATAATATTTTCTTTGTATATAGTAGTTATTTTTCTACCATCAGTTTCTCTAAACCCAGAACCTCTATGTATTGATTATTTAGGCCACAAGACTCGATTTTGTTTATTAAACCCTCGCATTGGAATCTATAGCCTAATAATTTCTGGCGTGTTCCCTTTACGCGTCATCGTAAAGTCAATCCTCGGCTAGCATCAACGTTAGACCCTACGACACGCTTGGAGCCCTTGTTGGATGGTCTTAACATAGGTCTTAGCAGGCGTGGGTTGATCTTCTCTTATTTACTTGGCTGTGATGCTCAGCTCAGCCTACATCTATCTCTAAAAAAAAAAAATTGCTTTTCGAGATCTCACGTGACTGCATATATATATATATATATATATATATATATATATATATATATATATATATATATATATATATATATATATATATATATATATATATATATATTCGCGTTTGCATTTATACATGTATTTGTACGTTTATTTCTATGTATGTGCGTACATTTTATTAGATCCGTACCTATCTGCCTCTTCCTTTTTTACTCCTGACCTCTTATATTAATCTCCCTCTCTGATCTTATCTTCTTTCTTAATTGTTTTGGTATTATTTTCAATTCCCCGGCCAGCCTTTTGATATTTGAATCTACTTGGCATTAATATTCTTATTTTGTATTTATCTCTCTTTTTTCCTATTTCACTACTGCTATTTTTTTATATTCCATACTGTGCTTTATACTTTTGGTAAAGGGTGTATATATGATAACAAATTGTATTAACTTTTAAGAGCTAATCTCGTTCTAATTGACTATAATCATGCAACATTGATCAGTATTCACTTAAAATGGGACCGACAGTGATTCAAACGGATTAAAAGGAAAAAGAATAAATGAAAATCACATACCACTTATAATTTTCAGTTAAAACAAATTTTATTTGAGCTGGAGCGGGAATGACTCAGGTAAACCGCACATATATAATTCAACTTAAGGTGTTTATCGGCTGAGTGTATGGAATCCTAAGGGCTATATGTGATAATGGAAAGGAGAGTTGAGGAAGTAGAAAAGGGGAATATGTAGATGCCTGCGATATGTGAGATGGTTAAGGAGGCGGATGAAGTGTTTGTGTGGGATTTAGTGAATAAGAGCAAATGAGAGTACCTTGTCGCAGTATGGGTAACGAGGGGATTGTTGTGCTAGCTATTGAGTGAGCAGCGGTATGATGGGATTGGTAGTCATAATTATTTGAACATAAAAATTATATTGGTATGATGGTAAAACTATGCTTAATTGTAAGAAATAAACTTTCCAGTGATATAAGTGAGTTTTAGTGGTATATTGCTTGAAATGGACTGCTTTTGTTGCATTAGCTCGTCAAGTTCTCATTGCTCTCGCAAAGACTGTGTTGGTGCCTAAATTCTTATCGCACTGAGATCTGTATTTTAGTGCCGCGCGTTTGGTGAATCCTTTTGGATACGTTTTGGCAGTGCTGTTAAGAAATTCATTTACGATTTTTTTTGCATTAAAATTGTGGAATTTTTCACTCGCTTTTGTGCGCCCGTGGCGAAAGGTGAACTTGTTTTTCCCCTTCCTCTCCCAGCTCTTCATCGAGTCTCCTTCGTCAAACAACAACCTGTAGGCATTCGAAAATCCCCCTAAACAGAAGGTAAAGTGCCATTTGAAAAGCTATATTTTGGGGGAATGGGACACTTTTACTGGAAATACTTTTTCTTTAAAACCTGGTGATAAAGTCTGTCTGAAACTACACACATGCACACATACAAACACACACAATTGCTCTGTGGGGAATTTTCTTTGAAGTTTATTTTTTCCAATCTTCACATATGAGGATATGGAAGTATAAATGAGGGAGACCCGGCGGATACCGCTGAAGACCCTCTCCGATGGCCCCAAGCTTGATCGACGGAGGGTTTTCGCTCAAATTTATGGAGATCTAAGAATTGCGCTCATGAGACTAATTGATACCCATAATGGATACGCGGATATTTGCTCAAAGGAGAATGATTGCGAAGCACTCACCTCTCCTAAAACAGCAGAATGCCTAAAGACACAACCTAAAATCTCACACACCACTGAAAATTAAGACACACACAAGCATTATCCTTCGCCGCCTCGATCGATGGGTTAGGGAGAACACCATTGAAGAGATTCATGCGGAGGTGAAAAATAAACACTCTTGGGCGAAGGTAGCTGAAATCATAAAATTTGAAGAATACACACACGTATTCAAAATAGTATTTTGTGACACGGCATGGCGGTTAAGGCTACGGAGGGAGGTATGCTCTTCTTTAACGTACGTGTCTGCCCTGAGTAGATCAAACGTAAGGAGTTTATCGAACTCCAGATGTGTTTCACGTGCTATAAGTACGAGGAGCACACCACAGCCACCTGCCCCAGGGGGAACTTTCGTTTGTGCTTTATTTTCTCGTCCGATGCACATTCTTGGAGAAGCTGTAATAGCACCTCTATGAAGTGCCTGAACTGTGCAGGAGAACAGAAGACGCTCTCCATGGCTTGCCCGGTGAAAAAAGAACTTTTGAAGAGAAAAGCTAGTCAAAAGAAATAGGAATAGGAAAACCAGGCGAAAAGGACCTAAGACAAAGTTGCTAAAGCTGCTGTTGCGAAGTCTAAGGGAAATCCAACATACTTCCACGTTGAGAACGAAAACTCGACAAAAATTATTTGTTGCATCTATTATGCTCACATTGCAAATCTTTCCTTTCCGGGGTGCTTTGCTGATGAACTTAATAGAATGCTGACCCATAATGGAATGGAAAAGCTGTGGTTTCCACCAAACCCACGGTCGGAGGAGATTCTTAAGATTAGTCTCAAACCCCAGTGCGAGACTAGTTGCAGAAGCTCCCCACCCCCATCAGCACTCCAGCTCTCTCAAGGGATCCTAGGATCCAGGCTCAGGCAGCAAAGGAGGCAAAAACACGCACTGAGAATCGGAGTGACACACATAATACACAACAAACAAACTCAATCACACACACAGAGATGGATAATGAGGTTACAGTGATTGAAACAGCGAGACCTGAGAGGGGGGGGGGCACGCTCGCCCCGCTCATGGAAAACCTCATAGCCTCAGAGACGTCCGAGATCTTACTCTTCTTGTAAGAGGGAATCTAGGCACGCTTACCATTCTAAAAAAAATAACTTGAAGATATTCTCTGCCAAAAGGTCCCCTTTTCCTAAGGAAATGGATGTCCTCGATGTATCAGAAGGAGTAATATCCGAAAGATACAAATGAGAATTCACCTCGGAAGACTGCAGTGAAAAACAAGTCGAGCGGGCTTTACTCCAAGGCTTTATCAAACTGGCACCCGAAACCTTTATTATTCTAACGAACGGCGAACTCAGAAAAAACGTACAGGAAAAACAATTACGCCTCCAAACACTCCACAAAAACCTAAGCTCGTAAGACAATAAGTCCCCAAAACAAAACGAACACACACGGGAGATATTAAAATATTACATTTTAACTCAGACGGTTGGATAAACAAAAAAGTACTATACGGTAACGTAATACGACAATGTGACCCAGACGTTATTTTTATCTCAAAACATGGGATGAATGACACAGACAGGGTAAAAGTTGTCCCCTTGCAGTTTTAACCCAAAATCACAGCGGAGAACGTTTCGACGGAGGTGCGATAGCTGTGAAAAGGTCTTTACTTCAGATCAATAAGTGGACTCGATGAGACATACCTCGATGTTGAAGTCCGTACGGCAGTGGGCCCCGTTCGTCCTGGTAACAGAGTACCAGCCTCCAAGGAAAGGGTACTTGCCTCTTCACAAAGTTCCTGCAACTTTGTGGTCATGGCAGAACTGTTCTTTTGGCCAACAACCTCAATGCGAGGAGTGCTGCCTGAGATTAAACGTCGACCAAACCAGCAGGCAGGAATCTTGAGACACTTATTAAAAGACAATTTATGACAAGAATTGAACCAATCTTCTCCACATACATTACACACAGAGCAGCCACAAAACCAGACATAGTGTTCACTAGCACTATGTTTCCCTACAACTATTTCATTAAACCCGGCCCTCCTATCCCCAGCGACTACCAGGCTATCCTTGTTAAAAGCTCAACCTCCCCTATTCAGGTCCCCAACCCAAAACGCAAGAGCTACACTCGAGCCAACTGGGATACTTATAAACGACTCCTCGAAAATTTTTAGCCCTGATCCCTTTATTAATGTCACTCTAGAAGAGATTGACGAGGAATTGGATAAAATAATGATAATTTATTAAAACCTGATAAGGAAGCCATTCCCCGAGTTAAATATAAAACTCTTTTTGCCCCTCTTTGGACCCCTAGAATGAAATCTCTCGCGAGGGAATACGAAGAACAGATCAATGAAGTAAACTTCACCAGCCTCAACATCACTACGCACAGATGAACACGACAGATACGCGACGAATTAATGACTCTTATTAGGGACCAACATAATGTACTTTGGAACAATTTGATGGACGGACTAAATATAACAAACGATTACGTACATTCTGGCAGACAGTAAAATGACTAAGAGGCGCACAGACACAAAATACCATAAAACTTACACGTGACAATACCGAACTTACGGAAGCGAAAGAAATCGAAGAGGAATTCAGACTATTCTGGGCATCTATATTTCAAGATATTCCCGGAAGAGAATGATAACTTTATTTAGACTTCGAAGACAGAATAATAAACGATTTGAACGACCAGGTACACAGAACCCATCCTCACCATAGTGTATCGCAGGAAAGGGACTTGGAGGGACTCGACGGTAGAATTACTGCCGAAGAACTTTCGAAAACCTTAAAGTCCTTCCCTCAACGAGCACCTGTGCGTACAGGACTGACGAGGGAGTATTTTATTCGAGCCCCGCCTAACGTTTTATTGGGGCTCATGAATGTCATGAATATGTGCCTAAACGTGGTTTACTTTCATGATCACTGGAAGGTAGCAAAAATGATATTCATTCCCAAAGCCGGTAAGCCACCGGACAGTCCAGCTAACTTCAGGTCTATATCTCTCTTAGAATTTGCGGCGAAATTCTTGTTGAAGATATTGCCCAACAGGGTGAATACGTTCCTTGAGAAAAATAATTCTCACAACAACCAACAACATGGCTTCCGAAAAAAAGCGAGGAAAGGACACGGCGCTCGCCGTGCTCCTTTGAGAAGTTGGCAAAGGTCAAAGCTGTAGAACCTGATCATAAACTTGCATTTTGAATCGTAATTCATATAGGATTAAATCAAAGTGATCTTTACTGCCATTTATAACTTTTCTTTCTTAATCAAACTATTTTTTTATGAATTTCTACTGCTATTATCATTTATTGGTTACCTTGTCAACACACTAGGAAAGTATTCCAGTTAATGTTTAAGGTGTGCTTAACATTTATGATTCACATGTGAATATTAACTAGTAGACAGCACATATGAGAACATCTACTGGACGCTGAAGAAGGGTAGCGAGGAAAAAGAGAAAGAAAAATGAGGTCTGCATATCTTTGTTCTCCCATCTACTTCAAATGCTTCAATAAAAAGAAGAAAAAACATTCCTTCATTTACTCTGAGAAAAAGTAGAAAATGGAGTAAATCAGAGATAAGATTCAGATTCTTGTATCTGGCTAATAAAACAAGGGGTTTTATTTCTAAAAACAAATAAAGTCATCTGCTGCCAAGGGGAATCGAACGCAAGTCCCGCAAGTTCAAATTCCCAACCCTACACTCGACCAGCCACATAAGTGCGACCGTCGCAAAAGATGTCGAATGTTTAAACTAAAATCTATCCATTTTTTCGTTTCCTTGATGCAGAAAGATTGCTTTATGCGTTTATATACGATTCGTTATATGCATACCTTTGGATGACCCCTCGAAAATTAACTACTAATGAACTCTTCTGGATTAACCCATGAACATCTGGAATTTAATTTCGATCCCTTCTCACCCTTCACCGCAAAGTTCCTCCTAGTATACATACCAAATAATCAAGAACTCGTATAAATCAGGGATTTTTCTGGTCACTTCGCCTTTTACTTCACTATGGATTAAAGAAAACACAATTCTCAAGACATTGGCCACCGCTTATAGTCGCTTACTAAAGGTACTATTAAGCATAGTTTTGACGAAATTCGTGATCAATTAATTGGACGCTAGACTCCATGAATGTGCAATGTAGTGTTCTTGACTTTGAATTCACTGTCATCGTTTCAGTGATTTGAAATATTATTCTTTTCTCTGCATTGTTTCTTAGAAACAAGACCAGGTCTACTTAACAAAAGCATGTTTATTAGCATTTTATTCCAAGACACGGGCGTCTCTTTACCCTGTACTTTAAGATTGGTATAATGAAACCAATTCCAAGTAATTGGGGTGACTCTTCAAAGATTTATGAATAAAACTCCTGAACTAACGAGAATGTGTCTTAGATGACATTTATCAGACGTCTTCTATTGTTTAAAATATAAATATTTTAGTACACCCTACTGGATAAAAAGACATTTAGATAGCTGTAATAAGCTAACAATACATTATTACATAAATTTAAATGGATTAAAAAGGGGGTTTTAAGAGCATGTGCGGGAGCATGTGAATGTACGCCAATGTGTGTGCAATTCCAAAATCGAAAATTCTTTGGTTGTCTTTCCTGGATTTTAACTCTCTATTATAAAACTGATTCCTCGGTTTAAACTAGGGAGAAATAAAACAGAAAACACACTTGAAAACTGGTGAAAATATGACAGAGGTATTTATTCGTTTGTACTCACAGATCAAACCGAGGCAATGGAGGGGCGTGAACTACTCATCATTTGTCCAAGTGGCGGTTATGCTAAGTTCTTGGGGTTCAAATTTCGGTGGAGGCTCCTTGAATTCTCATTTCCATTTTTGCACATTCACTCTGTGAGATATTAGAGTGAACAAATAAAGGCCAGAGACTCTCGGTTTTAATCTTATATGCATTCAAGTCGTGGCACATAACTCGAGTAAAAACGTAGACAAAGACAACAAGGCGATTTCAGACAGGAAGTTCACACCTCTATAAATTTTCTCACACCTCAGTATTGTTTTAGCCCGTTTTATGAGCGATTCTGCAAGTTTGATCCCTAGCATGTACATGGCCATTTTTAACTTAACTGAGGACAGTTAGAGATAAAATCGGCAACCAAATATCTTCGATAAATGACTGTCCGAAGGAAAAACGAGGGAATCATAATCAATGTCGATAACAGATTTCAAACACTCTAGGTCATTATGAGCCCAGTTTCGATGCAACTCTACATTTAAGAACGATCAACCAATTGCGTAAGAGAAACAAAAAAAACACTCGCCTAATAGTATCTCTTATTCCAACTTGTCCGAATAGATAAATCTCAGCGGCTAGTAGTAAACAATAAAAATGAGGTTAACACATTAATAGTTTAATGAACTAATATTTAGAACAATGCTAGTGGACAAGTGTGTAAAGGGGCAAGAGATGAGTTAATACGATAGGTTACTGTTTAGTTCTGTTTTAATCATTTTGCGATCAACTTACCCATCTATTTATTATTGTCGTTTGCCTTTTCATTCTGTCATTATTTCTCTATGAATCTACCAAAATCTGAAGGTCTTACCTGCCTCTTATACAATGACGTGTTCTGGAAAAGAATTGTCCCCATATACGGGAAGGAGTGTGGCTGTTCTCTATGACCTCCTGCAAACGAAAGCTCGCCATCAAATTTATCGACAGCGCGTATTAGATAAGTATGGTAGCGTCATCTGGGTAGCTGCAGAGTGTAATGTTGGAATGAGAGCGATGGATGATTAGAGTTTAAGGTTGAAGAGAATGAAGGAGATACAGATCCCTATAAGGCTCTGTTTTGTATGTAGTGTGTACCCGATATCATACTGTGAATTCATTTGAGGAAATAGTAGTCGGTTCACAGTATGGTTGGTCTAAGACGAAATGAACAAAGAAAAAATGATGATTAATGGGGACAATTTTTACAGTATTAATAAGTATTGTAAAGCTGCCAGAAGTTATAAGAATACAATAAAACAATAAGGAGAGGTTCAAATTTATTGATGCATGAAAAGTATTATCTTCAGTTAATACAGTGCATTGTACTTAAATGGAAATGCAACGTCAATTAATTTAAGTGCCATTGAACTACAAAAATAAAATGATTCTTATCTGCAATTACTACAATGTACTTCATATACATCTGTTTGGAATGGCTGAACTTTCATTTTTGCTACCAGTTAGATATCCATGGTTAAGCTAGAGTTTGTGTACATGGCAGGTCATCTTTTCCGTGGAATATGCAGTATAAAAGAAAGTAAGAGACGTAATGCACACCGCAGACTTATATGTGCACTGATAATTTAACAATAAGACAGAAATATAGTTTTAATATAAGAATTACTCACTTTATTTATACATGAACTCCATTCATCTTGGTTTGAAGGCGTTCCAGGTTTTCCTGCAATATTTCTGGACCCAAATGGCTCATTTTTCATATCTAGCACTATGTCTTTCTCTATTTCTAAGTTGAGGGTAAAGATAAAGCAACCATGCAAAATACAACTGATCTTTACATACAGACACACAGAATAACAAAAATCAAATAACGACAGCGGCGTGCACAACAAACATTAGCCAGAGACCGATCTCACTATTGCCTGTACTGTACACTTGACAAGAGATGCCAGTTAGTCTTTTACACCTACCAGGCTAGTTCGTGTTAGCCCGAGTTTCTAGATAATATTTTGTTCCTTTAAGAATATTGTAAAACGGAAACATTTCATGAATTGAAATTTAAATCCTAATCTATATAGAAATCTATTGTTTCAAGAAAAGATTGAATTTTAATTAATTTTATTTTTTACAATTATGGATAACAACTCGGGTTGTAACTTCTGGGCCGGAGTCAAGCGCGTGGGAACTATGTCGAAAGAGCGTCTGCTATGAATAATATTTTTTGGCACCGGCCACCTTTAAGATGACCACTAGACGCTGAACGAAAAATCTATGAACTGCCACCAGGCTCAATAAAAGGATCCCGAGTTATTGCCTGCAATTATTTACTTGAAGTCAGCGTTCGCAGAAATTAAACTAGCTTGCAAATAAGAGTTCATTTTACTGAATTTATACTTGGGCTAAGCCCGAACAACCTAAGGGCCAGAGTTGCTGCTACGGATATATATATATATATATATATATATATATATATATATATATATATATATATATATTAATTAATTAATTTATACGAACGTACATATGAACTTTTTTTTGTTTTCCCGTCGGTCACATATCCTATTTCTAAATCACAACAACCTCGGTTCATATAGAATTGCCATTTAACAACTTCGTTTTATTTGTTCATTAACGCCAACCTTATTATCAATCTTTTTCTCGCCATCCATCTATCTTCTAATAAATTATTTTGAGTCTTCTTTGCTCTCACACACACTTTCTCTTTCTCTCTCTCTCTCTCTCTCTCTCTCTCTCTCTCTCTCTCTCTCTCTCTCTCTCTCTCTCTCTCTCTCTCTCTCTCTCGAGCACACCTCAACGCTCCTCCCCAGAAATTCCATTGGTCACGTACACCTTCTCTACCTATATATATGCTCTGTCTAAATGGTCTACTTCTTTTCGTACACTTTTAGTTGGGACCATTTCTCATTCACATATTACCAATAGCTACGACTTTATTTCTAAACACAATGCCATTCAGTATTCTAATAATTTTACCCTTGTTAGTTTCGATGTCTGCTCATTATTTACCAAGGTTTCAGTTAAGGATCTTTTTAATTTCCTTAATGATAAATTAAAAAATATCGCTCTTCCCGTACCTGCTACTATTTTTATGAAACTCATTTCACTTTGTATCCAAAATTGAAAGTTTCTATTCTTTGAAACAAGACTCCTCCCTACTATCCTTGACTTATCTATTGTTTGGTACAGGTATATTTATGATGTCATTCGCCTGTGGCCTAATTCTAAAGATGTTAATAGCTTTCTTATTAAACTTGATTCACTTATCCCTTCCATTAATTTTACCTATGAGGTTTAAAATAATAGAACCCTTCGCTTTCTCGACCTTCTTATTCATAGAACATAGACTGGTTTTAAATACTCCATCTATCGAAAACCTACTAACTTAAACTCTTATATGCATTTTTACTCTGCGCATAGTTCCAAAGTTAAACTGCGCTTTTTTCCTTCTATGTTTTTACGGGCTTTACAAGTTGTTAGTCCTGAGTATATGTATTCTGAATTCTTCAATATCTTTGAAATTGGCCATAAATTATGTTATCCTTATCCATTTCTTCTAAACTGTCTTTCCTCTGCAAAAAAAATACGTTCTATAACACAGCTCCTGCTATCCTTCTTAATGTTACAAACATTTTGGTTTGACCCTTCTCTGTTTGTTTCATTGACCTTCCCCGTCTTTAAAAAAACTTTAACATATCAGTTGCTTTCAAATAGGAGTCAACTATAAAAAAAGAACATTCTAGTTTACAATAATTGTAATAATATTGGGGAAGTCTATTCGGTTGAATGTTCTGTTTGTCCAAGTAAATATTTTGGACAGACAGGAAAGCAATTATCTGTCCGTATTAATCAGCATAATTACAATGTTAGGAGAGCTGTAAATAATAATGTTTTTGTGCCAATGTCCGAAAAAAACACTTAATTAATTGAAATTGGTCAAACTTTATTTTTCGCTCAAATGCCTCAATTAAAAGAAACCTTGTTGAATATTCATGTATAAGCCAATTTAATAACTAAAATTTCTCCTGGCATTTTTAAGAAATTAGTTTTAAGAAATTAGTTTGGACTTATCTTCCTAATTTTTTTTTGTCAACTTTCATTTTTATGGGTACCTGATTTGTCAATTTAGTTATTACATTGATTTTGTATTAACATTATTTTATTTCTCTTCCTCTCTTCTTGCTCTTCCCTCCTACGTATCTGCTTACTTATCGTGTCTCTTCTAATCTCCCTCTTTAGACTATCGTTTTATCCCTTAATTGTTTTAACCCTTTTGGCTCTGTTCTTGACTCTTTCTGCTTCTCAGTTTGACCTTGATACCTGTTATAACTAAATCTTAATGTCAATTTACCCGTCTCTCTCCTACTTCCTCATTGGTGATTTCTTGTCTTAGAGGCAGTCTTTTATTTTTTACTAGCTTATATATACCCTTATTATAATATTTTCTTTTGTAGTTATCATTGAGAATGAACTGAATAAACGTGGAAGCATCTTTTTCATTTTTCCTGCGGGACATTGCATTCATTGCGAACTTCACGTGCTACTTTATGAGTTATCCATTTCATATATATATATATATATATATATATATATATATATATATATATATATATATATACACTCAGGCCTTTTCTAACTAATTAATATATTTTATTATGATATCCCACAACGGCAATAAACAAATTCTAAAAATCACCTACGCAAACGCCATTTTGATGAAAGCCTCTGCCCCGTAAATCATAAGTAATGCTGTTCACATCGGAGACACGTTAACCAAACAAAACCTAATAATTTTCTTGTTGAACAGATAACTACCTCTAAGCAAACCAAATCCTTTCTCGCAATCACACTTAACACGCATATGACTTTCAGTACATATATCACAAATTTAACAAATTCGCAAAGGAATTCAATGCCCTATAATTAATAGCAAACGCCACCTTTGGCTAACCAAAAGAGTCATTAATCTCACTATCCATTCTTGGGGAAAGTCTTGGTAAATGTTTTCTCAGAGACATTTATTTCGATATATTATAATTATATTAATATCTATATTGTCTATTTATGCTTATATAGACTATATGTAGACCATCTATTATGTATCTGTTATTGATCTTATGGTGTGAATAGTTGCATAAATTACGAAAAATAGAAGTTATTTGGGAATCTTCTGACTTGTGTACCCTGACAGATTAGTCAGACAACCAACCATGTTTTACCACCTAAGTGCTACCATAGTGATAAGCCTGGTTGATTAGATGGCACACAATCCATTCTGACAGAAGCCATCACCTTGAACATTGCGGATGTGTAACGGAAATTTAACATAATGAGCTTTTTCCCAATAATGATTACTAGCAAGGAAACTCGCAGTCACAATTGCTGTCCACTAATAAGAACTGTCTTTTGGACCACCAATATGTTGAAAGCGACAGATGCAAATGTTCCATAAATGACCTCGGGACATCTCAGGATAGCAATTAGGCATCAGAAGCGCCCTTTGGTTCGGATTCATCTTCGGAATCGTATTGCTACTCGTGTGGAACTTGCTCAAGAGTGGCAACTGGCGGGTGTCTTCCTCTGCTCACACGGTGAGATGAAAAATCATGGACAACAGTTTCGCGACAAGGAGGGAGTCAAAGAACCGACTGCTTATTAAAAAAAAAATACTAAGGACACCTTCTCGTTCAGCAGAAAGTATACCGCTTGGAGGATTGAAGAATGGGGCGAAGTTATTGTATCTGACGAAGCCCCCTATTCACTGTTAGTATCATTTCGATGATCGACTGTCAGGGAAAGAAAAGTAGAATGCTACCATCCATCTTTCCAACAGTGAAAAATTTTCAGACATTTATGTATAAGGATGCATCTCCTCTAAAGGAACTGGTTCTCTCATATTTCTTTCTCAATATACCCCAATAAACATAAAATAGTACGAAAATATTCTCCAAGAACACCTGCTACGATTCAAGAACGGAGCACTATCAATTAGAATATTCTCCACAAGTTAATATCTACCTTGCCAGTGCGATTTGAAGCAGTCATGAAGAAAAAGGGCTAACAGAATAAATACTGCATTTATAAATAATATATTTTGGGGGTGTAGGATATTTGATCTACAACATCTGATTTATGTACGTATCATTTTGGTTTTCTTCTATATAATCACGCACTTTGTATTTTGGAATAATCTGAAGCAGTGGAACTTATGAACCATACAATTTGTTTCTCTGCCACAACCTTGAGCCATGAATGTGCAAATAATTCATACAGGCCTCGATCAATTACGCAGTACCAGCATGGCCCCTAAAACTGTCCAAATATAATGTAAGTAAACTCCAACAGTGTGAAATTAAACACTCAAATTATTACAGGATGAACACAAATCACTCCAATACCAAATTTATTCGCATTAACCAAAACAAAACCAATTGGTACACACTCAAAAAGATAAAACAATACTTCAGCAGAGCACAAACTTAATGTCATCTCAATCATGACAACACAATAAAACTATTGTTACTCACAATTCATAAAAGAGTCCCGAAGACTCTACTAATAACATTCAAAAACTAACCTTTACATCCCATTACAAACTACAACATAATGAAATAAGTCCAATCCACCTTCAACCACAGATACCTTAAAAATATTCCCCTAAACAACATCCTAAATAAATCACCTCCATATATACCATAATCAGAGTAATGATGACCGAAGAGAGAGAAATTTGAATTTACTTACAACCGGGCCACCCCTCTTTATTCTATCAAGACGAATGCTGAAAAAATCTTGTCCGGGCACTAAACTACATCACATGTACCTAAGACCAAGTAGCGACCTAAAACCTATTAGCATAAACATGAATCATACTTAGATGTGTATTCAAAAAGTTTTCAGGAAATGTGTTTGACAAATAAAGTGCGGAAGACAAATTTGAAAATCAGATGCAAAAATCAGCCAGAGACAGTTCAAGAAACATAGGAAGTTACAGGTGAGGAACTAAAAGCTGAAACCTTAGAAGAAAAATTTGGATAAGAATGTAAATATGAGTGATAAACTATGAAAGATGGACGAAAAATTTACAGAGTGACAGCTTTATATGTAAGTGCATATTCAGCAAGGCAGACCTAGAAACGCTGCAGGTTAAAACTTAATCAGGTATATTCTGAAATATATTTACTACACCAGCACATCTACCCCCCCCCCCCACTCACGTACGACCAAACCTAAATCCATTCTAAACCCTATTACACCATCTTAGAAGAAAGATTTCAATACTATAAAATTTAGCCAGTTGATCGTGAGATGTTGGGTTGGGAATAGTTTGATGTATCTAGTTGATCCATCTTGCACTCACACAACTCTCTCATCAATGTATGAAAATGAGTCCATATAATATCTAGCCTCAAGTCAGACCGACCAATGACGCACAACACGAAGATACCAAACTATCTTCCTACTCTGCGGCTTTTCGCAAATTATAGAGCCTTCAGCATTGACAAAATAACCTCCAGTATCTCAAAGTCTCTCCCTAACACAGATTCTGCGAACGCATGGCTTCAAAGAACATCCATCCACCACATATGTTTAGCATGGCAACACGTGGAATAAATAAAGCCATCGAGACTGTACATAGCTAGGTAAATAGTAAAGCTATGTTTGACCTCTTCTGGACACCAACTATACCATTTTCTCATATACAGACATACAAGGTATAATATTGGGACACAATACATACAAAACGGAGTCGTACAAAGATATGTACTCTTCTCCATACTCTTCAACCTTTTTCTCTACTCGTTCTTCACCCTAATCCCAAAATTACACTCTACAGCTACGCAGATGACACTACCATACTTATCTAGCACATGATCTATACCCATATAGCCTGATATCTACAATTATTCAGCATGAGACTTGAACTACACATGTATGACATACAATATACAGGGAAACAAACACTCACATTTCGGGGTGAAATACCCCGCTAGTCTTAAAACGTCAGTCGCGTTCAGGGTCACCATGAAAGCGGAACTAAGATTCCACAACACAACTCAAGCAACAAACATAAAATAAACACACTTGTAGGCCTGACAGGGTCCCATTCTGGTATGCAATTAATCTAACATCCACATGTAGTTCCAGTACATTCTCTCCACACTAGCCTAAGTTAGACTGGCCTAAGTACTTTATCTTGCTTCTACTCCTCTTAACACACTACAAATAAAACTAATAAAAGGCTAAGACTCCCCATTATGAGCGTGCAAAGCACACAAATATACTACCTACACTTCGAAACAAATGTTCTACATATAAAACACTACCTAAACTTCTCTGCCACCACATTCAATACCCCTACCATAACCCACAAAACGTACAAAATTCTAAAATAAAACTACACTGAGGCACTCTAAGGAATCATATCACCCCAAAACCTGGCCCCTTTTTGCCATAATAATCCACCCACTCACATCAATGAAACCCCTCCAATCTCTTGATCCAGACTATCTCCTAAATACCACCAGATATAAATCAAGAATAAATATCCCCAAATGGTTAACAATGGTTCGCCTTGTCAAGTTTTGGATGCGGTCGCCATCTAAACCAAAGACAATAACATAAGAAAAATAAGAGTCTGTGAAAAAAGTCTAATTAATTGCCTATACGAGGTAACTCCTGCTCACATCATACAGTTCAGTCCCACCTAGCATCCTTATCCATAAATATATCCAATCTATTCTTAAAACTTACATGACTAGGGAGCCTATTCCATTGATCTACAACTCGATTTGTAAACCAATATCTAATTTTACTAAACCTAAACATGTCCACCATAAACCCATTGCTAAGTGCGCTCTCCAGTTAACTGGCAATAGCTGCTATCAGGAATCTGAAACAGCCGAACACATAACCAACACTCACACACAAATAAAACTTGGAGTGTGATTGAGATCTCACTGAAAATCACTGAATGAAAGAAGTAATATGGCAGACTTCACAGTCATCATCAATGCAACCAGGTTTCATTTTTTATCAGCAGATTCCAATAGCTATCGTTGATATTGATTTGAGGGCTAAATATATTTTCTATTTATATAGCCCTGATTAACAAATGCGGCATCTACTTGGTGCAATGGGAAGGGAATTTGTTTACTTTAGAAAGCTCCTTTGGTGGTAGCTAACGAGGATACAGCAGCCTAGGAAGGGCAAAATACATAACCTTCCGGAAGTAATCAATGTCCTACAAAGAAGTAAAAGTTCCCTTGGAGAAGTTGTACGAAGGAGCCTCTTCAAATATGGACATGGCGTGCGGTGGATGAACTTGCCTCTTTAGCCAAAGGTTAAGATAAAGTGTCTCCTCCCTGGGCAGGAATTAAACCTAGAGCAATTCGAGTTAAACAAAACTGGACGAGAAGGAAATTCGCTGACAAAAAATAATGACCAGAAAACCCTCTACAAACCCTGTAGTAAACCATTCTTATCCTTCTCCCGCTGGTGGATTTAGATGTTATTTCCCATTTACTGAATGACAATTGACAAAAAAGCTGAACTTGTTGCAACACTTAAAGCCATTTTGCAAGTTAGAAGATTAAAGAAAAGACAAACATGGGGAGGAAAGGATGAATAAAATAAAAGGGTAGAAATAATCGAAATGGGAAAGAAAGAGAAAACCACAGTTCACAATAGGTACATTAAATCTTGTAGGAGAGATTCCTCTCAGGACCAAAAACACTCACAAGTTTGTACTTGGATCTTCTATATCCATTTTCCTTATCATTTCAATTTATTTAGTGACTATTCAACTGTACTTTTTATCCTCATAATAAATAAACATTAAGTTTATCCTTGATAATTCGACAAAAACTGAATTCAAAATCCCTTAAAAAAATTAACGAAGTTCTTTGTAAGTCCTTTTGCAGGGAAACATATAAAATGGTTCTTGTTATTTACAGCGAACGAACTGGCGTCTGAAAATTCCATATTCCCACATATTTATTATCCCCTATATGCTTACTAGCCCCCCTCCCCCTTTTCCTTTTGGGATAATCCCTTAATGCCTATTTTAGCCCTTTTGTGTATTTCAACATCATTCATTCAGACTCCCCGTTGTATCTGCTCCTTTATATTCATAACATCTCTGAAGACTTACCTCATCTGTCTCCTATACGTACGTATTAGTGCAACACGATCTCACAAACTTTTCTTTTTCTCCAAGCTCTATATTTACGCTTTTCCCTTGTGTTTTGCCAGGAGTTATATATGTGTAATCCTCATTCAGAGTTCTTATTATCAAAAAGGAACAATTAGTTTTAACTTTCTCGACAATATCGTTTTCAGTCAGACGTTATACAATATCTTGAAGGGTGTTGTTTTCTTAGAAAAGAAAATAATTTTTTTTTTTTTCAGACAACGACACAGGTGCGTGGATGCACAGTAAATCATAAGTTATATATACAGACCTTTCGGCAAGACTTTCTTCATTACCATATAACATACTTTCTTTGTAGATATATCTTGGAAGATATTTCCCCATATATTATGTATTTTCTCCTCTGAGCCACGCCATCCTTTTGCTTCGAACGATATTATTTTCCTTCAAAACCTAAGTAACTTCAAACTTTTTAGATTATTTATTTATTTTAAAGTTAAGAGAAGGAGCTAAAGGCCGCATTTCGCAATTCTCAACCGAATAATTTCTCCCCCTTTTCGTTTCTGGTTTAAGGAATTCGGGTAATTAGTATTTAAAAACAAAGGCATATGTTTCATTAAAACGTTTCTTTGAGATGTGTACGAAATGCTAGTTACCCTCTAGCGATTTTTGAAACCAACAAATTATAGCAAAAATATTATTAACTGAGGATGATAAGTTTACGAGTATGACGGCGAGAACAGAGAATAACTTATTTCTGGATTAGGAAAAGCTGATAAACTGATGAATAATAAATTATAGAGGGCTCATTTCCAGACTCATCGATCTCATCAAGGAAACTAAAATGGGAAAAAGGACTTAATAAGATGAGGGGAAATGGAATAGCCAACCGGAGTGGAAAAGCTTCGAATGATAGCCTGCTACAGCCACACTACACCACCTATTTTGTATAAAAGGTTGCAAATTGGTTCGGATCCTATCAAGAAAAACGAACCTGTACCTTTGGGTTCGCTATTCATAAAATCAATAATTTTGGATTGGCTATTTTTGACATGAGTAATTTTGGGTTTGCTATTCTAAACGTGAGTAATTTAGGGTTTGCTATTTTTGACATGACTAATTTTGATATAACTATTCTTAACATAAGTAATTTTTGGTTCGCTATTCTTAACATGAATAATTTTGAGTTCGCAATTCCTAACATCATTAATATTGGGTTACCTATTCTTGACATTAGAAATTTCGAATTAGTATTCTTGACGTGAATAACTTCGAGTTGGCTATTTTTGACATGAAGAATTTTGAGTTAGCTTTTCTTAACATGAGAAATAATTGGTTCGCTATTCTTCACATGAGTAATTTTAGTTGCGCTATTTTTAACATCATTAATTTGGGGTTGGCTATTCTTAACATGAGTAATTTTGAGTTAGCTATTCTTGACAAGAGTAAATTTTGGTTTGCTATTCTTGACATGAGTAATTTTGAGTTCGCCATTCTAGTCACGATTTGTATATTCTTACTTAGGGCTTCCTGATTTTGTTGTTATTCTTGTTACTTAAAATTATTAAGTGGTAAGAAAGGAGAGCATCTCCGCCAGAAAGGTTGTAAGGAGAGACCTGTAAAAAAGGCAGTGAAGCCTGTGGAAGTAAAAATGTGAGGAAGATATGTATATACCCGCTGATGTCTCTGCTTATTTGGGGCTTGGAGGGCTTACCTGAGACCTTCTTGGAGAGTCTCAACTCAGGTAATTAAAGGTAAATTTTCTACAGAAAAGATACTACATTTTCGAAATCCAACCTTGCCTACAAGGGAGGCAACCCTTCTTCCTTATAAACTGAAGACAGATTTCGAAGAATTGCGTGCTCTCCGGGTCACTTCCACCACCACGTTGTCCATTCATTTTTACTTTCTTTAACTATACTATTGTTTAGCCACCTCTTCGGAAACGTTTAGGTGAATATGTCCTAATTGTTTTTCACTAATATTTAAGGAATAATGAAAATAAATTACTATGAATCTTTCCACCATCAAATTGGGAACTATCTGGGGGAGTGGGTTTAAATATATCTCTAATTTAGGTTCCTACCTCCTACGATCCAAGATTGTTTGCCATTTCACTATTAAAACAATAGCTGGCGCTTTCTTTCCCCCTAAAATGAAAAATATAATCACAGCTACTGTCACTCGTCTCCTTTAATTGGGCCAATGGCATTTCTCTATTCCATCTTCTCCTATAAATCCTCTACAAATCCTTGCGCCTGACTTCCTACCAACCACCTTCCAATCGGTTCCCTTCAGCTGAGGGTCAGAAGTGTGGGAGGTTTTTGCAGGAGCAAGGCGGCCACAAGCCTCCTCCTCTTCTTTCCACCACCGATCGTGGTTGTGGGACAGAGGGGAAGAGGACCTGCAAGCTGTTTTGTTCACCCCTTAAAAAGATTATTGCCAAATTCCCTTAAGGATGAGGTGGCGAAGTCCTTTATGCCTCTTACCACATCCAGACTTTTCAGAAAAAAATCCTTTTAAGAAATAGGAGAGGGGAAAATAAACTAATCATTTGAAAGCATAATTACATTTATATAATATTTTATATAATGTCTCATAAAGGAGGTAATCTTTTTAACCATATATTTCTATGAAAGTTTTGGACAGCTTGCCGATGAGCTGAAGATATGTTCATCTATTTTATCAGTGATGTCAATAATTGTTAGGATTGCCACCACCATAAAGTTAGAAATCTAGGTATATTTTTTACTTAATGTTTTAGCAGTTGTCTGCAATATCAGATTGTCCCGCATTCTTTCCAAAATGGCTAGCCTTGCAGTGAGGTACTAAATGTAGATCTAACGATTAAAAAAAGCCCAGCTCAGCATAGTCCTGGATACTGCTAACCCGTCGCCCCTTCAAGTTTTATACTAAACTAGAGTACTTATTTGCCTTGTCAGCATTATTGTATTGGATGTTTGTACTACTAAACTTAATTGCTTACTTGAGTTTGTGGATAAGTAAATGGTTTCCTTCCCCTGCATTTTATTTTGGTTTTTCTCTTCTTACGCAGCTATTTTTATTATAACAAATAATACTAACTGGAATAACACTAACTTCAGATGTCTTCCCCTTGGTGACCGGCGTGAAGCATAGCACCGACTCTGCTTCGGAGTTTTCTTCTCTCTTGGTCTTGTCCATGCTTTACTTGATAGATTCTAACTCTGAATATGATCAGACATAGGCCTTGTAGAACCGGCTCTCTTTCGTGCTGATGTTCGCTAATGATGCAGATATTACATCCCACTCTAAAAGAGATGTCTCAGAAAGTCAGTACTCTGACTATTACAATATCTAAATTATATGAGATCTTTCCTGGCTGTAGAAACTGATGTCAAATATTCCTGAATCTTCTCGCATATGACCTTAAAGCATCAATCTCTAAGCTGGTAACTAGGCTTCTTAGTTTGTCAACTAACATCGTATGGTGCTATTAAGTTAGATTTCACTCTTGTTAGGCACATGGTATCTTTCTTCAGGGATATAAAATATATACCACAATAAATTACATAAATATCCCACTGAGCGATGTAAAACCATATTTTAGGTACTCTTCTACGTATTTCCTAGTGTTTGCTTGTCAAAAACATTTCTTCAGGTACTTTGTAAATAAAAGAGAAAAACCTATGGTACCTTTCATTTAACTGACATCTATTTTGGATTAAAAATCCTTCATAGCTAATATAAATAACTTATTAACCAAATTGTCGATAAAATATGATCAAACTGACACGATGACATCCCAACCGAAATTGTCTTCTGAAAATATTCATCCAATTTTTTCTTGCACTTATTTAGGGCAAACCCATTGAAGAGGTGAAATCTACTTACGTTTATTTTGCAAAATAATTTAATATGTGAATTTATTAAAGAATAAGTTATTTGTGAACATTAAAATTGAACTTAATTCAAAGTAAAGTGAGCCCTCATCTCCACAGCCAATAAAGTATTTAATAGCGACAAACATGTCAAAAGTTGAGTTAAATACATAACATCCTGAAATCCTTAATTCGAAATTAATAATTAACCTAGCTCTAAAAGGATGTAGAACTAGAAGTCTTGAAATTAAATAATGGCAAATTACTTTTTGTCTAATATAAAGTGATTAGGTCTAATGTTCAACTCGCGACATGGAATATATTTAATCACACTTTACAACTTGCGATGAAAGGACGTAAACTAACATGATTAACTTACAAATTACAAACTAAAGTTTATCCAGTTTTTTTTTATATTCGTAAATCATTGACCTCTTAAAAATTCAACCCACGTCATGAAACTTTTAAATCTTGAGATACCATTGATTTTATCATTAAATAATAAATAAGCTACAACACTTATTTTAAGTCTCGCAGACCGTCAAACAAAATAACGCACATACACACACACACACACACACATATATATATATATATATATATATATATATATATATATATATATATATATATATATATATATATATATATATATATATATATATATGTATATATATATATATATATATATATATATATATATATATATATATATATATATATATATATATATATATATATATATATATATATATGAGCGGAACTTATTTATCCTCAAGATAACTCTCCAAAAGTGACTTTTCTAAAAACAAATAATAATAATACTTTGGACCCTGGTTAACTTGTCGTGGTGTGAAATATGGGAAGAAGTAGTACTGACTCAACAAACAAAAGAAGTCCTTCCACAGTCGATTTTACCATCGGTGCTGTAATAACAGCAAATGATTCTTCTTCGAAAACCTTAGCCAATTATTTCGTTTTCTATGGACTAAAACATCCGATGAGTTACCGCATACTTGTGTCGGGTCTCTCTTCCTAGAAGAAGTTCCTGGAAGCGACCGAAAAGCAATTACCCCTTCGTCTCGCCGGCTAATAAAGTATATGATGGCGGCAAAATGTCAGAGGTTTAGTTAAATACATAACAGTTTTCAAAATAAAATTCAATTCGTTTGGGCCTCTGGTCTCAGAAACCACACACCATTTTTTTCCAAAAGGATTCATATGTGGAGAACTCTTCTCATCGATAAGTATTCATTTTTATCCATTTTATTACAAATTCTATCTTTCATATTGTTGAATATTTTATATCCTGAATCAATGTCTGGTAATTCTTGAAAAAACTTCTTTCGATCATCTACTACCATCTCCAATCTCCAGGAGAAATATAAAAACGAAATATATTAAATCATTAAGTGTTTTATGTATTTTTTGCGATATAAAGCAATTGCAATAAATTACATTTAATTAATAAAATACCCTGGAATGAATATCATTACTAGAATTCTTAATTTTAATTCCGAATCAAATTGATATTAAAAAATAGAAGAGGATCTAAAGAGAAGAAATTTATCTCAATTCCAAGTTTACACTGAACATGGATATTGAATTTTGGCTTTCTCCGATATTTAAGTTTTTCTTTCAAAATCTTAACCTTCCGACACACTGGGAGCTTAAGGAAAGCTGCAAACCTTCCTTCTTCCTAGCTCTAAAAGACTTATTTCTCTTTGGGTAGGTACTGTCTCAACATGCTCCCTCACTGTAGCATCTGCATATTTTCTACGAACCACTTTTAGAACCACTCTTTATAAATGAATAAAAAATGCAAAAAATTGCAAGGACTATGAATATTACGAAAGAAGTAATAACATAAAAATATTATCACACATTTTTTTCTATTTTATTGGCGAGAGAACGTTGAATAACAGGAGAGTATCTATGTTCTGAAGAATTACCCCTTGATCATCATCTGATATATATATATATATATATATATATATATATATATATATATATATATATATATAGTACAAAAAAGAAATTGGACGCGAATGAGCAATGAGACAAGAAACAGGAGTTTTATAGAGGTAAGAGAAAGGGACATTAGAAGAAGAATAGAATCAAAGAGAGCAGAGGGCGGCACAGTGAAGGCAATCCTTTACCGAGAAGACAGAGATAACGCCAGGGAAAAAAGTTTGAAATTCCTGGCCTGAACTCGAACCGGCCAGAAAATAAATAAAGGCAAAAAATAAATATGGCGAAAGCCCTGTAGTGGTTGTTATCACCCGCAGAACTTGCATTTGCTCCTTCTTTATATATATATATATATATATATATATATATATATATATATATATATATATAGTACATGAAAACAAAAGCCACTTATTCCCAATGTGTTTTTACAGTAAGAAAGGAAAGGTCAAGGGAGAGGTAAAATAAAGTAAGATTGTAACTTTATTCCAAAGTTCTAGAACCTCCCTTATCATCATGTTCTCGAAAGTTACACACCTCGATTTTTAAATACTTGACCATTCATGTTACACACAGTTAGTACATACATAAAAAAACTAAGAAAAGCATTAAAAGTGTCACTGAGTAGCAATGAGAATGGGAGAAAAATACTTTAGTTCTCAGTAGGTTGGAATTGCTAAAGATAAATTAAGCGTGTGTATGGGAGATGAGAATCTCTATTAAACACAATCGACCAATATATTCCGAGAAATCGCAAAGGCAAAGCCTCATTTTATAATAAACAGAAACGGTTTTTTTTTTACTCTCAAAAGGAATAATTTTAACATTTAAGGCGCAATGAGCCTCCTCCATCCATCGACAAAGTTCTGGCTCACATCCACTAATCAACAGCATCATACTCTGGCAAGTGAATGTTTTAGTTTAGGAGTTGTACTTCGGGTTTTTTCTTTATTTTATATGCAAGTTTCTTGTTGGGTACCACACAGCTGACATAGGGCCCACATTCATTTCAACCATCGTCTGGATTATTTGCCGTTGCCACCAAAAAGTTAGCAATTCCTTTGAACAACTGGGATAGGTCGTGTTTGGAATTTGCTTGTAACTCAAAACACGACCTATCCCAGTTGTTCAAAGGAATTGCTAACTGTTTAGTAGCAAAGGCCGCAAGTATCTCTTTTACTCCCAACTCGATCAATTGAGGAACGTTTACCGGTTCAGCACACAAACATTTGTTAATGACTTTGTTCCGCAATGATGATGACTTTCCTCCCTCCATTCCTATACTTCTTATTTCCTTTGGAAGGTGAGCCATAAATCAAGGAGTTGAATGAATGCTCGCTTTGGACTCCAACCGCATTAAGCGGGCGTCCCACGTTTGTATGGGGCCATCCTTTACTCTCTTTGCCCCCATACACTTTCTCCCATAATTTTAATTAACTAATATTTAAGGGTTATTGCAATGCTCTTTTCGGAGGTCGAGTGATCGTTCCCTCTTCTGCAAGTTGATGAATGTTGATCCCATAAAGTATAAAGCTGTATAAATAACCTGATAAACAATAAATAACGCTACGTGCTTTCGTATAACAGTTTGATAACTTATCCTGACGTAGATTTATGGATGATAGCGTATTAATGGTTTAACACTATAAATATAAAGATGGAAGCTCTAAACGAATTTAGGGTGGGCCAGAGATAATGGTATTGGAGTAAGTCTGAACAATTGAAAACTGATGCATACTTATATAGAATACTTAAATATAATACACAAGAGAGTATATATAAATACGCTTAAATACCTGCATATGAGATATCTTTGGATTAATGGTAAAGAAAGCCTTTATACTATTTGATTTATGATCTTATTAAATAATTATTTAGAGAATTATGCATGGAGGCATTGGAAGTGGTCGGGGTTCTTACTTATCAAAGTCTTCTGATCTATTATGGGATAAAGGGAGACAAGCGAGCAACTAAGTACGAAGCATCGCTTTCTAAATGTGTAAACTAGCATCTCGCCTGGCTCGGCCGACCTCTCCTGAATGCCTCGCTCTAAATCATCGCAACCGAACGCTGCTCGAGGGATGCATCAACGAAGAATATTTCAGGTTCATCTCTTTATGCTCTTCATCCCCCTTAACATACACCAGCGCATAAACATTAAAAAAATGCAAACGCCGAGACACAGAAATACTCAGAGAAACCAAAATAAATACACGAATGCATGATGAGTCATACACTTTTGTAAACATCTAGCATACAAGCGCAGGCATACATTATCAAATAATTGCTTGCATACAGGGCATATATCCACATATAGATGCCACTATTTTCACGCGTACCCAGGTAGAAAAGAAAATGGGTTTCGAAATACTTTGATTCGGGCCCAATGTATTAATTTAAGTATTTCTTTGCGTACGAGAAGAATTACAAGCGAACCCATTGAGTCCAAATGATTAATTCCAAGAGTAGGGATGCAATTTAAGAGCAGTGATTAAATATATAAATTTCTTTTTGATAATAGAATTAAACGAGTAGTTATCACGTGGAAAAATACACCTAATAAATTAAAAACTTGTGCGAATGTCTGAGTATGTATCCATGCACATGAGTACATGTGAGGGGATATGTATTTTAATGTGCTAAGGTAATATTATAAAGCAAGTTTTGCTAAAATACCTGCATTCTGTTAGAAGAAAGTGTAAATAGATGCGAGGGTCTAGCATTAAACCAAATTTTGGACTAGACATATGGCACACGTATGTCAATGAATTTTTGATACTTATTTTCATGTTTGCAGAGTTAGTAATGATCTTGCATAGGAGGAGATGCATCACGCTTGATACACTTTCCTCTTCGAAATAAGCTTAGCAGTTCATTCTTGACTAGGTTTAGTTGAGACTAGTAATTAGTTCTTGAGGTAATTTTTAAATATTTTATGAAGAATTGTGTCACCTTTTTGTGTATTTAGTAGGCCTCTCACCTATCTATATAGTCCTGTTTCTTGGTATGTGCAATCAAGATTGAACTGTGGCTACGATTTTGATGATAGAAACTAGTTAGAATAAAACATAGCCAACAGGCCTACAAAATGAAGAACAATAAATACGGAAGGATCTGCTCAAGGCTGGTCCTAAGTTGTACCTGTCCACCCAAAGGATTTCTGGAGGAAATTATATAAATAGCTACTTTGCACTTTTTCTCTCTAAAGAATATTGTTTTAGTTTCTTTTGAGAAGAAGAAGGTTAGGAGTGTAATTAAAGAGGGCACTTTCAGTCAGTGGATAGAGAATTGTGGATAAGAAATTGGCAGATGATGAAAAAAGGAATTAACAAAAAGGAGAAGGAAGAGTAAAAAAAGGTAGATGCTAAAGAAAAAAATAGATAACATAGCCCCTCAAACCGAATAATACGAAAGGCAATTGCTTCTTTCTTTCCCTTTTTCTCATTCTTATTAATCCTTTAACACGGACTACTCTTCTCTATCATCCAAATTGCTTTGTTCTTATATAACTTTACAATTTTTATCTAAAACTGAGAATTATGCATGGATGTTTTTAATTTTTCTCCTCGATTATGGAAATATGGCACGCCCATTTAAATTGGCTCTATGGAGCGACTCCATGGGCTCTATGGTGTGACCCTCAATTTTCATCACTGTGCACTGATATGATAAAATTTATTGATGGATCTGAATTAAATGAAAGAATTATGTGCTAAACCATCTCGTTTAATATGTATTTGTTTTAGAGAGAGTATTTTTAACAAAAAAATGTATATATATATATATATATATATATATATATATATATATATATATATATATATATATATATATATATATATAATAAAATTATTACAAGAATCTGCTGCCTAAATATAAAGTAGCAGTCTAATAAGATTTACACCAGTTATAACAAAATCCTAGGAAAGCTTACCCCTATATATTCGTATTTTGAAGCATAAATTTATGAAACTGCTAAATTATAACTATATTATATACAAGCAATAATAAAAGTTTTGACATAGGCTTTTATATCAGTTGACTAAAAAATACACATTCTTATTTCTCTGTCTGATACTCAACAAAGCACTGGTTGTGCAGTGCCACATCACATTTGGAGCTCATAGGCTTCACATTCTTCTTACACACACCACATCACCTTTGTGTATCTACCATCAGAACATAATGTTCCGCTCTGACTTAGGGCAAATGCTCGGCTGAAGTTAGGGGCACAAGTGTACGATGTTTTTCTGATGGTTTTAGCAGAACATTGACAATATCCCTCAGAACCTCTAGCTGAAGAGAATTCACCCATTTACAATTGAGCCACTCAGGAGAAAGCGGAAAAGAGGAAAGTACCACACTCGCTTCCTAAATGAAACTTTATACTTTCCCCTAAACTGACGAAACAGATCTCCATCCCCCCATTTCTTTGTTGTACAGCTTCACAATGTTTGGCTGAGGGATTACAACGACTTATTTCTTTTATTTTTTACCACCGTTTGCATTTGTCCATTGAAAGAGATGCACTGTCACTGCTGTTTTTGGCCACCCTAACATCGTTGTTGTCATTCCATGCACAAATAGCAGTCTCCTTTTTTTTCCTGTAACAGCTCTTCATGCCCTCTCTCTTTTTTCTTGATGTCTGACATTGGGACATCTTTGAGTCTGTCCTTACGAATTGTACCTGTCAGGCTAATATTAGCTTCCTGCAAAGAATGGGGAAGAGGCAGTGTTGTAAAAAAGTTGTCAAGATATCCACTGCTACCCTTAGGATTGTTCTTTTGGCCAATGCATAGACAACATATTCAGCCACAGGCATTCCTTCCTCAAACCGAGAGTATTCGCCTTCATACAAGTGGAACTTAATTAACGGTCCCTCATAAAAGCATAAACGTGAAAACTTGTAGCTAAATCTCACGGGCTTTCCTCTAATGAAATGTTTGAATCCATGTCATCCATGATATGGTTCCATGGCTTTATCAATAGCCATGTCATAGGAAGTGGTTGAGAAATATCAATGAAGAGCTTGTTGAAATATTAAAGAAGAGTGCAAATCTTGAAGATATTATCATCCGAAGGCCTTTTTGAGTTGTCAACAAAGTGACGGCTTCGTACGATCTCATTAAATCAGGTTAGTGTCATTCTACACTTAGTTACGGACAGATTTTTGGTGTCCACCTGCTTTGCCCAATACAGTCGTCGGTTTGAAACTGGGTTATAACCTGAAAAAATAAAGAAACTAAGTACCTGATGTAGTTCTTCTTGGGCAACACATAAATATTTTTCCCAAATTTAACTTGATGCTAACGGTTTGTCTCTTTCTTGATCACCTTAATCAATTCTTCAGCTGCCTTTTTTTACAATAGATGGTTTTTGTACTTCATGCAAGAGAAGTGCATCACCTTCATCACAAATCGGAAATTCGCATTTCTTCCACTCATAAACAGGCTTCGAGCGTTCATGCTTCTTTAGCATCGGTCGGCCAAGGTCTGCTACATGATCATCACACCCAAACTCTTCTTGCTCTTTAAAAATTGAAGCTCGCCATGCAGAAGAACACTCTTAGCGACTGTCTCGGTTTGTCATATTTATACGGGGTTGGGGGTACCAGAAATATTACTCCCAGCAATCAAACATTTTCTTGCTCCACAGAGTTATATCCTGACTAGCGTTGTATACATTAGATTCTGCCCCATCTTTTGGAGGCTCTAAAGAAATTTCGATGCTTGTGCCATTTTTTTTTTTTAGGTAATGAAAACAAGTAGTTGGATGTCTCTTCAACATCTCTTAGACATCTGAAAAAGAAAAACACATGTCCATAAGAAGGAAAGCAATAAAAAGGATCAGGGGTTTTACCGAAAATATATTGTAATATTGAGAAAACATCCATTAATTTTATACATTAGTAACAAACTTTTTTAGGATCCTAAATATATATTCATATACATACTGACCCGCTGGAATAAGAATATATCAAATATAATCAAAACAAAGTAACATCAGCATTGGGAAGGAACAAGTATTTTGATTCAAGTATTCCCCTTAGGCTGCAGTGCCCTAACTGAGTTCCATAGAGCCCATTTAAATGGGCATTATATTTTAACTGATAATATAAGTGACGGAATGTGGTTTACCCTCGAATCAATAATTTCACACATTAAAGAAGTCTCTATGTGTCATTTTTACCATCAATCACTATGAGAAGTTCTATACGCAGAACTTCTTTTTTATATGCATTCGTGGGTTAATATGGTAATAGTCATCATTCACTATCTGAAGAGAAGTATAGTATCAATTCATCAACACTAGAAATCTATCCCGGCCGAAATAAGTAGTGAGAAGGAACTTATTTACCTCTGATGCGAAATAAAAGGTAGAGATGTTCAAAATTCTAAACTAATTCGACTTTGTTGACCTCTGAATATAGTAGATTGATGGTGTTGCGGTCCCAGCTATTTTTCCTTTGGATCTCATTATTTTTTTATTCTTTATTATTATCATTTTGTTTATCTTGCTCACGTCTTTTTTATTTGCTGTTTTTTGCATGGTAGGCCCTTTTCGGCTTATTTTCAAAATTAACAAAAAAATCCGTACAATTTGATGGGGGAAAATATCTGAAGAGTCGTATTATTCATCAGGTGTAACAATAAAAATGAATTTTCATATCATTTTCAAAATCTTTAATGTATTTGTTGATTTGAAAGCGCCCTTTTTCTTCATAAAGTCTGAAAATAATTTATAAATTCATTTCTGGTTTGTCCCGATCCATAATCCGATCCATTATAAATCAGACAGGGATGACAATTCGACATATGACATCGATTAAAATTTTCTTTTTATTTAACCTCTTTTTTGTGAATTTTCGGACCCTTTTCACTGCTTTCAGCCATCCTTTTACCTTCTGCACAGCTAGGGGTGGATGCTCTTTTGACACACACTTAAATCGATTTATCTTGTTAATTCACGTGCGCATAAATCTACACACGTCTCCACATACACTCCCACATGTATGTCATTAAAAGCCAACTGACAAGCAAAGTGGGTCTTAAGAAACGGACAGGTGGGGCGGTTCTCAGAGGTAAGAGGATCCTAACAACCAGATTAAGCAACAAATGTATAAATTTCGAAGAAGGAAGAGAGGTTAATGTTTGGGGGAACTAAAGGGGGCGGAGTGATAAAATATTTGGTAGTAACTGTTTGACATTATCAGGAGGAAAGTAAGTTCAAAATATGTGTGTATTTCCAAATGGCACATAGTAACATAACAACCTAACCTGTAGAGTAACTCTTTTCTCATGAACTTACCCATTTTTCTTGATTTTCAGAAATGGCTTTTGATTTTAAGAGCTCCATCCAGAAATAATAACGAAAAAAACACTCTTATACTCCCATTCATCTGCCTCTGTCACACCAAGAATTCTATAACTTTTTAAATGAATTATTAGATTAATTAAATTCTCATAAGCTATTTTGAATACCAAATTTTACAATAAAAAACCCGTCTAACATTTTTTCGCAACTTTTGACTAAGAGTCTGCTAAGAGAAAATCTTTACGATCGATTAGAAGCCAGCATTAACCGAGGGCCATATTAAAGAGAAAGTGGCACGATTAGATATTAGAATAATTAGACAAAGATAGGAGAGAGTAAGAATGAAAAACGAGGGTAGGTGTCAAGTTTTGGTGCACTTAAAAACATTTCAAATTCGTGTGATAAGTAGCTAAAATAATGCATTTAAGACTATTGAAGTGGCATGGGCAAATGACCGGGTTTCCTTTAAACAGAAGAATAAACGAGACATATTTCAATAGTTTCAGCTAATAATTGAAAGGATACAGCAAATGGAGAATGTTCTAGTTAACAAAATTAACCACATAGGTAGGAATCAAAGGCAATAAATATAAGTTAATAAACAGAAGTTAGGAAACCAGGGTATAAAACTCTGCTTGTCAAAAGGTACGAAGCAACAGTATCTGACGAGAAATCAGATCGAAAACAAGTGCAATGTCTGTATATATGTAGAAACCAGAAAATGGCTTCGTCACTCCCACCTACGGGGGGAGCTTGCGCTTCGCTACTAAGATTAAAATTTAAAATTAAAAAAAACAGCCATAGTTAAATTTTTAGAAATTTTCTGACCTTCGCCAATTATAATAATTTTAAAAAGAAACTTTAAACTAAATTTTCTTAACTTCACCATTTGTAATTCTTTGGATTAAAAAAAATTCACAAAATTTCGATACTTATATTTCTTTCTGAACTTCACTATTTTGTTTTTTGATATTATAAAAGAATTATTAGAAATAACTTTGATAAAAAAAAACATGTCATAACCAAACTAAGATGAAATTATTATTCAAATACCCCCAAAATCCCCTTCTTAAATTATAAGTTAGTGATGAATAGAAAGGACTGCAATAGCTATGGCAATAAACTCGCAAGAAATATTATTTTTGATCATGATGGAGTCAGTGCTACTTCCCCGACTGAGACCAAATAGGAGAGTATCCCTCACTTTGGTTAACGATGGCAAGGAATAAACGATTAAGAGGCTGCTGTATAAACATTGACTTCTCATCGATACGTTGACGACAGCAGTGAACAGATAGCCGGAGATAAATTCAAAGCTTACCGTGAGTACGTCAGTCAAAGGGAAAGAATGATAACGAACGAGGGAAGTAGAAATGAAGGAATAATGAGGGCTGTAGAGAAGAAAGATGGGTTAATATTAAGGAGTTGAAACGTCATCGTGACTGGTCCTCGATCGGAGAAAGGAATTTTACTTTGTGCACTGCTAGTGAAAAAGAGACGATTGAAACGAAACTACTGTCAAAGAATATATGCCTAAGTAAATTGGGACAGTGGAGATCGCCTGATTTCTTTGCATTTAGTCTGTAGTGAGCCATGATGGAAGTGGACGATATTCTCCTCTCATGCAAAGTGGGGCCTCTCCTCAGCATGCGAATTAAGTTAATACAGGAGTAGGAAACGCTTATATTGCTTGAATTTTGCCTATATACCGTGCTTTTCGCTTGAAATGTTGTAATAACTGAAATTCGGCCGTTTTCATATTTTTTTTATTTGTTTCTTCAGATACGCAAGAAAATCTGAGCTTCGGTAGCAGATGTTGAATTCCATCCCATGCGATGGATTGTCGTGTTCTTAAAAAAAAATCGAATTTATAGCTTGCCTGATATTTTGATCCTTTGGTGTCACCACATAAATACTAACTAACAGAGGGGTTTCAGGTGAAATTTAGTTTTAGCTAACCCAATCCCAAAAGGCTGTGGATTAGGTAAGCTAAAGTTAATAGTCTTTTACTTAACAAGTGGTTCTAAGCACACACTCGTACGTCCTCTATCTTTGTCTTCACTTAAAATTCATTCAGTGTTCTAAGATTTTCTCTGTTTCTCGGTTTCGTGACTAGCTCGAATATGTGTTTTTTTTTCATTACTGCTTTTATAAAGGAATATTTGCCCCCTAAACTCCCTCCACCAATTTAATGCCTTTATTGTTCTTGTATTTACTCCTTATTTTTACTTTATCCCTCACTCTTTATATATAAATCTACTTTACTTACATCTAGGCCTCCCTGTCTTCAGAGCGGCTGGTGGAACCAAGGAACGTCACCACATCCTTCCAAGTTGGCACCCATGTACTTCAGTGAGATGATGGAGAATTTCATACTTGTGTGATGTTAAGGCATTCGAGAGATTTTTAGTAACATCTTGGTCCTCGTAGCAACATCTAATGCATGCTGATGTTGTGAGAGGTTTATTGATTATTTCTAGTCTGGCTAAAATTACTCAGTATGACCTATCTTGGGATTTCTGGAATTTGTCGTTCTAGGGAGGCAGTTAATTTTGGATGTTGTTTGGCTGGAGATTGTTTGTGTCTCTAGGTGTGAGTAATGCGGATATGTTTAAGTAAGCATTGATTTAGTGAAATAAGAGGACGGTTATTGTACTTCTGTTGGTAGTAGTGTGCTAGAGACTTTTTTTTATCTGGATGGACTTTTTTTCTTGTAAGGTAGATGGAATAGGACTGACTTAGTTACTCTCCTAAAGTGTTAGACCCCTATCAGAGTAAGGTGTAGTTCGATCGGTATTATTTTATTTTCTGTGCATAAGTCTTGTATATGAGTGATTTGAGGGAATCCTGCGATAATTATGAATGGTTTATTTGGTTACTGATTGGGAGCTTGTCTGCGTTAGTTTTGGATGGTGTTATGTACTAAGCTGATGCTGACTATTTGATGGTTGTATATTGTGATTACGGACTTTTGTTGTCTAAAGATGATTTTTACGAGGGATTTTATAGCGCTGAAATTCTTATGTGATTTCGATTGTTATTATAGGTGTATAAGGTCATGTGAGTGTCGGTGTGATTAGTATTGGTGTTTTTTAAGTTAGGATTTGTCCATTAAATGTGTTTTGGTGGCTGTTTATTTAGTTCGCTATTATTGGGTGTAACTGTTGCGTTGGCTGTTTTAAGCTTAGTGTATTTTATAGATATCAAGTTGTCGTCTATATAGTTTTTTGGATAAATGGAGATGCTGGTTGCGAAATGTCTCAAGTGAACATGATGGAAAGTAGGAGTGAGAGAATGGTATCCTGGGGGAGGCCGTTGGTGAGAGGTAGTAAAATTGGATTTGTGTGCTTTGTGGATGACATGTTCTTGTCAGAAAAGATGGAATCTGCTGGAAAGTTTATGCCATTGTGATGTTGGTGTTTAAGATAAACTAATATGGTTAGGACAATTGTGGTGGAGGAATCTTTTCTGAATTCGTGTTGTTTGTGAGAGTGCATGTCTAAACCTATTTTTATGGGCATTAGTTTTTCACTGATTTTGGCTAAATTATACAGTACTGAGAGGGGACAGTATGAGTTTGGGGGTGTTGGAGGTTTGCTTGGTTCGAGTATTGCTATGATATGTTCTTTCTTTCAGATTGAAAGGATGATATTGTTGAACCAAGACTAGTTAAAAATGTCTGTGATGGCTGAGGTTGCTTTGTTTCTCAAGTTTTGCAAGCGTATGTTTGACCTGATGAAAAAAACTTGTGGCTTTGTTTTTTTTATCAATTTGATGATTATGCGCGTTTGTTTGTGATTGTTTTTTCTATCCTGATTCAATCGATTTGTCTTTTATGTCCATATGCGGGTATGAAGCTGGTATGTGAATAGTTATCATAAGTATGTTGCAGTGTTAAAAAGTGAGACTATTTTGTTGTTGCTAGTTATCGGTGATTCGTGTTTGTGTGGGGGAGGTTGTGTATGATGTATATTTTTTATTCAGGCTTCTCCTGGATTGCTATTAGTTCGTATGGTGATTTAGTGTTCTTGTGTATTTGTTCCAGTTTTCAGTCTGTTCTTTAAAATTAGTTTGTTCATGTGAGTATCAAGGTGTCGAATTTGTTGTAAATTCTGTTTTGTATGTGCTCTGTATGTTTGTTTTTTAGTTTCTTTTCTTTTGTATGCGAATTTTCTCTTAGCAAGTTTGGGTTGTCTGTTTTCATTCGGTCGTGAAAGATCTATTTTGGTGAAATTAGTTGATTGTTTTATTTATGTGTGATAGTGATTTTTCTAAAGTGCTATAGTTGTTGATGAAAAATCTTGTAATTTTTCTAACATGTATTTCGTGTACTTTGTTCAGTTTGCTTTTTTATAGTTTGTGAATGTGCTTTTTAATAAGGTTGAGCGGTATATGTGTTTCGGGAGGTTATTATGATTTATAAAGGGTCATAGAAGAGGTCTACAATTGTGGTACATGTAGTTTTGGTATTTAAATAAGTTAAACATAATATTCTGCCTGCTGAAGTGCTATTTTGTGTGCTGAAAAGGTTGTCCGGTTGTTTCTGGTTTGTTGTTAAATGTAGTGAGTATGTGAAGTTCTATTATGATGTGTATGCCTAATCCTTTGCTTGTGTTTTGAGACATGATGGGTGGTGGGTAATGATATCGCCGTATATCTGAACGTTAAGCAGTTATGCTAGTGGTTCTAAGAGTGGTGTGTAGCTTGGTGGTATTGTTTTAAATGTGGGTTAAATCTATCGGTTTACTAGATGAATTCAGTGTTCAAGATTTTAACCCAAATGGATTGTATTTTCAATGTTCCGTCATTGGTTAGGAATGGTATGATGAGCAATGAGGTAAAAATGAAAGGGATTGAAATGTGTGCTAGTGTTATGAAACTATGTGCTTTTGGCGCTGTATCTAGCCTTGGTGTAGTTCATTGGTAAATAGAGGCTAGTTTATTTCGAGTGACAAGTTAGTTTGTTAATGTTAGTTATTTTTATATTGTGTTGCGTAAGAAGTTGAGCAATTAGGGTGTTTTCTAGCAATATAAAGCCAATTTTGTGTGATCTGGCCAACTTAAAACGAGACATATTTCTTTAGTGACTCTCAAATTATCCCTCAAATTCTAAATAAATAATTTTCATAAACTTTCAGAATTGAAGCTTTATCGAGTATTTCTACCTCCCGCGATGTTAAAGAGTTAGACGGAAAAAATACGCTGGAATATGTAGAGGATATTATTCTGTCGCGGGTCAATTTATTGCTTTATATCAATTAAGTGAAATTTGCTTAATCACACGACTCTGAAAAAACACATCGTACACACTTGAACGAAGTGAAAGACGAGAACGCCGGTCCACTATCAGTTATTTTCAACAAATTTCTAAATTAAGATTTAGTTCCAAATGATTTTTAAACTTGCAAAAGTTACGTCTATTTCAAAAATTAGGATAAAACAGACCAAGCGAACTGTATACTTAATAGTTCTATTATGATGTGTATGCCTAATCCTTTGCTTGTGTTTTGAGACATGATGGGTGGTGGGTAATGATATCGCCGTATATCTGAACGTTAAGAAGTTATGCTAGTGGTTCTAAGAGTGGTGTGTAGCTTGGTGGTATTGTTTTAAATGTGGGTTGAATCTATCGGTTTACTAGATGAATTCAGTGTTCAAGATTTTGACCCAAATGGATTGTATTTTCAATGTTCCGTCATTGGTTAGGAATGGTATGATGAGCAATGAGGTAAAAATGAAAGGGATTGAAATGTGTGCTAGTGTTATGAAACTATGTGCTTTTGGCGCTGTATCTAGCCTTGGTGTAGTTCATTGGTAAATAGAGGCTAGTTTATTTCGAGTGACAAGTTAGTTTGTTAATGTTAGTTATTTTTATATTGTGTTGCGTAAGAAGTTGAGCAATTAGGGTGTTTTCTAGCAATATAAAGCCAATTTTGTGTGTTCTGGCCAACTTAAAACGAGACATATTTCTTTAGTGACTCTCAAATTATCCCTCAAATTCTAAATAAATAATTTTCATAAACTTTCAGAATTGAAGCTTTATCGAGTATTTCTACCTCCCGCGATGTTAAAGAGTTAGACGGAAAAAATACGCTGGAATATGTAGAGGATATTATTCTGTCGCGGGTCAATTTATTGCTTTATATCAATTAAGTGAAATTTGCTTAATCACACGACTCTAAAAAAACACATCGTACACACTTGAACGAAGTGAAAGACGAGAACGCCGGTCCACTATCAGTTATTTTCAACAAATTTCTAAATTAAGATTTAGTTCCAAATGATTTTTAAACTTGCAAAAGTTACGTCTATTTCAAAAATTGGAATAAAACAGACCAAGCGAACTGTATACTTAATAGTTTGATGAGAGTAGTTGGCAAACTTTTAAGATCTATCATATCGGATAAAATATTTGAAGAATCCTGGATTATTACACGGTTGGAGTTGGACTTGGACATTAATAAGACAGAAAACTATAGATTTATTAGAGGGTATAGTGGTGAAGGGTTTTGAAAAGGATAGTAAAGATAAGTTTCGTATGAGTTTGAACGATTTTGTTCCCTGGTGGAAGGGTATCTCCAGAAATAAAGTAGGTATAGCGTAGAGAGTAGCATAGTAAGTTAGTTGTTAAGATCCCTAGTCATAGGGTATCACTGGCATTGTATAAAAGTATACTTAGATTGTTTTGATGTCCAATCTGGTTGGCATTCAAGCCTTTAGAGTGATTGGGTGTGAGCACGTCACTACGGTAAGTCAAATTTAGGGTTTATTGTCGTAATTCGGGTTGTTATTTTGGGGTTCGTTATGTCAATATGGGTTGGTGTCATGTTTCAGTAAGATTTTATTCGCTTTACGGCTGGCCTTAGTTACTACGCTCGCACTGTAGCGCAGTTGTATTTGGTGGGTGCGTGTTTAATTCTCTCTCAAATTTTGCTCCTAGGGGAGAACCTGGTGGGGTTTTACCCTTGCCACATCTTTTCTTTCGATACTCAGGGTCCGAGAGAACAATGTAAGTGCCCGTTGAGAATTTGGTGAGTCCTCGGAAAAGAGCCTGTTTAACTAGATCTTCTGGCATGTCAGCCGTGTAGTCATATTTGTACTGTGTGGCCCTTAGGCCATCAACAATATCATCTGGGCCCGCCTCGTCCGGAAACTGGTTCCTTTCGGCAGCATATACCCTGAGGTTAATCATCCTCGAGTAGTACATGTAGCGTGTTTGTTTGGAGCATTCTGCGGGGCAGCCATAGCATGGACTCGATGATCCCGTTCTAGGGCATTATTCGAACCCTGGCTTTTTGACCCCTCTTTTCGTTCTATAGCTGGAGATTTACTATAAAGACTTCATTCGACGGAAGGTATTAAGGAAACCACATTTCATCCATGCCGTTTTTTACGAGCATGGTGTTCAACTTCTTCGCGAAAGTACCAGGCCGGGTTAGGTTGACAATGCGTGCATAATAAATTCAACACATTATTTCGGCTGATTTTTCGTTCTCGATTTGCAGTATAGTAGGCTTCGGGGCTACACTACTCTATGCGACCGCTGCCTTAGCAACCTTCGCGTAGGTGGCGTTAACTTTCCTCTCTTCCTCTTTTTTACACTTTTCTTTTGCTACTTTGATTTGTTCCTTTTTGATGAGATACACCATAGCCATAGTCTTATGTGGGCGACAAAATTTAAGGCATTTCTGGATTGTATTATTGCAATCACGCCAAGAATGGCCTTGTTGGGCACACACAGAGCATACTACAAATGTCAAAGTTAGGGCAAGTGCAGTGGTGTGTTCGTTGTATCTGTAGTACCGGAAGCACATTTGCAGGTCAACGAATCCCTCCCGTTCAATCTGCTCGGGGCAGACACGGACGTTAAAAAGTAGGAGGCCAGTTTCTTTTTCTCTGATCGCCATAGTTGTTTCTGTGAACACTACTTTTAATACGTTAGTGTAGCTTTTGAATTTTAGCACTTCGGCTACTTTCGGCCATGAGTGTATCGGAATAATCTCCTCTGTTATCTCGTCTGTAGAGTGTTCTCCACCCAGTGGTCGAGACAGAAGCATATAATGCTCCTATGGGAGCGTATTTGAGGTGGTGTTTGCGGCTTGAGGTTGATTTTGAGTAGGGCTTCCATGGCACGCGGGGAAGTGAGGATTTTAGTGTCCACCTCCCTTGCACAGATAGTCGAATATCCATAGGGGATGTCGATGAAGCGTACGATAGCAATATTTAGCTCAGCGTAAATCTTTTTGAAAACCTTACACCTGTCCGGTTTGGGCCGTTCAGGTAAGGTTCTTAAGGCTATGCGCCTGGTCTCCTTCATAACTCCTTCATATCACCCAAGGGTGTAATTAGGAAGGGAATCGGGAGGACCTAGTTTCTGGGTGTGTATATTTGTGTGTTTAGGGATCCGTTATGAGAGAGAAAAAATTATGTGGGGAAGGTGAAAAAAAACTGTCCAATGAACAATACAATCCCTTTACCTTGAGGCAGCGAAGAAGGGCTCACTTCCTTTTCCTCAACTAGCCTTCAATGAGGCCAGTCAAGAATAAAATAGTCACTTTCGAACGTATCACCATTGATAATATTTACGCTCACACACAGCAATGCAGTTTGTGAAAGCAAAACACCTCATTCGAATGGAAAATTCAAATCAAATTTCCCCCAAAAATTGACTGTACCGCACAACGAGTATGTAAAAGAGCAATCCAAGCAACAAGCGCAGGCTCTTATTATACAGTAAAAAAAACGATTCTAAAAGGCGTCTTTCTTGCTTAGCAAACGTGCTTGATTTCTTTTTCAGTATGACGGCAATATAAAATTTTAAAGTTGTAAACGTAATTTTCTCGGAGTTTAAAAAGGCTTTTGCATCGGTACTTCTCATACGAATTCTTTAGCAACGTAAAGCGCACGGGAATATGGACAAAATTTTAAATTGTTTTCGAAATTAGCTTACAAACCGCGGGTTAAGTGTAGTTAAAAATGCTGAATAGTCGGAATGATTGCCTATAACTACTGCAGTCCCCTAGTATTCAGTCGTTTCTTTGGTATTTTTCTTAATTTTGATAAACTATCTTGACTGTAATTTACTAAGTAAAATAGATATTTTTGCGGATTCTAGAAAGGCGTAACACAAAACATAACGCAGAATGGCCACAGAAGCAATTCAGTACACTTTAAATGCCACCTTTAACTAGAGTACCAACTGACAACTTCCGCTTAACCTAAACAAATGTAAAGTAATGCAATTTGACTCAGGCAACTTGAATATAATTTAGGAACTCACGTATTAGAATGTGTAAATTAATGCGATCTTAGAATACTAGTTTCGAACCACTTAATTGTTTGAAAACATTGCACTAAGTTGCAAAACGAGTAAACCCAACTCTGGGACTTATTGCATCAGATTTTTTTATAGAAGTAGATATATTTATAACAGTGGGCAACATAATGTTTGCTGTCTTATATTCGAGACTAGTTTCTGACTTATATGAGTTCGCTGAACATAAATATAAAATTGTTGGGGGGTTTTCCTTTCTCCTCAATCTTTTTTCTACAACCGATCCTATTGCTGATTAGTCGCCACAAAAGTGCACCAGATCAAAGAGATTTCCGGAATAATGTCAATTTTAGTAGTAAAAATGGAAGGACAACGAGAGCTATCCAAATTTATTGCAACGTTTTGGATATTACTTAATCCATCTCTAGGATAAAAGTAATGAGATCAAGGAGTTAAAAGAATCAACACATAGATTTAAAATTCGATCATTTTCCTTAAGCTAAAATACCTGTAACAGTTTTTCGAGATATTCCTTCAGTTGAGGATGAGATGGGCATCATAATAAGTGATAGTGGCAATCAAAATTCTGGTGCGGATGGATTTTACAGTCTAATTCAATATCAAGGTCTCAATGCTTTAATCAGATTAAATTAAAGGAATTAGTAAAAGATTTAGATATTTCTATAAAATTATAAGAATTGCTATTTCCACGAAATAATTAATAGAATTTAGTCCACCAGTGTAGTAAATTATAACAAGGAAGAATATTTTTTCAATACTTTACAGTTGACATTAATTTCGTTAATTGCCATGAAGTGTCAGGTTTATTAAATGCAATAGTAAGATGTCTTACGATCTAAATGAATGGCAATGGTTTTTACACAGTTAAGGACGAGCCTCGAGTGTTTCTTACTTTAAAATTGAAGTTCATATGGTTCAGTTACATGATTCAATCTCTATATCTTAAAAAGGAATATAAACACAAAGGTTTTTGAGTTAATCAATTATAATCAACACAACTGGTTCATCTGTCTAGATTTTACATCGGTTACCTTCTTACATTCTCAACAAACAGGATACCCCAAATAACCCTGTTTCTTGCGCCTTTGCAGCAGTATACCTAAGGACCAGCATTTGACATATAAAGAGTTGGCTGATAAGAACATCACTAAATGTCGGAAAAAGAAGCATCATAAATTAATCAGTTATAGATTGGGAAGAAATCATCCCTTTTCCTCTCCACATCAAGCTTGGTCTAATGAAGCAGTAAGTTATTGCACTGAACAAGGAAAGCGACTGTGCTCGGTACATATGCGCAAATTACATGGCCTCAGTTATACAAAAATACAAGATGGCATATTTTACGGGCCACAAATCATAAAACTAGTTAGAAAATCACAATTCACAAGCTTTTTGAATGATGTTAAAAAAAACGCGTGCATTCTTAGAGGCTGTTGTGGAAGTTCTCCGTGGAAACTAGAAAATCAAAAGCTACAAAACTTCCTGATGTATACCTGTGCTGTTAAGGACGACATCCAATATGTAATAATCTATATAAATTCATTTATTTTATTATATTTTACCGATGTAATAGAACCAAATGATCACACATACAGTCTGACAGGTAGAAACAAACTCGTGTTCCTTGAAACAACCACTGGTAGTATGCAGGGACTCTATAATGTCATGATAGCCATATATAAATTTATTTAAAATAGTAGGTATCCGAGAGAGGAGTTTTTTGTATAGATCCTTCCTTTTTATCATTACCGTTATGAATGCCACTCTGCATTTGGTCCATAGTGGAAGAATATCCTCTATTACAACAACCTTTATTTGACTTAATTTAATGAGAAATGCACCCGAAGAATGCACTTAACGGCTACCTCTGATAAAACTGCTTGAGCATGGAATATGAAAACTAGCGCAATTAAACAAAGTGTATCAACATGTGGGATAAAATGAGGTTGAGCTTGAACTTATCTAATCAAGAATCTTTAAATATCTTGATCCCGGTTAAGGAAATCGCCCGCTATAAGAGACCGGCGCTTACGAGAGAACTCTACACACACTAATTCCCCATCTCAATAGAGCAGAACTAATGCGGAAAATTTAATTTAGAAATATGTTACTGACAGGTTTTACACGGGCCGTCCGACATTCTGGCTTGAGAATTAAGGGAAGATTTGGAGTCTTTTCAATTCTATTGTCAATTCTTTGTAGTCTTAGGATCATTTTTAGTTGAACGTTGGTTTAAAAGGTTGCAATAAAAGGGGTATTAAGTGTAGCATGGAAGCCATAGTGCAATGAATGGAAGATTCCGTGCCTTCGAAGCCCAAACGCCCACATTTGCCTCCTCCCTGGGCCAAACCCCTAAAGTTGCTTTCTCTCGGATCCAATGTCTGTATAATGTTTTGCGGCTAAATATCTTTCATACATTTTCACTTCCTCTTCGACACTTTCTGAAGTTATCTCTCTTTAAAAACTTTCTGCGGAATACCCCCTCATTGTTTTTTTCTTTAAATTTAAAAAAGAAATCCTCATACCCCTCTAAATTGGTATACTTGGCATATATACTCGCCACATACTTCTACTTTGCCTATAAAAAATACCCTCGCTGGTTATCGCTTTATTTTTTATACAAACAATTCTCGCCCTGCCTCCTAATAGAGGTCGTATGGTACCAAGAAGAAATGAGTGTGTGAGTGCGCGTTCGCGCATCATAATGTATGTCGATCAATATGATAACCACATATGTGCACACAGTAAGTAAAAATATGATAAGTGGGAGGAACCATTGGCTTTAAAACCAAAGCTTCTCGTAATTTAAGCAGATCGGTGGCTGGGAGAGCTTAAAATATCTCTCTGTAAACAAAGAGCACACTAGCCCCCGAGACCCATTTAGTTCCACACCACTCCTCTTCACATCCCCCCATCTCCCCCATTCAGAGAAAAATGTGGAGGGACACTTTCAGAAAAAAAGAGACAAGGCGGTAACTAAGAAAAACAAGCCTTTATTTCCCCTTATCAGGAATTCATACATTCGCCGATATGTATAATTTCGGAATTGTTCGGCTTAACAATGATTCGTTGAATCCAATCAAAATAACTACAAGACACTCAAAAGTATTACTGAGGTAATTTCAAAACCACAATTACTGAACCGATATTTCTGAACACAGAGGAAATCACTACGTATCATCAATCTAATCTTTCTCGAACGCCCATGTACAAAAAGATACAGCCACATACATAGACGCACACTTTTACACACAAACCTACTATCCCTTTAAGTGTAACAACCAGGCAGACACAACACGATACACACTTTCAACTACGCATAGTTTTACATATGCATGAATAAATACACGTATAGCAGAACCATTTCGTATTTATTTACAAACGGTCATACCACACACGAATATACATATCTCCCAGCACAAAAATATATATACACAGAAGGATAACAGCCACGTTGCCATATATGCACACTGATTTGATGCACACGTATGGGCCAGGTGTGAGTTTTCATTAAAAGCAGAAGAATTTCGAAGTTATTAGTGGAGAGGCGCAGGTAGAAAACTGTCAATTGTAATAAAAAGTATAAAAGTTTAATTTGAACCGAATGAAATCTGAGAAGGTATGGCGCCCCTCTGACCACTTCGGCCACCAGCCAACGTATCCCAACCTCATCCTAATTGTTCTTTATTATTCTCTTTCGCCTTGTTTTCGTCACACTAAGCGAGAGGAAATAGAGTGATAAGAGGAGGATCAAAGTGGGAGAGAAATGAAAGATTTAGTGTGAGAGTGAGAGAAAGAGAAAAAAATAGGGACGAAAGACGTCTGTCGGACCGACGAAAATACAAAAGGTCGAACACGACCACCGATACAAGGATTTATGTTAGCCAGTGAATCCTGAATACGAATCAGGTCACTTTCTCTCACACAGGAGAAAGGAAGCATCAGAAAACCTGTAGAGACAGAGAAACAGACCAAAGAAAGCAAATGTGCAGATGGAAACAGAAGGACCGACCGTAGAAAACAGGGAGGCGGTGAAGCGAAGCAAGTCCATGAAGGATTTCCCGCAGTTTTCCCGATGGGTTGTCCGAAACCCACTGACGACGACCTTGGGGACGGGGGACTTGGAGCAGAAGTTTGGGGAGTAGCGGTGGGAGAGTGTGTAGGGTTATGAATTTATGTTTGGACCCCAACTGCTTCGAGAATGGTACAACTCAAATGTTCAACGAGAACTCAGAAAATTCAGAGGAAGGAAGACAAAAATAAAAATTGTAAGATGCTATCGCTGAATTTATGATTGTGTCGCTCGGAATTCATGTCTATATCCGCTGCTGAGATGTCAAATGTTATACTTACATATTAGATTATTAGAGAATTGCTGAGAGAGAAAGGGAGACAGGGAGAAGGAGAATGCGAGGGAGAAAGAGTGGTGAGAGACAGAGAGCCAAACAAATAGATAGACACACACAAATAGAGTGTAATAAGTGACATCATTAGCAGTATGAAAATTACCCTGCCTCCACCCAATATACTTGTCCTTAAATATAATTTGATATTTTATCCCAAACAGATAATATGAATTACTTAATAACTTAGGTTCTTGTTAAATATGTTCTATAACAATAGGAAAAGAGTTAGAGATGTAGTCAGTTGATCTTCGAAAAGGAACTATTGATGTGATTAAAAAAATAGCGCCTGAAATACTTTATCGCTTTGAGATATAAAGAGACACCGATGGTCTCCAAAAGGAAACATAATTAAATAGCTTTAATTTTTCACGGATTTTATTTTGAAATAACTTCTATACATCTGTTTCATCTCATAAAGACATTATTTTATTATATCTCACGATAGGTCATGACTCTTTAGACACCCTGTATATAAAACACATCTATATTTGCTCTGTTCAAATTGTTAGACTCAACTGGTGTCTGCTAAATTCACAAAATAATCAAATAAGTTTAAATATATTCAGATATTTGGGGGGGGCGGAAAAATGATCCTCCTAACACAATTCCTACTAATTTACTCTCACATAAATTTAATCGACCAACTAACCACCTTACTACCATTTTGTTCGCGAGGTGAAAAAATGCTATTGTCACAGAAACAACTGCCAAAAAGCCCGTGAAAGTAAAATAAATGCTAGTATCATTTTAATCTTTAGTTTAAAATGATCACCCCATCGGAACTACTGCAGTTATCAGTGCTCTGCACCAATGGTCTCTCCTATACAGAAATTGTTGCTAGAATTATATGTCTGGAAGTACTGCCTAATAAATTGCTAAAATCTCAACTAGCAAGGTATAGGTCTGCCGATGAAGTCTTCAGGGCTTCCAGTGCTCTCCAGTAAGGGTCAGAGTCGATTCTTCAAGCTGAATTAGTTCCATAATTGTATGGCTTATAGTGTTGAACTTGTTCAAGAATTGCAACAAGCAGTTGAGATTGTGAATGCATCTGTGCGCAGTATGAGAGAAGCATAAACAACGTCCTTGTGACAATAAGCCAGCAAAATGTCACTACTTATAAAAAAAATCAACCACATGATGGCATTCTGCATAAGGTGCAAAGATTAGACGATAGAAGAAGGAAGAAAAATTATTTCCTCTGTAGAAGGAGCCATCTCAGACTTTTGGACTTACGAGTGATTGACTATCCGGAGAGAAAATGGCAACGCATACCATAAGTTTTGTACTGTGCTAAATACGAAGCATCCTTTACCATTCACGTAGGGTTGCTTCTCATCCATGAAAATCGTCCCATTCTTATTCCTTTCCAAAAACTCCATTGAATAATAAATCTTATCAGAATGTCTTCCTAGAGCACCACCCGCCAACAATCGAAAAGCAGTTCGGTAAAGATCCTTGCGTTTTTTTGGCATGTTGGAGCTTCATGCTATATGATAACACTAGTATCAGAGTGGTTCGAACGCCAACGCTTCGAGTTACCTTGGACGATCGTCAAAAGGCGGGTGGACACGCATAAGCTTTCCCACTGTAACAACCACATAACGTAAAGAAGCTCCCTCAGAATTTGCTCGAGAGCACACAAGAGCAAGTAGTAAAAATAAAAGGCCAAACACACTAGGTTTTTTGTGTACTAAACTTAGGAAACACATATATTTTTCAATGATTCTGTATACTACCGGGTTACTAATGTGAGGGAGTGGCAGTTAATACATATAAAATTGTGTGCTTGCCAAATATTTGCTCATACATCTATATTTAAGGATTGATTATTTTTAGATTATTATGTTTTTTATATTTTTAACTCAATATCACATATATTATTGTCTCATTTACCAAAATGTGCGCAAATAAGCGTTTATATATCCTTAAATTCAAATACATGCTACTTAAATCTCTGATGTTTGTTTGCAAACATATTTAGGGTATAAAGTATGGTTATTTTCTACTACATCAAACCAAAAAAGGATTTCCAAATATCGCAATTTATGAAAAGTTTATTTAGATTTAAACTAGTATACTTTATGTGATTCAATCTGTATAAGGATTTGTTCATTATTGTTAGTGTAGAACAGAAAGTTTAAAATCGAAATTTCTCGAGAGTGCATTCCGAGCCCCCAAAAATCGCCTCAAGAAACAAGACAAAGTAACGAACACTTTAATTACAATTTACCGATAAATTAGACAATAAATAAAGGAACACCAGATGTTCTGAGCTCGAAGAAAACGTCTACTCACGCTGGTTGGTGCGCTTTGGTGTTCACATATGTTGCATTATTAATAATTGTGCCTTTGCAACAACTATGTGAGTGGGGAAGATGGAAAAGTCAATGGCTAGAACACTACTCAAAATCTTAGATACGGCAAGTAGTGATTCTGACAAACGTTTCTTTGAGTCACCTTATCTTTATAAATAAAAAAGCCTTACTTAAATCATAATAATATTTTCCTTGGGTTTATATAGCTTAATGCAATATTTAGGCGAGCGAATAATTTAAAATCAGCCTCCAATGTAATACAAACCTGTGACCTCACTTATGCGAAGGCGAGCATTAACCATTGAGCCATACAGTAGTAAAACACTTAATATAATAATAATAATAATAATAATAATAATAATAATAATAATAATAATAAACCACTGAGCCACTATGGACTAAAAGGAAACGGAACCTGAACTATGTTATGAGCTCCGAGGAAAGTCATGCCAAATTAATGGCCAGAGGTCTCCTCGTCTACACTTGGGTAGTGGGTAGCATTTAATTCGAAAGTATAGAGTGTAACACAGAGGCCCTCCTATGAGTTCAGTAAGGCAGCGATAAAAAATCAGCCGCCAACGAAATTTGAACCCGCACATATACCGGGTGTCCCCCCAAAATGTAATGTTTACACACTTTAAATAAATGTAATCGTAAATAATTGTAAATTTTGAAAATGAAATGTATTTTAATAAACACCTACTTTACAATTATTTAAAGTGTGTATACATTTTGGGGGTACTTCCTATATATACTTGTAAATTATAAATTATACTCATGTTTTCAAACTCAAAGGAAACCGAAGAGAGATAAGTTAGCTGTAAGATATTTTCCACAGTAGAATACATAGATATTCACTTCATATGCACGAACTCATATATAAGATCAAATATATACATTGATACATATACATATGTACGTCACAAAGTCAACCCGAATCAAGATTCTATCCGTTCACTAAACACACCCAATAACTGAACTCAACTGTTAAGCCTTTTTTCTACATACTTGGTTGGTCAGTAAGTAGCTACTGCTTATATTTGTTTACTGCTAAAAAGCTGAATATTTCGTGCCTCAATCTATTGCTTCGAGTACACAGAATCACCGATGACGGGGTAGTGGTACGATTCTGTAACGGGATGAAATAAGAAAGAAAGATCAAATGTGAGATTATATACAAATTGTTGGAATTGGTGCTTGATATGGTTGAACTTGATTTGTTATTTGTACAGATTGACGAACAAAAATATATAACAAATCTCTTTGAATAAAAATGAATAAAACCACCGTGTGGCTTTATTAAATATGACTAAAAACATGGATTTTATTAAGAAAATATTATTTATCATTTAAAAATAATAAAATAACAAAAGAGACCATCATAAAAAGTAAATACACCAAATACAACGTTAACCTAACGCGTTTACCACACTTTAGATTATGGCTCAGAGTTGCTAGCGTCTTAATTCCCTAAGCAGAATAGAATTAGTAAAGATATTTTTTCAGTTTCGAATGTTAAAACTTAGGCTATATTTAATGGCTCAAATGTGTTTGCAACCAAGTCTTTTAGTAAAAGAAAATAATTAACACTAAAACCCAAAATCACTGTATAATATTGCATTGCCTAAATATTCTTATATTACTTAAGAAACAAAAAGCTTTAAATAAATTAATACTAACACAAAGCAATTGAAACGTATTTAATAACCCGTGTAACCTCCATTTTTATTAATAATTTATATGAGTCTTTTAACCACAGATATGAGTTTTTTTATTTCATTTGAAGAAATTACAGAGTAAAATGTTAAGATACACCTCTAAGGGTGTCCAATGAATTAACTTTTCGCCAGTGCATCTTTTATCTTCAAAACATGCTTTAGTAAGGCGAGAAACTTGACTGGGAGCAGTGTCCTGTTAAAAAATTGCATTGTTGCGGAACTCTTCCGCCTGTACTTCAAATCAGGGTATAAATGTGCCATTTAAGAAGTTACAATAGCTCTTTGCATTAATTTTAGCCTTTCCTAGAAAGGGAAAGGACCTATTATTCACAATAGCTACCCAGAACATGACCCCCTTCCCCACCCTGTTGTCGTTGCAAAGGTAATCGTGGAGATTCGTTCCGGAGAAGCCAACTTCTCAGCCAGCCATCTGGCCCATTCTAAATAGATCTGGCTTCATATGTCCATATTACCTTCTCGAAATCATTTTTAAGTTATTTTTCAGGTCACCACACTCGTTTCTGACGGTTGGCAGTACTTAAAGAATGGCAAGAAACTTTTTTCCTTAAGTACTCTGTCTCTTGTCGCTTTCGACATATTCATCACTCCAGCATCTTCAATATAGATCGACTCGTAGAATAAGGGTTCTTGAATGCGTTTCTTTTACCTTTTTCATTTTTCTGTGTTCAGACTTTGGTCTTCTAGAAATGGGTTTTTTTTTTCTTTTGCTTCATATTTATACCATCGACAAATATTTTAATTTTTCAGTCATCTCCTTCCAATTTGAAAAAAATATTTCTAACGTACTTAAATTTAGGGCAGGTGCGAGGGGAGAGGAGGCAGTTCTTTCACTCTCATCACCCTCTCTTTTTTAGTTATAATCTTTCCATTCATCATATTTGAGGGGAAAATAGACATATAATTTTATTTGCAACATTTTTAGTCTCTAAAATATAGTTAATCCCAAAAAGCTAAAATTCATTAGTGATCTTATTAAAACAATAATGTAATATTATATTAGCAACACTACTAAATTACTCACTCTGATGTCTTCCCTCGTGTAAAATATATAATTACTGCCTTTGCTAAATGTTTTGACTCACAGGGAATATCAGATCAACGAATTCTAAGCAATATATTTAAGCAACGGTTTCTATGCCAACGCAAACAAGTAGGAAGACCGACACATCTCTAAAGACGTTAAAAATCGCATTTACGTATCCCGTCCAATAAAAAGCAACATATATTTCAGCTTGATATGAATAGAATAAAAATGTTGAAGTAAAACATAATTTTTTGGAAAATAAAAGTTATTTATTGAATATAAAAACAACTTTAAGCAGAAAGGTCTCGAATGGAAAAACAGACATGTGGGAAAGGAAAAAGCGTTGGAAGGTAACGAGAACCGAACCGCTGACTCCACGGCGCTGAGATCAAAGAACAATTGGATCAATCCGCTCGACGATCCATAAGCCTTCAAAGCCTTAGTTTCAACTGGGCTTCTCAGCGCCTCACTTCGCACTCACCAGAATAGAACTTGATAGGAACAAGTCGAAGACGCGTCAAAAATCACAAGTTTCCTTCAATCGAAAACGGAAGGAGCTACAAGGAGCTACAAGGAAAATAAGTACCCTAGGAGACCTTACGGTCCATTCAAAGAGGGTACCTTCGGGCTAACAGTGGAGCAGGCACAGTTGTGCACGACTTAAGTAGTCTACATTATCGAAGCCTCGATAAGCTGACCACGCAGTAGTCTCCGGGCTTCCAACGATAAGAGATCTAATTCCCTTAATCTATCATTGTAAATTTTGTGTCTGATAGAGGGAATCAGTTTGGTTGCCCTGGCTTGCACACGTTCCAATCTCGCAATAACTTTTCCAAACGAAGGACTCCAAAATTGTACGCATACACCAGGTGCGGTCTGACAAGTGAGTTGTACAAACACAGTACTATCTCCTTGTTCCGATATCCAAACTGGCGCTTTATGTAGCCTAGCATCCTTTGGGCCTTTTTCTCCGCCTCAATGCACTGTTTTGAGAACTTGGGGGAGAATATGAAAGTCTTGAAATGAAAAAATTACCCATTGAAGATGAATAACACTTCATGTAAATTATAGTTTATGTGAGAGAATTGTCACACATTGTTATGAGTGAGCACGTAAGTAGTATGGGAATTAGAATTTCATTTAAACGGAGGATATATAGAAGATATATTTCAATGAAAGATGCCTCAAGGGAATGCGGGCACTCAGTGCATGTATGTAAGCGAATTTTGCCATCAAACCCACAATTTACATCATTACCAATGACATTTGGTTATCGTGAAACAAGATTTGATTCCACGGTTAAAAAGAGCGGATTATTTCTAAAAAAATATGGTATTTAATTTTTTGGATCAACATCTTTATTGGTTCTAACTTATATCACTGTTAAAGTGTCTAAACAACCTAGAGGTAAGGAATTTTGTGTTCCTTCATGATTGCCAACAAACTTGCAAATTGTTGAACTCAAAATTTTTTTCTTTGGAGACATGAGGCATTCAAATTCCCAATCTCTTTCTTTATACACTGTTCCAAGTTTTCTATATACTTTGAAAAGAGGACCAAGGCGTATTAAGTTGTTAAGATAATTCTTTGATGTTATGGCGTGGATACAATTCAACTGAATCGTTTCCTCGGTCATTGTCAAGAATAAAAGGTCTTACTATTTGATGCATATTTAGGGGATAAAAATCACGTTTCTTATACTTATTAAATTACGTCTGACATTTGCGAACAAAAGCTTCGTCAATTTACACTAAGAGTATGTTTTCAATTACATGTTGTCTTTCCGAAATTCTCAATGCATGCATTGTCAAGTATGACATTCTTTAAATTCTTTGCCTTTCTTGCATTGGCTTTCGGATACAGCAAAAAAACAACAACAAAACAAATGGCGAGATAAGTCTAATAAAACCAAGCATTGTATATATATATATATATATATATATATATATATATATATATAATTCTTAACTCAAACCTGGTCTTTCGAAGGAGCAATCTCCGAAAGATTACAAGGTTATCAAGCCTGAAAATGAACATAATTGATTTTATATTCCACAGAGCGATTACCCTCATTGGCATAATCATATTTACGAGTGTCATTTAGCTGGACGACGGCTTCTTCTAACTTGCTTTTCATGGGCTCTTTAGTCACTGAAGAAACCGGCTCTTGTGCTAAATCGTCTCCTGGACCAGAGACACTGAATAGTCTTTTCTCTTTTAACAATTGGTATTGCCGGCAGTGTTGAATAATAGTGGTACATAACAAATGTCTTACACTAATCCTGACTCGAAAGAATGAAGAAAATTTTCCATCATAGACCGCTGATGGATCCTACTCTCATGCAGATCTTGTAACATCTCATCGAATCTCGGAGACAAAGCATTTTTGGCCAAGTTTATATATAAAATTGCATGTGCAGGTCAACAAAAGTTGGACTAAAGGTTATGCGTTAGTTTCGACACTTTTCTCAAACCGTGTTTCGAACCATTATCATGTCGAAAGGCGTATTACCATGTTTGACAGCCGCCTCTTCTCTGATATAAAAAAAAGAAAAAAGGAGACACAAAAAGACATAGACAGGTACAGATATGTGAGTAAATTTTTAGATTTCTAATAACTGGAAGATTTCTGCCTCGATGGAATTTTCTTTATTTTGAAAAGTGCTGAAATATTCTACCTATTTTATAAGCCTGCTTCGTTTGTCATACTCTTCCACAATAGCATAATACAGCAGTATTATTCCTTTTGGGTCCTTCCAAAACATATTCTCATCACTTTTACTTGCAAGGTCTGGATTCTTTCTCAAATGCGCAAATCAAAACATAAGATAAGACCCAAGGCAACTCAAAATACCGGATAATTCAATCATTAGAGTTAAGCCTATTGACAGGGGCTTTCCAAAGAGCCTATTAGTAGCCTCGTTTTTCTTTATTCATTTATTGCCTCTCATCCCACTATTCATTCTACTCTCATCTGCTCCATGCGTTCTCTAGTTTATTTGCTTCACGTATCGCAAAGACAAACTCTTCGTTTCCTGTTATGTCCCCCTCCCGGTAACATGGCTCTCTTGGCACGGGTAATATATGTCCAAACTTGTAAATCCACTACATTTCAGCTCCTCTAACCCATCGATGCTCCAAAATTCAGATTCTTTGCCACTCCCTTTAACAAAAACAATTTCATAGCATTGTCTAAAAATTTGGCTTATAGAAAATTGCTCGTTATTGCTTATATCTTCAACCCATTAATCAATGGACTACGACCCAGCCGAGTGGAAAATTCACTTTTCACGTTAAGTGAACTGAAGCCACATTAAGTTTATTTGCAAGACGAAGTACCAATCAGGGTTGAATCTGCGGAGAGCACCACTGAGGTAAATAATAAACAAACAACAGCAATAGGTTTTAAAATTCATATCAAAGCAGATATATGCATTCTTCAATATTCTCATTGTGAATGGAGTATTCCACTTTCTCCCTTCTTGGGAGGAAGTCCACTTTGTCTTTGATTTGTGGCCGCTGTCGTCCTATTCTTCGGTGCAGTCAAGTAAATCCACTCCTGACGGACTTGTGGAATGAGATAGCAATTTCAACTTGATTGTCGCTGGTTCTAAGGGATTTCAGATTGGTCACAATGTCTAATATTTCAGCCGCATTTCTTCTGTTTCTACTCACTACTTCTTTATCCATGCCTTATCCCTCTTTTAATCCTCCCATCTCCCTCCGGTTGCATCTTTTCGTTCTGAAACAAACTTCTTAATATTCAGATGTCGTTATGGTGACAACCGAACATAACAACACCCTAGGAAGCTGTCAGTAGAGCTCAGACAAAGACCTGCTTCTCGATGCTCTTCTCATTCAGACTAATTCTACTACAATCTCGGCCTCTCTTTCTGTTTGTTATCTATTTAATTTTTATTTTCACTTCTTACGACCTCGTTAGTGATGGTATAATTCCATTTTCCATTAAGGAACATCATGCGTGATCAATATCAAAGCAAATATGATCATGTGCAGAACTGAATGCTGATGTGGTCGCTTGTGTATGCATGTGGAGGTCAAAGGGAGTGCTTTGGAGTGAATTAAACCGTGGCGCCCCCGTTATTCTTGGGCAGAGCAAAGAACAAAGGAACAAAACTGAAAGCAAACGAGGAAAATTTCATGTAATTTAATACAATCTGGCAGAGAAAATGTAATTAGAAATTTTGTGGCTCGCGACAAAGAGTTTCTCTAAAGTTTCTTTTTTTCTTCTTCTTTTTCTTCTTCTTCTTCTTCTTCGAGAGAGAGAGAGCGGGATATATATATATATATATATATATATATATATATATATATATATATATATATATATATAGAGAGAGAGAGAGAGAGAGAGAGAGAGAGAGAGAGAGAAATAGAAATAGAAAAGAAAGAGAGAAAATAAAGGAAGAAATAGAAAAAATATAAAGAAAGAAAGATAAAGAAAACTATTTTTATAGACCTCCTCTCCTTTCTCCGTTCTTATTTGTACCATTCATTACGTTTGCCAAAATACACATTACCGTTATTTTAACCTCAGTGATGGATGTGTTGGCAGTCGGTGGCATGAGCATACGTACGTTATTTAAAAAAGGCTACCCCGTATGATAACAAGGGTAAGAGCGAGTTTCAATGCAGCTATCATCGCATCACAGAAGTTCCCCTATGACATTAGTAATGCAATTCATATCTGTCATAAATACATATTTACATATATAAAAAAGGGAATTATTCTAAATCAAGCTAAATATTATGTTTGCTGTTTAATTATTCTCTTACTTATTTTAATTTAAAATTAAATTTGGGCACTTCGCCTCTTTTTTCTAAGCTTTTAACTTTTGTTGTTAATTTCTATTTCATTTATAATTTAACTTGGGCACTTCGCCTCTTTTTAATATCCTTATTGTCTCTTTTTGTTTATTTTTACAATCTCTTTTTTGTTAAATTATTTGGGGGGATTACATTCTTAGGTATAGAACGGCTTATTTCTTTTCTCGCACAGTTTCTTCCACTGGGGAACAGTGCTGTTCTTTCTACTTTGTGACGTCCGCGTTGAGGTATGTCGACATTATTTTTGATATAGGCGAGTATTTCTTTCCTCCACTTTATCATATGTCTTTCTCCCTAGCCTCTGAATCTCCATATTAATTTGCTTGAGTCCCACTTTTTCGTGTAGGATTGTCTGCCTGGTACGGTCGATCCTTCTTGCGCCGTCAATAAGCAGTGTGGCTTTATTCTGCACCCTCTGCAACGTCCTGAGAGAGGTACAGCTTGTCATCTGCGTAACCACTGCTGGATACACCAGGACAGAGCGTACCAAGGCAGTGTAAAGTTTCTTTTTGTTCGGCACATTGAGGCTTCGGAATCTGTAAAGTTTTTTCAGCGTTTTTTTGGCTAGGGAGACTCTGTTGTTAATGTGAGTTTTATATCCTGATTTTTTGACTCGTAAGCCCAGGACTTTTTCATCGTTAGAGTATGGGTAGTGTTTATCATCTACGAGGATGTCATCTATTTTCAGGCGGTTCATTGGAATTACCTGGAATTTCTGGCGGTTCGTCTTAATTTTCCACCTTTTTATCAAATCTGTTGGTATTTTCGATCTCGGCAGCTGTCGCCCTTGCTTGAACTCCAGTGTTCCTCATCGGACTTGGGACAATTTAAGTGATGTCATCTGTGAACTGCAGATACATCGTATCATCCCGCACTGACGCAGGAAAGTCTAGCGTCTACACGAGGTACAGCAACGGACTCATGCAGCTGCCTTGTCAAACACTCGCCTCGAGTTCGAATTCGGGTCCTGTGTAGCCCTTGATCAAAATTCGAGCTCTCCTTTCTATGATATAGTCACTGATGACCATTTTCAGGATTGGGTTTAGCCGAAGGTTCAAGATCTTGTATTGTAGACCCGTCAGCCAAACCTTATCGAAGGCCTTTTGAACATCTCGCAGTACCACGTCTACGTATTTCCGCTCAGCTTTGCTGCTCGCGAGTTTTTCTGTTAGGTGGGTGAGGGCAGTTTCCGTTCCCCGTCTCCTACGGAACCCGTGCTGCTGAGGGTTATGGAGTCCTTGCTTGGTTAAGTGGTCTTAAAGCCGGTCAACCAGGAGCTTCTCGTAGATCTTCGCCACAAACTCAAGCAGTGAGATTGGCCTGTAATTGACCAGTTGATCAGGAGAGTTACCTCCCTTAGGTATAAGGATTATTTTAGCGATCTTTAAGCCGTCTATGAAGTAACTTGTATTCAGGGAAGCATTGGAGATGTTGGTGATTCCCTGAATGATCTGCTGTGAGGCATTTACTAAGTTGCATTTAGTGATGCCCGTCTAGCCTGGCGCCCTTTGTTCAAAGGACTTTACAGTGGCCATGACCTCCTCAGGTGTTATGGGTCGGCCTTGGTGTGCCATCTCCATGCTTTCGTCTACTTTTTTTACGTGGGTGCGTTCGATGTATGATCTTATTCAGGTCTCCTATCAGTTGACTTTCGAATTCCTCGTCGAACTCTTCATTGTCTTCTGGAGTGATGCTGAAGACATTTTCCAGTATGTTCGAAATCTTTCTTCCAGAACCGCCGGTTCCTCTATATAATCTCAGTTCTCTTTAATTTGAACCTTCACTTTTGCTGTTTGTCCTTGTAGTTTTCTGATTCGTCGCCAGAATTTAGCCGGGTTCAACTCGTTATCTACTCTATCTATTAAATTGTTCCATACTTCCTTTTATTGGAGGTTGATAGCGTCTTTAAGCTCGGCGCTTAGGCACCGTAGTAGCTAGCTTCTCTCCCGTTTTGGACCTGCCCGTCTTATCTCTTCATACATTTTCCTGTGATCACGAGCGATTGCCTTCATTTTCTCTGTCCATCTAGGTTGAGGAGGAGTTCTGCATCCTGTCTTGGATACACACTCGCGGTCTGCTTCTAGAATAGTCGCAAATATCCTCTCCAGCTTTTCATCTATCTATTCCAAGGTTGCGTCGCATAGCTCAGCTGGGGCGTATATACTGAGTCGTTTCTTGTAACGTTCTCAGTTGGCTAAGGCGTAGTTTTTGCGGAGAGAGACTGCAAGCCGGATTGGAGCGAGAGATATTGTGGTGGGGATCGCTATGTGGTCACTTGGAACTGTTGAGCCCGGCTCACTATGGTAGTGAAGGGGAAGCCTTAACTTGTCAAGATTATGTTAGGTTTGGTGGCTGCTTTGGAAGTGATATAGTTCGGAAAATCCGTCCCTATTCTTTGGATGTTCTTTCTTCCCATAATCAATTCCAAGTTTCGGCCTCTCTCATTGGTTCTAACATAGTCCGCAGCACGGCATCTGGCATTGAGGTCGCCCCTTAAGATTGCCATTCTGCGGTTCCCAAACAGCGTGTCTAAGTTATTTATTGGGAGATAGGTCCGACGAGGGGGTTTATAGGCTGCTGCTATCACGATGTCTCCTACCAATGTGTGGAGTTCAACCGCTATAAAGATTCGTCCAGCTAAGGTAGGAGTTTGAACCAGATATTCCCCTTGACAGCTATAACGGCACCATCAAACCTTTCCTGTAAATGATCTTTCATGACAACTCTGTAGCCCGGTATTTTAATTTGACCAGATGTAGTGTCAATACCGTGTTCTGTTATTCAAATGATGTTGAGATCCAGCACACGAAATATGTTTCCATATGCCGTTGCTATTCCCTTCCCTTCGTCTACGTTGAATGTCAGGATTCTCATTTTATTTGTTACTCTCTCCATGTTTTCCTTTTAGTGTTTCTGGGTAGTGTTTTTTTCTCCCGTTCCTTTTCTTTCTGAATTCAGCATTTGAGACTTGCTCACATGTATCATCATGTAGAATGACTCTGTGGCGGAGCAATGCTTCTTCTACTGTTTTTGTGTAGATATCAGCACTCTCACTTGTATATTTTTTATTTTATGCCTTGGAAGATTTTCCTGTACTTCATATCTTCGGGAAAGGAAAACTGTTCGCACGCGTAGATAAATAGGTTGATTCTATCCGCGTCCAGTTTCTTGTTTTTACCGTTCCTTCCCTTGGCTTTCTTGGTTTGAGGAGCATCTTCCGAGTCCGATTTTGCCGTCCCTGTACTTTCGTTTTCTTCTTTGTACTCTCTTTTTTGTTTCTGTGCAGGATTTTTTACTACTACCGCTTTTTTTGTCTTTTCTTTTGTAGTTTTGTTTCCTGTTTGGGGGTTTTGCTTTCTGGCGCCGTCTCATTCCACTTCCTCTGATTGTCCGGACAAATCCCCCCAGGAGAGGGATTGTCCGGAAACTACATTTGATCCATTCCGTTTTTCGCAAGCATTTCATTCAGTTCTTTTGCGAATGTACCCAGTTGTTTTAGATTCATGACGTGCACGTGGAGAATGCACGTCAGAATCCTGGTCGAATTCTCGTTTTAGATCTTGAGGTAGGTTTACTTTGCGTCTACTTATGTAAGTGCCGCCTTTGCTGCTTGGGCATATTTGGTATTGGACTCCTCATCTCCTCTAGTTTCCTTTCTTGCTGCCCCTTTTTTATCACTTCCTTCTTGACTGGACAAGCCATGGCCATTGATCTATGTCCCTTTCCGCAGTTGGTGTATTTTTCGTATGTGTTTGTACATTGTTTCAAGTGGTGGCCCTTATCGCTGTATTTGGAGCATGTCTTCAATGGGTTTTTTGCAGTCCTTGTTCACGTGTTGCTCTATCGTAGCACCGGAAACAGAACTGGACTGGCGTGAACTCCTCTCTCTCTATTTGTTCTCCGCTAATTTTAGCGTTGAACATGAGGAGTCTACGTTCCTTGGCCTTCTGGGCCGTTATAGTCTCTGCGAAGACTACTTTAAAGATATGTGAGTAGCCACTATTCTTCCTTCTAATTTTGAATTTAATCACCTCGACTACCTTAGCCCAGGATTGCCGAAGTTTTATTTCTTCCTTAATTTCTTCTTTGGCGTGCTGCCCGATCTATGGGTCGAGACAACGATATACCACACTCTTGTGGGCCAGGATTTGTGGTGGTATGGCCTCGATGTTTCTCTCCTTTTCGTAGATAACGACGTACCCTAAGGACACTTTCAGGTGTCTACCCATGGCTATGCTGAATTTTCCGTACTTTATTTTGAAAACCTTTTCCCTGAGGGCTTGGGTTGTCTATCTATATCACGCAGCGGGATTCTGGTAGTGTTTTCTTGGGCCATCTCTTCGAGAGAGTGGCCTCCTCGGGGCAGGGGTTTTCTTATTCTATCTATTTGCTGGTCTAATCCGTCTTGATTCTGAGTTAAAGTTTGTGCTCCCTCTTTTTAAATGATATTCCTCTAATGCTTGGTTGTAGAGGGAGACTCTCTCTTCGTCGCAACTATGCGTCCATGAACGTGAACTGCCAAATGGGAAGAATGAGATGAAGATATGAAGATGGGTGGTTCCGGGGGGACCCTAACGAAGTGTGATTGTATGGCAAACTTTTTGTTGGTTACCGCGGAATCAACTGCTGCTAACCGGGGGTGCCATTCCTTTCGTGTTTGAGTATAGGAACTGCAGCCGGCATACATAGATGCGTGTGTTGCTTCCCTCTATGTTACTGTCTGGACGACCGGGGTGAAGGATTTTGGGTGGGCCCTCGCATCCTTCCTGGGAAGTTGCAGTCCTGCCCTTGGCTCAGGTACGCCTGACGCCGAGTTTCACTGTGGGCTACTCCTCAAACCAGCTTTCCTTAGTGCCCCCAATTATATCTATCACAAAGAGTGACATAGTTTGGTGGAGGCTAGATGAAAGGAACTCCAGTGACATAAAGTCGCCTAGGGGCAGCCTGTAAGAATCTTTCTCAGCAATCCCAGTAGGGAAAGTGAAGAAAAATCTTTACGTTTTTCGGCGGCTGGCTTCCACTTTTCTTTGCCTCTTTTATCGGGTGAGATGTGGAGCAGTTAGTGTTGTTGATTCAATGAAGACTTCAATCCGTCGATCATCGGACATTAAACATGTAAAGTGAGGAGATATAGTATTAGATTATATTAGTAGGAGAAATAGTTGCGAAAATTTAGGTAAAATAATAAGAAAGTGAAAATGAAAAGTAGAATGAAACACAGGTCCCTGGTGATAGGGTTTCTCTAACTTTCTTTGCGTTTTGGTATATATATCTTTTTGTGCGTGTATATATAGTATATATATATATTGCTTTGGTGAAGAGATTTTGATTTTTGTTTTTTATCTGGGATGTTTATGCCCGGATTTTGAGTTTCTTTTTTAATTTATTTTATTTATTTTTGTTTTTTATTTTTTTTATTTTTTGCGTGATAATCGTGCTAAAATTTGGGAGTAATAAGCACTTGACCAATTAAGGGAAAGAAAGGATGTGTTTGGCTTTGTATTGTTTGAGTATTGTAGAAATCTAAGTGAGAATTGTGTTTACGTCATTGTGAATGAGTAGTCTACTGCTTTTAAAAATTTTCACGTGTCCTAAGTCGTTAAAGATCATGTGTTCAAGTACAAATTCGCGAGAGGGGAGCCGGTGTACTTTGTCCCAGATCTTCTTTGCTCTTCGGTGAAGCTCCACGTTTATGATGATAAGCCCCAGTTCACCATGGAGCTCACTATGCCTTCACCACTCTCTCCTCCGGGCTCTCGATATAATATAGACAGTCTGATTTTGAACCTTTTGCAGTTTAAGGACTTTGGGTATCGGGACTCGTATTTATAGGGACCTGAAGATACAGGAGTTTGGGTCGAATTCATGCATTATAGATCTTAAGTTTGTTGGGAGTACTCAAGTTAAAGAATCCGAAAAATTCAGCCAAGTCCCTCCACGCATTCACTGTAGTTTTATCTACGTGACTACCATATCCACGAGTCTTAATCGGGCGTCCCAGAACCATGCCCTCCGTGCGGTAAGGGATGCGTGCACCCTGCACACAGATGTTTACGAGGGTTCGTCGGAATAGTGGAATTACACGGAACTTTAGATCATTGGTAAATATCTTCCATCTTCTCTCAAAAGAGTTGATGTTTTCGATTTTTACCGCCGTAATCTGTGCCATGTAATTAACATTCCGATAAAGTGTCGTACAGATCACCGTTATATCTTCCGCAAATTGGAAGTATAACGAGCCTTCAGTCAGAGGTTGGAGAAGGTCGATGGTATATATGTTGTAAAGCAAGGGACCTATACACCAGCCTTATGGCACCCCTGCCTCGAGCTCGAACTCGGGGCCATTAAATCATTTAATGTCCACAAACGCTTTCCTTTCCATTACGTAGGCGTATAGTATTCTCTTAAGTATGGGATCGAGGGCCAGTTGTAAGATCTTGTATTGCAGGTCTTTTCTCCCTACTTTGTTAAAGACCTTTTTAACGTCGCGGATAACCAGATTTGCAAGGCGTCTTTCTGCTTTTACTTTTGCTAACTTCTCGGTAATCACGGCTAGCGCCGTGTCTGTTTCTCGCTTTCTCCGGAAGCCATATTGTTGTTTTTTGTGCAAATTATTATCTTTGAGTAACGTATTCACACTGTTGGCCAATATCTTTACAAAGACTTTCCCTGCAAATTCTAAGAAAGATATAGACCTGAAGTTAACTGGACTGTCCGGTCGCTTATCGGCTTTAGGAATGAATATCATTTTTGCTACCTTCCAGTGGTCAGGGAAGTAACACACATTCAAGCACGCATTCATGATATTCATGAGCCCCAGAAGTACGTTAGGCGGGGCTCTTATAAAATTCTCCCGTGTCAGTCCTGAATGGCCAGGTGTTCGTTGACGAAAGGACTTTGTTTTTCGAGAGTTCTTCGGCAGTAATTCTACCGCCAAGTCCCTCCATATTCCTTTCCAGCGATACACAATGGTGAGAATAAGTTCCGTCTTCGAAGTCTAAATTAAAGTTAACATTCTCCTCCAGGAATATCTTAAAAATAGATGGCCAGAAGAGTCTGAATTCTTCTTTGATTTCTTGAGTCTCAGTAATTTCAGTATTACCTCGTGTAAGTATATTGTCGTTTTAGTTTTTTACAGTCTGCCAGAATGTACGTGATTCATTTTCTAGGTTGAGTCTGTCTATTAAACTGTTCCAAAGTGCTCTGTGTTGTCCCTAATAAGTGTCATTAATTCGTCCCGTATCTGTCATGTTCATCTGTGCGTATTGATGATGGGGCCAGTGAGGTTCACATCATTGATCCGGTCCCTGTATTTTCTCGCGAGGGTTTCCATCCTAGGGGTCCATATTTAACTTATGGGATTGCCTCTTTATTGGCTTTTAATAAATAATCATTAATTTTGTCAAACTCTTCGTTGATTTCTTCTAAATTTGAATCAATTAAGGGGTCGGGAATGTAATTTCGAGGAGTTGTTTATACGTTTCCCAGTTGGCGCGAGCGTAGCTCTTGCGTTTTGGGATGGGGACCTAAATAGGGGCGGGGGAGATTTTAATAAGGATAGCCTAGCGGTTGCTGGGGATAGGAGGGCACGGTTCAATGAGGTAATTATAGGGGGAAAAATTGCTGGTGACCACTATGGCTGGTTTTGTGACTGTTCTCTGTGTGATGTATGTGGGGAAGTTTGGTCCACTTTTTGTCATAATTTGCCTTTCGATAAGTGTTTCAAGATTCCTGCCTGCTGGGTTAAAGATCGCAGTCACCCAGCTCATAGATGTTCCAAATGGCTACGTAGTCCTGTGCCACAAACAGGAAGACGTGGAAAAACTAGTCGTGCTAGAAGGAACAAACATACTAGGAAAGATTGGCCTACAACTAAAATTACCGCAACAGCTCCAGGCTAACCGCTCCTTCATATTCAGAAAAGTCGACCTTTATGTGGGCTCACATACTAAGGAGGAGCTAAGGGAAGAACTCGAGAAGAAAACCAGCATCTAAAAATAGCGGAAATAATTAAATTTGGGCACCATACCCACGTTTTTAAGGTGATTTTCACAGCGACTGAAATGGCCAACAGAGCGATGCAAAATGGTCTCCTGGCCTTTGGAATGAGAATTCCAGCAGGGAATATCCACACGGAGAAATTCACAAACGTGCAACCATGCCTCCAATGCTATGCACTGGAAGAACACGTCACCAGAGAATGCCCTAAAAAAGATAAGAAAGTTTACTCACAATTTCCGAGAATGCAGAGAAACAACTAAAAAGTGCATAAACTGCCAAGATCCACATAGAACAATGGCCGTTAATTGCCCGAAACGGAGAGAAATAATATCAACAGACCCAGGCAAAATAAAAAAAAACAACCAAACATACTCACAAATGGTTAAGCAACAGTAGAGGAAATAAAACAAACAGAGGAACAAAAAATAAACATAAATGTGAATGAAGGAACCGGGTTAGATATTTTGGCTTGCATTATGTTCGCGCACGTTCATAATATTGCCCAACCGGGAACCTTCGCGAACACGCTCAACCTTCTCCTCAAAAAGAATGGAGTAAGGAAAATGTGGTTTTCGCCCAACCCTCCATCAGCTCTCATATATGGAGTCACGGCTGGAAAGACTTCTTAGGTGAAAGATATGCTCGAAATTGGAGCCACAATGAAAGAGAAAAAAACAACTAAAGAGACAGTCGAGACCACAGAAGATGAAGACGAAACGGAACAATCTGACAAAGAATCTAAAAACAAAAAGAAGAAAAAGAAACAGAAAAAAATAAAACAAAGAAAAGAAGCGGAAGAAACAACCAACTCGGAATTCTCAAAATAAACCGAAAATGAAGAAAGCTGCAAGTATGAAGCCAAGGATTTCACACTTAGAATCTTTGTGCATGAGGCATACCCCTTAACAAAGGGGGCCAGACCCGCTGACATCAGGAAAGGGCTGGAAAAAGGCACTTGCAAATGGACTTATGTAACCAACCATGATGAAAACACAATCGAAAAACTTATATGGAGAGACCGCATTGGATTTTTCCCCAATAATATAAGACCACTTAAAAAAGAAACATTCGATAAACTCGCAAACGGAAAATACCAAAGTTCAAAGGAGAAGACAAAAAAGCAAAACTAAAATAATGACCAATACAAACAGGAAACTAAAGATCTTACACCTGAACACGAATGGATGGAAGAGCAAGGCAATACAAGCGGGAAACATATTCAGACAAATAGACGCGGACATCATATGTATCTCGGAACATAGGGTGAAAAACGATGTGCCCATGAAAATTACTAACTACATATAATATATTTTAAAAGAATCCAACAGGAGAGAGGTAGATGGCCGTGACACTAGATGTGGAATACTCCCCTATGTACCGATCCATTCAATGATAGAAATATCATTCCAAAGGGTAGGCCCAGACTTCCTGACCGACGTTCATTAGGGAAAGATCCGCCACCAGGCCTGATATAGTTTTATCATCCCCAAACTTCCCGTACAACATCTACATGGAGCCAATCCCAATCCCCTGCAGCGACCATATAGGAATCCTGGTGACGAACAACCAGAATCCCATGATGATTCCCATAACACCAAGGAAAAAATAAGAGAAGTCAGACTGCCAAGAATATACCGAAATATTAGAGAGATATCAACAACGAGATCTTAACGGCAAAAAATTAGAAGAACTAAATAACATAATGGACAATCTGATTGAGAGAATGATACATGCCGACAAACAGGCAATACCACTGACAAAATATAAGACCTTACCATATCCTAAATAGACAAAAGAAATGAGAATAAAAGCAAAGAACATCAGAATAAAGTACCAAGAAATAAGAGACTATGGAACTTCTCGGCAGAGAGCAAAATAGCTCAATCGAATAAAGAAAGGAATGATTTTCTTAATAAAAGAGCAACAAGGAGAAGTATGGCAAGAACTAATAGATAAAACAGCCACAACCGAAGACCCTAAAGAAGCATAGAGGCTAATAAAAGCGATAAAAGACAGACTACCAAGAAAGCCAATCAAAATAATAGATCAAAATAACGAATACATAAGGACCAACGCAGAAATAGAAGAGAAATTCAGCGCTCATTGGAGCAAAATCTATACAATTGAAGATGAAGATAACATAAACTATGACATAACAACAGAAAAAGGAGTCAACGAGTCTATAAAAGCCAACATCCATAGATAAACTCCGGCATTAAAAGTTAAAAACAACAAAAACGAACAAATAGGTCTGGGAGCCACAATTACGACCGAAGAAATCAAAAGTACCATCAAAACCTTCAAACAAAAAAACGCCAGGAACAACAGGTCTAACGAAATACAATTATGAGAAGGCCCCAGAAAATATTCTGAATAGCATAAAAAAGCTATTTAATGCCTGAAAAACATAGACTTAGAACAAACTAAAATAAAATAATTAGAAGTAACCTTAAGAAAGATATTAATATAGAAGAATATAACTAAGCAAAGAAGAATAGCCAGTATCCTGGCAATTAATAATACTTCTGCTCGCTCACTCACCCCATCCCCAAATATATATATATATATATATATATATATATATATATATATATATATATATATATATATATATATATATATATATATATATATATATATATATATATATATATATATATATATATATATATATATATATATATGTTGCAAAAAAATCTTTTAGGCTATCTACTCTATTTTCCTGCTTCTCTCAAATATCAACGCAAAACTGCTAAGATTTTCGTGTTATGATTATTTCTCTCTCTTACATTTTATTTGTTAAAGGAGTTAAAGTCAAGCGTAAAATGTTAAACGTTCCCCGAAGCTTTTCTTTTCGCGTAACTTTTAGCAAGTAAAAGTTTTCTCTCTCCAAGTGTGAACAATAAGTGTAGTACATAAAAAATACCACCCAAAGTGCCAGTGACACTATTACTACGGAGTACGGGAAGTAAATAGACGTCCCAGAATTTTCATTCTCAAAAAGGTAAAGTGGCATTGGACATCAAAAAAGTTATTTTTTTCTCCTATCATTCCTCCTACTATAACTTCACACCCAAAAAACCGATAGAATAAGGACCGACAATGACGAAATGACGAACCACATCCAACGAATTAGTCTTAGGACTCTCCCCGAAAGGCCTAAACCTGCCCGTGGGGAGGTCGTTGCTAAAGTGTACAGGGACTTGAAGGGCGCGCTGGTCATGTTAATAGATACACCGTTCGGTTACACAGCAATATGCCAAAAAGAAGCTGACGCGTAACTTCTAGCCTCATCCAAGGCCACCCAGATATTCAATAAAATCAATTTGACTCCTAAAATCCCTCCCCAAATTCAAGCGCACAGGAGCATTATATGCAGAAGGTTAGACTCCTTGGTGTGTCACCACGCGTACAATGAAATCAAAGAGGAGATAGAGCGTAACTTCAATGGGCAAAGGTAACGGACTAATTAAATTCAAAGAGTACACACATGTATTCAAAATCATATTCCATGACACAGCCATGGCCCAAAAGGCAAAATAACTTACCTCCTGCTCTTCCATGTCAGGGTCTGTCTGATTAATTAGAAAGAGAAAAGTTTTCAGATGTGCAAACGTGTTTCAAATGCTACAAGTATAACATGCACATAACTAGAACATGTCCGCAAACTTACGACCTATGCTCGACATGTGGTGAATCTGACAACGTATGGAGGGACTGCAAAAGCAGTACACGTAGATGTGTAAACTGCAACGGTGAACACGGGGCCATGGCGATGTCATGCCCAGTCAAATAGGAAACCATAAAAAAGGTGCAACGACAAAAGAAAGCGGAAGAGGAGGAAAAATCTAACAGGACTTACGCCAAAGTTACAAAAGCAGCAATCAATGAAACCTCAACCCAGCGGACCTACCTTAAAGTCGAAAGTGAACAATCAACAAAGATCATGTGCTGCATATACTATGCACACATTGCAAATCTTACAATTCCAGGAACCTTCAGCAAAGAGCTGAACCAGATGCTAGTCAAGAACAGCATGAAAGAGATGTGCTTCCCTGAGAACCTAGCCTCAGAGGATGTACTAAGAATTAAAATGAAACCTCCCAGAACAACTCCTGTAGAAACTACCAGACTGCAGTCCAACATCCTACAATAGAGTCACCCCAGTCAATAGTTAAAAAAATCACACCAACTCAAGCAGCAAACCAATCATCTCAACAAAGAGCTCGCAATAAAAGATCCCCCAACCGACAAAGAGTAAGATCTACCTAAACATCAAGGGATCATAAGCATAAATATTACAACAGGAAGATAAACCTTAAAATCTATACCACAGCTCACAACCCATTCCCCAACGCCCTAACAGACAAAACTATCAGTGAGGGCATTACAACAGGTATGTACAAATATGTATATGACGAAGACATCCCGGAGAAGGTAGTTGAAGAAGCCCTCCTTCTTGGGATGGTCCGATTGAACCAAAAAGCCTTTGCCACGATCACAACTACTGAATTCAATAAGAAAAGATCCGGAAAAAAATAGATCCCCACCACCTAACCACTCCACACCAAAGAAGCACGACAAAAAAAATAAACGATAGACAACATGGACAGACTAAAAAAGACTTAACAATTCTACAGATGGACGCTGAGGGATGGGACAACAAACTAGCGACATACGGCAACATAATTATACATTGCGATTCTGACATAGTACTAATCTCCGAACATAGAGTTATTACTGCACAAAAACAAATAAAGATCTTCAGCTACAATGTCATCTCCAAAAAAAAACAGCTTAGAACGATTCGATGGCGCTGCCATCGCAGTCCTAAGAGGAATTCAGTTCAAAACACTCCCATCTTTAGACGAATCCTATCTGGCCATCGAGATCCAAACCACCCTTGGGCCCCTGGTGATGTCCACAGGGTGCCAACCCCCGAGACAAGACTATATCCCGATGCACAACTTTCTCCAACTGTGTGCACACGGGAGAACAGTCTTGTTTGGAGGAGATCTCAACGCTAGATGCCAGCAATCCGGATACACCGGATGTCTAAACAAGAAAGCGAAAGAACTTGAGAACCTTATTGACAAGGGTATTGTTGCCCGCATTGGACCCGACTTCCCCTCATATATCACCGAAACCTGCGCGAGCAAGCCGGATATCAACCTGACCAGCTCACAATTTCTCTACTATTACTATATCCAACCCGGCCCACTAATCCAAAGCGACTACATCGCCATCATGATAAAAATATCCTCAAGCCCAATAAAGATACCCGTCAGGAAGAGAAAATGCTTCTTCCGAGCCAACTGGGAAGAGTATCGTACCCTTCTCGGTGAGTACAGACCTCAACCACTCGAATAAGCCACCCTGGAGGAGATCGACCAGAAACTGGTAAGGTTAATGGAGGAATTGGTGGAGGTGGACCGTGCAAACAGTACCCAGAACAACCTACAAAACGTTACCAGCACCTAGGTTGACACAGGAGCTATATGACTTAACGAACGAATACAAATGACTATTTGAAGAAATTAGACTGACTGGCACAGACAGAGTTAAAAATAGACGGTTAAGAGCACTAAGGACTGAAAAGGAGACACACATAACAGAACAACAAACAGCACTTTGGAATGACCTCATAAACAATTAGACAAAGAAGTGGATCCCCGAACATTTTCGAATACACTATCAAGATTAAAGGGTAAGCCACCTGACAAAAACATACCCCTTAACAAAGGCGACTGGACAAAAATGGACGCAACAGAAACGGAAGAGTTCAGGAACTACTGGAAGAATGTATTTTCCATCACACCAGAAGAGAACGAAAACTTTGACCTAGACTATGAGGAACACATTCACAACTAACTAAGACAAGAACTAGACAGGACATACCCCTGCAACAATATAACTGTTGACAAAGAGATGACTGGTTATGGACGGAAGATTACGGAAAAAGAAATCCTAACGACGATACGTACCTTCAAGCAGAGAGCACCAGGAAAAACGGAATTGACCAAAATTAACTTCGTTAACGCCCCCCGTAACATCTTAGAGGGGCTGGTCAATATAATGAATGCGTGCATAAACGTTGGCTATTTTCCGGACGAATGGAATATCGCTAAAATGATCTTCATTTTAAAAGCCGAAAAACCGCCAGACACAACAGCAAATTTCAGGCAAATTTCCCTTCTCAAAGTAGCAGGTAATGTCTTCCAAAAGGTCCTTGCTAATAGAGTCCAAGAATTTATGGCGGATAGCAACCTCCATAACCAACACAAGCATTGATTCAAAAGAGGGAGAGGGACTGATACGGCGCTAGCAATCATCACAGCAAAACTGGCGAAGATTGCTAACCAAAAAAGGTATGCAAACCTGATGCTCAGAGACGTTTAGAAGGCACTTTACAAAGTATGGAGGACTGGGCTTCAGTACAAAATACTAAGACTTGGACAAAACCCAATTCTAGAGAAAATTTTATGTGAACACCTGACAGACAGGATAGCGTATATACAAATATAGACCACACTGGACCAGACTTTGAGCTAACTGCAGGCGTACTGCAGGGAGGGTGCGTAAGCCCCATTCTATACAATATATACACCATCGATCTATCCGATGCGGTCAGGGAAGACTTGCTGTACGTCCATTTCACTGACAACATCTCTCAGATCATAACTACCCCTTCAAAAATCCTAAACTCGGCACAAATTACAGCCAGATAAATCGACCATGTCAACAGGTACGAAATAAGATGGAAAATCGCCACTAACACCCAAAGATTTAAGGTGATACCACTCTTCCATAGAAAACGGACCCATATCGAAACAGACAACGCCGGTATTCCATACAGCACTGATGGGACAGTATTAGGACTAAAGCTAGGTAAAAATGGATACCATCATAAACCAAGAACAACCCAAACAAAACCAGAAAAAGAGTACGCAAAAGAACATGAATATAAGACTAAAAAAAATGAGAACAATCTCAGAAAAACGCCTGCGATTCCTTATCACCAGGGATTTTCTACCTTTCGATCTCACTTTCACCAGGGATTTTCTACCCTTCGATCTCACTTTCACCAGGAAAATCTATTCCTATTTATCCATCTCCTGCTATTATATATATGCATATATGGGTGCAATTGTAATCTTATATGTGTGTATATACTTTCCTTTAACAACTTATTATATCCAATCTCTATCAATACAATTTAAATCACCCTTGCCACATCTAAGGGCTGACAAAAGCCAGGTTCAAGCGTATTGGAGTTCCCCGTGGTCTTAGTTGAAAAATGTAAACAAGGCTCGAGTCGTCATTTTAAATTGTAGAAGAGAAACCAGTGGTGCCACTCACTATCTGTGCCCAGGTCCAATTTGTAGCCTCAACACGTAGCAAATGAGAGGACAACCTAAGCTGCTTAGCTCGTTTAAGATAACAGTATGATAGCGCAACAAGTTCACTTTGTTTTTAATTAATTATGCCTCATTATTATCAATTTAAGCCTCAATCAAAAAGAGGTTGGGATTTCAATTTCCCTGACCAGATGTGTGTATGTCTACCATTGCTCATTTTCTCTCTCTCTCTCTCTCTTTTTCTCTTTCTCTATCTTTAGATCTTTAAGTGATTCAGATAAGTCAGAAAAAAACTAAAAAAAATATAAAACGGATGTGGTGGGGTGTAGTCAAAACGTCACCTCTAGCTCGTTAAGGATTGCAGAAACCATCTGTTGGATCACATAACTATGATGTTTATTATTTTTTCAAATTGTTCATTGTATTATACAATTTTATTCATCCAAGATATTTTTCTGATTCAAGTATTCGTAAGAAGTACCAGTAGCATCTGATTTTCAACATTCCCCTTCCTATCAAATCAGGTCAAAGCCATAGAGCATTAAATCAGCCTCGAATTAAATATGTGTGCGTGTGAATTATTTGCTCTGTTTGTGGAAAAAACTTTGTAGATGTGTGCCTTGACATTTCCATCCCATCTCTCCTTAAATAACCCCTTCCCCCCTCTCTCATTCGACACTTAAGTTACTCCAACACACCTCCATTTAACCCTAATGTTTAAAAATAAGAAAAGTCATGTACTGTCCACCTCGCAGTGACCGTCCTGGAGTACGTGTACATCTCCCATCAAGGGAGAGCCACGACTCTAAATATTAAAATACGAAGCTTCTTTTTCTCTAGCAGAGAGTTAAAGGCTAAATATATTCATGCATCAGTAACAATACGGAGATAATAGGAAGGTAAAAGTAGTAGAGCAGTTTGTTTGTAAGGAATTATCGAAGTGAGATCTGCGGCGTAGAGCTGTCCTGGAATACTTCTGTCGTGTCGCGTTCGAAGCTGAAACGACGCTTCTTGCTGGCGTGTCATATTCCCTGACAATTTTAATATTGATAGACCCGATAAGAGCTCCACATGTCACTTTCCGAACGTAACCCACCGGGAAAGAGGCGGCCTCGGAATCCAAATATACGGCCGCGTGGATTCTCTTCGTTCACCATCGTGATCTCTGGAACAGACGACCTGCATGCGACGCCATCTCTTGGGAGAAGCGAGAAGCGCTGATCTTACCACTCATTCGACAGACTGCCTTTGTGCAGCGCTAAATTAGCCTTTTCGGCAGCAGAATCGTTGAGGCTTAGGAGTAGTTTAAGCTCGTTGACGTTGCTTATCTTTACAGTGCTTATGTGAAATAAGGTTGTTTGTGTTTCTGTGACTACAATAAAATTACTTATACTTGGTCTTTTGAAGTTTAGGTTAGGTTAATAAAGATAATCCATCTCTAAGATGACCCGGTAAAGAAATAACATCTTTACGAGTCCTCACTGAGATGGCCAATGATTAATTGATCCGAAATTCTTTTTCAAGTGAGATAATGTAAACAACAAGATGAATTCCAATACAAAAAATAAAGGAGATTTCTAATACTTAATCTTTGATAACAACGTTTCAGCCTCCATTCCTATTTTCAGGTTAAAAACAAGAGATTTACTTATGAATTAAAGTTTACTACAATAAATATTGAAGTTTAAATATTAAGGTATCGAAAGGGATATTATTAATTAAGGCGATAATAATCTTTATTTATAGATATTAAAAGTGGAATCCTAGGATAATATGGGATAAGCATATACTTGGATAAAGAAGTAAATTACTGTCTTGAGCAGCAGGTGAAACGTCGCTAAATAGGATGAGACGATTAGAGAAGGAAGGGAAGTTAATTGAGGGTGAAATAATACAGTACCGTCCAAAACAGACAATCAGAATTCTTGGATTTCATCACGGGATCTTCCATAAATTTTACTAGAGAAATTCCAATGTTTCCACAATTAGTGTACGATAAACCTTAGGTATCGACTATGTATAGCTAAAGCTTATCCAAATTTGGATAAATAAAACAAACGTCATCAACATATAAGCAATCTACTAAAAAAATTGAAGTGTCTAAAATTAATTAAACGCTAAGATTTCTTGTAGAGGGAACCGGTATTGTTTGCATAGCAACAAAATTTAGTTTAATCTCATGTTAGCTCTATGTCAGTTTCTGGGCAGCTGTCGTCAAGAAAACCTAGGAAAAAATCTCTTACGCATCTTTCTGTCCACAAGCTGATCCTAAAACTGCGCTAGCAAGATGGTCTTTCAATTGGAACCTTTGCCGAGACTATCAAGCGATCGTAAATTGTAGTCTATATATACTGTCAACCAATAACATAACAAGTTTATCTATTGTGAGTAAATCAACTGGTCGACCAAGTAAGACAAAAATGGAAGACAGAGCTATTAATCTAATTGAGAAGGAAAATTTTAAGACACCTGCAGCATTTTCTCAAGAAATTAGGGAAATTTTGGCCATCAATCTCTTCAGGACAACTATGTCACATCGGCTGGTGGGAGAAGTCACTATTCACGCTCACACACCCGTTCGTCGCCGAACGGGAGAACGATTGTCAATTGCAACAAAAAGAGTGTGAAAAATGGTGAACGAAGTCTCATGGTATGAAGTAGGATTTAAATAAATTATAGATAATCATAACACTTACAAATGTTTTCCGCTGATAATTAATTAATCATTATATTCTAATAAAATATTCGACTGTCGTTTGGAGCATTTTGAATACTTCATTTTTCTAGGAATTTGCCTATCTGATTATAACAATTATACAGTATTTACTAAAATACTAAGTAATACTAACGTATTAACAAAATGTACAAATAGATAGGAAAAATGCGCATTATTATTGTTATACACATTTATCATATGAAAAAAGCTCACAGGTTGAGAGTTGGGTAGTCTAATCCCCCCGTCCATTATTTAAGGCAATGTATGTCCAGCCTCCTGCTCATTCCGATCTAAAAATTCGGAAACTGGTATGTATGTTAGAGTATGCAGGTGAGAGGCTTAGAAAGGGTGTGTGGATAGACAGCGGAAAGTAGACCAGTCGTGAAAAGAGAAAGAAGTGTGGTAGGGTGCAAAGTGATGCTAGAGCCTCGTGATCAGGCTTATCGCTTTCAAATTTTTATGTTTTGTATTTCCGTTGTTGTTTTTCATTTTGCTTATATATATATATATATATATATATATATATATATATATATATATATATATATATATATATATATATATATACATGTATATATAATATATATAATTTGGCGTTCAAGCCATTTGTCTTTATATTGCTAATGTATTTGGTTATGCTGTGCGCGTTTGCTGTTGTTTTGGTAAGTCGTTAATTATAACTTACTATGTTTGTTTTAGTGTCTTTGTTTTTACATAAATTTGTAGTGTGTGTATTTTGTGTATTATGTTTCTTCTTTGTAGTCTTGTTCGGTGATTTTCATCTTCTTGTGTGGGTTTCCTTCCTGGGTAGTTTTGTCTTAGTTGATGGTTTTTGTCGATATCAGGGAATTTTTGTCAAAATCGGTTGGTTTCATGGTTGGTATTTTAGTCTTGATTTGGGGTAAATTCAACTTATCTTGTCTAGAACGGCACTTCTGCTCCGCCAGCTAAAATCTCAGCGGAGCTTGGAAATCTGGCGCGACATACTGCTCTTCTATTCTGGTCAATCATTTTTACGATTTCCTCGTCCAACACTCGATTGACCTTTTCCAGCATATTCCTTGTTCGTTCTTCGATGACAACGTTAATCGGGGTTAACCCCGCCTCCCTGTGCAGTTCTTCCTGAGTTCTTCTTTCCATTCTGCATGTACCTGTAATTAGGTACGCGCATTTGTTCTGCACCACTTGTAGTCTCCTTTTCTGTGTATTTGAGACACAAGAGAGGGCGGAGGCGAAGTATAGCAACGTCGATCTTACTAATGCAGTATAGATCTTCTTTTTGTTGCTTTGACGAAGATTTCTGAACCTATACAGAGTCTTGACTGCAGCAGTGGCCTTGGTGGTATGTTCTTGGACGTGCTTTGTGTACCCGGTTGAGGTGATCTCCATGCCGAGTACATTGCATTTATTGGGGTAGGGATATCGTCTATCTCCCCCTTGACGTCATCAAGTAGTCTCCTGCCTATGGAGACTACTTTGAACTTATCCTGGTTGGTTCGGATTTTCCACCGGGCCTCGTAGGTGTTAAGGTTTTCAATTTCTGCTGCTGTCATTCGAGCTTGCAGAGGCGCATTCCTCCATGGACAAGTGGTTATCTGGGTGAAACCATCGGCGAATTGTAAGTTGGGTAAGTGGGGCTTACAGGAACTGGGACATCCACGGTGTAAATCAAGTGGAGAGTGGGAGACAGGCACCCCCGCTCGGAAAACTGACTTCAGCCGTGTTTATGTGTAAAAGGTTGGAGCGTTAGTAACAATTTAAATCTATCCTGGCGCCTGATTGGTTGAAATGTTATAGAGTTAAGTTTAGATGAAATTACTATTTATATAGGTGAATTTTTGTGGTCATAGCTCGTACTAAGCAGACAGCTCGCAAGTCTACCGGAGGGAAAGCTCCGCGTAAGCAATTGGCCACGAAGGCAGTGTAAACCTTTTTGTTTAAAAACCGAGTGAAAAGGCAGACGCATATAAAGGTGGTCCGCAATAAGTGTTAATTTTGTATTCGTGCAAAATCTTTATGTACACATCCTCTTTCAAGAACAGCTACTAGAAGAGGGGCCCCAACATGGGTGCAGCCCCTCAGGACTGCAAAAGGATCCCCCTCCGTACCATAGGGGTGGCACCAAAACCGGAAAAAATGGAGGTGATACTAACAATTTATAAAAAGATCCACGTGGTGCTGATCAGACTCCTCGACACCGTCAATGGTTATGCAACCATTTGCAGCACAATGGGGGACGTCGAGAGGCTGGTCGCCGACGAAGCTCAAGCTCATCTGAAGAAGATTGGGCTTAAAGCAAGTGTACCGCAGGAAATCCTGGCCCAACAAACCATCATACTTACAAAACTGGACTTAATCTTCACAGAAAATTCTTGTAAAGATATTAAAAATAAACTCGAAGCCAAACAAGAGTGGCCTGCATCACAGCAGTGTACAAAATTGGTAAAGGAAACGGCGTGGTAAAGATTGTATTCAGTTCCAACGATATGGCAAACGGAGCCAAAAACGACGGGCTGCTCGGCTTCTACCTGAAGGTCAGCCCTGAGCAAATCGTCAAAGAATAATACATTCAAATCTACTGCTGCTTTAAATGCTATGCAGTCGAAAAACACGCCACAAAAGATTGCGCAATTGCCGACCCTGCATGCTCCAACTCCGCCAAAACCGGACACGGTTGGAAAGAGTGCAGAGAAAGGGTGCAAAAAAGTATAAATTGTGGGGGTGACCACAGGGCCCTGGCCATGAGGTGCCCAATTCGTAAAGAGGCCATCCGAAAAAAAGAGATAGGATGAGGGAAGAAAAAGAAGTGAGAAAAAATCCACGTACGCGGATACGGCAGCAAGGACTACCACTCCGACCCGAACGAATATTACGAAGTTGGTCATGCCTAAGGAAGGGCAAGAAATCATGGCCATGGTCATAGGCGCCCACCTCACAAACCTAACAAACCCCGGTATCTTCTCTTCCAACTTCCACCTTCTTCTGGAGAAGAATGGTTGCAACAAAAAGGTTTGGTTTCCCGAAAACCCAGACTCAGCGGGCTTTCTCAACCTCGAGTTTATCAAGGAGGAAAAGAAGACACCCTCAAGTAATGGGGTTAAGGGAACTGTAAAAGAAGAAGAAAGGAAAATTCAAACGCCTTCGGAAGAGGAAGAAGAGAAAAAAGGCGCGAAGAAGAAAAAGAAGAAAAATAAGAAGACTCCAGAGAAAACACCGCAGAAGCAACAATATACTTCGGACGAGGAAGATGAGGAGGACGAATGGCATGAAGGGTTCCCCCTCACGAAGGAAAAAGAAATCCTCGAAAGAGGTCTCTTTTTCAACGGGAAAGACGTGGGTCTACGTGTCTTCGGCTCCCCCCTGTCCCCGGCCCCCAAAGACGACCTGACACTACTCATCATTGGTCTAGCTGTGGGTGAGTACAAATGGACGTACGAGGGGCCATACTCCAGGAAAGAAGTGTCGGCTCTACTCTTAAAATCCCTAGTGTATATCAACCCTAGAGACGTACATAATGTAAATATGACAACATTTGAAGCCATAAGGAGTGGTCAAAAACATCACAAATTAAATAGTGAATACCGAAAAAAGAGCAATCAAAGGGAATATAACTGTGAGCGAATGAACTAATCAAATTAGTGAAATAAATCTAATTCAATGAAAAGTCATATAGTGAAAATAGTAAAATAAATAAAATAAATACAAATTAAGCAAAAGTGAATAAACAGTAAATTATAGACAGTAACATAAAATCTAGTCTTAACATAAAGTAACGAACAATTAAAGTGTTACTAAACTAATTTAGTGAAAATAAATTATGTAGTAAATAAATAAGCAAAATTATAAATTTATACAATAATAATAAATCAAATTTTAATTGATTTAATGTAAAACTATATTAACAAATTACAAAAACAGAATTAATAAGCATTAAAAACTACCGTAAATATAAAGTGTAGTGAAATATAATAATCTAACGAATTAAATAAGTGTACAATAACAGTAATTTTAAGATTGTATAGTAAATTATCTTTAACCTCTTTATAATATTTGAATTGTAAATATAAAGTGAAATAAAATAAACTAAAATTAAATGAACAATAACAAATATATAACAACAGTAATCTTAAGAATGTATTGTATATTATCCTTAATCTTTGTATAGTATTTAAATTTAACTTCCAAAAGTAAATTGACAACGATTTCCATGTCTCCGGGAAACTATCTTTTCCTACTCCTACTCAGTGCTTTTACTTCCTCCGCTAAAATCTATTTTCACCACTATTTTCTATCATTCTAACTACATGCAATGTATGTAATTACCCCTTTTTGTATTTAATTACTTAATAAATCATTGAACCGTTGAACCGTTCCTGTTCATTCCTGGAAAAAGTCTTTAAGAATAAAGATGAAAGCGCTCAGAATCGGTTTTCACTTTTCCTTTGTGGATGTATCTGCACATTTATGATATATAATAAATTATAAAAAGTTTGATTAAATATAAGTGATGCTTTATACTTTTAACCAAGGGTGTACATTTTAAAGTAATATTAAGAATGAAATACTACAAACAAAAATGACAGATTATATTTCATATGACTTAATTTTTTATATGGCCTGATTGAGATATCGAATATCGCACATCATAAATATGCTACACCGATAGTTAAAGAAAAATAAATGACAGCTATCAATGATGTGAAAAATAATAATTAAATGCTAGGTACATGATAGAATCGATGGCATAAATCCAATTAATAATGAATGAACGAATACATATAACGAAAAAAAATATAACTAGCGATGGCATTAAACATGATAATATTATAAAATAAAAAATACATTAAATTGCTTTCTTAAAGTGTATTTAAAAATTTTAAATCCATCGAGGTATCTTCTATGGGGGAAAGAGCACTGGAAAATAAATGAAAATGTTTTAATTGAAACATTAAATGATGCAGATTTCAATATGTGCTTGTTGAGATATATTTGGTCGGGTTTCTATAAATTCTATCGGAGAGTTCCTTTAATTTGTGTATGAAAAATTGGGTGGAGTAAGCGTTGACAGAAAATTTTAATTTGGGCTCTAGTGGCAGTCAGAAGAGGAATGTTACTCTACTCTTGTTGCAGGTTATTTATTGTGCATCGCAAGAATGAGCGAAATTACTGGTCCTGTATTCACCAAGAGCCACCTCATGTGATGGGTAAGATGTCGTGAAGACAGGGTTTTTTGTGACTACTGGGATAAGACTTATTTTACTCTTCTACCTCTCCTATGTTTCCCGAGTTCCATTGTCTTTGGATCCGGGCGAATAGCGATGTATCTTGTCACCGGATCGTTGGTGATACCGTTTTGAGAGCGGGAAAGGTGCACTAACTGGATGTTGGAGTCACTTAGAATGATCTTTTGGTTTCTAAATAGGCGCCAGTCTTCACGAGAAGGTCGCAAATTCCATTTAAAGGGGCCAGTGCTGCCTTTATTTGATCAGGAAGTCGTTAAAGGGTGTCCTTTGTGACGGAAATTATCCTTGTTTGAGAGTTACGATCGAAAGCTCAGACAGGAGCATTTTTACTTTGTTTCAAGGGTGTTTCTATGGCCAGAATCTTAAGCTCTTCCTGAATGTGGGGGAATTAATGCCAGAGGAAAGATTGTCGGAGGAATTTTGATCTCCCATTGTCACCAAAAACTTGAGTTTTAAGTGTCACTCATTTCTCTCTCATCCCCTCGTGGCAAAGTCTAGGTCAGCCTTGGTAGAAACAAATTCTTCTTTCTTTGGTAGCTGTAGAACCTTCCCTTTTTCTACTGGAGGCGAGAGAATATCATTTTGCAATAAATCTTTATTCCTAAAATAACTTTAACAATTGTAAGAACTTTTATATTTGTAAATCCATTCAAAAATTTCACAATGCAATGGTGAATACAGCTTAGTGGATTACAGATACAAGAATTCGGTTGGATTGAGGAAGAAAAAGAGGGAAGTGCATATCATGAATAAAGTCTATGAAATGACAAGAATAAAATAAGAAATAAAGTCAAGGCGTCTTTAGGAACCATATTTGCCTCAATCGTCAAATATAAATAGCTGAGTGGGTAGAACTTATACAACTCAGCTGCTTGGCAAGGATAATGCGCTAACTCACGGTATTGAGGCGAGTTTCCGGATAACGAACGATATACGTGTGTCTTTGGTGCGTCTCGGGTCTTGGAAGAAGAAGGAAATGTTTAAAGACCGGTTAGATTCCTCTCCGATCATGCTAGTAGGGATATTATCACTAGGGATTACGAAAAGGTTCCTTGAAAAAATATACTAGGGTTAACATATCAAGTAAAGAATTATTGGGAAAAATCCAAATTGTGAGGGTGAGAATATTGAGTGCTTGGGAGTACCATTCGTCCAAATGAGAAGAGCTGTATTCACCATCACATTGTGTAATTCTCCAATGGATTTACTATATCAAAGTTATTAAAAGTGTTGATTGATGATGTGGTCACTTTCCAGTTTCAACCTATACCATCCTGCAAGAACAGTTTCATTTGGGCGATGGTCTTTGGAGATGCAAATGAAAAAGCTATAGTGGGGAAAATATTTTGCTTACTGCATTGGTTCTTTTAGCTCACTGGTAGAGCACTGGTCTAGATAACTAGAGGTCTGAAGTTCGAGCCCTTGCTGGGTACTTCTCTAGATCCATGGTGTCTTCACAAACGGTAAGATTCTCCACCCTTAAACTTGACATGTTTTACTGTTGGCAGTATGAACTATTGATTTCACTTCTCTTCTCGCCTACGACGGAATCTAACGTCGTCCCTGGTCGGGAAAAAAATGGAAGATGGACTCGTCAGATCAGGAGACATGTCCCCATTGACACATGGTCCAGTTGTGGTAAACACGTGCCCAAGCCACTCGACATCGCTCCTCCTGAAGGTTATTCGGTGGCTGCTTGTGTGCTTAACATGACATCAGTCCTTGTGCATGCAGTATGCGACGAGCTATTCTGACTGATACATTAACCTTGACAACTTTTGTCCATTCATGTCGCAGCTGGACTGTGGGTTTCCTACCATTTCGAAGGTTCATGTAGAGCAAATACTTGTCACCAGATTACGCACTAACCCTGGTTCGTCCACAATGAAGTCGCTCTTGGATATTTTCTCTTTCTCGGATTCTCTTCAAGACTTAAGTAACAACGGAATGGAATCCGCTGAACCTCAAAATTCTTTCCTACGCGATATAGTTAAGTGGCTTTACAATTATAATATCAGAATAAGAGCATCTTGACATGTAAATTCATATTAATCAACAAATATAATGCGTTATATGAGGACATTTTGACTGTATCATCTCACATATTAATAGTAAGATTTCATACATTTCAATAGTATCGCATTCTAGATATTTCCAAAAGGCTATAAGGGAACTTATACTTTTAGTTTGCTTTCCAGAGGTAGTGGAAACATACATGCATACAAACCTATAAGAAAATTATTCCAGGTGTTCGAAAACTTCTGCCCTCGTATATATATATATATATATATATATATATATATATATATATATATATATATATATATATATATATATATATATATATATATATATATATACTTACTTAATACCGATTGGTTGGTTTATGATTTCATGCATCTTAAAATGCCTCTTAAATTCTGTTATGAATATATGAAGAAGATGGAATTGCGGTTAGACGACGTGCCAAATTTGATATTATGCCGCTCTACTACTAGAATGGTGCTGTCGCTCATTTCCGTCGGGTTGTCCCTAAAGGGTTGCGGACCCCTGGGTTCCACTGCACGCAGATCACTGTCAACGAGGAATTGGCGTCCTGTATCAATTTGCCCTTCTCTTCCTTGAGAGAGGGGGAAATAAATGAATAATGTCACCGCAAATGTTTCACGGGCCTCATTTGGCTGCCTCGGCCAAATGAGCTCCGTCCTGCTTCATTTTTGTGCCTAACTCTTCCTAATCCGTTACTTCGTGCCATTATCTTTTGGCGTTTTGCTTCTATTTAGCTGCAACTCTCATCATAATTTTATATGTTGTGCTTTCTTTGCCTTGTCTTTCTTTCATTAATTCATCTACTCATTTACCCATAAATGCTATCCTTAAGAGGCAAGATTTGCTTCAATTCCACGTATTCCTTTTCTTTTTAAGTGTAAATAAAAGTACACTTTGTCCTATCTGTTTTCTTCCTTACTGCAGTAATTCTTCTCGTCAATGTGTTTCTTTCTTTTCTTCTTGGTTTTAAATAAAACAGTTTCCATCGAGAGCTTTTTAAACAAAAGATATTGTTTGGACGAAATGAATTTATATCGTTATTAAATTCTTCTATTTATGTTCGGTACATTGGGATTTATCATGAAGTCTCTTCATCTTTAGATACTCTTCCCTCTGTTCTTTCCTCTGCTCTTGTACTTCTATGATTAAAACTTGAAAGATATTGAACATAATTTCTATTCATTTTAATTTTTCTCTATCTCAGTTCTCTCAGTATCTTTTTTTCTTCAGTTCATTCTTTCCCCATTTATTAGTTCGAACCAGATGGTAAAATGAACCTTTACCAAACTCATTCACAAGTTTCAACCACGATTTCTGTCAAATTCAGGAACATTTCATATCCCCATATAGTCAAAATTTGCCCTCCAATTATGCTAGAAATGGAAAATAACCAAGTCAAATTTAGCACCTATAGAAAATATTATCACAACCAATTAATAACTTCAAGGAAAGAGCAATAGTTCAGAACATTCGAGAACCACAAATTTTCACATTGAAATATCCATTGCAGGGACACACGACCTGCGCCAAACAGTATTCCTCTATTTCTTTCAGGTAACGTAAAAATGATGTACATGACAGCTGCTAAATATGAACAGACTTCATGCACCTTTGTTTCCATCGTCCTGCAAAAAGGATAGTGGCTTCAACATATGTAGTGGATAAACCACATCATTATTCACAAGCTATAAGATAGGGGGTATTGAGTGAATATATAAATGACATTGATTGGCAGTTTAAACTTCAATTTTTACGATATATTTCCAATAAACATGTCGATTTCGTTAAAAAAACGAATATCTCGATATTAAAAGAGTTTTCCTTTACCTAAAATGAATATTCTTTCAGCTAAAGTATTTTAACAACGCTCAATTTTCTTCATTTTAATTCCAATGTTCAGATTCGATTGTCTTCAAAGACCCTCCGCTAGTAACGGTCTTCAGAGACATAACTTTGATGAAGTAGATCTTCACAGTCCACCCGAAAAAGTGGCAGATGCTAAACGCGTGAGTAATGCCGTCTTCAAATTAAACGTTGATTTTCCCCATGGAAAAGCAAATAATTGAAACAAACCTTGCTGACTCATGCCTATAATTCAAATCTTGCTCCCGGGGAGATGTCAAAAGAACGATTTAATTACTTCTAATCATTTCGAATTTATAAACGATGTTTCTCGACCCTATGTTCCTCAGTCTCTTGTTTCCTTCGAATTTAACTACGAAGACAACGGATAAAATGTTCGAGTATCAAGAAATTAATGTCATTTAAAGAAGGCAAAAAATAAGCCTCTTAGAGTTGTTTAAATTGTTGTAAATTTGTCGTTTAAAGAAGGCAAAAAAAAGCCCCTTAGAGTTGTTTAAATTGTTGTAAATTTGCGGTCGGATTTTCAAAAAAAATTGAAGTGGCTAGGCCATTTTTAAATTAACACTTCCTGAGCCATTATATAAACTTGTACTTTCAAGGTGTTAATATTGCTACCTTTTTATTACTATGAAATAGCTGTTGGCAATTTCTGGGAAAATCGTTATGGGAGATGAAACGGAGGTTATTTACTGCAATATTTAATGCCAAAAAAAATCAATAGCTTTGATGGGAAACACGAACTAATTCCTAGATATGGTATTCATCAGTAGAAGGCTGAGTTTTACATCTGGATGAATGCATAAGGAATTCATTATGATGTCAATAAGAAGCAAATTGTTTCTTCAACCACATTTGCATAACAATTGTAACCTTGTAAATAACATATTGGACCCATGAGTCTTTTTCTTCGTTGATTTCTCCCAACCTCTTTACTGCATATCTTTATATTCATCCTTTTTTTGTTTCTTCTTCCTCCCTTTGTTTTTTCTTCCTTTTCACGTTCCTGAACAGCTAAAACGTAAAGAGAATTACGTACCCTTCACTCCCCAACAACCCTAGTATTTTAACTTCAATAATATGACCTCTTTCTTTTCAAAAAGAATTTATGCTCGAAATTCCTTCGTTGGTTTTTAATTTTTCTTACACAACTAAAATCTTAGTCTGACCTCTTACTTTATCCTCTATTTCTTGAATTGTAGTGGATGGTTTGCATTCTCCTCCTTCCTACTTTTCGGCCATAACAGTTTCTCTTTCCGTATCGACTTTCGCGGTTGTCAACTGAGCTGCGCAATCAAGGAGTGAAAGACGGAACTGGCGATCAGAGATCAACTCTGGGTCTAAATTACTCCCCGTTGACATCATGTTAGTTATTCGGCAGATGCTGCAGTGTCATGGGGTTTACATTATACGTGTTATGAGAATTTATGCCATTAGGGTCATGGGATTTATGGCATGTACTTTGTCATGAGTGTAATGAGATTTCAGCATGAGGTTTGTGTCGTGGGTGTCCTGGGGTTTATATTATGTTTCGTGGAGTTTATCTTATGGGCCTTATATCATAAAGTAACATGGGGCTTATGTAATGTTATGGTCTTAATGTCATCAATCTCATGAGATATATGTTATGGGTTTCATGTGGTTTATGTCATGGGTGTTATGGGGTTTCTGCTATGAGTGCAATTGGAGTTTTGTGATGAGTTTCATGGAGATTATATCATGTGCTTTGTGTCATAGGTAGCATGTGGTAAGGTTAAGGGGCCATAGAGTTTATTTTATGGGTGATTTGTGCTTGTGTCATAGCGTAACATGTTTTTTTTGCCATGGGTATTATTAGGTTTATGCCTAAGTGTGACGGGGAAGATTTGGCCAAATACGTCGAATGATAACATTATAATCTCCATTGTTCTCCTCTTTTTTTGTAGTTTAAGATGAAGCTCTATCCCTCACCCCCACAAAATCAGCTGATAAATCAAGGATTACATGCCCTTCCGGCCCCAATGCCTGTGGGAGAACCTTTTATTAATATCGAGATTGGGTAAATTCTGAACAGTTGCATACCTTTTCTCTCCCTAACACCCCAAGTAGTCACCTCTTTAGACTACTTGAGCTACATATATACCTTCTGCACATTCTCGATGTTTCTTATCTTCCTCACTTTCTTTACCAAACTCTCATCCCTTATTTTATAGGATGATGCCCTCATTTTTTTTTCTCTTAAGATTTATCGGCTTAAGTTTTTCTTTAAGTATTTTCCTCAACTTTACCAACTCACACAACCATTCACATCCATTATTCAGTACTGAAAGTTCTGTAAGCCATAACAGACAAGCGGTTTTGTTTGTATTCAGGAAGATAAGAAACATCGAGAATGTGCAGAAGGTAGATATGTAGCTCAAGTAGTCTAAAGAGGTGACTACTTGGGGTGTTAGGGAGAGAAAAGGTATGCAACTGTTCAGAATTTACCCAATCTCGATATTAATAAAAGGTTCTCCCACAGGCATTGGGGCCGGAAGGGCATATAATCCTTGATTTGTCAGCTGATTTTGTGGGGGTGACTGTTGGGTGTAGTGTAGGTGAAATTCCAAGTTAGGTATTTTCCAGAACCATACTGTCTGAAGGGTAAAGTTTGTTCGCCTGGAAAGAGGTTCGTTTATGCAGATGCCGTTTTCATTTCCTTCGCTCCCCTGCCCGGGGGGTTGTAGGGAGAGCCGCGCCTTCATTAATCTCAGCGTAGTCAAAAGGGTGGATCTTATCACCTCCCCGAAGTTTTTTCTTTTTTCGACCGGCTTTTTCTTCCTACATTTTGCCGCTTTGGTCTTTCCTACACGGTAATGATGATTTGCAGCTTACATCGAATGGTTTCCCAAATGGTGTAGTTTTAAACATCTTTACCACAAATTGGCTCATATATGGTACACCAATTATTTTTAATAAATTAACTCTCTTTTGTGACATGTCGTACTTAAGTATTAAAACATCGAGGACGACATTTCCAGTAGTAGAGAGAAAATTTTTGCTCCTATTTCTTTGTCAGTAATCGTAGTTATCGTTTTTTATCGATGGTTGTTCTCATTTGAGCTTTGAACTGAACGAAGGAAATGTCCAGCTGGTACAGGTTAACTAGGTTCATCAAGTTGTGAGTTAATGGTTTTCTTATTTTCTTAATTTGACTAATATTTATTTTGTTCATAGTATGTCATATCGAGTGACAATTCCTCCTTTGGAAAATTCATTGTTCCTCTAATAAGGTCAAAGTTTAAGAAAGGATTATTTTTTAGATGTAATTATGGGTGACTAATTCACAGAGATCTTGTAGAGGTTCAAAATATCTATAGTTTAATTATATTGCGTTTTATCATGTTTTCACAATCATTTAAACTTCATATCATGGATCTTTTGTTTTGATAGTTCTTTCCTAAAGTTTCCTGTTATATAAACTTGCGAAAGTTCTCCCGTAAATCATCCGCCTCTGAAAGTTATTTACCTCCGAAAGTTCTCGCATAAAACATCCGCCTCCAAAAGTTTTTACGTAAAGCCTCCACCCTGGAAGGTTTCCTTTTAATCACAGCTATCAAGTGAACATCTACAATAAAGCAGCTCTTTATCATTTAAAAATAGGTTGCTTTTGTCGAAGATATCTGTTCAAACAAGTAGCCAACAGTGGATCATTGTTTCAAAAGTCTAGCCCGGTGTTATCTGGAGATGTGTCGGTGATTATAAAGAAATATTTCTATTATTATTATTATAAATAAATCAATGAAGGTGAACAGTTGGAAAACTCAAAGGCCAAAAGCCCAAAAGGGTTCAGCGGGAGGTAGTACATCGAAAGTTAAAGGGAAAGAGAAAAAAAATTGTAAAGAAAAAAGAAAGATCAACGGCTGAAAACTCTGGACTGCATCAAATTAGAGGAAAGATGATTGGTATATCGACTGAAGGACAAGAGCATGACTATCGAATCATTGTAAAACCCACTCCTAGAAGAACTGACGTTGACCAATGAAGCTGTACATCCACTGGCTCGAAAATGATGAGTAGTCATGTAAACATACTATGTATAGAGTACACGCCATGTGTCAGGTATTGTATTCAGTCCTGTCAGGTAGCCATCTGCCCTACTATTAGTTATTACTACGAATATAAAGAACATAAACAATTCTATTTCAAAGGTCCTTCTATGGCCGCATACATAATATGTAAAAAGGATTACAATTGACCATTAACACTGAACGTATTAAAATTTATAGCGATCAGTATGAATAATGTTATTTACCATAATTTCTTGCTTTATCAGCCATAGCTAAAAGGCTTGAGAAGCAATTTGGCTCCAAGAACACCTGTAAACAATAAAGAGGATACTAAAATGTCCCACAAGAGCAACTCTTACAAACAAATAATGATATGAATTGGACAACACCAGCTCACATATTGGTCCATGGCATAAAACTCCCTAAATCTTAATCCGAAAAGGAATCTGTTGCAGACCCTCAAACTTTGAAAGAAGAATAATTGTCAAAGTTTGCTCCTGAAATTAAAATCAAATTAGAACGAGTCCTAGAATTGATTCACTTTAATTTTTATTACTGACGGCTCATAAATCATATGAAACTTAGGAGTTTTATTTAGATTGTATTTTAAAATGCCCCAAAGAAATATGAATGGTAGAGTTAAATAATCTAAGGCAATAAATCTCGAACCACAAAATTTTCCCCAACCAAAACCATTGGCTTTAGCTCTAGAAGTTTAACTATAATATAATTATGCCAAGATGAGTTAAACTTAGATATGAGTCCTCCACTGCAGCAAGTGATGTCACAGTAGTCCTACATACAGTAAAAGATTTATGCTTTTACTGGACTTCGAAATAGCCAAGGAATTCATATGAGTGGTCGTGTTTATCCAGTTATCCTTCCATGCTCTTTAACTCGAGAGAAAGAGTGGACATATATTCTTCCTTATCCATAGAAAGTCAATAAGCATACAAGGATTAGTGAAAGATTAATGACCTACCAACCTACACACTGAATTTTATATATGTCACTCAGCAATTTTATCTTCTCTTAGGAAATGGCTAGCTTTACATACTACTTTAGACGCAAAATCCCACTTGTTGACCAAATATAGAATTTATCGACTTATCGAGTTCTGCAAAAGTTGTACTTTTGCAGCTTTTGTCATTAAAACGTGTTTTCCATTGTGTACGGGTGTGGCGAGATGGAAATGAAAAGAATCGAGCGTCTGCTTTTCTTCGTGCGGGCCACAACAAGTCTGACATTGCCTAGTGGCTCTACGTCAACCATATGACCGTCCACAGTGTTGCAAAGAGGCTCAAGAACGGGAAAGACCTCAAAGTTAGACCTCGTTCAGGCAAACCTCCAAATGCCAGCCGTTGGGTTATGAGAATGGCCTTCAAAGTGCTCCGAAGCTCAAGATGATTGCGCTCGCAAAGAAGAACATCTCGATAGCCGTGGTGTCTAGGGCCGTCAATGAGTAGGGCGAAAAGAGCTTGAGGGGCTTGGAAAGGCCTCTGCTCACCGACCGTATGCAAGAACAACTTCGGGAGCGCTATCGTCGCCTTCTCAACGACTTCAATATACATGGTAATCGAATTCTCATTTTAAAATGAAAAATCCTTCACGGTTGATCCGATCATCAACAAGAAGAACGAGTCCTTGGTAAGCTTTGGTCAGGATGTCACCCTGCCTCCGTAATGATGCTCGGCGTCGTGGCTTCGAATGGCGAGATACAGGCTCACTGTGGCCGATTTCAGGGACATCTTGACTAGTAAAGTCCTGCCCTGAATGAAAAAGATCACAAGGAAGGCGGTCTAAGTCTTTCAGCAGGACAGTGCTCCGGTTCACACGGCCAAGACCGTGCAAGTGTTGTTGAGGTCGAACATGAATTTCTGGTCGAAGGACTATTGGCCACCGCAGTCACCTGACCTCACTTCCCTCGACTAGAGCGTGTAAATGCGTGTCAAGAACAAGACGTGTAAGGTCCGCTGCAGCAACGTCGGCGAGTTTAAGTCCCCCGTCAGCCGTGTGTGGGCCAGCACGAGGAAGGACTTCGTCCACAACGTGTACGAGGCATTCAGTTCTCGCCGAGGGCGGACACATTGATTAGTATTACAAGTTGAACACATATTTATTTATATATGAAAACAATAAAAAATGTGACGACCTCCATCAAAATTAACACTGTGTTTCTAGTTATGGGCGTCGTAAAAACTGTAACAGGACTTTTGCAATACCCGGTATGTAGGTAGATTGTTGAGACAAAATGGAGTAAGCGCAAAGTCCTCTCGCATTCTGTATAATATGTATTCCAAATAAAAAGTATATAACTTATTATCTCTAGATTCATTCCAGATTATCGTTTTTCGATCACAGAGATAATCAAATATTTGCCTGAATTGGCAGTCTGTTTAAATTAATCCAACTTAAGATTCATATTGCATAAAGTTTCAACATACATATAACTAATTTTTCTACAATCTTCCACTGTTCCCTGCCATGAAATATTAAAACTTTTTTTTTTGCTTTATATTTGATGCCAATTAGTAAAATTACAAAAAGCTTACCTGAAGAATTCGAAAGTTCGAGTGATACCCCCTCCACCCGTTTGGCAAGACACTGATCCCAATCACGCGAGGCCACAATTATTGGTTTGATTCAAACTCCGGTTATCAGAAGGGAAACGATACTCTCCATTTGTTGAAGTTAAGCCACATCGGGTGCATTTAGTCACTAGATGAAGTCCCAAATCAGGTCTACTTCTGCTGTGGCTGTTGATAGGCAATGATTTTAAGCGTACCTAAAATTGTAGGTCCATCCCCATTGACCACACAGGAATTGAATGGGATTAAATGGATTGATAACAAACACGAGCACGATTCGGAGCAGGACGAGAGTCTTCAACGCATACCCTGCCATCGCTTTGTAGGGCAAATGTGTGTGGAAAATATGAGGGGCGGCTCTATGTTCGAGAGGGCATGATAGGGTATAATAGTGTAATGGCGTTGACGCGCGCCGAACCCATTTTATCGAAAAGCTGCAAGTCACAGAAACCATTAAAAGTCTTGGATTATCTCAAAATGAGAGAAGCTGGATCGCGATGATTGAAATAAAGTGTCTCTTAATTTAGGGAGGTTTAACGCCCTCTTTTACCCTCTTTTAGGTATATCAAGGCGTGGAAAAGATAGTCGGAGATTTAAAAGCGGGGCAAAATAAGATCCGAGAGAGAGCACCAGTTTTTTATGGAGCACTGGGGTGGGGAGGGCGTGCTGCTCCTCCATGTTTCAGTTGTAGCCTGGGCATTACCCCTGTTACACCTTCCTAGGCTGGCTTGAGTGCGGCGACTTATGCCCTAGAAGGCAGTCACCAGATGACATTAAAAAAAAAATTACACCTTCCACTTCCTTGTATGGTCATGTGTGGATTGAGGATTCGGAGTTTTCACCCCTTTTTCCTGATGTGGACCCCTTCCCCCCAAAAAACTGGCCTCATTTCCTAATTGGATAAATAATTTAGAAATAAAGACTATCTAAAGTTGGGCCCCGTTTTAGGGGGTCACCCTGTATAACCAAACCAGGATGAACTCACTACCATCTAATGACTCAGAACCAAGTTTGCCTGTCTATTTATTTCAATGCCTATCTAACATTCATTTTGTTTGCCTTTCTAGTTATCATTTATCTGTCTATCAGTCACTTGTTTTGTTTTTCAGTCTATTTATCTTTTTGTCTGTCTATTTGTTTCTTTGACTATTTTCACTTGTTTTGTTTGCCAGTCTATTTATCTCTTTGTCTTTTTATCTCTTATTCGTTTTGTTTGTCCGTCTATTAATCTCTTTGTCTTTCTATTTGTCACTCGTTTTGTTTGCAAATCTATTTGCCTTTCTATCTCTTATTCGTTTTGCTTGTCCGTCTATTTATCTCTTTGTCTTTCGATTTATCACTCGTTTTGTTTGTTTGTCAATCTATTTATCTCTTTGCCTGTCTATCCCTTATTCGTTTTGTTTGTCCGTCTATTTATCTCTTTCTCTGTCTATCTTTACTTGTTTGTTTTATCAGTCTATTTATCTCTTTTTCTGTATATCTGTCACATTTTTTGCTTGACAATGAGAGTGTTTCTTCTCTTTTTTCCTGCCAGCAAGGATTCAAACCATCATACCATTAAAAGACTAATCACATGCATATAAACCTCTTCCTATTCGTCGTGATCGTTTTAAGCTACAGCGCTTTAACATTTCAGAGGTCGCATTACAGACGGAGATGGGAACTAGAAGGCATTTTGAAGAGAAAAATTCATATTGAAGTCACATAATGCCAAAATATATGTATATAATAGAAGTCAGTCCCTACCAAAATTACAACCAACCTCTTGTCTTTGCTCTCATTCCTAGTTCACCGTATAAAGTTCTTTCATTGGTTTTCTAAGTTTACATTCCTTTTTTATCTAAATAATGTCAAATTACTTATTTCATCTGATATGAGAGGAAGCGGACAACACAACCTCAAATTTCCCTTGAGTTTCTTATCCTTATCTGATCTGGAATTTTTTTTTAAAAATGGATCTTCCCATTAAAAATATAAGGAGACGAAAAGGTTCCTTATTATGCATAATTCAATGTTTTTTTATCTTTATATTTTGATTCCTTCAGTTTTTATTTTTCTCTTTTCTCAACCTACCTTTTTCTTGCTAAAATAACTAATGCTTTAATGGAATACAAAGTTGCTTACTTGATAAAAGTGTTAAATATTAGCGCATATCCGCAACAAGGAGGATTCGGAGCAGGAGGAGGCCCCAGAGGTGTTGGACCTTGGCCCACCAACGTGTGGACACTCCCTAGCCCCTCGCCAACTCCTGACCCACTGTCTTGTGGATGTCCTTGACTGGACATAGACTAAGGGAGTCAACCCCTTATGCAAAACTTGTCGTGGCGACCCGCACTAGTCGAGCGTTATTAAACCAACGACTGGGCAGTCTTCTGCAACACTCCACAACGGCTGGTCATCTTGTACCACCTTGCTACCACCCTAACTATAGAATGCCAAGATAGGGGGCTGAGTAATGCCCGCCCCCATTCCCAATCTAAGCAACTTTTGTGCAAGTTTCTTTATATTCCAATGTATTCGTTTTAAAGGCATGAAGTAACGTCATCGCCAAAATTTACGGAAAAATAACTATTACTACTAGTAGTCTATAATAGACCGGTGCAAGGAACTCACCTCTTGGAGTTGGTAGTCTCTAATCATTTTTTTCTGGTTATTTTTAATTTTTCTAACAAAGGAAACATTTCTTTTCTTGTTCTGCAACTTATCACATACAATTTCGTTTATTTTCCTAACCATTAAAAAAATAATTCTTGTATTGGTGCCGTAAAAATGTTAAGGTACCACTAATTAGTATGGATAAGTTGCATTTCAGGACCTTACTTTTTGAAATGAAATTCCCCTTCACGTAGAAATCGATTTTTTAAGGTTTCAAATTATTATGAAAACAAGCCATGGCTTCTCCACTTCCCCCCTCCTCCTCCCTACGGGGAAGCTTGCGCTTCGCTGCGCTCGATAACAGCTCTTTGGGGTGTCGACCTCAGGTCTATTTGGCTTTTGAAATCGCTTTTGCTAACCCCATTACATTAGGCTTTTTTATGCTCTTTGTTTAAACACCAAATGAATCCCTTTTTAAAGTAAAGGGAAACAAAAAAATAAATGTAGTAAATACTTTATTTGTTAATTATTAACCCACACCTTACAAAATGAATTCATTCTGAATTTCTTTCTTCAAACCTCTTCTTTGTTACAAAAAACCGGGAGTTCTTCAATTTTTTCTTCTTTTTATTTTTCATCTTCTTTTTTTTCTTTTTTCTTCCTCTTATTCTTCTAATTCTTCTTCTTATTATTACTATTATTATTATCCTCACCATCTTCTTCTCATCATCTTTACCTCCTTCTCCTATTTATTATATTACGTCTCTTACACATTTCGCTCTTTCTTTTGGCCCCCCTCTCTTCTTTTTCTCCCCTTCCTCTTTTCATATTCTTTACTTTTCTTCTCTTTCTTATCCATCTCCTATTCCTTTCCTTCTCAACGCCTGCTCTTTCTTATTCTTATCCTTCTTTTTTTCATTTCTTCTCCTGCTCTATAATCTTTTCTTCTCTTCTTCCTACTTATTCGATGCTTCTCCTCCTCTTCCTCTACTTCTTCTCCTTTTATTCTATCTCTTATTCTCCTCATACTCTTCCTATTCTTCATCTTCTTCTTATCCTCATTCCTTTCTTAAACTTCTCCTCCTCTTGTTTTTTCAGTTCCTTTTCTCTTCTTCTTTCCTGATTCTTCTTCCTCTTCTAATCTCACCTTCCTTCTTTTCTTATTCTGCTACTCTTATTCTTCTTCGTCTCTTCCTGCATTTCTTTCTACTTAACCCATCCCAAAATTCACGTTCTTAAAATATATTGTTATGGACAAGATTAGCTGCTTCCCCACTCATTTGGTTCTACTCGTTTTTAGGTGCAAGTAGCTGTTTCCTCCTGATAAAGATTAAAATCTATTTTAGAAATAACTTCGATGAAAATTTAGAATATACGTAAAGTTTTATAAATTTTCTGAACTTCATTAATAATAATCATATCCAGGTAATGATTCGCAACTCCCCCCTACGAGAGGAGCTTGCGCTTCGCTACTAAGATTAAAATTTGAAATCTGATAAAAAGCAGCCATGGTTAAATTTTTAGAAATTTTCTGAACTTCGCCAATTATAATAATTTTATTTTTTATTTATTTGTTTTTTTAAAGAGCTCATCTGGCGATAATAATTTTAAAAAGGAACTTTAAACTAAATTTATCCCTTTTAAAAATATCACGTTGCTAAAATATACTTATAGAAGAAGATATATAAAAATAAATTTTCTGAGCTTAACCATTTGTAATTCTTTGGGTTTTAAAAAAATCACAAAATTTCGATACTTATATTTAATTCTGAACTTCCCTATTTTGTTTTTCATCTTCACTAACTCTATAATTATAAGAAGGTTTTTTTTTCAGTATTTGAATAATAATTTCATCTGACTTTGGTTTTGACTTATGTTTTTTATCAAAGTTATTTCTAATAATTCTTTTATAATTTTCGAAAACAAAATGGTGAAGTTCAGAAATAAATATAAGTATCGAAATTTTGTGAATTTTTAAAACCCAAAGAATTACAAATGGTGAAGTTCCTAAAATTTATTTTTATATATCTTCTTCTATAACTATATTTTAGCAACGTGATATTTTGAAAGGGAAGAAATTTAGTTTAGAGTTCATTTTCAAAATTATTATAATTAGCCAAGTTCAGAAAATTTATAAAAATTTAACCATGGCTGCTTTTGATCAGATTTCAAATTTTAATCTTAGTGGATGATATTATAAAAGAATTATTAGAAATAAATTTGCTAAAAAACATAAGTCATAACCAAACTCAGATGAAATTATTATTCAAATGCTCAAAAAAATCCCCTCCTTAAATTATAGAGTTAGTGATGATGATGATGATGATGATGATAATAATATCTTGAGTTTAGAAAACTGCTAAGACATACCAGGTCACTCATTAACCTTGTAAAAGAATTGTTTACCATTTTTTCACTTCTTTCCAAAAAATCCCGTTCTAAAAATATATGTAGAGTTATGTAGGATTATATAAATATTTCCCGGTGAAAGTGAATTTCCTTCTCAAGAGTGTACTTACGAGTATATTGCCTTTATTTTTGATGCACTGGTAAACTTGCAATTATTATTTTATAAAAATATAAAATCAAACTTTTATTTATTAAACTTAGTTTTTCGATTTAAATCCGCTTCATTAAAATTTTAGGTCATGGGTAACCAAAGGCGAAAAATTATTCATCTAACTTACTCCCTAACTTATCCAACTGCTAGTAATATCTTGAGGTGATTTAAATGAATAAATCTGAGAAATTTATACGTCAAACTTCATCAGCCATATTTATCTGTAGTCAAAGATTTTGTATGGTTTGAATATTTTCGTAACAGCTTCAGAAGGGAGGAAGATGGGACCTTATTGTTGCTAACTGTTATTCACGGTCACAAACCTATACAAACCAACCCTTAATCTTTTAGCAGTAGAGTAAAAAAATATGTAATTATTATTAGCTTATTCTGTTACTGGTTTATTATTTGACTAGTTGATAACTCGATTATTTATTCTCTCCAGGAAGTTTTTGTTTTTTTAACGGAACAAACAAAAGCTGCAAACCTCACAGAAAATTACGTTTACAGTCAGATCCTTGGTGTTAAAGTGGAAGTTAATTTATTTGTAGCACAATGTGCATCTTCCACTGTGTTATCTTGCTCCAGCTCCGCTACCTGGCCAGAAAGAGAATAATGGTTTAAGCTAAGCAGTAATAAAGAACGAAAGCAAAGTGTAGATGGGTTTGTATTCGCATTGTACAGCTGTTTTCTCTCAGCGATTTCGTGACCAACCTCATTAAATAATCCAAACATAAATCTAGTCATAAGCATGTAATGTTCGCGTTGTTTAATGCTTAGAAAGATCGAAGAACTGCTATACCAAGATATGTTATCTAATCACTAGCCAAAATGCAGGCGCTTTGCTAAATTCAATTGATAACATACCCAATTCATTACCTCAGTAATTTCATCTCATGTTGATCACTGGGATTTTTAAGTAATACTACTATGATTAATGTCAGGCCTTTTCATGAACAGTTAATTTTCTAAGATTTATTTCGGTAATAAACTGACAAACATTCGCTAAAATAAAATTTTTAAACTCCCTTAAACTCACTCTGTTACGAATAAATGCGAATTTCTCGGAGTTTTACCATCTATCATTAAACAAAGACAAGAGAGTTTTGAGATGGACTAAATTTTATAGTATTCTCTTAGAATAGCTAATTAGTACCTTTATTATTTATGCAATTACTGTGGGTATTAAAAGTATAATCACGTATGCTTATACGAGAGACGAATAAAGCTGTCTATATCAAGAAAGCAGCAGAGAAGTTAAACTTGAAGTATTTTTCCTTATTTATTCAATTATACATTGGACATTGGACATATATAAGTGAGAAATATAGTAGTAGAGGTGTTTAGTAGGAGAAAATAGTAGGGAAAATTAGGGAAATAATAGGAAAGTGAAATGAAAGTAGAATGAAAGACAGATCCCTGGTGAAAGGGTAGCTCTGGCTTTCTTTGCGTTTTGGGTTGTTTGTTTTTTTGTATTGAGTATATATATATATATATATATATATATATATATATATATATATATATATATATATATATATATATATATATATATATATATATATACGCATATTAAAGGCATTCAAGCCTTTGTAGCAGATGGCTTTTTGGCCCCTACTGCTGGTGAAGAATTTTTGTATCTGGGTTTTTAATTCCTAATTTTGCGTTTATTCTTGTGTTTTTGCTGTTGTTATTGTTTTTTTATTTGGGAGGAATTAGAGTTTTTACTAATTCAAGGGAAATATATATATAATAAAGATTGTTTTAACGTGATTGGCTTTGTTTTTGTTTGATTTGTGAACAGAATTTCAGCGAACGTTGGGTTTATGTCGTTGTTGATGAGCAGTCTGCTACTTGTTAATGATCTTCTGTGTCTTGCGATATTAAAGTCCATGTGCTCGAGCACAAACTCGGGAGGGAGGGGCCAGTGTACGGCATCCCACATCTTTATTGCTCTATTGTGAAGCTCCAAGTTTATGGGGGTCAACCCCAGTTTGCCATGGAGCTCACTCTGCCTTCTCCTCTCTCTCCTTCGAGTTCCCGTTATAAGTAAGACAGCCTTATCCTGAACCCTTTGCAGTTTAAGGATCTGGATCTTAGGACTCGCGTTTATGGGGACCAGGGAGTAGAGGAGATTGGATCAGATGCACGCATTATAGATTTTAAATATTTTGGAGACGTTCTTAGGTTTCTTAATCAGAAAAATTCACCTAAGTCCCTCCGTGCATTTGCCGAGGTCCTGTTCACATGACTCCCATACCCACCAGTCGTAATCTGGAGTGCCAAAACCGTGCCCTCCGTGCGGTAAGGGATGCGTACACTCCCCACATTGATGTATGCGTGTGTTTGTCGGAATAGTGTGATTATCTGAAACTTTTGGGCATTGGTAGATATCTTCCATCTTCTCTCGAAAGAGTTGATGTTTTCGATTTCTACCGCCGTACTCTGTGCCTTATAATTCACATTCCGATAAGGTGTCGTACAGATCATTGATACGTCGTCCGCAAATTTCACGTATAACAAGCCTTGAGTCAGAGGTTGGGGAAGGTCAATGGTGTAAAAATTATAGAGCAGGTGACTTATACACCCGCCTTGTGGCACCCCTGCCTCGAGTTGGAACTCAGGGCCATTGAAGTCATTTACGTAATCGCAAAGTATCCTTTTCAAGTATGGGGCCGAAGCCCATGTGTAAGATCTTGTATTGTAGAGCTCTTTTTTATACTTTCTCAAAGGCCTTTTCGACGTCTCGGAGCACCAGATTTGCGTGGCGTTGTTCTGCTTTTATTTTTGCTAACTTCTCGATGATCACGGCTAGCGTCGTGTGCGTTCCTCGCATCCTCCGGAAGCCATGCTTTTTGTGGTTATGCAAATTTTTTCATCAAGTCACGCATTCATCCTGTTATCCAATATCTTCTCGAAGACATTCCCTGCAAATTCTAAGAGAGATATAGGCCTGAAATTAGCTTGACTGTCCAGGGGCTTACCGTGTTTGGGAATGAATATCATTTTTGCTACCTTTCAGTGGTCAGGGAAGTAACCACGTTCAGGCACGCATTCATGATATTCATGAGCCCCAAAAGGATGTTAGGCGGGGCTCGAATAAAATTCTTCCTTGTCAGTCCTGTATGCCCTGGTGCCCGTTGATGAAAGGATTTTAAAGTTTTCGAGAGTTCCTCGGCAGTAATTTTACCGCCGTATTCCTCCATATTCCTTTCTTGCATAACGTAATGATGGGCATAGGTTCTGTGGATCTGGTGGTTTAGTTCGTCAATGATTCTGTCTTCGAAGTCTAAATCGAAGTTGTCATTCTTCTCCCTGCATATCTTAAAAAGAAATGCCCAAAAGAGTCTGAATTCTTCCTCGATTTTGTCTGTCTCAGTAATTTCCGTGTTGTGTCGTGTGATTTTTATTGACGTCTGTGTATGTCCTCTTTTTAGTCTTTTTACAGTCTGCCAGAATGTACGTGAGTCATTTTCTAAATCAGGTCTGCCTATTAAATTGTCCTAAAGTACATTCTGATGTTCTCTAATGAGTGTAATTAGTTCCTCGCGTATTTGTCGTGCTCGTCTGTGTGTAGTGATGTTGCGGCCGTTGAGGTTCACTTCATTGATCCGTTTCCCGTATTCCCGTGCGAGAGATCTCATTCTAAAAGTCCAAGTAGGGGCCAGGAGTGTTTTATATTTTAATCGTGGTATGGCTTCCTTATCGGCATTTATTAATTGATTGGTGATTTTGTCCAACTCCTCGTCGATTTATTCTAAATTTACATCAATTAAGGGGTCGAAAATGTAATTTTCGAGGAGTTGTTTATACGTATCCCAGTTGGCCCGAGCGTAGCTCTTGCGTTCTTGGATAGGGATTTGAATAGGGACGGTGGAGATTTTTACAAAGATAGCCTGGTGGTCGGTGAGGACGGGAGGGCCAGTACAATGAAGTAATTATATCAGAACGTAGTGCTTGTGAGTACTATTTCTGGTTTTGTGGCTGATCTGTCCGTGATGTATGTGGGAAATTTTGGTATAAGTCTTGTCATTATTTTTCTGTCAATAAGTGTATCGATATTCCTACCTGCTGGGTTGGTCAACGTATAGTTTGAGGCAGCACTCCTCTCATTGATGTCGCCGGAAAAAAGAACGATTATGGCGTAACCACAAAGCTGCAGGAAGTTGTGGAGATGTAAATACCCTCCCCTATATTAATATATATATATATATATATATATATATATATATATATATATATATATATATATATATATATATATATCCTATTATCCCGAATACGGAGGAGTCGACGTACTACTCCTTATACTTCGTTCGACCCGTGTCCTGACTGAGTTTATTGAGTCAGAGTGCTTAGAGGTTGGCTACGGAGGGATTGGAATGAACTTTGCCAGCAAGCGACCCAAAGGAAGTTAAATACACAACAATATGAAAATAAAGTTTTAATGAACACTAAACAAGAAAATATATATATAAAAATAATGTGCTTTGAGAGATAAATCAATAAGTGAATCTCAGGTATCTCACTTGGCTTGTAAATAACACTTCACTATGTAAATCCCTATACACTTTTAATGTTGGTAAGCTTCGCGGTGAAGTTGGGGATGTAACAGGGAAGAGTTACCTTGGAACCTGATGTTCAGGTGGCGCTGGTAAGTGAAGGTGGTGAGATAAGGGGTGAAGACGATGAGGTAAGTTCTCCAGGGACCGACCTGATCCCACAATTCCGTCACGATTCTGCTGGAAGATGGCAGTGACGGGAGCTTTTTGTTAAAGAAGGACCCACGCTCGTGAACCCCGAGGAATCTTGGGTGCCTCTGTGAGAGGGAAGGGCGCAAAGTGACCTATTGACGCGTAGGGTCACGGAGAAAAGCCGAGATGTAGATCTCTCGCTTAGAGAACCAGAGTGAGGCTGTTTGTAGCTTCGGCTCTGACACGTGAGTACGAGCTTGGGTCCGCACTGACTTGCAGAACAACGGGGTAAGGAGCCTCCCTAACTGGGACCGATCTCCTCTCTGAAAACTTGATGCTCCGACGAATTACCACGACACCGATATATATGGCAATTTCTGCCCCGTCAGACGCTGTGCAAGCTCTACTACTGAGGGTTAAAAGAATTCATCTTTTATAACTGAAACTCGAGAGAGGTTCACATGGCTCCGGAAGTAGATTTGATATCAAGCTCTTCCATTTCGTTTTTTGTAAACTTCTGGAAACCCCCAGAAGCCAAGATGGGCTCCCATCTATCGATAACCAGTCGAGGAAGGAACTATGTGGTTAGCTGAAATGGCCGGCGGGAGACCATCAGATATCCGGTCGGAAGGGGAAGGTTTGATAACTGACCCTCCCTGATGGGAGGTAGGGTAAACGTGGGTGCATTATGCTATTCTCCTACAACTTATTTCTCAGTAATAAATACCTTTTTTTGCAGCCAGCAAATGCACAACCGTCAAATCGTTCTCCGCTGTGATTTCTGGTTATGACTTCGTACGGAAAAATTTATATCCGGTTTCTTTCTTTATTTACCCCGTGTTCTGAGATAAATACAAAGTCTGGATCAATTTGTCGTATTATGTTAGCATTAATCAGTCTTTTCTCGGTCCAACTATTTGTATTAAAATATAGTATTTTTATTTGGTACATTGTCCTATTCACATAAGATTCGTGTATATGTGCTGTTGTTAGGGCATATTCTCTAACGAGCTTAGGCCCTTGTGGAGTGTTTGATGGTGTAATCATTTTTCCACTTCGTTTTTTCCTGTATTCGCCGTCTGTGAGGGTAGTGAAGGTTTTGGGAGCTATTTTGATTAAGCCTTAGAGTAAAGCCTCCTTGAATTGTTTTTCACTGCAGTCGTCGGAGGAAAATTCCCATTTGTATCTTCCGGATATTACTCCTTGTCAGCATTCTATTTAGCTTCTTCACAAAGGTCCCCGGGGAGGAGAGATTCGCGATGTAAGCATAATAAATGCAACACATAATTTTCGTTGAGTTCTTATTTTCGACATGCAGGTATGTCATGCTTTCCCTAGACTCCGCAATCGCAGCTTTCGCAACCTTGGCATGGGTGCTGTTTGCCTTAGCTTCTTATGCTTGTTTTTTATTAATTGATTTTTCTTAATCATTCTTTTATTAACTGAGCAAGCCATGGATAGGGTCTTATGTGCTTCTGCACAGTTCAGACACTTCAGGGAGGTACTATTACAATCCCTCCATGAATTTTTATCCCAAGAACAGATGAAACATATAAGAGCGTTACCCCTGGAGCAGGCGGTTGTGGTGTGCTCCTTGTACTTATATCACTTGGAACACATCGGGAGTTCGATAAACTCCTCACATTGGATTTGCTCAGAGCAGATTCAAACGTTGAATAGGAGCAAACCTCCTTCTGCAGCCTTGTTCGCCATTGTCGTGTCGCAAAAGATAATCCTAAAGACATGAGTGTACTCTTTGAATTATATGACTTCAGCAACCTTAGCCCAAGTGTGGTTTTTCTCCACCTCCGCGTTAATTTCTTTCATGGAGTGCCCCCAAACCCAGGGATCGAGGCGGAGAAGGATAACGCTACGATGGTTTTTAATTTGTGGTGGAATGTTTGGTTTTAGGTTCATGTTTTTTAAGCACTCTGCTGCTTCCATGGAGGTGAATGTTTCGCAATAAACTTTCCTTGAATAGATGGCTGCATAGCCATTGTTAATGTCGATGAGCCTCACCAGCGCGATATTTAAATCCGCATAGAATTTGGCAAAGACCCTCCCACGATCAGGCTTGGGGCCATCGGAGAGGGCCTTTAGTGTCATTTGACGGGTCTCTCTCATTTACTCTCCATCTGTCCTAATTTTGATACATGGAGAATATAAACTGAACTGGGAGCCCCATATAGGTAGCGTGTGTGTGTATGTAAGAGTCTATCACCAGGGTTTAAAAATAGAAAAAAGAAAAAATTTCGTAGAGTGAATGTCTCGACCAATGCCTAAAATAAAAAAAAAATAAAAAAAAACCAAGAGGCACTTTACCTTAACCGAAGGCGCTTTTCGAAAAGTCAGTCTCAGGTTAGAGTTTGTCCGAAACCGAGGGTGACGCGTTGAAGATTGAGGGGGGGGGGGGTTAAGCAAAGTGAGTTCAATCCCCGCCATCGGGTTCGAAAGGCGGATGAAAATATTCACGTATTTATCACAAGTCGTAAAATGACGAAAATCTCACTTCTTACTAGTTAAAACTTTAGCGATTGAAAACACTGCACTTCCGAGTCCTAAAACACTAACTCGCTTTGACTTTATCAAATTAAAACTTCTTTACCAGTGTAAGAGAATGCGACTATTTCCGTCAACCAGATCAGTCCTATTATACAGATTCCGTAATATTGCCTTTTATACCTTCTTTTATATTCGTTTCTATATCGTTATCCAATCCTCTTCCAGTCCGATTATTATTTAACATTTCTTTGCACCAATCAATATTTGAGATTTTGACTTAATGATCAGATCATAATATCACTTTGGATTGATTTAATTCAATGCCTCCATTTCGTATTATTATCCTGTATGACCGGTAAGCTTAGACACTTGTAATAAAAAATTGTTTGGTGTAATCTGTAACGATAATGAAAATTACCATAAATGAAGTAGTTTTAGCTTTTAGTGTATGAACAGTAAAACTACATAAGAATCATCTCGTCATCCCAACTTCACATGAACGAAAATCGTGGCACCGACCGATTCAAACATACTCACATCACACTCAATTCCTACGAGAGCTTCATAATGGTAGCCGTTAGATTACTCCAAATAATAACAAATCCCGCTAGTGATATCGTAGTGAGAACTCGGTCATAAACAATATATTTTAGTTGTCTTCCTCCAAAAGTTGATTGGAGGAAGTAGTAGAATTTAAACAGCTATTGCATAACTTTCCGTTATGAAATATGACTAAATTAATTTAGTCATATAATGGAGTCCTTTTCATAAACGTCAAATTAGTCGTATTCTCTACGTGGATATGTGACTAACTTGAACCAATTGAAAAGTTTTGACATCACTCTACTTTGCAGATGTAGGTAAAAAGAAATTAGAATAAAGTATGCAGTGGGATACAGTGTTAAGCACCACTAGTTTAAATGGTGTGGTTATAAGCCATAAAATACTGAAAAGCTCCAAATATTATTTTCTAAATAGTAAAATGAAAAATGCAAAACTCTGGTCTAAATTTTACAGTTGGGTTCAATTCCCAACTTCTACTATGGTCCACTTATTTAAGAGATATTTCCAAATTTAATGTTTGGTTAATTTATTATCCCTGCTTAATCTAATTTTTAAAATATTCATTGTTCTCATTTCAATCAAACTGGGCGAACTATAGTTAGGCATAGGACATTTTATTTATTCGTTCATTTTTTTATTGGGTGTTCTCCCAAGGGTGCTTTTTTTGGTATGGAAATTTCGTTTAGCTGATAATTTTTACTTTATTGTACTTTTTATTTTTCATTAAAAGGGATCATATCTAAACTCTGCATTTGCATTAACTTTGTATATTTGATCAAATAACCTTCAAAGATTTAATCCCTTCCAGGCTGCTTCCAGCTAAGCCTCACCAGGTGAGATGAAGGAGACAAGTTGCTAAGAAATTATTCTTTATTGGGATCCAATGGAGGAGGTCGGCAGGTCGCAGATATTTTGCTCAAGTTTATTGATTGTGTTTATGGTCGCTTCCAATTCCGAATACCATATTTGTGGCTCTATAATAAAGGAAGGAGGAGTGGTTCGCACTAGAATAGTGGAGACGCTACTGCATGTTTCAAATGAGAGAATTCATTTATCTTGTAATAAATGCATCTATTACGTGAAATTTTGGCTCCTTTATCCACGTTGTTAAGGTTTATAAGTTGAATTTCTTGCTCTCAGCATTTTTCTTGAACAAAAAGAGCCAATATGAAGTCCAAAATTTAACAGCAAAAAATTATATATTACAATTTACAATATGTTATTTTCTCAAAAGCAACTTAGCACCGAGAGTAATGTCTATGTGTGTGTCATGAAAGTTAATTAGACACCTTGAAAAATGTGAAAAAAATATTTCCACTAATTAAATCACTTTTAAGAATGGGTTTGTTCATAGAGAGAGCATGCAGCGAAAAAAATCGTGTGACATGAGGTTTAAAAATATTTTCTCGATTAATATATAATTAATAAAGTATAATTTCTTTCAATAAGGTCGCTCGATTTTTAAATGTAAATAAAGCAAGTTGTGTAGATATATGCACTCAATTTATTTTAAATTTGAAAGTACATTTTAGGGCATTAAGTGTGGAATATGACGTCGTTCAAATGTCCGCCGCGGCTTTGCTTGGTGGAACGTATTCGAGAGGCCCAATTTTCGATGACTTTGTCGCATAAATCTGACTGAATTTTCTGGATGGTGTTCTTTATGTTGACTTTGAGGACATCAACTGTTTGAGACTTATTCGGATAGACCTGCGATTTAAGGTAGACCCAAAGAAAATAGTCTAATGGCATTAAATGGCATGATCTCGGTGACCAGTTGACGTCGCTGCCACGCAAGATGACCCTGCCCTGAAATCGCTGGTGCAAAATGTCTATCGTGGTGTGCGCAGTGTGGCACGTAGCGCCGTCCTGTTGAAACCACATGTCGTCAGTATCCATATCAGGCATATAATCCAGTTGAGGCCACAAGAAGTTGCTTATCATCGATCTGTAGGTCTCGCCGTTGACGGTTATGGAAATCCCATCTTCGTTCTCAAAAAAATACGGACCGATGATTCCGTTAGTCGAAAATCGGCCCCAAACAGTGACTTTCTTGGGATGCAAATTGGTGCTGGTGTATCTCATGTGGATTGTTTTGGTCCCAAATCCGACAAATTTGCTTGTTTACAAATCCATTCAGCCAGAAATGGGCCTCGTACCTGAAGATGATTTTTGGGGGGAAATTTGGTCAACTTCTAACTGCTCTAGAGCCCAATCAGCGAACACACGGCGTTGTCTATGGTCGTTTACCTTAAGTTCCTGGGTAAGTTGGATTTTTTATGTGTGCAGACCCAAGTTCCTACGCATACTTCGCCAAACTAAAGCCGCAGAAAGTCCAAGTTCTTGTGAACGACGAGAAATTGACTGCCTCGGATTTTCCCGTACACTCTCATTTGCGGCAGCGATGTTTTCAGCAGACCTTGCGTTTCGGCGACGTACGGGGGTTGGCTAATTGTTGATCGACCCTGTTGCCTCGAATTTGGCTACCAAGCGTCGAACAGTGGACTCTGCAGGACGATTGTTGTGAGGATAGAAATCACGTAATGCGCGGAACGTTTGTCGAACGGAGCACTGATTTTGATAATAACATTTGATGACTTTCACACGCTGTTCAAGGCTATAAGCTTTAATCCTCACTTGCCAAGTACTACTGAATAGTTTATAGTGAGTTTGTCAGATGTCACTTTACCAACTTGGCCACCATCGCCTGACAAAACCCTAGCGTCCTTGTATAAAGACCCTATATTATTAAAGTTTGCTTCAGACGAATCAATATCTAAGCCAGGTTGATGGACTAGGAATTGATCATAAGAAATTGTGACAAACAGAAACATAGCACATAAATATAATTGTAGATTGAGCTCTAACTGGAATACCGATATAATACTAACAAAATAAAATATGTGGTAGATAACATACCTTGTGTTTCACGTCCACGAACAAAAATAATCTTAAAATACAGGTCAAAAGTCACTGAGTTGAATTTTCTTAACATCCTTTTCTAATATGATTTGAGATTTGCTTTGTTTACGTTTATATTTATGACTCAAGCAATACCTAAAGTACGTATTTGTAAACAGGATGATCTTGGAGAAAATTGGGGCCATATTTGGTGGTAAGCCAAATGATAATATTTCCTCATTTTCCAACCTAACATAAATTTACCTGCAATTTCATTTTTTTTTATAATTGCAATATTTAAAATCAACAAAATAGATTTCCATATTTTCCTTTTAAACTAAGTAAAAAGAGAAGGTACAATTTAGTTAAGTTTATACAAATTTAGATCTCACGTCAATAAATGTACAGGTAATTCAAAAGAGCATATGTACATTATTCCAGGTTTAAGCTATTCTAAGATTTTATCTAATTATAATTTTAAATTACTAAAATTAATGGATTTCATTAAGCGAACAGCATTGTTATGTAAGACGTCTCATAAGTAAAGTTTGCCTCAATTAAATGAACGCTGCGGTCTGAACATAAATATGGATCTATTATTCCCCTCCCAACGCATTTATTTTACTTCAAGATGTTCACACGGGATAACTAACCAAGGCATCGCAACATTCATGCAGTCTTCTGACAAAAGTTTTAAGTTTGTGCATTTAAATTCGTGTGCAGGAAGATAAAAACTTGTTCTAAGGTCAATTAGCTACATATTGTAAATTTGACTACAGCTATCCCTTCACTTTTCTTTGTATTCTTGTCTTGTCTTTGTCTATAGTGTTATTTTTATTTTCAGTTCTGCTAGATTCCTCATTTTCTCCTTTAAATCCCTACCCGACACTCCTCTTCTTTTTTACAAACTTAGAAAGTACTGCATGGTAGGATTACTTAATTATTTTTCAGTATGTGGAGAGTTGTGTTGCCTCTTGCTATGAGCACAGCTAGTATGCTCCCCTCTAAAGCAATGGGCTATACACATTCGTATATTTTTTTGCAAACTTCTTACACATTTCTTGTGCATATGCGCTGGTTAATTTTTGCTTTTTAATTTTGAGTGAATAATTAGAAAATATTTATTTCTTATTCATTTAACCTTACCTACCTATATTGCCCCGCTTAAATGTCCCAACAACTTTAGTAGTGTCTAAATTCTCATCTGTAACATTCTTAAATGAAAATGAAGTCAGAATTTCAGTACCCATTGATCACATCCCGCTGCATCCCTTGGTCATGGTAACCCTTCATTTTAGATCGCCAAATCCCTTATGAATACAAGGACTGAAATGGATTAAAAAGTAAAGTTATTTCACACATCTGTGAAGGAGGGGGTTTTAATCGAGTTGACCCTCTGTTCTTACGTAGAAAAGAATCCGAGAAGCTTCCTAATTAGGATAAGGACCCGAAAAATTTATGAAGTGTCACTCCCCCCCGCCTCTATTTTTTATCCGAATCGCCATTTTAATGGCCGACACTACGCTAGGTGAATAATAATTCTAGGCCAATGAGGTCACATAATAAGGGTAAATAATTTTCTCCTTCATCGAGCCACATGTTTGTCGCCAAGAGGCTAAAACGGACGGCTAGGTTTATGGCTTTGGAAATCAGTCGTCTTGTAAGAATACCCAGATTGGACGGGATATAAAAGAAACCCTTAGAAATCATGGCACAACAAAGATGATTTTCTCATAATAATGGCCGAATTATGAATTATTGAAGAAACGAAAAGTGACCTACCTTAATAGAAACACAGCTTCAAAATATGAAAAAAGGAGGTGGACAAACACGGGGAAGAAAAGAAACGATTTGCTAGCACTGCAAAAGGAATATAAAAATCAATTCAAATGGCAAATTCCTTGGGAGGTGTACAAGTAAATCGTAGACTCAGATGTATGACCCTTTGTTTCCCTTTTCGGAGTGAATGTAGAAAATTCAAAGTTAGAACTAGTGGAAAAAACAAAAAAAATAAAACCTATAAGAGTAGTAAAGAGCTTCCATGATGAATATGATTTCTAAGTTAAAAGCCTTTCCACGCGGGTTCATATGACCGATGCTGAATAAGAATTTGTTAATAGGTTAGGTCCTAGAAAATATGTTATCTATTGAGGTAAAACAAATTGGTAGCATGTTTCTTTAAAAATAGAATCCAGATAAAGAAAAATAGTGCAAATGATTTACATGCAATAGATAAATTTGCCCACAGAACTCACCGTTTGTATGATGTACTTCTATTTAGCATTGATGCTATGATACTATCGGGTTGAGTCAATGAACAGATATCTTTTTTGATTGCAAGAATAGAGTTGGCTATTAAAGTGAGATTTGCGGAAGCCAAAGAAAAAATCAAGAAGTCACATTAAGTGAATACGTGAATAGAGTTGGTTATTACGCGATCACTCAAACCATGACGGGAGTGCATGATATTGTTTCTTGAATCTAAGTTAGGTAAAAATGGCTACGTTAATATAGAACTTTTAAAAGAGACTTTTCAGTACCCTTCTCCATGCTTGTAATGACAGTTGAGCTTGTTTTGAATATGACTGTATTTTATCATTTGGCTTTTGCTTTTGCATCTACGATTGATCTCTCTGAACTAGCAAAATCAAGAGTGCCTGTTGATGCCACTCTCAGGGTGATAATTAGCTCAGTCTGTTTTGCTCTAAGTTAATGAGGATTGTGGGAACATTCTAGAATATTAAATGTATGCACGATGATGCTCAGAAGAGGGAAAGAAATCAGACAAAAAATTTAAAATCCCCTTTCTGGATTTTATAATGTAAAATAGTATCAAAATTAGGACTCTGAATAACACTGCGTCAATCAATTGTTCTGGGTGAAGGGCAGTTTTTAAAGTAGATCTATGTAAGCTTCATGACCTACGAGCTAAGACTTGATAAAGTTTCCCCAGTTCCGGACAACGAATGCGCTGTTACTTCTTTCACCGGAAATTCGCAGGTTGTTTTTTATGGTCATTGTATTTAACTGAATCATGGAAAATGTATTCAAAACCATGGTGGTTAAATTTATAACAGATGATAATTTTTCTCTGGACTTGTTCGTAGCTGTTGAGTTCAATGATCTTCCATTCGAACCTCAAGAATTTAGGCCAAGTACGACTTCAACGCCTAGCTAAAGTGAACATTTCTTTCTCAATGCAAGATGACTTATTAAAAATGAGAAGATGCTTGTGATAAAGTATATATTATTGATTCTTTTGATTATCACATAAGTAAAAGAGGTTCTAAGATGACTAGGCTGTTGCAGTCTTCAACTTGCCAAATCAAAATGCTAGAATTTGCAAGGGTAAAGATATGCTTTTCATTTAAGATATAATTGTGAAATATTAAAATTGCTCTTTATAAATAGTACACAATTGCAAGCCCTTTTATTTTATATTTCTATTATCCCCTTTCTTACATAACGGGAATAAAAACTACCAGCCTGAAGCCTGCGTTTCCTTTATTTGTTTCTTATCAGAGGATAACATGAGATAAGGGAACTTATTGGCATTTTGCTTCAGCTACACCTACATGAAACTTTACTCTTGTTTTAAATTAAGCAAGAGATATATTTACATCTTGATGGTTCATCATCTTAACGGAGCTCGGTGGTCTCAAGTTGGTTCAACTTTGCTTTCTCATTTTTTAACTTCTTTTATACTTAGTTTTCTCTGGTGTTAGTTATTACTTACAAAGGTTCTTCCCTCTGAGCGAGGTGGGTTCTATACAGAAATTCCTTTGTCTTTTGGCCACATACGAGTATGTATCGCTAACTCGTTCTGGATTTGACTTATTCTCAGAGATCCTAGACAACCTGTGCGCCAACCGGCGTTGGTTGACATGTAAATTATTAGAGACAAGTCGTGAACTCGTGTATGTTAAGCAATATAAAGTTTTACTTTAACGTTATAAAACATTATTTTTGAAGTTGTACAAGCGAGAAATGAGCGGAAAACTTTTGTTGCCTATATTTTACGGTGAAAAGTGGTCAATACTTTTAAGCTATAAATTAGCTTGTTTTTGATTTAGTATTTAACTCCCCATCTCTCCTCAATCTTAATACATTTTTACTATGGGAAAAAATATTTAAAATTCTTTTGACTCAGCTTTTCGAATTTAACTATTATTAATTTATCATTCGGACAGATTTGGTTAATTATAGAAATAGTCTTAAGGTGATTTTTTAAGGAGCAAATAGTTAAATGGAATCTTTCATTGGCAATTTTCTAGAATTACACATTTTAATATTTCATAATTTTACATTTAAAGTACATATATTTATATTATTTTTAGAATTGAAAAGAAATTAGAAAAGTGATTAAAATATGCTTTCAAACCTTTTTATTTGAATATTAAAGGGATGTATACTTAGGGAGAACTTTTTATAGTTTTTATTGTCATCACAATGTACTTAGAGTTTGTTATGTAGAGTAATGTAAAAGAAGGATTAATATGCTAAAGAAAATATAACTGATGGAAAGAATGTTCCAATAACTTGGACCGATTTTAAATGTGAGTTAAGTTTAAGTGTCTAATGATTTTTTTCTTTTTCTTTAGGATTTAACAACTTCAGTCTTTGGCAATTTCAACCATGGAAAGATTAACAATCGAACAGCGTGTTAAAGTTATGGAAGCCTATTACCAAAATGAACGTTCAAACAGAAATGCATTTCGGGCACTTCGCGATTTTTTTGGTCAACATAATCGACCAACCGAGAATTGGGAAAATTGTTCGTAAATTCAAACAAACGGGGTTGGTGGCAGATATGAAAACGCTATTACGTGCTCGTTTACGCCGTTCAGCTGAAAACATTGCTACAGTGCGCGAGAATGTGGCCCAAGATCTAAACATCTCTATTCGTCATCGCGCGCAGGAATTGAATCTCTCCATAACAAAGTTACATAGAATTTTAACAAAAAATTTGTCTCTACACGCTTACACAATTTAATTGACACAAGAACTGAAGACTGCTGACCATTTGAACCACTGTACATTCGTCAATTGGGTGCACGAGCAAAGACAAGCCGATGATGATTTTTCGCAAAAAATCATCTTTAGTGATGAAGCCCAGTTTCATCTTGGTGGATTCGTTAATAAGCAGAATTGTTACATTTGGGCTGATGAAAATCCAAGGAAGATTGTTGAAAAGCCACTGCATCCACAAAAGGTCACTGTTTGGTGTGCATTTTTTGCTAGCGGAATCATTGGTTCGTATTTCTTCGAAAATGATGCCGGGAATTCTGTTACGGTAACAGGCGAGCGATACCGTGCCATTATAACCAACATTTTATGGCCTGAATTGAATTCTATGGATGTCAAAGATTTGTGGTTTCAACAGGATGGCGCCACATAACACACAGCCAATGCAACAATGGCTTTATTGAATGAGAAGTTCCCAGGTCGCATCATCTCTTGAATCAGCGAGGTCAATTGGCCACCACGATCGTGTGACTTGACGCCTTTAGATTTCTTCCTTTGGGGTTATCTCATAGGTAAGTTCTATGCCAACAAGCCAACAACAATTCAACATTTGAAGAATGAAATAATAAGGCATATTGGTGAGATCGAGGAGCAATTACGCAGAGACTTCATCAGAAATTTCGCCCATCGAGTGGAGGTGTGCCGCCGAAGACTTGGCGGACATTCAAGCGATATTATTTTTCACACATAATTGCCATGACTCAAATAACATGATCCAATAGTGAAATGAATAAATTTTCACCAATAACACTGTTTTATTTACTGCTAACTTTGATCCGTCTTAATGGAACACCCTTTATAAGTGTTTTATTCAAACTAAAGTGAAAGCAACAAACTCTTGCTGTTTTTAATCACACGGAAAATAACTAAAAGGTAGTTATGGGCCGTAACTGGTATCTTCCCATATAATAATCGCTTTCGTCTTCCTCCTAAGACGTAAACTTAAAAGGAAGTTTTATGCCCGCAATTATGGGCTATTTTTCGAGGTCTGTTACCAAGGCACTAACTAATAACTTTGAAAAATATTTTTTTTAAGGCCAATGGCGCTTGCTTCCTTATTTGTTAGGCAAATTTTACTAGCAAAATCTATTCCATTAAAGACGACTTGAAATATAAAAACGAAGTTAAAATGTTGAATTAATGCTATACCTTCGATTACCTCTTAGCTTTCACTCCTAAACATGGTTGCTGTTACAATAGTAGATATATAACATCCGTTATAACTATAAAATTCTTTCTAACGTGAAATCTGAACTAAGAATTTCTTGGATGCCTCCAAATAAGAGAGAAGAGATGGGAGACTAATTAAAAGTCTAATCCTGAACTTTGGAAGCGCAATTTATTTTACTTTTTATTATGCTATCACAATTTGAGCCATTAGTAAATCAAATTCGATGCTTCAACTTAAATTTCTTTAACTGAAGGCTCTCTCATGAACCAATGGTAAGCGCTTTGCCTATTCCGTGAAAAATATAATTTTCGACCTCTTTTTCGAGTTTTAATGCAATGCAGATGAATTATTTCCCTTTCACAAATAGAGGCAATCGTTTTACCGCGCGTTTCAATCTCGCTCAGAGCAGTTCCAAATGTCTTCTGTAATGGATTTGAGTTAGTGGCTATAAATCTTTATTTAATAGGATCTTTATGCATTTAGGGTTAAGTTGTCTCATGTAAAATTACGTTTCTTCTCTCATAAAGTTATTTTCAGTCAAATTGTAACACAGGTTTATGATCATAAAAAATGAGATTGATTCTCTCGTCACTTTTAGGTCTACAAGATAAAATTTCAGCTCGTGTCCATTGGCACGATTTGTTTCCTAAGCTCAAAAGAAGTAGTGAGTTTATATGCTTCTATTTATCAAACTCGATAAAACGTTTATTGCATATTTTTTGGTTTATGACTATTATAGTTTTTATTTAATCGTGTTAAGGCTAGATTGAGTGGTATTCCATGATTTTTCTTTTTATTTCTTGTATTTTTTGTCTTTTTTGAACGAACCCTTAGGCAGAGAGGGGGTGGAGTCTTTTGACCATCACAATCCAAATAATGATCTTTGATCGTCTTGGATTCTGAATTAGAATCTAATATTCTCTACTCCAAGAATTTATTTAATATAATATCATTTATGTCAAGGGGCTTATACAGCATGCGTGTTTGCGGGCCGCGCATGTAAAACAAGAGATGGACTGCTTTTAAAAATGAATTCTCTTATGTTTAAATGGTATGTCTATAGTTTTACGCGCCTAGTGCTTTTCACTTTTATATCTTTTAATATTGTCAAGGGGAAAGTATATCTTCAAAACTTTAGGCTAGACGGCATTTTTCAATTTTATCACTAAATCAAAGAAGTTAGCATGGCGATAATGGGCTTTCGTTTGTTAATGCCATGTAGCTGGCTTGAACTAATAGTATAGTCACTATTCTGCTTTCATGATAAGAACGCAACTTATGCTTAGCTTCAATCCGATTGTCTTGACTTCCTCCTGTTAACAAGACCACTTTAGAAGACCCATGGTTAAAAAGATTTCGAGTCAAACCTTAAATATAAAGAGCATTGTATGGAGACATATTTTTCGATATAGACCAATATTCATTTCATTCAATTTATACTGGAAAGTGGTTAGTTCAAGCGAGGGCAGGTTAGATTACTTAACTTATGACAAAAAAGCATTATTCTCTATTCAAGTGAACTTTAATGGATATATAAATGAGGCATGATTGTTTTTATTTTTGTTGTTTTTTGTCCCTACATATTTCAAAATGAATTGAGGTCATTTGTAGGAATGTAAAAAAAAACTTATAGCATATCAAAGAAAAGCTGTATTTAAATGAAAATCGGTCAAATAATCTCGACAATCCTTATATCACACCAATCAATGAATCCACCATTAGCCTCAATTTCTGCTTTAAATCGTGTGTTGAAGTGTTTACATGTCTGAATCAGGTGATATTTATCAATTTAGGACTTAGTCTTTGTTATATGGACTTGATAAATTAAATAGTCTTTTGAAGTATTGATTGACCTCTTTCTCTCCTCCACGACGTCCCATATGTAATCCTTCAGTGGATTGAGATCGGGTGAGGAAGGAACAATGTGTCGGGGAGAAATTGGCCGTGAAAATTGGCACGCATCCAAGCTTGGGTTGTTCCAAGCCTTATGAAATGCTTCAGGGTTTTGTTAGAAGATGTAAGCTCTTCCGTTGTGTAATGTGTCTATCTAGTGCCTTACAATCTTCTCCAAATCCTCTGTGTAGACAGTACGAGTCACTCTTAAGCCCCGTAAAAAGGATGCTGCGGCCTGACATCTCCACCACTGGTAACGGCTCACAGAACAATCACAGTTATTGAAAACTTGGTATGCATTACAGGTTGAACTTCGCTTTTCACTTTCCATAACCCTCTGTAATTTCTTATGTTTACCTTTTGGTCATGTTCGAAGTTTTTATCTTTAGGTAGAAACCAAAATCTTCCAGCTTCTTGATATTTAATCATGGAGAGCAAGCGCTGTGCACGGATCAAACGATTCCTTTTCATCCTACCTGATATGAAATGACCTCTCCGCATCACATACGATTCATAACGGATAATTTCAATCAAATCTGTTCTGGTAGCATTCTATACCTTGAAGTCCTTTACAAGTGGTCACTTTCCAGGTTTTTCTTGAATTTTTTCCTCCTCTTTCTGCATAAATTCTTGGCTTCTAATTGTATTAGCGCACTCTGCATGTGTTTTATGTTTCGCTGCTAATGTTGGATCTATATCAATAGCTTTCAGAGCTTTTCTAACTTTAGCAACGAAGGACCATGCAACTTTCAGATTTGTATAAAAACGAAGCTGAGATAAAATATATATTTTGTTTGACTGGTTTAGTGAGGTTAGATTTAAATAAAACCTTTTCATAGGTTTTCCTTTCTAATCAAGATTCGCTAAACAGAAAGCTCACAAGCGTTTATGAACGTTTTCTCTTCTCTTCTTAGTCCTTCCCACACAAGAGCTGGGAAAAGTAATGCTTTTCCCTAATTCCTATCGCACTAATCTTAACCTTTTACTACGTAATCACTGTATTTCCCAACAATTTCAATCCTAAATTTACCACTATCTTTAAACGTTTTTCACAACTTTTCTAACTATACCATTGTCATTAGTATTTAACTGCTATTTTTTTTTAAATAACTGCTTCTATCTCTAAAACTTTACCATAGTCCATGAAACTTTACAATGCATTCACAACTCCAGCTAGCTCGAAAATTTTACCACTATAATCAAGGCTTTATACCTAAATAAAAGTTTACAAAGGTCTTTATAACTTTTATATTGAAACATTCAGATCAGGAATTCTCCGTTGATTAACGCATTAAAATGTTTTGTGGCCAATTTTCTTAATCAAATAGACGCCATTGAGACGAGGAGAGGAGAAAAGAGAGCGAAGGTAATGATGATAAGTGTATAAGGCGGAAAGGAATATAAGAGTAAAAGGTGTGTAAGGATGACAAACTCTTTACTCAACCTCATCCGAATATGGAATTTCTGTGCCAAGAGGCTCATTTTAACCTTACACCTCAAGCGAGGGCTGTGTAGAAGAGCGCAGTTTCAAATATACGAACTAGGAACCCTGCCGAGAAGACACCTGTTCGGAGAGACTTTTAATCACCCCCCGTTGCCCCCCTCGCCCAACCTACTCCAAGTTCTTTGACCACAAGCGCAAGTTTTGGGTTGGGTTTCTAATTCCAGGCGAGCGTCTCGGGAATTTTTACTAATGTGATGGAGGATTTAAAATACGCATATAAAAACATAGGATTAATTAGAGTAAAATAAAATAATTCATTTTTTGAAGCAAATAAATGTAAGAATTTAAAAGGAGTCTAGTTTTTTTCAGTTTTTGAAATGTCAACAAATTCTTTAGCAAGGTTGGAATGGGCAAAAATCCTCATATTTATCATAAATTTAATAATCATTAAATCAGAATTATTAATAAAAATAAGATTCAATAATTTATGACTTCTCCAAACCTTATAATTGGCCGTTAAAATTCATCCACATACCTTGCATCATTATATATATATATATATATATATATATATATATATATATATATATATATATATATATATATGTATAAATCTTTCATGAACGCGAAAGAATGATGAAGTGGATCCACAAACCGCAAGAAACAGAAAAACAGCATAATTTTTCTTTGGAAATGTCATTTCAGTAATTCTCAAAAATTCCTTACAGGGATGGGATTCGAACCGTGCGCACTGAGGCAGCGAGCAATCGTTTGATCTCAATTAAACCGTCCCTTAGACCACTTGGCTACTCAGAAGACAAAAAATCTTCCGAATAAACAAGCTTTTAAGGTACGCTTCGCAAGGTCGATCGGGACTATGAAAGAGAGAAATTAATAGGGAATTGAAAAGAAGATTTTTTTGTCTTCTACGTAGCTGAGTGGTCTAAGGAACGGTTTAATTGAGATCAAAGCGGTTGCTTGCTGCCTCAGCGTGCACGGTTCGAATCCCATCACTGTATGGAATTTTTTGCGAATTAGGAAATAACATTTTCGAAGAAAAATTATCCTGTTTTTCTGTTTTCTGAGGTTTGTGGATTCATAAAATATATATATATATATATATATATATATATATATATATATATATATATATATATATATAATATATATATATATATATATATATATATATATATATATATATATATATATATCCATAATAAATTCACAATAGCGGGAACTTATTTCAAGATATAAAAAACACACTTTAGTTGAATCAGTTAATTACGTTACAAAACTATTTTCAGTATCTACTACCATCCTTAATTGAACAATAAGATTATTAGACCCACAAATGCTTTATATATAAGAGGGGATGAGGAAGGATCACAGAAAATGGAATGAAAAGAAGAACAAAGGAAAGCATAGATGAAGTAACAGGTAAATATTTCACGATTTTCGAAGGAAGTTTTTGCCAGAGAGAATTTTGAATAACTTGCAGGGACTGAGCCCTCAGACATATTGTAATTTGGAATATATATTTTCAGTATGGACTCAGTTATACGTCTTTTGTAATAAATATCAGGCCTATAGGACTCCTTTTGCATTATTGAAATTAATTTGGTGAATACAATCACTTGTTTGTTCGAACAAAATCAAAATTAAACTTCCTCCTTTTATATCCTCTGGATCTGCATATATGCGTTTATTAAAGTTTATAGTTAACCCTTACGTCAGATTTACTAAAACAGTCTGAACTGTATCTTATTCCATGGAATAAATAAAAGACGCTTTACCTTTATTAAAAAGTTTTAAAAAAATATGATGAGTAGCTAAATGAAATTTCCATGGTACATAAAGGCATGCATTTATTAAATTATATAAAGATTTTATGTTTGATGTGAATATTTTATGACGATTTATGCGTAGTTGCGTGCTCTAGAGGGTGACTAAATTTAGATCAAAGCTGTCACTCGCTGCCTCAGTGTGCTTGATTCGATCCACACCTTTGCACAGAGATTTTTCGCAATTAGGAAAATTAATTTTTCCGAAGAAAATATTATTCCGTTTATCTTTTCTTTCCTTGCAATTTGATATATATATATATATATATATATATATATATATATATATATATATATATATTTATATATACCGGATGGCCCAGAAATATTTAACCATACTTTGAATTAGCATAACTCAAAAACTATTGGAGAATTTTTGGTCTTGCCAAAAGTGTTTTATCTGTCGATTCTGGAAATTTCATTAAATTTCCTTTTATGATAATGATACACTAATGGGTTTAGTGGAGACTATCAAAAATATGTTTGCGCAAGTAAGTAAAATAATGAAACGAAGCTTAGGAAGGCTAGGCCACCGTACACTTTCAAGAGAACCTGGGGATCCTAGGTTGCCTAGGTCTTTGTGCGATTTTCAAAGCATAGCTTAGGCCATTTTATAGTGGTTTTTCAGGCACGGTATGATAAGGTCTCGTCATTATTGCTAACTAAGCAAATGAAAGCGTTACTGTGGAAAAATTTACTTCCATATAACCTTTTTACTCATACAGTTAACAAAAGATCAAATCGTATTTGTAGTCACAAACTTTATTAAGACTGGCAGTATTAAACGAGTACAAAATTAATTTGAACAACGTTTTCTAGGTTGGCACCCACCAAGCAAGCCCACACTTTGAAAAAAGGTTCGCAAATACCAACATGAAGGAACATCCTTAAATCTAGATGAAGGTCGTTCGGTTCGTATGAGAACCATAAGAACAATAGAAAATATCGAAAATGTTCAGATGACACTTCTTCGAAATCCACATGTATCAGTCAGAAAGAATGGATTACAATGGTCAAAGTCATCATTTAACCGCATTATTAAACATGACTTAAAATGGCATCCCTATAAGATGCATGCAAGACACCAGCTTCTTGAAACTGATTTTCCTTTTAGACAATTTGTCGAATGGCCTCCCCTTTAACTTGCTCGTTTCTTGGAAAACATTGTGATTGGTGATGAAGCAGCCTTTTTCATGAATGGAAAGGTAAATAGCCATAACATTCGGAAATATGCGCCGCTGAACCACCCCCCAGCATTCAACTTTGACACACGTATTTGTCAGCAGAAAGTGTCTCTGTGGATCGGAATATGCGGGAATGGCTATCTTGTCGGACCATTGTTTTATCAGAATAACTTGAATGGTGCTTTCTATCTGAGCATGATCAACAAAAGGATCTTCCCGGAACTCCGCCAGATTTACAGCAATCAATTTAATATACTTTAGTGGATTCAGGACGGCGCACCAGCTCATAGACAGCTTGCTGTAAGAACAAAACTAAGAGAAACGTTTGACAACCGTATTGTCGCGCTAAATCATGCAATTGAATTTTGTTTTACAGGACTCAAATATCTCCAATATGTTTTGAGTTATACTAGTTCAAAGTACAGTTAACTTTTTTCTGGGACACCTTGTATATATAATAAGTTCAGCCTATTCTATAGTTACACATATTCTACAGATTTTTCCCATTTTATTGATTTGAAAAGAAAACGAAACTAATTTCTTATTATAGTAAAAAAATAAACAGAAGATGTCCACACAAATTGGGAGAACGAATTTTTCTCCTGTAAAGGCAATAGAGAATGTAATTAATTATCAAGCCTTGCTAAAAAATGAGACTTATTTACATTCTAATCATCTTTTTCAGGTTATTATGATTTTTAACATTTCAGGAGTCGACTATTCTAGATGCTACCAACATTTTTTCCAATGCCTCTTTTGAATCCTTTTTGAATCTTTCAAAATCTTGAAATTACCTCCAATTTAAACAGTTTTCCCGGCGGTTACTATAATATTCATTCTTCTCTCGTAGGATTTCCCTTAGCCTCATCGGCAACTATATCAATTTGTGACGCTAGTACGGGACTCTTGGGGCCATTGATGCATCTTTTTGCAACATACTGTAAATGAGAACTAACCAGAACATACTTATGTATATGCAGATACACCCACAAAGGAAGAGTGAAAAACGATTCAGAGCGTTTTCGTCTTTATCTGCATAACTTTGACTCACATGTACTTTGGGAGCCTTTAAAAATTTGCTTTAAGAAAACAATTTAAAAACACAGAATCCAAAACAAAGCACTGAAATTTACTAACTTAATTTCATTGTCCAATACATCCACGTATAGCCGTGTCCGACTGTATGTATGTGACTATTTTATCGCAAGCGAGTGGACATTGGACATATAAAGTGAGCAATATAATAGTAGAGGATTTTAGTAGGAGAAATAGGGGGGAAATTTGGGGAAAAATGATAGGAAAGCGAAAATGAAAAGTAGAATGAAAGACAGGTCCCTGGTGATAGGGTATCTCTGGCTTTCTTTGCGTTTTGGAATGTATATATATGTATATGTATATATATATATATATATATATATATATATATATATATATATATATATATATATATATATATATATATATATATATATTGTATATATAAATATATACATATATATCTATATATATATATATATATATATATATATATATATATATATATATATATATATATATATATATTGTATATATATATATATGGTGATAATATATATATGAATAGCATTCAAGCCTGTATAGCATATGGGTTTTTGCTCCTTACTGCTTGGCGGATAGAATTTTGTATTTTTTTATCTAGAATTTTTGCGCCCGGATTTTGCGTTTTTGGTTTTGTTGTTGTTTTTTTTTGTGGGGGGAGAGCGAGTTAATCGCGCTGGGAATTAGCTCTTGGCTAATTTCGAAGAAAAAGGTAAATGGTGAATGTGATGACTTTGTTTTTGTGGGGTATTGGATAAATTTAAGTGAACATTGGGTCTATGTCATTGTCAATGAGTAGTTTGCTGCTTCTAAAAGATTTGCCGTGTACTACGTCGTCAAAATCCATGTCCCAGAGTACTAACTCGGGAGGAAGATGCCGGTGTACGGTGTCCCAGATTTTAATTGCTCTTCTGTGAAGCTCTACGTTTATGGGGGTCAACCACAGTTCACCATGGAGTTCACTTTGCCTTCTCCTCTCTCTCCTTCGGGTTCTCGTTATAAATAAGACATGCTTATTTAAACCCGTGGTAGCTTAAGGACTTGGGTCTTGGGACTCGCGTTTATAGGGACTGGAGGGTACAGGAATTTTGAACGAATGCATGCGTTGTAGATCTTCAGCCTGTTGGAGGTATTCACGTTTAGGAATCAGAAAAATTCCCCGAAGTCCCTCCTTGCATTCGCAGAAGCTCATTCTACGTGTCTCCTTTATCCCCCATTCGTAATCCGCAGTCTTAGTACCGTGTTCTCCGTGCGGTACAGGATGCGTACACCCCGAACATGGATGTCTGCGAGGGTCCGTCGGAATAGTGGAAATACACGGAACTTTTGTCATTGGTAGATATCTTCCATCTTCTCTCGAAAGAGTTGATGTTATCGATTTCTACCGTCATAATCTGTGCCATATACTTCACATTCCAATAAGGTGTCGTACGGATCATTGTAATATCGTCCGCAAATTGGGCGTATTACGAGCCTTCAGTCAGACGTTGGGGAAGGTCAATAGTGTATATATTATAGAACAGGGGACTTATACACCCGCCTTGTGGCACCCCCGCCTCGAGCTTGAACTCAGGGCCATTTGAATCCTTTAATATTAACAGATGTTTTTTCTCCCATTACGTAGTAGTATAGAATCCTTTCAAGTATGGGGTCGAGGCCCAGGTGTAAAATCTTTTATTGCAGGCCTCTCCTCCATACTTTATCAAAGGCCTTTTTGACGTCGCAGAGTACTAGATTTGCATGGTGCCTTTCTGCCTTTACATTTGCTAACTTCTCGGTGATCACGGCTAGCGCCATGTCCGTTCCTCGTTTTTTTCGGAAGCCATGTTTTTGGTTGTTGTGCAGCTTATTATTTTCTAGGAACGTATTCACCCTGGTGGCCAATATTTTCTCAAAGACTTTCCCTGAAAATTCTAAGAGAAATATAGGCCTGAAGTTAGCTGGACTATCCGGTGGTTTACAGACTTTATGAATGAATATCATTTTTGCTACCTTCCAGTACTCAGGAAAGTAACCCATGTTCAGGCACGCATTCATGATATTCATAAGCCCCAGAAGGATGTTGGATGGGGCTCTTATAAAATTCTCCAGTGACAGTCCTGTACGCCCAGGTGCTCGTTGACGAAGGGGATTTTAAGTTTTCCGAGAGTTCTTTGGCAGTAATTCTACTTCCAGTTCCCTCCATATTCCTTTCTTTCAATACATAGTGATGAGGATAGGTTATGTGTATCGGATCATTCAGACCATTTATAATTCCGTCATCGAAGTCTAAATCAAAGTTATCATTCTCTTCCGGGGATATCTTAAAAATAGATTCCCAGAAGAGTCCGAAGTCTTTTTCGATTTCTTGAGTCTCAGTATTATCCGCATTGTCTCCTGTAAGTTTCATTGTTGTTTGTTCCTGTCCTCCTTATAGTCTTTTTACAGTATGCCAGAATGTGCATGAGTCATTTTCTAAGTCAAGTCTATCAATTAAGTGTCCCAAAGTGCACTCTGTTGGTCCCTAATAATTGTATCATTAGTTGGTCACGTCTGTTGTGTTTGTCTGTACGTATTGATGTTGGGGCCAGTGAGGTCACTTCATTGATCGAGTCTCCTTGTATCCCCTCGTGAGGGTTTTCATTCTAGGAAGCCAATTGAGGGCAGGAAGGGTTGTATAATTTTTTTCCGGGGAATAGCTTCCTTATCGTCCTTTAATAAATAATCTGGTCAATTTCTTCTAAATTTGCGTCAATTTAGGGGTCGGGAATTTACTTTTCAAGGAGTCGATTGTACGTATCCAAATTGGCACAAACGTAACTCTTGCGTTCTGAGATGGGGAATTGGATTGGGGAGGTTGAAATTTTAATAAGAATAGCCTGGGGGTCGCTGAGGATAGGAGGGCCACGTTCAATGGAGTAATTATAGGGGAACAAAGTGCTGGCGAGCACTATGTCCGGTTTAATGGCTGTTCTATGAGTAATGAATATGGGGAAGTTTGATACGATTCTTGTCATAATTTGCATGTCAATAATTGTCTCAAGATTCCTGCCTGCTGGGTTGGTTGAAGTGTAGTCTGATGCAGAACTCCTCGCATTGAGGTCGCTGGCAAAAAGAACGGTTCTGCCTCGGCCACAAAGCTGCAGGAAGTTATGAAGGGGTAAGTACCCTCTTCTTGGGGGCTGGTACTATGTCGCCAGGACCAGCGGGCCCAGTGTCGTACGGACTTCCACAGTGAGGTATGACTCATCGAGTCCACTTATTAATCTAAAGTCAAGACCTCTTTTCACAGGTATTGTACATCCGTAAAAACGTTATCCGCTGTGATTTTTGGTTAAGGCTTCGGAGGGAAAATTTTTTTTAGGTCTGTGTCACTTATCCCATGTGCTGAGATAAACCCAACGTCTAGGTCACATTATCGTATTACGTTAGCGTAGATTAAATTTTTGTCCGTCCAACCGTTCGAGTTAAAATTTAATATTTTTAATATTTTCATTTTCTTGTTCACTATAGTTTTATGTGGGTGTTTATATTGTTTTTATGACTTATTCCCTTATGAGCTTAGGTCCTTGTAGAGTGTTTGGTGGCGTGGTTGTTTTTCCTGTACGTTTATTTCTGTATTCGCCGTCCGTTAGACTGACAAAGGTTTTGGGTGCCACTTTTTTCAAGCCTTAGAGTAAAGCCCGCTCGACTTGAATATCACTGCAGTCTTCCGAGGTGAATTTTCATTTGTATCTTCCGGATACTATTCCTTCCGATACATCAAGGGCATCGATCTCCTTAGGGAAAGGGGACCTTTCAGCCGCGAATACATTCAAGTTAATTTTCCTTGAATGGTAAGCGTGCCTAGTTTTCCTCATACAAGAAGAAGACGACCTCGGACATCTTTGAGGCTGTGAGGTTTTCCGTGATCGGGGCTAACGTGCCTTCACCCCACTCAGGTCTCGCAGTCTCATTCGCCGTAACTTTACTTTCATTCTGCGTGTGTGTGAGTGAGTTTGTTTGTTCTGTATTTTGCTTTTCAGTGCTTGTCTTCGCTTCCTTTGCTGCCTGAGCCTAGATCCTGGGATCTCTGGAGAGAGCTGGGGCGCTACTGTGGCGGTGCTGTGTGTGGGGAGCTTCTGGCAACTAGTATCGCACTGGGTTTGACACTAATCTTGAGAGTGGTTTTTGTGCTTGTTCTTATTTAAGTGGTTAAATTTGACATAGTTTTTTTGAAACGTGCATAGTTTTAGCCCTTAATATTTTATTGACATAATGCAGAAACAAATGCAAATACATACACGCTCTTAACATTAGGGATGTACATATGAAGATCACTTTTAAATGGACTTCAATGAACACACCATATTGAAAAATCACATCTCGCTGCTCTTTGTATGATTGCAGGGTGAACGTAGTGACGCTTCCCGCAACAAAAACGGGGTTATGTTTCAGGAGCACGACTCTAATAATATTCTATTAAAACTTAGAGCGTTATAACAAAAGTACCATTAATATAGGGCTACTAATAAAAGCCAACGTCATTCTTGCCTCGAGGAAAATTTAGACGCAGCTGGCAAACTAGAAGGTCGCAGGCATACTTAAAATCACACAAGTACTATGTAAGGGCATAACTTTCATGTGGTTTTGATTGTCGAAATTATTCTCTCATAAGAATGGGAAGCAATAAGGAAGAAGCACCTTGATTCTCCAAGGAGACACAGTCAATCGAATGCAAAATGTTGCTTTTTGCCAGGGGCCCAAAAACGATTCCTCAAAATAAACCGACAGATCAATACAAGACGGATATACACGCATATTTACAAACAGAGACACATAGTCCATTTACACGAATTTATACACAAAGTGCCTACATGATTGTTGGTGCACATAAGTAGAAGTGAAAGACGTCATATATATGCATAATTATGTTTGTGTATGTAAAATGCGTTCTGAAAAGTGTTTGAATGTGGCATTTGTGGTTGTGAAGAGTAGGTCGGAAGGTGTTGGAAGGGTAGACTAGGGATCTCCTCAACAAGGAAACGTGCGATGGTGAGTCATGTAACTAAAGAGCAGAACCCACCTGTGCACACACCTAATTGTCTAACTTTTACATTTTCTACGTTAAAGAGGCAATATTCTGTAAATCCTTTACTTATATTCATTTGGTCTGTCTCTCTGCTCGTCTCCCTTAGTCAGATGTTAAGGAAGGAAGGTTGGAAAAATAATGAAATATTAGTGTACCGATGTAACATAAGACTTCCTGAAGAAATTCAAAGGTATTCCTTTGAGAATATATAATTATTCATATTATTCAACATTTTTTTTGTTATTTTTCTGCCTGGTAACATCTCTATTGTCATTTCATTGCATTAATTAAACCTAAGAAGCAAAATCCAACGACGTACCTTTCCCAGAATGTTACGAATAATAAATTGGTAAATGAAGTGGCGAAAATATAAGTGAAGATGCGTGGAAAATATGAAGGAATCATACAGATGTCACCTGCAGTATGGTTAGCTATGTTACACCTTACACGTGCTTGTAGGGTCATTTCCTTGATATTTCTATTAATTAGCCTTTCCATTTTCACATTCATGGAAACTGATATTCTGAAAAAGTTCCGAAACAACGCAAACGTCTTCTAATCTCAGAGAAAATGGTCGAATTTGAGTAAAATTAATTGTTATAAGAGTCTGTCGAAAACCAGCGAGACAAAAGGATGGTCAGTTTGAATTTCTCTACCAAATTCAATTCAATGACTGTACATATGTGTGCATTTGGGTGTGAATTAAGCATGTTCGAGGTAGATAGAAAGAAAAATAGTGGTGAAATGAGAAAGAGAGAAGGTTCGCAAAGGGATACAAGGCGCCTGGTGATCCGGCCTATTGTTGTCATTTATTTTTCTGTTTGATGTTTTGGTTCGTTTGATTTGGGAAGTAGGTGAGAGAAGAAGGGGGAGATAGTTAGAATATAGCATGAGAGGGTTGTTTTAAAGGGAAGGGGATAAGTGAAAGTTGTGTATGTGTGTTAAGAGAGTTATACAGTTACCAGGATACTGGCTGATATTCTTTCTTTGGAAAGTCTTCTTTCTTCGATTTCCTGTGTTTTTTTCTCTTTGTCATTTTACTTTAAATTTATTTTCCTTCTTGTATTTATTTTTTCTTTTAGGGTTTTGAGTGGAGTACCTTCTCAGGTAATGTTTGTGATAGAACGAGTTGAATCTGTGTTAAATTCAACTCCTATCCCATATTAGTTACAACCTCGAGGAGGCCCACGTGCATCTTCGATTCGAGGCTTGGAGTCTTATCAACAGCTACCGGACGTCAATGTTTAAACAAGGAGGTTATCGTTTCCCCCCGTTCGCCCCCATACGCCGACCTCGCCTGATCGAGTTAGGCTTATGGACAGATAAGGCATTTTTCTCCGGCCCAGCTGTGCATTCCCTCCAAGCTTTCACTCCATTCTCCCCCACGCCAAGGAGATGTCCTGGCTATTTATATGGAAACTTTACCACTAAGATCAGATTGGAGATCCAGATTTTCGTCGCGAAACATCACCACGACCCTCTCTCCCTTTGTGCGCCAAGGGACCTCGGCCTCGAGATTCACCATCACTTGTCCAGGAGGACAATATTCCTTGAGTGCCAAAGGTTCGAGCCTTTAGTGACGTCAAGTCCCCAAGGCATTCCCCCCTGCTGTTCAAGGAGAACAGCATTAGAACAGCCATTGTTCGTTTTGAGCCCTTCGCCAAGAAACGGTTCTCATCCCCCCCCCCCTGTTGTTCAAAAAGAACAACATTAGAACAGCCATTGTTCGTTTTGAGCCCTTCGCCAAGAAACGGTTCTCATCCCCCGCTGTTGTTCAAGGGAGAACAACATTAGAACAGCCATTGTTCGTTTTGAGCCCTTCGCCAAGAAACGGTTCTTCCCCCCCCTGTTGTTCAAGTGAGAACAACATTAGAACAGCCATTGTTCGTTTTGAGCCCTTCGCCAAGAAACGGTTCTCACCCTTCCCCCCCCCCCTGTTGTTCAAAGGAGAACAACATTAGAACAGCCATTGTTCTTGAGCCTGTAGACAAGAGACGGTTCTCATCCCCCCTTTGTTCAGAAGAGAACAACCTAGAACAGCCATTGTTCTTCCAGCCGTTCGTTGAGAAACGGTTCTCCTTCCCAAGACGCCACGTCAGGATCATCTTATCCCCCCCCCTTTGGCTGGAACTCGCCAGCGGACCGAATATTCCTTCAAGTACCTTCCACCGCACCCTAATGAAGTTACGTAAGCCAAGCGTCACCTTTTGAGTATTGATCCCTTATTTGTCAATTCTATCCTGTGCTTTAAATGGTTTATCGAACCATCCCATCTCTTTAACTCCATATTTGTTTTACCCTTTTTGATCCCTTAAATCCTTGGATTAGCCCGAGTCTCCACGACCCTTTCCATTCTGTTTGTCAATATTTTCCGTTTTGTGTATTGTTTATAGTTATTATTAATAAAACTCTATTTTATTAATGATAGCAATATTATTATCCTTGAGCTCAGTTCCACTTCTTAAGCATTTTGAAGATACTTAATACCGGCCGCCAGACAGTAAAACGCACTCTAGAGATAATTAAGGAAGTTCCCTCAACGAATAGTGTTATATATAGTATCGTCGGGAGTCATTCTACGACAATGTTAATTCTAATTATTTCATAGTTTATTTGTTTTGCGTGTATGTTTGCGTTTACTCATTCTTGTTTTGTTTGCTTCTAAATTTGCTTTTGTTCTTTCTTAATTATCGGTTTGTTTCTATTTCAGGCATTCATGCCTTTATTTGAAGTTATTCTTGGTTAATTTTGTGTTTGGTCTTATTTGGTTATTGGCTCTTCCTCTCTTCGTAGGTGATGTCTGAGCTGCGGAAGGATTTGAGTTCAGAGTTTGGATTTTCAACGATAAGTTGTCTTATTGTTTCCATGTGTTTTTCCTCGATCTTTTGACAGACCTTTTTGTTTCGTTCTTTCAATATTCTTTTGATTGGAATTAGTCCAACCGTGTCGATAATTTTCTCCATTCTTTTCCTTTCTCTTCTTCTAGTGTTTGTAATTACATAGGCCGCTTTTTTCTGGACCCTTTGCAGTTTCTTTTTATTACTTTTTGTTATGGTGTGAATTGGGAAAAATTAATTTTAAACGCTTAAATAGGTCACGTTCAACGAGTGAGGAGGCGATGCTACCTATGAAGAGCCAATCATGAGCGCAAAAAATAATAATGAGTCGTTTTATGCTTGGTGAGTCATAAAAGGGGGAGAAGGATTGTTTCTAGAGCTGTTAGTGTGTGCTGACATCTCAATGGGGGAAAACAGGATAGTTGAAAATAAAAGTTAACATTGAGCCATTTTTCGTGGGATCTGACCCATGTCAGCCATTGTCTAACCAATTCGAATGTTTTGAGTCCATCTGATGACTAACTGTACCCGACGTAGTTTAACTTCACCATTTTAATTGTATAATTATTATCAAAAATAGAATATTTCTCTTTTTTAAAAGATTCTTTGGGGTTTTTGAATAATTGCGATTCCAATTTACCCAGTGGAAAATAAGGCACCCAATTTATGCACATTTGAAGAATAGAGGTCTTAAACCAAGAAATAGGAGAGTAACTAAAAAAAAAAAAAAAAATAATTCATTTATCAATGAGAAAAGTTAAGATAGTTAATTTTATGTTAGTTATAAACATTTCAGCATTTTTATAACAAAAGGGATCAAATACGTTTTGCTCTTTTTCATGACACATAAATAGGAGCGAAAGAACTCTTCTTTTTTTTGTATCCAATTTATCTCTTATATTTTCGCCTCGTGTTTATTCCATGCAGATTCTGGAAGCTAAGTATTGACGCCTAAAATTAAATGAACGGTTCCCAGTCTTAGAAATATACCCTATGTTGAGGATTTCTCGAGAAGATTTCCATTGGTCCCTGTTAAGAGTTGACCCTTGCCTCAGACATGTTTGAATTATTGGTGACAGATTTGAAGCATCCATTGTTCAAATAGATTAATTCGAAATTAAGGACCCATCCTTTTTTCTATTTGAATAATAGCTGTGATTGACTCAATTATGAGCGTTATTCTTCTAAAGCTCCGATTCATTGATGCTAAAACGAAGGTTCGGCGGTTTCTGGATAGTTAACATTCTCTCGAATCTGAGTGATCCTGGTAGACCTGTCTTTAATTAACTTTGGTTATGGAGCCTCCGAAAATGGTCATTCCCGTTAATTTCCACAACTTTTTGATGCAGATGGCCTCATTTATTTTCCAATATTATTACTATTATTATTTTATTATAATTAGTAGTAGTAATGTTATCATTATAATAATTATTATTATCTCTGCTGCAACTACAGTGCGAAAATTACACTTTAAGCTTAAAAGAGATATTTCTGTATCCAAGGCCAATCGTATAAAGGGTTACAATGCGTTTGTGAAGATAATAACTGATTTGTTTTTTTTTATCACCATAATGAAGATGGTGACGATACGAAAGAAACATCGCATTCATTTAGATTGGAATATTCTAGATATTCACAAATAATAAGGATTAGTTTTTAATCAAATATTTTATAGAATATAACCTATTTATATACATTGTTATGAATGTGTAGTAAATTTTTGTGTTGTCAAGTTTTATTATTGTCCTTATATTATTTTCTGTCTACCATTTTGCTTTTCTGATCTTTAGATTGTATTTATTACATAAAATTACACATGCATTTCAAATTTTGTTAATATTCGTTAAATAAAAGTATGCAAATTTGCATTTCTAACAATTTATATATATATATATATATATATATATATATATATATATATATATATATATATATATATGTAATATATATATATATATATATATATATATATATATATATATATATATATATATATATATATATATATATATACATGCGGTTAAGAAGGCAATTTTATGGCTAACAAGCTCTTCATCGAAGCCCTCAGAAGGATCTCTTCACACATACACGAGAAGATAACGCACAATCCAACTTTTCCAAGACAGTCAAAAAACTGTCTATCGATCGGCATTTTTAATTGACCTTCCTGCTTATTAAAGAGAATGAAAATTTTTCTATACACTCTAGCATCGCCTTGTAAAGTCAAGAATTATTTGCAATAGCGCAATCATAATTATGCTTTTAAGAAGGCAATTTTTAGCTAACTAGCACTTCATCGAAGCCCTCAAAAGTAACTCTTCTCACATACACGAGAGGATAATGCATAAAAACCAAAAACTTTATTTCGATCGCCCTTTTTAATTGTCATCCCGGCTTGTCGAAGAGAAGGGAAAATTTGTTTTATTCACTCGAGCCCCACCTTTTTAAAATCGAGAACTATTTGAATTAGTGCAATGATAATTTTGGCTGTCTTAAAAAAGGTTATTTTATGCTTTATCTTCTCGTGTATGTGAGAAGAGCTCTTTTTGAGGGCTGTGATGAAGAGCTAGTTAACCATAAATTACCTTCTTAACCGCATAGTTATGATTGCGCTTTTGCAAATAATTCTCGACATAAATAACATAAACATTATGTTAAATGTGAATTTTATTTTTGAATTTCGAGTTGCTCCTCTTTGGGCAGCAATACATCGAGGACAAGAGCCATAGAAGTTTTGCTTTGTGGCTATGGGAATTTTTTTTTATTCTTCAAGCAAACCCTGTGCCATCTCTTTCAGGAATGACTTCATGAAAGATCGATTTCCTAATTGTTGCTTCAAAAGACAGCAACGATGTTCAATTTTGTTAGGATCTGGTGATTGTGATGGCAAATCCCAGTGGTTATGGGAATTTTTTTTTTATTCTTCAAGCAAAACCTGTGCCATCTCTTTCAGGAATGACTTCATGAAAAATCGATTTCCTACTTGTTGCTATAAAACATAGCAACGATGTTCAATTTTGTTAGGATCTGGTGATTGTGATGGCAAATTCCAGTGTTTTGACAATTTTAGCTATGTGAATCCACGCATAATTGTCCTAAAAATAAAGCCACCTTTAAGAAATATTATTAGTAACATTGGGTGAATTTGGTGATTTAAAATAAATATAAACTCATACAAAATAACCCTAGTGGTATCACAAGAACAACATAATTCACAGAACTGCTATAAATGCTTCAGGGTTGTGGCCAGACAATCGGGATCAGTGACATTTTTTTATCACACATACATAAATTTGTCACTAACGAGGAAAACCGTGAAGGATGATTCGTCAGAGAAGATGACATTCTTCCACTGGTCTATTGTGCACTTATTTGCAGTATTTTTAGAGTTTTCTATTATTGTTGGAGGAAAGATGGTTTGCAATGGCAGCCTTGCCATGGTATCCGGCTGCATTGAGCTCTTTGCGAAAAGTATTGGCTAATAATGGTTTGGCAAAGTGTTGGTTTAGTTCTGCAGTCACATTTATGCGTTGTGTTTCTGCATATATATATATATATATATATATATATATATATATATATATGAAATGAATAATTCACAAAGTAGCACGTGAAGTTCACAATAAATGCAATGTCCTGCAGGAAAAATGAAAAGGTGCTTCCAAGTACTTTCGAACTTTATTCAGTTCATTCTCAAGGATAACTACAAGAGAAAATAATATAATAAGGTGGTAGTTATTCTTGAGAATGAACTGATTAATGTTCGAAAGTACTTGGAAGCACCTTTTCGTTTTTCCTGAGGGACATTGCATTCATATATATATATATATATATATATATATGAGGCGTTAGGTGGAAGAAGAGTCGAAGCCACATTTTCAAATTTTTCAGGAGAGACTTCCAAAGTTTGTATATTATACATCTTGCAGTTAACTGGTATAATCCAAAGTTTTATCGGTTATGTGTATTTCAACATTTTCTTGTTTGTCCTTTTTAGTTTCCATTTGTTCTAACAAATTTGTATAATATTTCGCTGCGTCTGTTGGCATTAATTTTGTAAGTTCTTGGATATCAATTTTCTTTTCCCTCGTTATTGGGAGCATCTTAGAATACTTTGGAGGCAGTGGCTCACGAGCTAAATGGAACAAATGGCAGCTGTAAGAATTTCTTCCTCTTTGCAGCCTAAAAGGATGACTTTTACTGTTTGGGCTTGTTTGAAGTCTAGAGGAAATCACGTACCCTTCTTTGTTTTGATGATCCAAAACTAATTTTCTTGCATCAATAAATTTAATTGCGTTTGATTTCCTTTTGACTTTGCGCTCTTGTAAAACGTCAAAATCGAAAAATTACTTTGTTCAAGTTCTACAACTTTAAAGCGCTGAGAAACAGACGTATTTATTGCTTTTACATAATCTTTCTTCGTATAAATAATATCATTATACTGTTTTTTTTTTATATTTTGTTCAATTTGTCCGAACTGACCATCACAAGCCATTGTTGAAATTTGGATATGAATTAGTTCGAATTAGACTCTGATATTTAGTATAACGATAAACTAAGTTATAAGGATAACTTATCCGCGAAAAACGCCATTTTCAAATTTTGTGTCTTAGGCCTTTCTTCCATCTAACGCGTCATATATATCATCATTAAGTCTATCATTTAAGACGGGGATATTTGGAGTATTTGAATAATAATTTCATCTTAGTTTGGTTATGACATGTTTTTTTGCTGAAAGTTAATTCTAATAATTCTTTTATAATATCAAAAATCAAAATAGTCAAATTCAGAAATAAATAAAAGTATCGAAATTTGGTGAATTTTTAAAACTCAAAGAATTACAAATGGTGAAATTCCGAAAAAAAATTTTTACATATCTTCTATAACTCTATATTTTAGCAAAGTTATATTTTGAAAGGGGTGAAATTTAGTTTAGAGTTCCTATTTAAAATTATTATAATTGGCGAAGTTGAGAAAATTTATAAAAATGTAACCATTGCTGCTTTTTTTTAGATTTTAAATTTTAATCTTAGTAGCAAGGCGCAAGCTTCTCTCGTAGACGGAGTGGCCAAGCTATTACATATATTCATATATATATATATATATATATATATATATATATATATATATATATATATATATATATATATATATATTAAGTTAGATCGAACGCAATGTCTAATTTTAGGATATACAGTAGATTAAAAATGAAAAAAAATTTGACCCTCCATTGCTTTCTAAACCTCAATCCATTTGTTAACAAGCTTCTAAATGCCAGGCTTGTAAAATTCTTTAGGTTTGGTTGCAAACTATGAATTCAACTTAATTTCAACCTCTTCTCTTTATACAACCAAAGAACATCTAAATAATTTTGTAATACCCTAAGCAAATGATAATCAGAAAGAGCAAGTTGATGAAAATAAGGAAGATGAAGCAATATTTCCCAACCAAGCTCCTGCAACAGATCTTTGGTTATTCGAGCTTTGTGAGAACGGACATTATCGTGATTGAGGATCAAAATCCCTTCCGTTGACTTAAGATGTTCTCCTTTGGCCAAAGCGGCTTTTAAACGAGGAAGTTGTTGCAGCAGAAATAAGCATTAATTGTTTGATTGTTGTCTACCAGTTCGTAATGAATAATTCCTTCAAATACCCACCATATACTTAATATGATCTTTTTTGAATGTAGTCCTCTTCTTGGTTGTTGAGAAATTCTGTTTCCCCGACTGATCTATGAATGGAAGCGTTTAACGTTATGATAAGGAATCTATTTCTTTTCACCATTAAACAAGCCTGCCAAAATATGGCGCTTGAAGGTATCGTGAAATCAATGACTCACAGTAAGCAATAACAGTTCGTCTCGGACCCATTATCCAATTACTGGAATATTTCCAATCTTATTCATTCGGTGCAGGGGAGTTTTATGATTCGGTGCAAGGGAGTTGTATGGGTTTCATGAAATGGTTTTGTGAGTTCTCTGGAATCAATTTCCAGAATCAAGTTTTGGGGGATAACTTTTTTGGTCCGTCGTTTAGACTGAAAACCTCACTTCAGAAGTGGAAAAACTACTCTCTGCAACTTCTCGACTTTAAAGCATTATCCATATAAGTGCTCTGAATGGATTTTGCCACTGTACTTCCATTGACACCCTTATGAAACTCAAAGAGTAAAACTGGTCTAATGTGATCTTTAGATGAAATGACAATATGGAGGAATACTTAGGAAGATTATGAACAATATTTTTTTTATAATTTGAAGGAGTAGTAAATAATCTAAAGTGGAAAGATGTCAATAATGATGACATATATAAGTACATTTCTTGCATTATATTTTTATAAGGACCAATGCAAATATAGCGAGATCAACTTATCTTGGTCTAGAATACTTTGTCAGCCTGATGAAGCTAATTAAAGGTAAGTTTAAATATGTAGCTATGGGGATAAATCCCCTTCTTAAATTATAGAGTTAGTGATGATGATGATGATTTCTTGGTTTGGGGAATGTATTTTCTGGCTAGATGGATCGCAATCTTGTGACAACGTGGTGACATAGGTTTTGGAGTTCTTTCTTCCCTATCACAAAACATCTCTCCTGGCCTTGATGAAGAGATGTAGCCCCATAAGATGATGGAACCACCTTCATGATTTGCAGTTTGTACCATATAATCAGGGTGAAAGGCTTCTTCAACATTTCATATCACAAAAGTAGCCCAAGAATCACTGTAAAACTGTCAAATTGTTACAAAAGATTTAATTTCCTATCTATTTTTCTTACAAGATGTAAATAAAAGAACAATGCAATTGTCTTTCTAACATAGTTAATAATAACTTATATCTAATTTTTTACCTTTAGGCCATTGTTCATGTGTCAACCTTTTGTGATCTTTGGCTCACTAAAGAAATTTTACTCTTACCAAAGCATAATAATTCTTCTTTCTCTCATTGCCTCATTTTATTCCTTCATTATAAGTTTCAATCTAACTTTTATTGGATATTTTTTAACTTGAAGCTCCAGTGGACTCCTAAATAATTTCAGACAGGTTTTGGGGGCATTCTGTAGTGAAGCCCGAATTATAATAAATGATTTCTCTGGGCACTTCTCTTCCTTGATACAAAGCTCTTGTTGTCTTGAACTCGTTTTAGAGGATTTTTGACAAAATACCTTGAACATTTTAGTTTTAGCAATATTTATTGGAGATAAGCATATTACTTATTTAAATCATATTACTTATTTAGAAAGATAATGGATACTCGATAGTTATGAATTTAAGCTGAAACATAGCAAATATTGATTAAATTCTGATTTTAGAAAACCTCCCATTTTATTAATTGCATACGTTTTGGGGAAACACTAATTAATTCAAACATATTACCAAAATATACATTATCACTATACATATTATGAATAATATGATAAATTAAAAAAATATAGATTAAATATGTTAAATATATAAATCTATGAGGGTGCTTTAATATATAGATATATATATATATATATATATATATATATATATATATATATATATATATATTTATATATATATATATATATATATGGGAAATATCACGAAAGTTAACGCGTGATAACTATAAATATGAATATGTACCACGGAAGGAAACTAAATAAAGGCCGGATAGGAGTTAGTAATTTCGTCTATTCGACATTTTCAAACTCAATGGTAAGAAAAATAAGACACCCAGTATTTATACAAAGCACGTTTTCCTAGAAAAACGTGCTTTGTATAAATACTGGGTGTCTTATTTTTCTTATCATTGAGTTTGAAAATGTATATATATGTATATATATATATATAAATGTATATATATATATATATATACATATATATATATTTATATATATATATATATATATATATATATATATATATATATATATATATATAAAGCAAGAGAAAATTAATACAGACGTGGACAAGATTCTAGAGTGAACTAAGCGATATTCAAATTTTGCATCCCTTTACCTTCAGCTCATTTTGAATGAATCGATCAGATTTTTTAGTGTAGTGACTAACAGGATAACTGGAAAAGCTTTTCACACAATTTTCCGCACGCAAACTTTAATATTCTTAAAAAATATGGTAGGGGTGTCAAGTTTGTTTCGAGGCATTGTACACTTACACATTATACATAGCACCATGTGGCCATATAAATATAAATCAATAATAAAATGATTACTGCTTCAGCTGCGTAAAAGGGAACTAAAAAAAAATAGATAATGTTTAGAGGACTTTATATTATTACTACAGTATGAGGCTCCTTGCTCTAAAATTAGGATTGCCATAAGATATTTGAATGGCAAAAGCATGCAAGCAGTTCCATGGCCTGAGAAAAGCCCATATCAGAAACTGTAAGAAAATCTATATGTTATTGTAACGAAAAACATATTAATATCTATAGTTTTTCAGCCTTGAAATCTAGAAAATATTTCTTCTAGTTCATATCATTATTGTTGCTGTCTTTTGCTCATTCAGAAATATACATTTATGCAACGATATATTTTATGAGCCAAGACACGGTTGACTCGGGTAGAATGAGCCTAATGATAATTATATGGAATTTTCAATTATAGCTTAGGATTATACAGAAATTATGCTTACCTGCATAAAGGCGACGGCACCATTTCAAACCTATTCAAATGACATATAAGTTCTATGGAAATTACGCCCCTTCTCGATGTCCACTTTCATGACTAGTCGACTAAAATGGACTTGATTGAAGAGTGAATTACTTAATAATGTTAGTTACCATTTAGATTTTTTGTAAATCTATATATAAACACATTCTTTGGGCAGAATTAATATTCCTGTCAATCCTGATATTTCACTTGTCAGTTCTTAATTCATTAACATCATTATCATGACTAGGTAAAAAAGAACGCGTCGTTTCGTCTCTTTTCTATTCATTCAGTTTTATTTTTTGTGTCAAACTCATTTGACTCTTAACCCCTCGACGAAGCCCCCACCTCCACTTTTACCATGGCATCCGATTAGTACCATAAGAAATGTGGTGATCAAGCTCATAGGGGCCACATAGGCTCCAATATGCTAATAACAGAAGAGGGGAAATTACATGACAAAGCGCTAGTTATAAGCGTGCTTCCTATCGTCCCGAATAACGCCTGCTTGCAATTCAGCGATCCTATCATTTAAATACATTTTTAGTATATATATGATCAGTCAGTCTCGGACATTCAGGCAAAGAATAGGCGCACCCCTCATCAAAATGAGACAAGATCTCCCTTCAAAACACAAAATGAGAGGAGTTAATGATTTCCCTAATCCTCCACAGAATATTTGTCTAGAAATATTTAGTGTGCGATTTGCAGAGTGCTATAAAGGTTCCGATTTTCTCTCCTATTCTAATTTGATTGTGATTGTAAAGCGTGCCCAATTAATTAATGGGCGGAGAGACTAAAATTATGGTTAGTGCAATTTTACATTGCAATATAAGCCAATCAAATTCCTTCCTCTTGGAGTTTAACGACTTATACAACCGGTAGTGGTGGTAAATAGTAATGAAAGTGATGAAGTAAGGGAAATGAAAAATCCCAATATTTCCTCATCATACCTGAAACAGATTATAACCGATGGTGCACCGGTCGCAAAATGGCCTTGAAGGCGTTTACCAAAACTGCTCATTATTTTTTATTTGAGGCTGACTTTGTTGTAGAGAGAATCATTAAATTCTTAAAATTTTAATCAGCTATTTTCGATCTCTACTTACTCTTGATTAATTTCATTGAACTAAAAGTTTGTTCATATCACTTAGTACAGGATGTAGTTCATCAAATATAAATTTTAGAAAAGAGTTTGTTTTCAAATCAATTTGTTTCGTATGTGGGACCAAGAGCCATAGTATGTTGGAATAGCTGCTATTAATATTCTGAATAAAGCTCTTCCAACTTAGTACTATCGAAACCTTTAGTTAATAGGAATCGTTAAGAATTTCATCTGTAAGTCATTAGGAGCAATTTTGATTTGCTATTCAATAATTGAAGATGGGTATAAAATATACATAATTATTATTTTCTTCTCTGGATAAATCAAGAAAGCTAGTTTCAAAGAAATTCCGTAATCTATTTTTGTAATTTACATATGTTTCAAAGTCATTTTCACAACCTCCGACCTTCATTTCATTTTAAAATGCACTGATTACCGTCAGTGCTAGGTAGCCCTTTATTTTTGCCTTGTTCAGATGATTAACCTACGAATCCTAAGTCAAATATATACGGGCAATCACGTTGTAATTCTCTCTCTTCAGGCAACTCATTTTTTCTTACTAAAACATCATAAACAATGTTGTTATTTTTCACTTTCTAAGAAGATCACCAAATTGCAATTCTAAAAGTTTACAAATATTCTCTAAATTCCCGTCTATTTAGTCCTCTTTCTCTAATTATATTGACATACTTTACAACATTTGACATTCCATCATGAAAGGTTAAGCTTTTTCCTTAAAATGATCCTTATTGGATAATTCCGTGGTATTAGATGAAGGATGGCATAAGAAATTTCTCAAGAAACTGTAATCCCAAAGAGTTCGCCAACTACTCGTATTAAAGGAGCGCTTCCAATGCAAATTCTCAAGAATTTGTCCAAATCTATATATATATATCGTCCAAATCTCTCTCTTTCTCTCTCTCTCTCTCTCTCTCTCTCTCTCTCTCTCTCCCTCTTTATATATATATATATATATATATATATATATATATATATATATATATATATATATATATATATTTGAACAATAATGTTCAAGTCAATGAGGCCTGGTAAGGGTAATAGTAAGAGTTCCCCAATCCGCTAGAAAAGTCTCCAGGATACTTTTCCACTTTGGTGGAATGTCCTTTGTTAATAAGAAGAATGTAAGATCTCTATGGATCCGTTCCAGAACGGCATCACTGTGATATTTTGCATGACTTGTATATACATGCTCGGTGGCCGTGAGTTTTGACAATTTGTTGAATAATCCGGTTTGAAACTGTAACACATTATCTGAAATGAGCTGAAAAGGTAGGCCGAATCGCGATATGTAATTACTGAAAAGGGTATGCTGCTATATCATTTGACGACATGTTTTTAAAGAATAGCATCCATCCACTTTTTAATTCAGCAGATGACCGTTAGAAGAGATTAAAAAGCCTTCAATAGTGCGAGCGAATAGTTCGGGTACATCTATATGCACTGTATGAAAGCAACTTGAGATGCAGACTTGTGGGAAAGTTATTTTACTTCTGGCAAGCTGGGCAATTTGTAAGCCAATATTGTAGTTCGTTGCACACATTGTTTTATAAAGGTATCTGAAATTAATTTTAACATGGGATATGTGCATACCTGTGCAGGATTATGATAGTGGTTGAATGCAGATCTGCGAAGGTGAAAGTGACGAAAGATTACAGATATTAGAAGCATTAGATGAAGGTAACAAGACATGATGAAATTTGTAAGAAGTTGAGTAATAGGCTTGTAACGACATTAATTATAATAGATCCGATTATTGAACATTGAAATGCGTTTCTATTCGATTGTCAAGTATAAGGTAGTTAATTATGAGATGGAGCTAAGTAAATATCTATGAATATAAGAGGATAGTATAGAAAGTAGGTGTGAGGAGATCGTAAGAAAGCTTCGATTGAGTTCTGAGTGTCTGATGTCTTTTATGTTATGTGTATACTAGCTGGTTAATTATAGGGCCAGAGCTCTTCTAGGGGAAAGTGTTTTGTTGAATGTGGTCGTAACGCTTCCAAGATCACCTTACAGTTCGTATGTACGTAAAATTTGGCAACTTCAAGCATGCGTTTGAAAAGATTAATTGCTATGAAAATGCTTAACATTGTTTTGCTAATATTTTAATAATTATGTTATGCATCTTTAAAGGAGAATTGTTCCCAAACCAATTCTGCTCATGCCTTAGAAATTTATGTTATAAAACATAATTTGCAATCTCCTTTACTGTGCTGCAGAACGCTAGTCTCTGCTGCAATATTTTCTACTTAAAATAGCTTTTTTTCACCCACCATCTCAAACTAGCATGGTATTATAATGACATTTCTTTGCGTTGTTAAGAAAGTTCGTCAAAGAAGTAAGAGTTGTGCTCGTATATTTCAAAAATCCTCTAGGGAAATTCTCCAGGCCAAGGGATTGTTGCAGCTGTGCAAATTTTGTGGGCGTGGAAGCTGCTTAATTGCGGCTATATTGCTTTTATCAGGGATGATTTACTCATGAATTAACTTCATATGATAAAAAACATGATGGAATCAATTCAGACATTGCAATCATGTTAAATATAAATAAAATATGAGAAGGAATCAACATGTTAAGTAAAAAATATGAAAAAAATAAATAAAGAAGTAATAAAAAGGCTTGTGGATGCCCGAAAAGTTACAATGCACTGAAAATATATAGTCTCGCCCAAATCACAGTGATCAGAAATTCTCACTGTCGGCAAGACACCCTAGCTCACAAGCACCCGCGTCACAGCACCCACCAATCGCGGGTGTTAAAACTGTCCGGATACATTTTCGGTACAGGGAAGGGGTTTGAAAGGACAGTAGTAAAGTACCACATGGCATTTTTTACTACAGCACTCATTGAAATCCCCCTCCCCTCTACCCCGAAGACGTATCTGGAGAGTTTTAACACCTGTGAGAACTTGGATGCTTGGGTAACAGTGAAAAGCTCTGACCCACTCTGATCTTGTCGAGACTATATACTTCCAGTACATAGTAACTTTCTCGAACACACTGTATTACACCTACACTCAAAAGTAGTAAACTCAAACCCTCAGAGTTGAAATTGACCACGTAGGTATTCCTAAAATCAAGGGTTTCTGGTCACTTATAGAGTTCCCAAATAATTTCATTTGAATTTGTAGCTCACTGTAGTCCGTATTACAAATACAGTGCAAAAGTTTTCAATGTATATCAAAACTGTATGCAATACATGTAAAACAAACTTACTACTCAAACATAAGGCTGAATTGGAGCATTAAAAAAAACAAAAACGCAAAGTCATTCCATATTGATAACTGAAAAAAAACCGAAATTTTCTTATACATAAAATAAACTGATATTTTTAGAATACTAGCCCGACAAATGGACTAGTCCCGTCAAAAGTAGCAAGATCTTTCCAAAATACTCGTAATGTTCAATATTAAATTAAATACATTATATACAATAGTGTCTATTAAGATTTTCCCTGCAAAACCTCTCTAACAGAATATATCTTCTTTAATTTCATTTTATATATAATTTATAGGGATATCAAACTTTGGTCACGTTATAGCCTAAAAACATCGTAAAATACTTTTTTAACGACCTTATGAATTGATCTCATGTGGTTTTACTTTCCCGGCTACCTATTTGGGGTTTCAAAAGAGCTTTTAAAGCAAATTTCGAGAAGACTACACTCATAATATTATAACCGGACCTAAAACAGGTAATATTAAAGTTTCAATAACGAGAATATCAAACTAAATATCTTTTTAAGCTGAAAACCTCGCGAAATTTAATCTATATGCAAAAACCAAAATTAGGCATCTTTATCTAATTTTACCAGTATCTCTTTATCAGCCAAACTCAGTTTGGAATCGTCTATTTTTTTTAGTGTTAAGTATATCGCATATGTTAAGTTTGGCACAATTTTCAGTAGAAGTGTAACGATACGTCGGTAAGAATAGGTGGTGTCGTGAAACGCGTAGCCCACGACGGCCTGCCCAAAGATGATGAAAGTTCCGACTAACCGGAAGCTTCGTACTCAGGATTCTTAAGGTTCTTAAGGTGTATGAAGGTAGAAATTAGAAATAGTTATGACAGTATAGCGTTGAAATTAAAAGTAGGCCTGTGTATGTGTTAGTGTTGAGGTGTGTGTATAATCTCCAGGTGACTGGATGGTCCTTTCTTACCGTCTCGTTTCTTTACACTTTCTGACTCTTTTGCTCTCGACTAAATAGTCGACTTCAAATTGAAATTCATTCTCACTGTCTTATTTTCATTTTCTGTATAAATATAGTTTCAATCTCTTATCATTCTCTGGTTTACACGAACCTTGGGTCTGAGTTCGTTCTTATCAATTCCCTGCTACTGGGGAATTAAAGTCTCAGTCTGTTCTCCAAACCATTTCTCAGCTTTTCCTCGTTATTTTTCTAGATTTCTCCCGCCCTCTCATGTAAGAATATATTGACCGGTTCATTCTAACTTTGCCATGTAATTCTTCTTGCCTCCTCATGTTCATCCACTTTGTGCCTGTAATCCAACGGGTATCCTGATTTGTACCCTGTGTATTTTAATCATAGCACTCTTCGTACAGCAAGGTGACTCCGACTATTACCATGTATAGTTTCCTTTTTGACTTGGCGACAACCGTGAAAAACTCCCTAGTTTCGCTAACTTCACCTTTTTTACTCTTATCCTATCCGCCACATGTGCACTGTACCCGCTTTTACTTATTTTCACACCAAATACTTTAACTTCGTCCTTATATTCATATTTTTTGCCCTCAACTCTAATGCTCTCTACCTTTCTCCTGTTAATGGATATCACTGAGAATTTATCACAATTAGTCTTTATTTTCCATTTCTTCTCGTATCTATTTAAGGTCAGGATCTCTTTGGCTGTGTTCTTGGCCGCCTTCCTTGCTGTTTTAGTAGGGTTCGCACTAATCTGCGTGACGTCATCCGTGAACTGTGCATAAGCTGTTTCCTGGCTAAGGAGAAGCGGCAGATAATTGGTATAAATGGCGTAGATGACTGGGGAGAGGCAGCTCCGCTATCGAAGCCCCTCCTCTGTATTAAAGGCTGGGCCTTTATAGCATCCGAACAACATATAAGCCTTTCTGTCGCTAATGAAGCTGCCTAACAGTCTGGTCATTTTCTCCCCAAGTTCCATCTTTACCAGTTTTAATTTGAGATCATCCATCGACACCTAGTCAAACGCCTGTTGCAAGTTGCGCGCCACTAGATCAACCATCTTACTCTCACTCTTAGCTTTGTCCAGCTTCTCTGCAATCAGCGCTAGGGCCATCTCCGTACCTTTCTTACTTTTGAATCCGTAGTGCTAGAGGTTTTATTTACGGTTTGTCTCAGGGGGATTAATTAATCTGCTGTACAAATTTTTTTTCAATACCTTGGCTGTAAAATTTAGCAGTGAGATTGGTCTGTATCCGTTGACTGCCATTGTTGACTTGCCTGGTTTTGGCCACTTTTAGTCTGTGCGGGAAGTAACCAATATTCCAACACTCATTGAAGATTGAAAACGTCCCCTCCCTACGTTCTCCGGGAGCTGGCTTATGCTCGCTTTCGTCAGCCCCGATGGGCCTGATGCTTTTTGTATGAAGGCTTGGACTACCGATCTTAATTTCTGCATCTTTATCTTACCATTGTATCCGAAGTTATCCTTATCCCCATTATAAAGAAAGATCCTGTCTAGCGGATAGGTCATGCCCAGATGGATATTTGGTTCTTCCATAATCCTTGTTTCATGATCTGTGTCAAAATTTTCATTATCTTCACCCGTTATGTTGAATACCTCACTCCAGTGGTCCCTAAACAGCTCCTTTATTTATTTTACTTTCGTTATATATCCATTGCCTCTCTTAATCCTTAGCTTTCTCGGTGATGGAGTACCCTGCAATCCTTTAACAGATCGCCAGAATTGTTGAAGGCTTCGTTCATTATCTAGTCTATCTATCAAGTCCTCCCATGCCCTCTCTTTCTCTATTCTCATCAGATTGCTTACTTGTCTTTGGAGCTCACGTCTCCTCCTATATAGTTCAATGGTTGGTCCTATGCCCCTCGTCAGTTGGTTGATTGCTTCGAGTTCATTCATCTTTGCTCTTAACTCAGGTGTCCACTTTGAAGCCAGGAGAGTTCTCATCACCACCTTTGGTATGCTAACATCTTCTTCTGATTTTATTTTAGACTCTAACGTTTCTATTTTCCGGTCAATATCCTCCACACCTTTACCTTCCATCACTAGCCGCCGGTAGCCTTCCAGCAACTCTATGAATTTCTCCCAATCCGCTTTAGCATATTGTTTCCTGACTGGGCATGGCACTTGAATTGTTCTTCTTGCCATCAATACTATGAATGAGTTATGATCCGTAAAGAAAACAGGACCCGGTTTGACAAATATGTTCCAGTGAAAATTTATGCTGTTAATACTATATCCGGCTTTGTAGCTATTCTATCCGTGACGTACATGGAAAACTCCGGCCCAGCTCGTACCACAATGCCCTTATTTAGTAATCGATCTAGGTTCTTCCCCATTGTGTTCTTAGAGATATATCCTGAGTGCCTGGAGCGAACATTCAGGTTGCCAAGGAAAATCACCCAAGTGTTTGTCCCGAATACCCCAAGGAAGTTGTGTAGGGGCAAATAGTTTCTTCTTGGGGGTTCATACCCCCTATTGTAACCTCTGGTCCCGTCTGGGTGTCCAGTTCAATTGCCAGATAGCTTTCGTCTAACTCTTCCAATTCCCTATGCTCTATACATTTTTTAACAACAACTATTGTACCATTGATCCTTTCATTCGGGCAATTTTTCGTGTAGGTATAATAATTCTGCAGCTTCAGTTCATACCTCCCTATTCTTAACCAGTGCTCACAAACACTACTACATCGGGGTCTTCTTTAGCTATCACATTCCAGAATTGTTTTTTCTTATCCTCTAACCCATTGATGTTCACTTCGACTATTTTCAGTTTTTTAACGCTCTTATTCATAATTCTTTACTTAATCACGCTCTAAACTTTTTCCTTTGACGGTTCCTTGATTTCCTGAAATCCTCAGTCCTTAGAAAGTGATATCTGTTCTGTTACTTGTAGGTTCCCAATCACTACATCCGACGGATAGTTTGATTGGTGAGTCCATTTAAATTTACCATCTATTATCCTGTCTATGATATGTACCATGTTCAGATCTTTGGGGTATTCGTTACCCATAATGGTGTAAATGTAAACGTCTGCCTCTTCAGACGATGGTAGTTCCGTGTTCGCTCTTTCTTTCTCTCTCTCTCTCTCTCTCTCTCTCTCTCTCTCTCTCTCTCTCTCTCTCTCTCTCTCTCTCTCTCTCTCTCTCTCTCTCTCTCTCTCTCTCTCTCTCTCTCTCTCTCTCTCTCTCTCTCTCTCTCTCTCTCTCTTTCTCTCTCTCTCTCTCTCTTTCTCTCTCTCTCTCTCGGTTTTCAGTTTCTTTACTACTGTTCCCTCCTTAGAATCTCTTGAGTCCTCTTTCTTATTATTCCTTACTTCACCTGCCTCTGCTTCCTCTATCTATTCTTCGCTTTCTGACTTTGAAGGCGAGGTTTCTATGTTTATGTCCTTCCCCTTTTCCTGATTTTTCTTCTCTTTCTTATTCTTTTTCCTCTTCTGTTTCTTATTTATCTCAACCGATATACTTTTCTCTTCGTTCTCAGGCTCTTGTTCGGCCTCTTCATTCTCAGCTATTTTTATTTTAAGTATATTTCTTGATGGGGGGGGGGGGTTCTCCGGGATCTGCAGCTTCCTCTTCAAACCTTTTTTTTCTAGTAGGGCGTTCAGTTCCCTCGAGAAACACCCCGGCTTCGAAATATTAGCCATCTGGGCATACATTATCGTGGCCATAATCTCCGTAGATTGGTTCTCGAACATAAGGTAAGGCACCTGATTCACCGTCGGTGCTGCGGCTGCCTCTGGGCCTGGGATTACCTGTACAAATTTCTCTGTATTTATCTGCGAGGGAGTGATCCGCAGATTGAATACTAATAAGCCTTGTTGTTTTGCCTTTCTAGCAGTCTCTATATCCTCGAACATTATTTTCGATAGGTTGTTAAATCTCCCTAAATTTGCCACTTCTGACACCTTAGCCCACGATTGTTTATCCTCTACTTTGCGTTTGATCTCCTCCACTGTATTTTCCCCTATTTGTTGGTCAATCTGTCTGCAGATGACTGCTCTTTGAGCCATGATCTCAGCTGGGATTACAGGCTCCAGGTCAAATTTTACGAGCACCATCTTAGCATCTTCCCCTGTTAGTTTTTCTTTATCCTCGTCCTGGTAGCACATTGCCACGTACCCGGAGTACGATTCTATCAATCTGATCAGGGCAATATTTAATTTACCATTTATTATCTCACTTACTCTCTCTCTCTTGGGGGCTTAGTCCCTCCTTTCACAACCCGTAAGGGCATCCTTTTTCACCTTTCTCTATCCATCCTTGTGTCTCAATTAAACATGTAAAAATGGTGGGTGAAGTAGATAAAGGGGGACAAAAATTAGAAGCTTCACACTAACTTAATTGGGTCCATCCTTGTAATCCTGCTGGTCTTTGGTACTTCACTGTATATACTTAAGGCACTGGTATTTTTCACTTGGATAATTTCTTTAAAAACTCTTCACTCTTGCACCTTAGGAATGCAGTGAATTTTGCAGGAAAATTTCCACGTTTGATAATGTAATTCACACTTGATCTTGCCACCTTTATCGACTGTTTATTTGGGTACTGAGGACTCTTTTTAAAGAATACATTAATATTTTCCTCGAGAAAAGGCTTCGAATATTAGGGACAACGATAAAATCTCTCTTTCTCTCTTTATTTATATATATACATATATATATATATATATATATATATATATATATATATATATATATATATTAGGGTGGTCTAAAAATATATGCAAAAAATTGAAATTAGTTGGAAATGTTCTCCACATGGTAAAATTATGCTATAAGATGTTAAAAGAGCTGATGCAAAATATTGACTAAATTGGTGAATATTTTGAGGTCGCTATGTGTCTCCATATTTTTAGATTTCAGTCAAAATATTGGGACTTTTTAATAGTAGGCATTTATTGGTTGTTACTTATATACTATAATATATTTTTCATTGGTAACTCATTCCTTATGAATTACAATAATTTGAAAAAAAAATCAAGATATTGCATTATCTGAAAAGTGGAATGACATTCACATACTCAGCGTATGATGCAATAATGATTGTTGTTTCAGTTTGTTCATTTCTGAGCCCATTTGTAAAGTGATGACGCAATAACGCCGCTCGTTTCAAATGGTGATGCAATCGCACCATTTCCTATATAAGTCAGCGAGGATTGATTAATTGTTCATTTGTAGTTTGAAGTTTAACAGTTTACGTAATACAAGTGAATACAAGTGCTGGTTTATGCAAGTATATATATAATTATTTAGGTAAGTAATATACTTTGTTTATTCAGTGCATAGATAATTTGCAGTTTTTTATGGATATCAGACTTACTTAAAGAATATTAAAATTATATGTTAACACACATTTATGTTCATATTTTAATTCACAATATATATATATATATATATATATATATATATATATATATATATATATATATATATATATATATATATATATATATATATTTGAATTAAGCATGACTGCCGTAATTTTTTACAAACACTAGAGCCTATTTATTTATGCCAAATGAAAGCTTATTCTTTCATGAATATTGAATATTTAGATATTTTAGAGTATTAAAAAAATATCTTCTACGTATAACTAAATTGAGGGGAACCGTGAGCTCACTCAGTTACAATAAATTTTTATTTCTGTTGTTTCAGATTATGGCTAGAATACTTGTTTATCTGCGGCAGTCTGGCTTTTAGGACAACCTACTAGTGAGCTTTCATATGCAAGACTACCAGCATGTGGTGAAGTACTTCGTGTTGTTCAGTACCACCATCAAGTGAAGTCACTGACTGTGACACAAAGTTGCAACCTCGCTTGCAAAAAAGTCATAAAAGTATGGGAAAGAGCCCGAATTCCCACACAGTGAATAGACTCTTGCGGTAGGCAACTCTCAAGGTTGTATGAAGAATACTTTTCTTTGAAGAAGAACCTCAAAACTGAACTGTACTTATGTAGAATGAATGAGCGTAGTTTCGAATCTACTCTTTCAAAACTTTTTGACATAGCCTCAAAAAATGCTTTAAATGTGGTAAAAAATAAAGAAGACCGCCAATTACTGTTGATACAGAGAGAGAACATTTTCTCCCGCAGTATGTCGTGCCGTGATAAGATTACTTTAGCCAAGGAATTCCTCAAAAGATATCGACATGAAAAGGCTTTACAATACAAAGAAAAAGTATATACTTCTCAAAGTCATTCAGGGACTGCTGCTCATGCAGATTTCGAGTCATCATCATCTGAAGGAGAAAGTTTAATTGCGACAGACAAAGAGTTTTGTCCACCTTCTTCAACTAGAAAAAATAATGCACAATGTAGTCCTTCAAATTCAAAAAATATATTTACAACTTTAGGTGTGGCTGCTGTTCTTGATCGTGAAAATATTACGGATAGAAAAGTAACAAGGGTTGCTGGATCAATAACACAAGCCTTGGATCAGGATATTGCAGCTATGACACTTTCCAGGAGTTCTATACGACGTTCCACAAAGCAAGTAAGAGAGGCAACATACAATGAAGACAAAGCTTCGTTATCTGTTGAAAGACCGATCCTTCTTCACTGGAATGGAAAACTACTACCTGCTATTGATGGGGTAAAGGAAACAGTAGAACAAATTGCAATAATATTTTCTGTAAATGGAATGGAAAAACTTCTTGGTGTGCCAAAAATAACACAAGCAACAGGAAAAGAACAGGCTATGGCATGCACTTCTTTAATTAATGACTGGAATCTTCGTGACGAAGTTCAAGGCCTTGTATTTGACACAACTGCATCAAATACAGGCCTACAAAAAGGAGCCTGTACCATAATTGAAAAAGGATTAGGAAGGGAGCTTGTTTGGATTGCGTGCCGTCATCATATTTTCGAAATTATGTTGTCATGTGCTTGTAATATTTTACTTGGGCCTACAAGTGGTTTAAAGAGGAGTATCTTTGAACGTTTTAAAGAACAATGGTCGTCACTTAAAACGGATTCTTTTTTAGAGGCGGATAGCAGTTTATTCGTCAATCCAGTAATGCATAATCTTCGAGGAGAAATGGTCTCATATTTTCATGAAGCTTTAAAATCTCGTCAGTTGCGTGACGATTATGAAGAATTGCTGCGACTCAGTCTCATCTTTCTTGATAAGATAGAAGTTTCATTAAGAGCCCCAGGAGCGACTTATCATGCACGTGGATGGCTAAGGCTATAATGTCCTGAAAATATACTTGTTTAAGCATCATCTGAAACTAACGGAACTTGAAAAGGTTAATATTACAGAGTGCTCTCTTTTTATTGCTTTGGTCTACTCGCGTTTTTAAAATGAAGCCCATTTTGGAATTAATGCTCCTTTAAATGACATTCTGCTTCTTAAAACTTTGCAAAAGTACCCAAATCAGACAATATCTAAAGAAGCAGCCACAGCCCTTCAGAGACACCTTTGGTACCTCGGAGAACATCTTATTGGTCTTGCATTTTTCGATCATAGAATTAATGCTGAGACTAAACAGAAGATGGTCTCCAATCTACAACGTAATGAATACACCAAAGTTGCTCACCGATTAAATCTTACAAAAACATCGAGGATTTGGACTTGCATGAACTGGTAACTCAAAAAACTAAGCTAATCTTCAGTATCCTAATGAAAGATGGATACATTTCTGAAGACTAACCCAAGTTCTTGGGAAGAGAATACGTGCTTTCAAGAATTTCAACGTCGAGCTATTAACTTAATGGTTGTTAACTATCCAGCAGAAAAAAGGTATTGCACTTATCAAATCGTATAATGAATCTCTAACAAAAGATGAAGAACAGAAACAGTTGCTTCTTAGACTTGTGGCAAATCATCACAAAAGTTTTCCCTCATGCTCAAAAGGATCAATGTTTAATCAGCAATTTTAGTTATAATTTGTGTCAAAAGAAATCATTTGAAATTTAACTATTTTCTTTTCACTTTAATATAAATATTTTTAACAAAATTGTCTTTCAACACCAAGATTTGTTTCAAATAAACTAGTATTTGCAAAGACTGTTCATTTCTATCCTAAAACTTAATTTACCAGCAGACTAATAGGTTAAGATCCATATAGCTACCAGTAAATATTGTTCAATTTTTAAGAAATTGGTTATGTGACCTACTGTTCAATATGGTAATACATTCAGGCATGTAGAGATAAAAAGCTAAAAGAAATTTAGGGGGGACCACCCATATATTTATATATATATATATATATATATATATATATATATATATATATATATATATTAAGAAAAGGCAATTTTATGGCTAACTAGCTCTTCATCGAAGCCCTCGAAAGGAACTCTTCTCACATTTACGAGAAGATAACGCATGATCCAACTTGTCTTAGAAAAGTTGGATTATGCGTTATCTTCTCGTGTGTGCGAAGAGAAGAGCTCCTTACGAGGGCTTCGATGATTAGCTTGTTAGCCATAAAATTGCCTTCTTAACCCCATAATTAGGATTGCGCTATTGCAAATAATTTTCGAGATATATATATATATATATATATATATATATATATATATATATATATATATATATATATATATATATAGAGAGAGAGAGAGAGAGAGAGAGAGAGAGAGAGAGAGAGAGAGAGAGAAAGAGATATATATATATATATATATATATATATATATATAGAGAGAGAGAGAGAGAGAGAGAGAGAGAGAGATAAGGGTTGGACAAAATAATTGGAACGTGTTAAATTCAATGAATATTTATTTAATACGGAGTTGGTCCTCATTTTTCTTCCTGAACAGCGTCGATGTGTCTTGGAATTGATTCATACAGCATCATGACTTCCTTGAGAGGAATCTTGAGCCATTCTTCTTGCAATACCTGCTCCAGCTGTTTCAGCCACGACGGTGGAGGGTAACGACTTCTACCTTGTCGCTCCAAGACGCACCACAAACGCTTAATAATATTAAGTTCTGGAGATTGGAGAGGACAACCCATGTGTTATATCTCACTCTTATGCTCTTCGCACCAATTCTTAACCACATAACTGGTGTGTATTGGGGCATTGTCATCTTTGAAAAAGCACTCGCCTTTAGGGACTTGATCTTTCAAAATATTCGGATATTCGTAGCTGTTGATCCTATTTTGCAGGGCAAACGATTGGACTAACATAATTCCAAGATATGGCTTCCCCTGGCTGCCTCCACACATAAACTCGCCCTGCAGTGTGAAAAGGAGAAAAACTGGATTCGTCGGAGAATATTACTTGTTTTCATGGGTCTGTCGACCAGCCCTTGTGATCTCTATACCAGTTTAGCCTTTTCTGAATGTTTTGATGAGAAAGCAGAGTTTTCTTGATGGCGGTTCTTCCATGATATACGGCTTTATTGAGCTAACGGCAAACAGTTTTGGTCGAAACCGGGCTAGTGAGGTCTCCAACAATTCGCCCTTTTTCGAACTCAGTGAGGTTACACATCTTTGCATCTCCCACGATCTGAAAAAGAAATTTAAATAATCATTAGAGTTGATAAATAAAACTATGTATCTACAATAAAAAGAAAAAACTCAAATGAAAGTTGGATGGATATTCGTAATACAATGGCTCATTGAGATATTAGTGTTAAATTTCTACTGGTCCAATTATTATGTCCAACTCCTGTATATATATATATATATATATATATATATATATATATATATATATATATATATATATATATGCACTTTCTCTTAAAGTAAGTTTAGCGAGATTATAGATAATCGCCTAAGGGACCTAACTGTAATTGGCAGTTAGGGAACAGAATTTACATTATTAATAGACAAAGATATGATAGCATAAATGTATTTAGCCAATTAAGGCGATAGAAATAGGCAATCCATAGCAAAGAAATCCCTTGCCAACGAATAGCTCATCAGGTTGGTTAGCCATCACCAAGAACAGATCTAATATTTGATTGAGAGCGGCGCATCGAGATGAGCGTTACCAAACCGGCCAATGCAATAGAAGGATCGATTATTTTTTAAGAAAGCCCCATAGATGAATCTAATAAAAAGGTAATTTGAATAAGGTAAGTGCAAAATTTAGCAAGCCGCCAAAGCAAAGCCATAATTTAGGGTGTAACATAGGGTGATCCAAATATGTCAAAGTAATAATAATCTATTGGTACATTTTGATGGTCAGGAAGGTAGTCATTTTTGTGTCGTTAATATGTATTTCTAGGCATCGTAACTTCTTAATGGAGTTAACTGTGACTTTGACATGTTGAAAAGAAGTGATGAGTCCAAAGATAGAGAGAGAAATCTCAAAATATTTTCAACTGTGACAATTACTAATACATTATTTTCCCGAGAAATTTATGAAAGTGCTTAAGATTTGGGCATTTAAGAGGGTTACCCAGCAAACAACATTAGTTGTGTTCACAATTTAGAGTATGTATTTCCAATTTTTACTCCAAAATTACATCTGATGGTCGGATATATGGTAGAATTCCGACGATTAATCCAACTTAATGATTTACTCCGAAAAGTATACTGCATTAAATACTTTGATTGCTTACTCCAAAGGAAATACTTGTCTAAATTCTTATACTATACTACCGAGCTGGAATGCTGAGGGATGGAATATCGGTGCCGCGTTGAAAAATTCTTCCATTGCGCGTAATTTGTGTGAACAGCGTATTGTATCACGCGATTGAAAAATCCCCACCCTTGTCTTTTTCTATACAAAGTCCAGGTGTTGGATTACTGTTTGTGCTAAAGAGCTGAATGACTCGGGTCAAAGATTTTGAGTAGATTTGGGGATTCGAATGGGAACGTTACACATTCAATAGACCCAATCACAACTTTACTGAGTCTTATAGGACTGGATGATTGCTTAGTTATTTTTTCAAGTTAATCAATGGCGAATTAAGTGACTTTATTCTTTCCTAACCATCCCCGTTGCTTTCTATATTCCATTGGGTGTTACGCATTATATGAAAATGCGACGGAATTGAGGCCGACTAAAAGGGCCGCATCAAATCGATAGCGCATTTGAGGACCGTAGAGCCGGCGGTCACTGAGATCAGTGGCGAAGTAAATTACGTAGACGTAATAGTGGTTGGGTGAGAATTTATATAATAGAGGGGACGAAAGTTCCCGACATGAAGATATAGATTGGTCCTGCCTATGAATAGCTAGGTTCTGTACCTAAAGAGCGCTCAACCACATGGCTGATGTTTCAAAGAAGTCGTGGAGAATGAGCAAGCAACAAACATGGAAGGAAAATATATTGAAAGAAACGATGAACATTAGATGCAAGCTCTAAATTCATCACTAGTAATTTCCAAATATAGAATAATAATTCTGAGACTATTAATATCGAAATATCACTGATTCTTGAATCCAAAGATAAGAGTAAAAGAGAAATTTGAGAGCGTGGTGGTGAAAGAAACCAAGATCGTTTTACATCTAGAAGGTAAGAAAAATAATGATGGGATAAAAGTTATTGAGCCAAATGGTAAATAATCTGATGCCAGGAACCCTGCGCAGGCCAATCCTATTCCTTAAGTTCTTCCGCAAGCGGCTAGTGCAGACTGCATGTGAGGGAGGACGATAGGGTGTGTGGGGAGATAGAGAAAATAGACAAGTGGAGAAAAGAGAAAGAAGTGTGGTAGGGTGCAAAGAGATGCCTAGAGCCTGGTGATCAGACCTATCACTTTTATTATTTTTTTTGGTAGCGTATATTCTTTGTTGTTTCTGTAGATTTTTAATAATTATAAATAATTATTTATGGCGTTCAAGCTATTTGTCTTAATAATTTTCAGTTTATTTTGGTGTATGTTATGCATTGCTTATTTGTTTGTGTTTTTAATACATTTAAGTTCGCGCTTGATGTTTTTGTATTTTGTGTGCGTGTGTTTTTTTAGTTTTCTTGTTTCTTCAAGTTGATGATTATCGTCGAAATCAGGGGTTTTTCATAATCTTGGTTTGCGGTTGTCTTCATCGGTGATTTGTCGTAGTTGTGAGTTCATTTGTCGAGTTCGGTTGTCTTCTTCTTTGTTTTCAGGTAACACATCTCATTATGTGTAGAACGGCACTTCGTCCCCGCCAGCCACTCGGTTAGAGGAGCTGGAAAATCTGGCGCGAAAGTCAGCTCCTCTGTTCTGGTTAATCATCTGGGTGATTTCATCACTCAGTTCCCAATTAACCAGATCCTGCATTTTCCGGGTCCGTTCTTCTATTACTTTGTTAATTTGAATTATCCCCGCCTCTCTGTGCAGATCATCTTGCCGTCTTCTCTCTTGCCTGCGTGTACTCGTGATTAGGTACATGCATTTATTTTGCACTACTTGAAGTTGCCTCTTTTGTGTTTTTGAGACACATGAGCGGGTGGAGGCGGGGTAAAGCAACGTAGATCTTACAAGGGCATTTTAGATCTTCTTCTTGTTGCTTTCACGTAGATTTCTAAATGTATATAGAGTTCTGACAGCGGCCGAGGCTCGAGAAATTCTTTCTTCAACGTGCTTCTTGTACCTGGTAGAGGTGTTTTTTATACCGATTACATTTCATTCGTTGGTGTAGGGGTATCGCATATCCCTCACACGCATGCCTGTCTCTAGGGTGCGTCCAATGGGAACCACCTTGAACTTCTCTTGGCTTGTTCTTATCTTCCACTGAGCCTCGTAGTTGTTCAAGTTCACGATTTCCATCGCTGTTATGCGAGCTTTCCACGGCGCATTCCTCCATGGAGATTCGATTATCTGGCTGAAATCATCGGTGTACTGAATATTGAGGGAAGAGGGGTACACAGGGGCTGGGACATCCGCGGTGTATATCGATTAAAGGGTGAGGGACAGACATCCCCCATGCGGGAGGCCAGCATAGTCACAGAGAGTTCTTTCTAAGTTTTCACTTCGACCCAGCCGTAAGATCTTATACTGCATGACCCGCTGCCACACCTTATCTAACGCCTTTGATTCATCCCGACAAACGATATCCACATAACTCCTGTCCCGTTTGGCTTGGGAAAGCTTTTCCGTTATGACATTGATTGCCATTTCCGTACTTCGCTTCTTTCTAAACCCGAATTAACATGGGTTGTAGAGGGAGTTTTCTTTCAGGTGAGACACCAGTCTCCCGTTGAGGATCTTCTCAAAGAGTTTCCTGCCAAATTTCAGGAGTGAAATTGGGCGGTAGCTCTCTCTCAACATTGGGTCCTTTCCATGCTTAGGCAAGGAGATCATCTTCGCCGTCTTATAAGCATCTGGAAAGTACCCTGTATTCAGACATGCGTTAAAAATACGTCTCATTCCTTTGATGATGTTAGCTGGTGCTTTTTCGAAGTTTACCTTTGTAAGCCTCGATTGACCTGGGGCTTTTTGTCGTAATGAGCGGAGTGCGCCAAGGATCTCTTCTTCGGTGATCTCGGAGTCTCCGTCATGCAGTCTATCCACCTTGTTATGAGGATGCGTTCGGTGTATTTCCGTGTTAAGCTCGTCTACGATGTTGTTTTCGAGCTCTATATCAAAATCTTCGTTTTCTTCTTCTGATATGCTGAAGATTTTTTCCCAATAACACCGGAGTATTACTTCGATGTTCCTTTCTTCTGTTTCAATGGATCCATCTTCTTTTTGGATTTCCATTTTCTTCTTTTTCACAGATAATCCTCTGAGACTTTTGACTTTCTTCCAAAAGTCTTTGGGAGATGTATCTTGATCGTGGCTCTTGATCGGATCGTCCCATTGTCTCTGTCGTTGTTCGAGAATCAACTGGTTGAGCTTTTCCTTGATCTCTCTACTTCGTTGTAGCGAGTCAACTGATGCATTTCTGATATTTAACTCGTACATAACTCTTAATTCTCTGTAGAGTTCTTTCATGTACCTAGTCCACCTGTATGAGGAGATGGTTTTATACTGGGTTTTGGGGATGCAAGCCCTATCTGCAATCATAAGATGTTCGTTGAGGTCGTCGAGTGCCTCGTCTATCTACTCGAGAATTGCCTCGTCCAGATTAGGTCCAGATTAGATGGTAGAGAATGTAGCACCTGGGTAAGTTCTTTTGAAACATTATTGATATTGGGATCGAAGGGGCCCCCACTCGACTTTGTCTAATGTTCTATTCTCATTCCTTGTGTAAAACTACTGAGTATAGCATTAAGCGCTTCTGAGGTGAGAGAAGAGATCGCGATCTAGGTGGTTTCAACCTTTGGTCAAAGAGATGTGATGTGAAGATGTGATGTCAAATATTTGCGTGAAAGTCTGCATCGATCAGGTCATAGCACGTTTAAGAAGGATATGCGGTATGAGATCGACTCATACGAGAAGTGAGTCGATGTTAACTGAACCTCTTTGTTCGATCGCAGAAGTGAGGGGTACGTGGCAGGGGTGGTAACTGTTATCCAAATGGGCAGCGTGTAATCTGAGGGCGGTGAAGGCGAGATTTTTGAAGCTGCTGTTGAAGTTGTGTCTGAAGTGTATTCGCATGTTTACTGACTGGAATCCAAAGAAATCTTATCTGGGATGGCCCAAATTTTGCTTACTGTATTTGACGAACGAGTGGGCTCTCAGCTACATCATCCACGCTCAGCCTAGGAGGTAACTGGTAAGCATTGAATCACTGACATTTTCATCTCGAGAATATTCCTCTCATCTCCTCTCATGCACGTGCGGTGCCCTGTTAACCCTAACAGTCGACGTGGCATCTTGAATGGTAAGAAGAACAATGCGTAGAGAGAAATCGCTTCATTATTGTATAATTTGGTGAACCATGAAGATACCTTCTATTTATTTTTCTAATCTTATCTCTCACGTTTCATAATACATATGTATATTTGTCAACACAGTATAAATCTTTTTTATTGCTCATTTAGGTGCTAAAATTTATCAACATTCCATTTCAGTTTTATGTCATCTTTCAATTACCTTTTCTATTTTATGTACTTGAAATTTAGAGGCTCCCTTAAATACTAATCAAAACGATTCTTTTTTACCTTAATAGATAAATAACTTACTGTATATGTAACTCGCTGATCTTTAATGGAGAAGTGAAATGGTAAAAATAAAGTTCGAAGAATCCGAGGCATAATCACATTAGGGTAGTCAGCGTCAATTTGGCAGAAATTCGCAATAAAATTTCTGGCCAATCTTAATCACTTCTCAACATTTTATTTATAGAGGGCATGTTTTAAAGACTACAAATAATAATTATTGATCACATAAAAATTAAAAATAAATTTCTATATTGATGAAACCCTGAAGACTTGTCTAAAACATATAATCAAACCTATATCCGAGGCGGCAAGTTGAAATAAAATTAAATGGTTATGCTTTTTATTTGTAGTTCATGGCTCAGAAAATCAAAAAAATTCTTCATTTTTATTAGCCATAATTTTATGATTTTGATATCAAATTTTGGCTAAGGGGTTTTTCTTCTTTTTTGTATAGATGTAACTTAAAAACAGTTAACATCATTTTAGAGTTTTTGTGTACAAAGTATCTGTATTGATTTAATTTTTAAATGTAGATTTTGGTAAAATAAATTAGGTTCTAACCCCTTCATTATTTAGGCTAAAACTGAGATGTCAAATTAGAACACTAGTTTAATCTCTATATCTATAATATTTCAACCGAGTACTTTCGGGTTCTTTGAATATTTGCCAGAAAAATAATTAGTATTTTCTCTTGTTCTTTAAAATATTCAAATTTTGACTCATAAGTACAAATTATATCAAATCCGGTGACTATACAAGGAAAGATTTTGCCCTGTTTTCTGTTTGATATGCTAAGGGTTGTTCTTTTTCAGGCTTTGAATTTGGTTGCGGCCTCTAAACTTTCGAGTCATCTATAGGAATTGATGAATCTCCCTCAAGAATGCTGATGTCCAAGTTTTATATATATTATTTGTTTTCACATTTGGATGGTCAATGAATCAGCTCATTTTCAATTAAGATTGGAATGTCTCCCAAGGATTTTTATGCATTCTCTGCGTAGTCGCCTATCAATGGTGCTTATTAATAAATACGAAGATAGAAAGATCCATACATAGCCAACTACGAACATAAATATATGGAGGTATATAAATGGACAGGAATAAAATATACGTATCTACCTGATACACAAGATTAAATGGTAATAATAAATCGGAGTTCGATAAAGAAAAACTCTGGCTCTACTCAGAATTCCTAAAAGTAATGAATATTATCAAGGGGATTCATAAGCACAAAGCAAAAAATAAAACGATGCTGGATATGACGATCGTTTTGGTTGTTCAAACACAAACAACCAAGCGCTTTTTGCTCTAAATAGGAGCCCAGTTTAATTTAGAACGAAATAAGTTGGTTTGAAAAAACTTTTTAGAATATACATCTATAAATATTACTAATATTTTTCGTTTAAAGCCTCTATTGATGTGAAGTAGATGTGGGATCATTTAAGAACATAGGAATAAGACATAGGGTAATTCGAAGAGAGGAAAATATAATAAGTCATCAGGAAGGTTCTTGAACTTACAAAAAATGTAAAGAAATATATATTTTAAGTAAATTTAATCAATTATATAGTTATCATTTGCTCTACATCAACAACCTTACCCTATTTTATTGGTTGTAAAATAAGAAAATTCTTTTAAAAACTAAGAATTGCTATGCAAATGATTTCAAGCTAACAATTTCTATATTTACTTAAAAATATTATTATTTTTATTTTTAAAGAGTGGCACGATCTTTCCAGATGATCTAATGCAATCAACCAGGGAAAAGATCAACGAAGGAAAAGAAAGGAATGGTAAAAATATGTGATGAATACTCGAATGAGAGGAATGAGTAGAAACAGCAACGAACTTTGAATAAATAATGTCATTCAGAAATATTTAGAGACATGTATTCTTCATAAGTAGTGCTCCCATTCTTCCCAGCTAAAGAGACTTGTGCTCTCCATAAATAGTGATCCCATTCAGTCATCTAAAGAAATAGTGACTTTGATCTATCTTGCCTCTCACTCACATTCCCAACTCTCCTCTCTTTCTGTTTCTCTCTCTCTCTTTTTTCCATTTCTCTCCATATATATATATATATATATATATATATATATATATATATATATATATATATATATATATATATTTTTTTCTAATTGCCCGCTCATCCTTCAAAACATCAGCAAACAGATCAAAACTTAAGCATCCTGATAAAAACAAGTTAAAAAAATTAAAAAAAGGAATTGTCGTGCGGAAACTCCAGAAATATTTTAATTATGAAAATAAATAATATGATTGAAGGGAATGTAAGGGGGGGTTAAGGCCCCCAATTGGCAAGCGAGTCCATAAACAGATCGGGGAGAAGGTAGGTAGGTGTTGTGAAACGTTCAGTAAATTTACTGCCTATGAAATGTCTGAGACTTGTGCCAGATAATTCCTTTTATCCATTCCTGGTATAAATTTGAAATACAATTAATTGTGCGGATGTTTTTATTTATATCTTTCCAATATACCATTTAATGTTTTTTAATCAGTTTTCTGATGGAAACGATATTATATGTATTGATACATAGCTGAATAGATGTGCATCGCAGCACAGCGTGAGTACCGAGCAAAATAAGAGAACGTATTCCCTTAATTAAGATATTTTCTAAAATATGCTGAGTAGGTAAATAAAATATTTATTGTACATAAGGACATGCATTTAAAATATATTTTAAATCTTTCATATGATACAATCGTATATTCAAGAAATTATACTAAAAAAAACTAACAAAATAAAATATTGAAAGTGCAAAATAAGAGAACGATAAATTCGCATAATTGATTAGCAACCAAATTCAATAGGAGAAAGCAAGATTTGACAAAGATGAAACTTAAAATACTTAGTTTTAGGTGTTGAAACCTTTGTTTTCTATTACTTCCGGGCTTCGACAACCACACGACCTCACCAGTTTCTTGTATTATTTCGGTGTCATACTTTCCATTCTTGCACAATTTTTGTTTATTTAGAGGCACCTTTGAGGGATGCTGGTCTCGAAAACTGTCTCCAAGGATCTTTCAGAGGTTCTCAATTAAGTTCAGTTCCGGCTCTAAGCATGCGACTTCATTGCTTCAATATTTTCTAGTTAGAAAAAGTACTTTACTGATTTTCTGTATTGCATGGCGCGCTGTCCTGCATAAACACTGCTAGCTGGTTTAGAGATGCTCTAAGTGAAGGTATAACATGTTGTGGTACCAGCTTTAGCTACACATTTTCATTTACCCTTCCAAATTATTCGCACTAGCGAAACGACTCTTTTAAACAATAACATCCCGCATAATATCAAACTGCCTCAGTGGCAAACTTTTGAACTCATTTAAGGTTAAGTCTGTCACACGCAGTACATCTAACAAAGCATCTGACATGAGATCCAACTAAATTGAATTGATTTTCGTCGCTGGAATGAATTCCCTCCGAATCCTCATCCCTCCAAACAACATGAGCTTGAAAATATTTGAATCTTGGCTTATTTTTATTCCTAGTGATAATTGGTTTGGTTGCTGGAGAACGAGCTTTCAAACCAGATGCACTGAGGCGAGGAAAACTGTAAAACTGCCGACCTTTTTGTCACTATTGATCCTAATATTTCAAGAAATTCCTACCAAGTTTGTAAGGCATGCGTCATAGAGAAGCGCATAATAGCTTCGTCTTCTCCAACGGTGGTTATGCGGGGTCAACCGAGATTTGCAGGAGATTTATAGTTTAGTTTGCATTGTATATCTTCGTAACGCACGATATCTCACCCTTGGTCCTTCCCAACTCTTGAAACCGCAGAAAGAGCCCTTAAATATTTTTCAAGCGAACAATTCTCTCAGGAGTCACTTTCACGTGAGATGGCATCTCTGCAGAGTGAGTAAGACAATTGTTGCAGTTGTACATTTCTTACCTATTGGGGAAAATGTTGCCAGATGATTTTAAGAAACTCCTAGAATGATCCTGAAAAAATCGTTCTCTTATTTTGCGCGTATTAATATTTTATTTTGTTTGTTAATTTAGTATAATTTCTTGGATATACGATTGTATCATATAAAATCTTTATCATATATTTTAAATGCATTCCCCTATGTATAATGAAAATTTAATTTACCTACTCACTGTATTTTTTTAAAATATCTCAATAAAGGAAAATCACTTTCATATATATATATATATATATATATATATATATATATATATATATATATATATATATAACATACTTGAGCGTGAGGGGTACAATAAATGCAAAAAATGTCGCTCAGAAAATATGAAACACGAATTCTAACTACTTTCAAACTTTTTTAGTCCATTCTCAATAAACACTGATGTTAACGAAGATGATGACGGTGATGTAGCGAACGAATTAATTGAAAGTAAAGCTTTACTTCAGAAATTCGTCCAGTCCCACAATCTTTATTCATATATTTTCACTAAAAAATTGTTTGGGTTATATGTGCGAATTTAAATTAAAAAACTCAGACTTAATTCTATCACTTACTACTTAATTCGATCACTTAATAAAGATTTATTCATTATATTAGGTCATATTAACATTAGTTTGGTAAAGGAGAAATTATGGCTCCAGGGCCTTTCTAAGGCGGAATTTACGAGGTCGGCAGCTATTTGCGGGACGAATACTCGAAATTCCCTCATTTTTGTATTATGATAATATATGTTGGAATGGACCTTGATTATCATAAGGATGCCCCATATTGTATAGCACCATTTCTTACCATGAACAAAGAAAATACGCGATTATTGGTCTATTTCTTGGCATTCTAACTATTGTATGGCATCGACCCTGAATATATATCATTTAGAAAAAAGCGAAGTACACAAAGGCCTTCGTCACCACCAGCTGTAGGAGAGCTGATGTGCAGACGATGGCGGAGCAGGGCTGAGTGAGAGAAGATATGGCAGCATGGCCTGAATGCCAGCGAGAGGCCCCTGCCTAAAGACGTTTGAGCGAGAGAGAGAGAGAGAGAGAGCGAAGCGACGGTACTCAGTACGGCTAATGTTGTGGTGAGGTGAACATGTTTCGCGATCGGGGGTCGCCCTTGCGGACGAGAAATGGCCTTTTTACCCCGACAACGAAGCCATCCCCCGGTCACGTCCTCGGCTGTGATATGTGTGAATCTGGATACGAGACCGAAAGAACGTTGACGGTGTGCAGATGTGGCTACTCATGGAGGAAGCGCCTCTGTAAGTGTTCATTGCGTCCGTCTTCCAATGGCCGACCCGCTCGCGTCATCTTCGTTTTACATATACGTCCCTCCGCGCGAGGCACGTCTTTGACTCCTCTTTTGTTCTCTTTTCTTCTCTCTCAAACTGCCCACAACGAGCCTGGGAAAACCCTACTATTATTCGCTGTCATTCTTTTCGATGTAGGCGGGTTGTAGGATACCTCTTCTTCCCATCACAATCCACGTCTTAGTCCTTCCCCCCACTCCCTTCCGCGTTTGGGCTAACTCGGCACCCGTGGTTCTCGTGTCTTCTTCTGCCATATGCTAATAATAGTCAGCGACACAGAGCTCATTTCGAGTAAACCATACAACGGTGACACACTTTTCAACACTCAAACCTTCCCTTTCCCAGCTCGTGAGGGCAGCAGCAGCCACGAAGCCTACTGAAAAAAATGCCTCTGGGCCTATATAAAAGGCTACTCGACCAGAAATTTATTGTCCTCCAAGCAGGCGACCATCCTAAACACTCGCACATATATCCATGCCACTTTAATGGCTACAAGACTCATTTGTCTAAACAAGCAACACTTATCTAAAACTCTATTCATTGTTCACTGACCACATTAGATAGAAAAAAACGGATCACTCTCGAAGAACGCCGCTTGCTTTTAAAAGGTTTTTGTCTATTCACCTTTGATTGCAGAAAGAAGCAAATAATTATACCTCACATTAAAATAGTATTTAAATTGAAATTTACAAGGGAGTGTGTATATATATATATATATATATATATATATATATATATATATATATATATATATATATATATATATATATATATTATATATATATATTTATATATATATATATATATATATATATATATATATATATATATATATATATATATATATATATATATATATATGTATATAAAGTCATTTATCCTAACTAGGGAAAAGGGGCTGCAGGTTAAAAACAAAACTCAACAACTGCATTTTAATTTATTAAGGTAAAATTATAAAATAATGTCCTCAACAATGCCTGGAGACAATATGTAATAACTTAATTTCAAGATTTTTATTATCAAAACTATTTACTCTGGCTTTTTTTCTTATTTTGATTTCACATTATTAAATTGGGAAAAGGAAAACTATGGTCACGTGATCCTTTTATACCTATGGCTGAAAATAATTTCGTGATATACATGGATCGCGCATTTGTGCGGATTTATGTCGAAATAAGAGGTTAGGAATCTCGGTTGTTGTAGATTCAGAAAGGCTTCGGGTAGAGGCTTTATGCAATAAATACCGAAATCGAAAGCTGGTCGTTAGAGAATCCAAAGGGCCACGTAGAAGTAAAGATTGAACTTAAGCGTTTCTTCATTTATATGGCCTCCCGCGTTGACGGATTATCTAATTGGTAGAAAAATCCAGAAAATATCCGTATTTGGGACAATAAACTGGAACACACAAAGAGAGGCAGAATTAAAACATGCTTATATGTAGTTTCCTCTATCGAGCTGATACAGTTTGGGAGGAAGAATCAACTTACTATATTATTCATAAATATACATATAAGAGCTTGACACGGAGGAAGAAATATTGTTAAAATACAGGATATACGACCTTCGAGTGAAGCATTAGATCTGATATTTGGTCTGGACAAAAAAACATTCCGCAATGGCGACTCTAATTTTCCCTAGAATCGCGGCATCAATTGACCGCTTAAGAAGCATCGTCCACTTGCCTCGTATTTTCCTTATAAGTAATAGGCCCCATTCAGGTAAAGGGTGGCAGTACTGGTAAAAATAGTCTTTCTTAGGCAACACCATTTCAGCCAACTTAATAAAAGTTAATGATTATTTTTAGGTCTATGAAAAAAAAGTTGTTTTCCTTTTAAATGAGATTTTCTTTAAGATTATATAGGACACTATGCAGTTCAATTCCGCAATAGTATATTCTCTCTCCTTCTCTCTCTCTCTCTCTCTCTCTATATATATATATATATATATATATATATATATATATATATATATATATATATATATATATATATATATATATATATAGCAAAAGTTACACAGAAACAGGAGAACAGAGATCTTCAAGAGATGACAGCGAGAAATGCCACACATTTCCTTTATCAGGCCGCACAAATCTGAACGTGGTAGATCCTTGCTAGTTTGCTAGTTTACACGCCAACCACAAATGGCCAATAGCTTTCAGTCGTACAAGGAAGGGATGGGTTCACTTTTCAGTTTCATATATATATATATATATATTATAGTAAAGAACACTGGGGCATAATATTACTATTCAATAGACTAGTTTCAGTATGAAGTTTATCATAAGATCTTCATTAGTATAGTGAGAAAGGGATACAGATATCTATACACAAATAGCTTCAAAACCGAACAATGTAACTATTCAGGGAGAATGACTCTGAAATCTTTCAGTATATCACTTAGGATTAGACTTTGCCAAAGGGGCTACATTTGAAATGTCTATTCGCCTGTTAGAAATTGGGGACTCCTCTTATTATCATCTATACTATACTTTTTTATTTCTAAAATTTCTGTAAGGATAAATTATTTGAGACTGGTGGTAATCTATTACATGGTCTGGATGTATTTAAAAATACTCGATCCAGTACTGGCACGCTTAACATCTCCTTGTTTATATCATATATAGTACTTTTATCTAACTAATGTCCCTCTATATCCTATATAGAATAAGGATCAATTGGTTAATTTGCAAGGAATTACATATACGCCTACTTCATTTTGTCGCTCCTAAGGTTTAGTCTAATGCAAACATTCAAAGATGGTAAAAGGGTATTTAAATTTGGTTTGTTTCAGAGAAAGAGCACTGCTTAATCCTTCAAGTACAGGAAAAATGGAAGAGATAAAGTATTTTTTTGTGTGTTTTTCTCTTTGTGGCAGTAAAATAGGGATCTAGCTTTAGATAAGCTCTTGTTAATGAGGTGGAGGGATAGTTCAATTCAATGAATGTTGCGGTCGTATATCTAATTTCATCTTACAAAATCACAAAATCTAAATGCATTTAAAAACATACCGCTTGTGACAACCTTTTTTTAACGCTTACATCATGATGTGGAAAAAGTAAACATATGAATTAAAATGGGTTGGTTTACGATAAACAGTGAAGCTAGTTTGGTCATTGAGTCTTGCAATTTTCGCATCGAAATAAAGCTACACAATTTTAATTTTCTTCTGAAACCTTGAAATTAATGGCAGGATGGAAGCTATTGAGATTATTTAAGAACGGAACCTGCGGCAACTTGCGAATGACTTCCCCTTGTCAATGAGATCAGTAGACTTGCAGCTCAGTTGACTATGCCGACACGAGTCACAAAAAGACAATCAAGCAGGGCTTATAAGCCGCTTGCTTGCAATCTCACCAAGCTACAACTTGAATAAACAACATCACTTTGACGATTGCATAGAATTTCGAATTTTAAGTCATTCTCATCCTTGTACAGGATATTTATTCCTTACACCATGAATTGAAAATTGATCAAGCACCTTTTTGTTCTCTTTTATCCTTCACAGTTCCTTTTATCTCAGATGTGGAAATTCTTTTGAATAGGTTTTAGCTTCAGCGATTTTACTACACTTTGCACAGAACGCCTCAAATTTATGGAAATTGTACACTGCGATAAATGTGTGCCTGGATCATTTTCTTGAAACCAGGTTTTATGATTTTTTCATCGACGTTTTGAGGAGTTGTTTCTGTTTTGGCTCAGCTGCTTCATGGTTTTCAGGATGTGTTTCCTCTATCGCAATGGTTCTTTAACTGTTTGTCTAGCGTAAGTCTATTCAATGGAGGGCACCCGATATACATATGTTGTACGAGTAAGTTGCAGGATCAAGTCCACATAACGGCAGCTGTCATAGTTCTTAACCCCCATTTAAATGTGTCTACATTAGGAAATAAAAGGACACAAAAAAGTAAGCAGATCAGTGGTAACACCTTTACCAAAACAGTAAATTTAGTATTTTGATCCCTTAAGAAACGTATTTTCAGAAGGTAAAATTATTATCGTTGCTTCGGCGTTTCATTTGTAGAAAAAAACTATATTCTAGACTATTATGTTATCAAGAAATGATGTTTATAAAAGAAAAAGAAAATCAGTTTTAATATATAATTCAGTAAAGTAGTTTCTTTCACTTATGGCAATGTTTACCCAGCAATTAACTAAGCAGTAGATACATTTCTTGGAGAATTCCTTGTATTTTGATCAAATATAGGATTTGATATCCTCTTACACCTCTTTCCTCTTATAGTAAACTTTGCCATTTATGTTATGCTGTAATATCTTAAATAAATGGCAATCATATGATGTTAGGAGATTTGAATATGGAGAATTCACAACATAACGCAATAGATGTTTCTTGGATAAAACTTTCAACATGTAGGTCTGTATTGTCAGAATGACACTGCTCAGTTCACCACATGATTTAATTGTTCGAGAACTTCATTTAAACGTTGCATTTGTTAAAAATATAGTATAGGTCTGCAGTAACTGCTTATTATTGAGTAGTTCATAATGAATAACACCTTTCAGATTCCATCAAATTCAGAGCATAGCCATATGCTGTTTCAAACCACGTCTATAAGTGTGAATGGTTTTTTTTTGCTTTCAAACCGTTTATTTTATGCTTAATATTGTAATAGAAAACTCACGTTTCACGTCTATCAATTCTTTCATAAATGGCTGATGTTCATTTCCAGCCAATACCAGATAATGCAAAAGTCCTGTTACACTCGCTACGACGTTCTCAACAAAGGACATAATGATAGTTTTGATAGAGTTAAACACTTTTTTTATTGTTTAAACAGATAAATATTGTTAAAATTGTAATTTTACTCAAGGTGGCAGCCCAAAGCGCCGAGCACACGCTCCAGGCGAGATTTGAAAGCCAAGCACACGTAGCAGACGAAGACTTCCTCATGGTGGCTAACACGCGGCTGATGGAGGACCAGCTCGGCGACAATTCTGCGGCGACCCTTGCGAGTCTTGCCCATGAGACTCAGCCACACGTTGTAGTCGATGGGAGTGAAGTTGGGCAACTGCGGAGGCCAAAGGTCCTTTGACCAGAAGTTCTTATTCAACGCCAACCACACCTGCACTGTCTTGGCCATGTGGGTCGGGGCAGCATCCTGATGAAAGACTAGTACGCATTCTTCGTTATCTTTCTCACCATTCGATGCCACGACGCCCGACATCATCACGGAGGCCAGTACCTTGTAGATGTCCTTGCTGAAGCTTACTTCGCGGTGGTTCTGCTTGTTGATGACCGGACCGACTGTAAAGATTTTTTCAACAGAAAAAATGAGAATTCGATTGCCATGACACTTCAGTGTCATGCAATCGAAGTTGTTCTGGCACACGGTCAGTGAGCATAGGCCTTCACATGCACTTCAAGCTCTTACCGCCTTCTTTATTGACGGCTCTTGATACTTTCGACACCGAGATGACCTTCTTCTTCACGAGAGCAGTCATTTTGAGCTTCGGAGTACTTTCGAAGGTATTTTTCACATCCAAACAGCTGATAACTTGGGATCTGTCTGAGTGAGGTCGTTCTTTGAGGACTTTCCCACTCTTGAGCATCTCCACTACTGTGTGGACGATCATCTGGCTGACGTTGAGCCACTTCGCGATGTCGGACTTGTTGTGGTACGTGCGCATGAAAGCAAAGATCTCTATTCTGTTCACTTCTATCTCGACATACCAACACAGAATGGAAAAGACGTTTTAATGACACATGCTGGAGAAGTGAACCTTTAATTTTTTTAACGGAACGTTTTCTATCATACCTCTCGAAAAAAAACCCCGAGTGTCACAGAACCTTTTTAACCCAGGAGAAATGAAGCACTACTATTTATACCTTCTAAACTATGTACCACTGACGGACTAGGGGGTGAGGGGCTATCCGCCCCGATGTCAAGGGTTTTTTTAAGGGAAGCTTTATTTTAATGAATTCAAGCCAAGTATTTGTTAGTCAAATATTATTATAGACGAAAAGAAACGAAACTGTGCGAAACCTTGTGAAAAATATATATAATTTCCATCATAATTTCAAAAGTAAACTTTAGGCTATTTTGAGATACATCAAGCAAAATTGAGAGGTTTTGCTATTTTTGCGAATAAAGTAAGTTCATTTTTGCTTTTGAGGAGTGGTGTGCTTTTATCTGAAGTATTTCTGTTTAGACGTGCTAAGGTTGTAGTCGCATAAAAAACAATTCCACTTTTGAAATTGCTTGTTTTTATAACATCTATCGAGATCCGTGCCTTTAAAATAAGTTTCCATCCCAGTTTTCGCATTTATTATGAAGAAAAATCGTTGGCGGAAGGGGCTCCGCCCCAGTCACCGCCTCAAGAGCTACCGCTCATCCCAGAAGACCAACCTCATAAACATTAGCTAAAATGGGGTCGCTCGATTTTCACGCGCCCTCTTGATTTAGAAAATTGGTAAGTTTTAGAATTTTCTGTTGTTTAGAGGGGAGGAGGGCAAATTCTTGCGACCGCCACAGGCGCTACAAACGCTAGGTACGCCTTTGCCTTGTCTTTCAAACATGTGTCACATAACCACCAGTTTCGAAGCATATTTTAAACAATTTAAAACTCCAAACTAAATATTTTCTTCTAAAAGTGAGATTAATTTCGGGACAACATATAGCCTATCGTTTTAAGCATGAATGGATGTGACAAGGGTTTACTATAGCTTTTTGGGACAATTATATCGGTTGTTAAGAAATTAATGTAGTTTTAAAGACATAAATTATGATTTCTATATAGTTTGTTAAATGGTTTCAAAAATGCGGCAAGCTTTTCAAAGTTAGCAAAACAAAATCCATAAAAATGGTCTTTGAATGCCACATAAAATGTTTGAACGTCAAAGTTTACAGCGCAAGAATTTTGCAACATTTCTATTGGCTGGAAATAGCTGTGAGCCATTTCCAGCCATAACTTATCCAATTTGATAACGAATAGCCAATAGTATCTTTTTTACTAATGACACTCAAACTAATATTATAGTTTTTAATAGGTTCAAACAAATAGCTCCATCGTAAACAAAAACCCATCCCTACTCCAAGACGTGAGTTTTAACAGCAGAAGCCACATATGCATTCTATTTGGGATGTGAAATAAATTATTTATTTTGTGCTCCTCAACAATAGGGCAAAGAGTTACTGCAGACTTATTGGCTCAACCTTTGCTACGTTTAAATGAAGCTCTTAAACAAAAACCCTTTGCACTGTTCAATCGAAATAGCTTCTTCCTCCATTATGGCAAATCATCCCGCACATGACAAGTTTCATATAATAAAAGAATAATGCGTTATTTTAGAGTTTATCGTCATAGTCGATGTTCAACGGAGCTTACGCCACATTATTACCATTTATTAAAAACATAATAGCATTACTTAATTAGCAAAAGTTACTATGATTTGAAAGAGATAGAAAAAGAAATTAAATCATGTTTGTATATCGTCACAACCGAATGAATTATTCAAGAAATGTTTCCACAGCTTCGATCAAAGAGAGGAGAACATTGTCAATGGTGATAGAAACTACTTTGCTGAAAAATGGTATACTTCAAATTAAAAATTATTTTAATTTACGTAATTAAAATAACATTAATTTCATGACAAACTAATATTCCCTTGCTCCAGAAAGTATTCATACCTCACCCTACCATATGCCACACCTTTTCATAATAATTCATTAATCTTTTATTGCAGAGTAACGAAATTTGGAAGAATTAAGAAAAATGTGGTAATAGATAATCTCCCAAATCCAAAGAGTTAGATAGAATAATACAGGAAGAATAACACTTTTTACCAAAATTATCAACCAAAATGTATTCATAACTTATCCAATTGGATAGTACCTCAAACAAATATTATAGTTTTTAATAGGTTTAAACAAACTTTGAATGGAATTTTGTCTCACTCGTCTTTGCAAAACTTCTCCAATTCATCGATGTTTTGAGGTGTCTTTCATGGGCAAAGAACTTGAGTCCATGCCATCTTCTATTGGATTGAGGCCTATCACTATGATGGACATTCGCAACGTTTACTCGTATTTTAGCTTCATTCAACCAAGAAAAAAACAATTACGGTTTCTTTTTGTGGATTTTGTGATGTAAAAAGGAAAATCTTTCTAGGCCAGACTGCTAACATCAGTCTTCAAGTATTCTACAAGAATATTTTTGTGTACTTATTCATTTATTTTCCCATTGACTTAAAGAAGAGTAGCAACGCTTGTTATAAAGAAATTGGCACATAAACTAGTAGAACAACCTCCAAGTTTTACTGTGAGAAGTGTTTTTAGAAGACCAGCTTTATCAGTGGTCCGTTAGAAATAGTTGACACCATTTGTGCCGAACAACTCAATATTTTTTTCAGTTGACCATAACACAATGATCAAAAATTTAAATACTTCTCCAGATGATCGTTGGCGTACTTAGGCGGGATTTCAAATGAAAGTTTTTCAAGAAAAATTTCTTTCTTCGACGACGTCCATGTATTTATGCTGTATGAAACATATTGCACACTATGGTAAGAACATATGAAAAGAAGACTACAAAATTCTAATCAATAGCATATACGAGGCAGCTTGTGTTCCCATCACCTAGTTCAATTCCACCTAGCCTCCTCTTCTATATATATATATATATATATATATATATATATATATATATATATATATATATATATATATATATATATATATGTATCCGGTCAATCTTAAAACATCACAGGGAGGACGCATCAATCACATGCCTACTGAGCCTATTCCATTAATCTAACACTCGCTTTGTCAGCCAATTTCTACCAATATCTTTCCTAAACCTAAACTCTTCCTATCCGGTTCATTAAAAATAGGAAGTTTACCAATGTTTCCCGTATAATAACCATTTACCCACTTGAAGCCCCCTTGAACTCTTCTCCTTTCTAACGTATATATATTTAGTCTCCTAAGCCTTTCAATATAAAGTAAGCTTTCAGCTTTGATAAAACTGACAACGACTCCTTCCTCTCCTAGCTGATTGTTCATCTCCATTTTAGTCATCGTTGGGTTATTTTTAGCAGATCTAAAGAACTACTGAACCGTGTGCAGAGGAACTTTCCCAGAACGATCCGAACCAGGGAGATTTGAAGGTCTCCTCAATTCTTTAAACTTTTTTAATATTGACTGCACTGTAGATTTGTTACATTTAGTTCTTCAAAATTTTACTTTTAGCTCAAATTATATTATGAGTTGGTAACTATATTCTCGATTTGATATTGGAAGAAACTTCGCTACCTTTAACCATTATGATTGTTTAAAGAATAAAACTGTCGAGTTTATGATGCCGTTGAAAGGGTTGTTACAACGTTCTACATAGATTATTCCTAACTCGTCCAAATTATAAATAGAAGGTTACAGAAACTCTACGTGTAACTTAGAAACTGTGTTACAAATTAAACCATATATAATAATTATATGGATGTGTAATTTTCTCTTATGATTAATTATTGTTTGCTACTTAAGGTAAAATGTGTTATTATTGATTTATTTGTAATTCCAATCTGTTTGAATTGTGTTTCTCTTAACACATTTCTCTCAATTTCCCCAAATTCCGTTACGTTGTAATAAACTATTCAAAAACTATTGCTAAAAAATTGGGTTATTAGGTAAGATATGAATACTTTCTCGAGTATTGTATATTAAACATCCTTTCTCCTCTCTCATTTTAATTTAATTCCTTATTTTCCTCTGACATATCTCTTCATCTTCCATTACCTTTTTCCTCCCTCACTTTTCCTTTGACCTTCTTCTCATACTAGTTGTTCTTTGAGTGAAGATTCTTTTCCTTGGTTACGGTTTTAAGTGAAACCCCAGTTTAATCTTAGTTAAATAGGGTTCTCCATTCGCCGGAAACTGCATTTTTACTTCTGACATTCATGCTTGAACAGTAGCAAAAACATGCCTCTCCGTGAGACCTTTCTTTTCACTTAATCTCAGTGCCAATTTGAAGTATCAGAAACGCCCCTCCCCAAAACATCGGAGCACATGACGTGATTAGTTCTTTCGAGTCTATTGAAATACGTCTGTTTTTACTTATGTGTTTTCCTTTGCTTCCTTCTTGAACTTCCTCATTTTTTCTCAAGAGTTCATATGCCCCGAGGGAGATTATCAACCTTGAATATTCTTAAGGAGGACTGATAATGGCTATCTTCGCCTTGAAAAAGCTATCCACTGACCACCATCTTGTTTCGAGTAAAAGTGACATCAACGCTCTGAAGTAATGATCCCCGCCGGTCTTTTCCAGCTCGTTCTTTGAAAGAGAGTAGGCGAAGATTAAAGTTAAGAGGAAAAGGCCCATCTTCTTCAGCGAAGGAGGAGGAAGGGAGAAGAGACAGAGAAAAGAGAGATCGCATTATAAACATGAAAGAACTAAAATGGCTGAAAATAAAGATCTTCTTACGATATTTATTAAATCCTGAAGATGTATTTGTACCAACTTGTTCATCTAAAGAGGTAAAAAAAGAATCATAGTTACATACTTGGTCCCTTTTGAGAAATTGAACTTAACATTCTGATGTATGAATTTGGGTCAATCATAAGTTCCTGCTCCCCTAACCTTTAATGTGGCCACCTGCTCTATCTATTTTATAGACAGTCGCAACAAAAAACCCTGGCATTGCCCAGTTTTTAGACTTCTTATGCTTTATTGCTTTGAATTATTCAATTATACCATCTCTATATATTGGGGCTATCGTATAAGATGATCAAAATAATAGCTAGAAATTTCCTTTAGGATCCCTCTTTTTTTCTGGATATCAAATTCAGGAGCAAATCATGAGCCATGGTTCTCCTTTCCTACCTTAGTAACGGTTGGGATTTGTTATTATTAGCGTCTTCCACAACTCAACCGTTCATTCTTAGGATCCTCCACAGAATCTCACTCGGATTACGGTTAAGAAGTGATACATGGTCCTATGTATGTGATGGTTTTGGTGTTCCCAACCATTTTGATACTTGTGGCCGATGAAACGTGATTCTCTGTCATGCTTATGGAACGGTTGTAGCAGTTCTTCTGAGGGGGTCAATTTGCCACCCCCTTTGTCTCAAGTGTACTTTCTAAAACGCTTGCCAATTGCCAGCTGTTCTAAATAAAAGGTCATTAACGAGGTAAATTTTATACGGGAATCAAATATAACAGAAGAAACGGCGGCAATGAGAAATCAATGAAGGTAGAGTTGTTAAATATGATCGATAATTCAAGTGGTGCAGATAATCCGAGCACGAGGGGGCTCAAATTCCGGAGCCTATTAACACTAACGGACGAGCAATTTGAACGAAATTTAGCCACATTGGGTATGGTAGACGGCCAAATTGAGTTCCTATTCAGGTGGAATTAGCGGTGGAAATGATATGCTGTAGGGTAGGCCATATCATCGATAAACAAATTTCAGCAAATCAACATGCACATTTCAGTTTTTGTACACTTGAGTACACATATTTCAAAGGTGGAAAAAGCTTTTTTTTCAATATTTGGAACACCCTTTTTTTAGCTCAAAATTTCATCTTTTTAAATTTTAGAGCCAGAAAGATATATATCATCAGAGTTGTTGGTTTGTTGTTATACATGCTTCTAAATACATTAGAGTTGAGTTTAAACTGAAGGATAATGACAAACAAGTGAGAAGTTCTACTGTAAAGGAAGATGTAATTGACATTTCATCCATCTTATTGCTCCATTCTTGTAGATAGTATTAGTTGCCATGCTGTCAGCTCCCACTGCCTTTATATCATCTTTAATATCATTATTAATAGGCCATTTCATCAGTCCGTCTGCAATACCCGCACTTGTTCCTCGTTCAATAGTTAGATGATCTAAATATAAATTACCAGGTTCTCCTACAAGCACATAGTGATCCTGAATTTCTTTTGTTCTTTTTCTTCTTTTTAGTTAGTGTTGTGTCTCTCCTCTTATTACAAAACAAAGTAGTAATTTTCTTATCTGCCAAACATGCATATACGGCGAAATTCCTCCTTAACTTCTGCCGTGCCCTCCATACTTTGTGATGGTCAATTACATGGGAGCGGTTTTCTGAATAAATAATACCATAGTTGAATAGGGCTGCAGCTCTATTTGATACAGAATACCAATTTTCTTCCATGGCAATTGTTGGTATTGGTATGATGTTGTTTTCTGTTCTCGCAAAGACATTCTTCCATTCATAATCAGAAATGTAGGAAGATGAGGTTTCTTCATCCAAAACTTCGTCTGAATTTGTAGTTTTCTCTTCCTTCTTCTCTTTAGGGACTCTTCTTCTTCTCTTCTTTCCTGAATTATATCTTCTCAGTTTTGTTTTTTTAATTATTTTGACTTATTTTTACATCCACTCCTCCAATTTTTATGTGACACCCAGTTCTTTGGTCAAAATGAAATTCATGCTCTTGATGTGACACATTCATGTTCTTTTCACACTTGCAATCCAAGAGATCAGCACACTGGCAGCCTGCTACATCAAAAGGTTGACTCAATGATGAAATAAACTTCTTAGTCTTAGTGGCATTCATTCCTTGTTTTTTTTACCAGCTTCTTCCACCGATCGGAGGAATTTGGTTTTTAACATTCGTGATCGCCTGAACTGGAATATTGGCTTTATTCCAAATCTCTTTACGGGCTTCGGGTACTTCAGGAATAAAATCCTTTTTTCTCTTCTATTTATTGTCTTTTACATACTGAATATATCTTCCAACCTGTTGTTTTGTTGGCAGCTCATAATGAGAAATCTCTGGAAGTGGGGAGCCAAAGACACTGTGATTTGTTTATGTTCTTGTTCTTTTTACTCATCTTAGCCCTAAAAATGAATTAAAAAAAGAACCGTTAGTATAAAACAAAAATAATAAAATAGTTGAAACCATATCTTTCCATAGAAAATACTCTGTAAATATCTCGTAAATTCATCATACATCGATTAATTTATTGTGCACTCCGAGTAGTTTACGAACAAGGAATTCCTCAATTTAAAATTATCTAAACCTTAGATACATAAGGAACTAGAGTGCAAATTTTCTTCCTGAATGAAAACTACCCATTTCTAGCTTCAGAGACGATAACTATAATAACTGAATACAACCAGCCTCAACCCACGGAAAAGATAATTTTTAAGCAAAATTCGGCCGCGAAAAGGGAGTGTTACGAGTTTTAAGATATTTTTTGTCTTCATTTCAAAATTTTGGATGATCTGCTCTACAAAACCTGAAATGTGCCTTAAAATTGGTTGCAACAATACGCCCTACAGTGTGAGGAGACGGGATTACGTCCCAGGTAGGAAAGAAGTAAAAAGACAAGTAAATACCAGGTCAATCCCGACCTAAAACCATTGAAACCTCCATCATATAATGCAAATCATGCGTAAAACAGGTGTCAGTAGGGAAAAAGTAAAGTAACATTAAACAATAGATGCAAGAAGTAGGAAAGGAATAAAAATGCGAAACAAGAGTAATAATTAAAATATAATGTGTTTTAATAACTAAAACTCGTCAAGATCTTTAATCTGAGCGCTTTCAGTGATTAAAACGCAACGTCATGCTTCCCTCTATTGTTTCCTTTTACCTCTTTGCATTGTCCACCAAACATATATATATATATATATATATATATATATATATATATATATATATATATATATATATATATATATATATATATATATCCAGCATACCGCAAGAAACAGAAAAACAGGATAGTTTTTTCTTCGGACAAAGTTATTTCCTAATTCAAAAAATTCGGTACCTAGGTGGGATTCGAACCAAGCACACATAGGCAGCGAGCAACTAAAAAATCTTCCGAATAGACAAGCTTTTACGATCGGGACTGTGAAAGAGAGAGAAATATATATATATATATAGTTATTCATTTCATATATATATATATATATATATATATATATATATGAAATGAAAAACTCACAAAGTAGCATGTGAGGTATTTACGAGTAGTTCGAACTTTATTTACTTCCTTATCAAAGATAACTAGAAGAGAAATTAATATAACAAAGTTATATATATATATATATATATATATATATATATATATATATATATATATATATATATATATATATATATATATATATAAGAAATAAATAATTAAATAAAGCACTGCATCTAAAAAAAGAAATCACCACTGAACAAGTAGTGGAGAGAGTATAAAAGCAAATTAGTATTTATCAGGAGCAGATAGCGAGGTCAAACGAAGTGGATGAAAAGGTAAAAGACAAAGCCAGAGGATTAAGAAGATTAAATGAAAAAGAGATATCATAAAGAAGAAGATTAGGGTAGACGCGGGAAGCAGCTAAATGGAAGGGAAAAGAGATCGAGGAAGAGAGAGAGTAAATAATAAAAAAGTGTTTAAATAAAAATGAATGAAATAATTAAAATAACCAAACTAGGTACCATAACTAGGAATTTTATACACAAAACTAAGAATGTAAGTACACGAGGATTTCTTTAAAAATAAGTTCTTTGATAACAGCATCAATTTTGTAAAGGCCACACGGGAAATGTTAAAATTATCGGAATGGTTGAAAAAAAATCATTCAACAATGTTTCTTTTTTAAATTTACCTGAATTCGAATTAATTAACTAGACATATGAGCAAAATATTCACCTCCCCTTACATTGTATTTGTCTGATTGATACCGACCGACAATTGATGATTGCTTGTTTGTCCAAAATATTTACTCAGACAGCAAGAACATTCGACTGAGTAAACTCGACCTATAGCAATACATGGGTGCGAACAAATATATCCCAATTAGTTGATTTTTTGCTTGAAAGCAACAGAAATATAAGTTTTTAAGACAGGGTGGAGGTCAATAAAGCAATCAGAGAATGCAAATTACAGGCCTTTTATAACATTAAAGCTTATAGTAGGAGCTGTAGTACATAACGTCTTTTTAGCAAAGGAAAGACAATTTAAAAGAAAAGGATAAAGGTCACACAATTTATGGCCTATCTCAAAGATATTAGAGAATTCCTGATCCGTATATTCAGGCGGTGCTTTATTCTTTCTTTCTTCTAAATAACCTTATTATATTAATTTCTGTGGTAGTTATCCCTGATAAGGAACTGAATAAAGTTCGAAAGTATTCGACAACATCTTGCAGGATATTGCATTCATATATATATATATATATATATATATATATATATATATATATATATATATATATATATATTAGGGTGCTCCCCAAAACTGAAAATGATAGTTCTTTCTCTGCACAGGGCTAATTTTATTACACTTCACGAAAAGGAATTACACGTTAAATTTCGTCTCTCTATCTCATCCTTTAGGGGTCACCCCACTTTTCACTTTTACTTAGTAAGGTTGGTCTTTGAAGGTGTTGGACTAAAAGTGGGGCGACCTCTAAATATCCGTGTATTGTGATGAAATTTCGCACAAAAGGAGAGGAATGCAATACGAAAAAAATCAGTGGTGTGTAGAACGGATCAGTGCACTTTGAAATTTTACCCGTTTTTCAGACCACCCTAATATATATATATTTTTTATATATATATATATATATATATATATATATATATATATATACATATAGTCCATTGTATACGTTTCCAATTGTACTAAGTTTAATTTCCCTTCTTATTTTCCTCGGAAATTTTTAACTTATCCACTTAATAGCAATTGTCAGAAAACATTAACAAATGCAAAGATAACATCAAAGAAAATCAATAATAACAAAGGCATGAACGCCAGCGAAATCCCCAAACAACTCATCAATAACAATAAACAGAAAAAAACAATGACAGCGATAAGTCTGATTACCAGGCGCTTTGCATCCCTATGTAAATCTTCTACATTTACTCTTTTCTCTACTATTTTCCTTTCTATCTACCACACATAATTTAACTCGCTTCCCACAAACACTTTCACACTATCAAATACAAGCAAAACAAAGCAACTTGTCCACTAAACAATATGAAACTCGAAGGAAAAGTACTCCGGTAAATGACTACGTCCCATGAAAAGTATTTCATCGTCACGTTCGTGTAGAATCGCTTCTCTTTTAATTTGAGCCCCTTGCTTCGAGTTATTACTCTTCCTTCAGAGATACTGTAAAGAGCCGCCCTCAATCTATGCACGAATTATCGAGTCACTTAAATTTCGAATGGCTCTTAAAGACGCCAAGTATTCTTGTTCACTGTAACATTGGTAGGTCTCGTCTGTCAGGTGTTTAATATAATTCATGTTTCTGAAACCAGGGATCATCTCGTTTGCTCTATGTGGTACTCTTTCAAACATTTCAATATCCGAACCTTGCATGGGCTTGAAAACCGTCCCTCTTTTTCGATGGGGGTTGTACTATGGACGTGGAGAGTGGCACAATGAAGCATCCGCATGTCAATCAAAAAATTCAGTTCGCCTTCTTTCATTGTTCACTGAACTGCCGGTGGCGATCCACAAATTCTCCTACGCATCATTGGCCAAGGGCTTTTATATATATATATATATATAATATTTCTGCTTGCACACATACATATAATGCAGAAATAATGCCTATTTTGCTTATATCACATTTAAGGAAGCCCTACTTTCCCTATACCCGCCTGTCATTCATCTCCTCCCGTCATAGCTGCTCTCGCCAAAACTCCCTATCTATGCTCCTCCCATCACAGCTGCTCTCGCCAAAACTCCCCTTATCCATGCTCCTCTCATCCTTATTTTGTTACTCACATCTGCATCTCTTGAGAGTTTAAAAGTGTTAAAACACATATTCCGCTTTGAAAGGTTTTAATTTATGCTACAGTTCACTTTGAAATCATCAAGGTGCCTCTACAAAAATGTATTACACAAGTCAGGCGTTTAGTTCCTTCCAGAACCGAGGTAGATGTTCATGTAACTGCATCGCGTTTCCGTGAGATGCATATTTATTTTATCCTTTTTAACTCTCTTCGCTCTTCTTCACTTCTCTCTCGAGGTTTCTTCTTTCTTCTCTGCTCTTTGTTGTTTCTCTGCTATGTTTGGGTTCGGAAGAAGCGCTGGAAACTTCGGACTCTGTTACTGAGAGAGAAGTCTTAAAACTAAACTTGCCTACACTACCTGAAATACATATCACCACGGTGTTACAAATCATGAATGGACACAGGTAGAAGAAAAGATACAACGAAAAATCCGTGCCGAGTGTATTAAAATTTATGCACACTATTTTGAATCATTAGGTTGCGTACATGGTCCCAAGAGATTTAAATTGAATGGGGCTTTCCCATTTGTGCGTCCTAACAAAACCTGCCTGGCAGGTATATAAATCAAATAGTTATATTTGAATCGCCTTATGCATTTGAAGTTTATGTATAGTGTGTATAAGAATGGGAACCAATAAATGAAAATTTCCATAGAACTATCATAGATCTAAATTAAAGTGGAAAAACTCTGCCAGTGTTTCTTTGCGGAATTGTTTGTATTTCTTTGTGCTTTAATAGTGCAAGGCAGCAATAATGACATTTATCACAGTAGAATTTTATCAAAAGTATTAAAACGGAATAAGTTTGAGGTTTGCATCTCAGAATATTAAAGCTTTAGAGTGATTGGTTCGGCATCCAATTTTAATAAAAAAAGTAGTCTTCTTCAAGCTTCCAGGGGTAATATATGTAGCTCTGGTATCTTGGTCAAATAAAAAGAGGAGTTTTTTTGATATATATATATATATATATATATATATATATATATATATATATATATATGCAGAAAAATATCAGTCAGTTCATGGTCCGTGTGTTTGAAAAGAAAATGACGCATGAGGTGGTTTCTAACGTGACAAACGAAGTTACATTAAAGCGATTGGACTGTTTATATGTTATTTTCCGATAAGCTATCCACAAAAATGTATACAAATACGTTTATATTTAGACTAGAATAGAGGCCACTGCAGATGCACAAATACATGTGGCTGAAACCTGTTTTCTGACTGACATTCGTTATCACTTAACATCAACGCCGGTCACTTATTTGAAGCATAATAACGATGCCTAAAGAGACCAAAAATTGCACATTGCCTACAAAGACTGTCTTTTGTAGCTTGTTTGAGTCTGGATCCAAAATGTAAAGGGAGATCCCTTAAAATATGAAGAACAAAGTGTTCTTTTTGAAGCAATGGGTAGTTTGAGTTCCATTCAGGCGCCTTTTTTTCGCCCGTTACCTGTATTCTTTCCTGTTCTCCTAACATTTATGTTATTCCAGTCTCATTCGCTTCATACAAAACACTGCTACCATCTCTCTATTAAATATGCATTTACACCATTAAGAGCTGCTGATCGTGAATTTTCCTCCTCGTTCAGCTGTGTAGATGAAGTACATGTAGTAAAAACTGGCCAAGATTGGACTAATAGGCTAAGACTGCTTTAACTGTTTATGAACCAAAGGCCAAATCTTTTTTCTTTTTTTCATTCAACACATCAGATAAAATTCAATTCTAATAATTCTTTTCAAGTACATTGAAGCTAAAAATCTGTGAAAAGAAATAATCTACGTCCAGGTAACTTATTTCGAAAACATGACCAAGTTGATGAGTTTCCTAATGCTTCTTCATTGTAATAATTTTAATTCTATTTATGTGACATATGCTGGAGGGACCAAAATCAACTCCAATTCAATTTTTCCGACTTGCAATTCCTTCAGACTTAAGTTTACATCAAAAAATTTATTTGGACTTGAATTGATCTGTTTGTTGACTGAAAATAGAAAAAGATTTAGAGATCGGTTCAAGGTAAGGAACTTTAATGTGTATGCCAGACAGTCTACTCTAGACCAGATTCTACCAGAACTCTACGATACCAACGCAAGATAAAAAAGAAAAGTATTCGTGGATCGCCATATCTAGTCTGGATAATGTCTATTTAGGGATTTTTATTTGATTCCATTTAACCCAAATCCTTGTTTCTGTTTATCTGCTAAGATGATTCTCACTTCCACATTGATCTCGATTTGTGGAGATAATCCCAATGATTATTGAGACCACCTCTCCCTCCCACTACCACAATGGCATTTGATGTTTTCTCCTCTAATTAGGTAGTTATTTAGTTAATTGCGCCACCCACCCCTTTTCACTCTTCGACAAGAACCCACACCTGGATAATGAAATTTGCATAAAGATTAGAATAAAAATCGCTAGCTAGTCTAAAAGTAAATGAGCCAAGCGTTGTCAAAGAGAAAAGTGCAGGAATAACGGTAGTGCTGTGTTTCGACACCAACCAGCGAGCTAGGAACACTTCGTGGTCCAAGGAAGGGCTAAGCTATCCCCGTCAGGTTATTATGGTCTTTAGTATTAATTGTGAATATTTAGATAATTTTACTTCTCTTGGGTTTAAAATGCGACTTAACTCCAGTCTTTAGACATATATTACAACAGTGGTGGGGAAATTTAACTTGAAGGACCACTTGAGACAAGAAACAGGAACGGGAGCTTTAGAAGCAAACGAAAGGGACATCGGAAAACACAATGAACAAGGAGAGCAAAGGACAGCTCACTCAAGACACTCCATAATAAGAAGACAGATATGACGTCAACGGAGGCAAAATTAAATATGCTGGAAGGTGGGTGCGATGCGAGTCTCTCGATTGCCGGTCAGTTACTTCACCATAATCTACCAGCAGAGCACATCAAACCTACCTAAAGCGTCATCCTATCAAAACGAATATCTAACTCATTAACAAATTAAATATTCATATCATATAAAACGAAAGGGTAAATACAAGGAATGTGGGTGGTAAAAACCATCACAGGGGTTTAGCTATATTTAATTTCTGCCTTCAAATTGTAAACGGGTTATAGATATGGTATAAAAATCCCTTGAAATTTCCTTAAAGCCTGGGGAGGTATTCAATTTGATAGAGTGACGCTTTGGGTAAGTTTGAATTGTTCTGTCTCGTAGCTCAGTAACGGGACAACAGACTTCTCGTATAATCGGGATAGCCGAGTTGGACATCCGGACAGGATGAATTCCCTCTGTTCTCCTTTTTCTTTGCTTCTACCAATGTTCCTTTCTTTTACCTTTAAAACTCCGGTTTTTTGTCTCGTGTGCTCATTTACGTTCATTTTTTTCTCTCTCTAATATTATATGCATATATTCTCTGCAATGCACGTTTTCTACATCTCACATACTTTCTGCCTTCAAAAGATTTATGAAAGGCACAAATTTTATCTGAAAAAGCCCTGTAGTGGTTGTTACCACCCGTAGGTATATTTATCTGTTTGTGTGTGTGATTAAAAGAGCGGCGATAAGCCTCCTTGTCACTGCAATTGTCTATTTTATCAATCACACTTGCCGTCACAAGATACAGGGTCATTTGCCCCTTGTCAATTTTTGTTTTATTTATTTCTGTTTTCATTCTTTTTGGGGGGCAAGGGGGATTTACATGAGCTGCCAAGTGTTACAGAAGCTGCCAAGTGTAGGCCATGAATGGTCTTTTGCAGTCTCCTTCTTTTCTTATGTTCTTATGAGAAGGGTTTCCGTTCACAAGAGAACAAAGACACATTAAACATAAAATATAATTGCACGGCCGCTGTTTGTAAAGCGGAGATTTGAACTGACAGCCATTAAATATGGGTTCATGCTTCACCATGTGGTAAAATATGTTTTTAATAATTGTGATAAGGTTGAACATCATTATTTTTGTATCTACTCTTTAAGGATTCATTCCTTAACATAGCGCCTGCCTATCATCTAAAAAAGGCTTGAGAGAATAGGCGGTCTTCAAGGCACGTTAGAAGGCACCAAGGGGAGGGAGGGCGTATAGCCTCACCAGGCAGATCATTCCAAATCTTAGGAGCAAAGACTCAAGGAAGTTCGATCGTTCATGCAACACATGCAACTGCAAGATACAAGCTTTGAAAGTACAGACTAATAACGGAGGGATCTTAGGGGTTGGGATAGGTTCACTGAGGAAGATAGGTATTAAGGGGTGGCTGAATTTAAAATCTTGTGGGTAAAAAGGACTACCTTGAAGACAATGCGGGATCGAATGATTAGCCAGCTCAGATCCGGTAACAGGATTCACGAGAAAAACACCACCGAGACAGCAGACGCCAAGTGAAGTTTGAATAAGTTAAAGGGTTCAAAGAGTGAAAGCATTAAATGCAGCGATAATGTTGTTAATGTAATCACCGCGAGAGTGACAAAATCGTGACTAGCATTCTGGAAACAGCCGTGGTCTCAGTGGAAGCGGATACGGCTAAGATTACCCCAGAAAGAGAGAAAAGACTTGTGAACATGTGAGACGTAATCCTTGAGCGATGCCCATCAAAATAAGCCCCAAATATTTAGCAATGGCGGCAAAGGGAACATGGGAGCAACGTAGTTTAAAAAAAAAACGGACCGCTATTTTTATAACGAGCTCCATCTAAAGATGTTTCCCTTCCCTTCATGACTTCATTTTTTGCCATGTTTGACTTCCATAAAGTTGTCTGAGAACCATTAAGTAATGATCAACGTGGATAAAAGATTGTTAATAGTAGCACTGTTTCACTCAATAACGAGTAAATTAAATGTACTCGTACAAGAAAAAACACTTTTAGAGCATTAAGATGATTAGAATGGGACTAGTTTCGATATGTAGTTTCCCATGTCATCTTTAGCCGTTAACTATGAGAAAGTGACAAAGAAAATTAAAATACTGGAATATATAATAACAGGAAACTGACATTAATCTGCAGGCGTCATCTTTAGGTGATTTACAATATCCTTTAAAATGAGATTTGAGACATAAGGACTACATTTGTTCTGCCCTTCTGACAAATTAAAATTTGGAATTTCTTTGATTAATGAGGATTCACTAATCTTTCTTTGATTTTAATCGCTACAATGGTGGAATATTTGGGCACTAGGGAAAGCTATTATATAAATGACGTTTTTAACATGGTTAAAAATACCAGAAGCATTGCTTTCTATACGAATATCCCTCTTATGTTTATATGTTTGTTTATTTAATAACCTTCCGGTCTCTCTCACTTAGAAGGAGGGGCAACTTAGTGCTTTACACGGGATTAAATAGATGTCTGCATTCTTATTTTGTGGGATTTTGTCTTAGTGGAAAGGAACCCTCAACTATCATAAAATCTATATGCAACCTTAACCTTGTCGCCATCCTGAGAAAAAGATCTATTTTGTCGATATAAATCTACCCACTCATTTCTCCAAATATTACTCATTGAAAAAACTAATTAATATCATTCCTGTAGTATCCAATAACCTTTACGAACAACGTTTACTTTAGTAATAGCAGTAATGACAATAATTGAATTATTTTCTAGAAATAATTTTTTGTTTATGATAGCGGGAATTCATGCATTTGATTTTCGATCCACTTAAGTCCAGAGTTATGACCAGCGAATGTTCTCGATTGGGTTTTGTCACCTGAGATATATTGTTAATAAGATTTGGCCCGATTAGACATCGCTTTTTAATGTTACTTTCTATTTTATATTTTCCTTAGCAAAAATAAATAAATAAAAAGTATTCAGTTAGAAAGCATTAGGGCGAAAGCTATCCTTAATGGGGAAGGCTGAAATTTATTCTAACATTCCGTTATTTTTGGTTTTTATTCACTCTTCCCATTCATACCTTTTCAACTTCGGTTTCTTCCCATCTACAATCTTCTTTCATATTACTAATTAATATAAAAACAATTTTTATGTTTACCTGATAACAAACAAAGCACATTTAGTGAACAACATCGGGAACAATTATTGAGCCATAATGCTTCTTCCATGAGTGCCAATTCCCATGTTGATTTTATATATCGAATATAGTACCAAACTGAAGACAAGCATCATTGGTTTTTGGTACTGTAGAGGTTCACATCTTATGCGGTCATCAGGTGAAGCTGGAATCCATAGAATTGGAGTAATCGAAGCTGCTCAACATTTAGATAAATACTTGCTCAAATACAAATGTTTTAGTATTTAGTTTTGTTTGAAGGGTATTTTTAAAGCGCCTTATTTGAATGTATGGAAGAAAATGTTACTAGATGCATTAAGCTGATTTGTATCATATTAAAACCAACGAATCTATCAATCCAATATCAGTTCATTTGGCCCACCCATGGGATTATTATCAGTGAGTGCTCGCGTCAATTTTACACATTTAGTTGCTTTATACCACGCGAGGCTGATATAATATAATACTGAGATTTTCATCCACTGTGAGGTTGAGAAAATCATATGGAGCAACAGCTTGGCAGAAGTCAAGACTCTTTATTCATGCTTGACCATGGGAACTTTTAGAGGTGATCAGTCACAGTTCTAGCCTGGTGATCGCAGGAGTGTTCAGGCTGCAAGACATGGATTGGACTGTTACGATCCGCGTTAAAACGAAGGGCGAACGGCAAACCTGGTTGTTTAGCAGCTCGATATAAGCATACTTGTCAAATTGTTTTTTACCCCTCAAAGGACCTATTTCCTCATAACTAAAACGAACAAGGTATATTACCCAGCATCCTCCAGCTTTAACTACGCCTTCCACGTAGACTTCCTTGAAAGTCTCATGATCTCTACAATGAACACCATAGTGGACATCATTAGCATTCAGACAGAAACGTGATTTTTCTGACTGTATAATGTGTTTCCACTTCTCCATGTTGCACAGTTTGTGCCTTATTGACCACTGTAGCCTGATAATTTTGTCACCAGAATTGCACAAAAGCCTCTTGCGTGACACTTTCCTAGATATGTTTATGCTATGCATTTCCCTACGGAGTGTTCTTTGAGTAATGGGCGCCGAAGGACCTGCGTTGACTTCTTGCCGCAATTCCTGCCTTGAAGCAAAGCGGTTTTTATTTAGCCACAAGCCGCAAAACAAACTGGTGTCCCCAGTCCGTCAGTATCGTCTTTCGGCTATAATTCTGGCGGTAATTTCTTGTAGACACAGCTGTTTATTTTTTGATTGCAGATAGACTCGTAGGAACATACGCGCAGATACACCTGCAAAGTCCGATACATCCTTCACATGATGACCTTTGGCACACCCAAATGCAATCACTCATTTTTTCCACTCAGTAACATGTGCGTTGCGCACCATTTTACACAGCAAACGAGACAGGCACTGCACCGTGCCAGCTCTGAAAAATCTATGACTCTCTTCACTCATTTTCGAGGTAGTAACCTCCTGAATCAACTCGTTCCTTGTTTTATTTTTTTTAAGAGGTGGCCCCCGACTTATATTTTTAAAGCTGTCAATGTAATTTACCTGGACTTTAAAAGATCTTTTAACTCGGTGCATCAGGCAGGACTTCTGAAAAAAATTAAAGGCACAGGGGATTAGAGGCAAACTCTAGGATTAGATTGGAAACTGGGTTATAAATCGTAACGAGAGTGCTGTTATTGGTATTAAATCGTCATAGTGGGTACGAATGACTAGCAGCTTTCCACAAGGTTCACTTTTAGGTCATGTACTCTTCATAATTTACGTAAATGATCTAGAATGAAATTTCTTGAGTAAAGTAGCTATTTCTGCGGACGAATGAAAATTATTTTCATACAATATTTAATGGGTAGGACACATGATAGTTCCAGTTTAATATGATCAAGTGTAAGGTAATGCACATTAGCTCAAACAATAGTCAGTATAAATAGGCTTGGTGGTAATCTATTAGACTGCGTAAGAAGGATCGACGTGAAATTTTCAAAGCATTTTGCTCAAGTATCAAAACAAACAAATGAACGCTTGGCTTCATTGTCTATAATTTTCAATAGAAAAGGAAAGAAATCATTCTCCCATTATTCAAGTCAATCGTTCGGACGCAGCTTGAATATGCTTCCCAACTCTGATCCTACTCTTTGAGAAGGGTTGTCGATATATTTGAGAGAGGGCAGCGTCGCGCGAATAAACCTAAGAGCTTCGTAACGTCTCCCCTCTAAAACAGACTTAGGATACCGAACCTGCTTTCTCGGGAAACATTTATTGAGTTATTCTAGATATAAAAGGGTAGGACAACATAAATTTGAAGCTACTTTTTGGACGAGTGCCCAAGTCTAATAACATTAGTAGCACATTTCTTTACCTATAAGATTTCCTCCCTACAATTGTATTTGAAAGTTCCTCAATTAAGGTTTTCCTAAATAGACTGTATAAACATATGTTTAATCTTTAGTAAGAGACAGACACAACGATACTACAAATCACGACCCGTGAGTTTATGGTACTAGTTAAGAATAGATACAGCTGGATCAGCATTCTGCGTTGTAATAGTTACAGCAATCAATCCCACTTCTTTTATTTAAATTCTCTCCCTTACCCGTCCGTTTATTTCCTCAACACTAGCCTCAGAATGGATCAAGAGGTCTTCTTTGCTTGTCTTTTGAATGAAAATGATTAACGTGTTACCATGAAAAAAATTCCTATTGTTATTGGCATAATATACATAGATGGGGTGTATAAAATAATGTTAACACTGCTTAATACTAAAATACATACGAGAAGTGGTCAATAAGTTTTGCTACTCGGTAGGGCAAAACAGAGGAAGGGGGATGGCTGTTTGTAGGGGTGTTAAGACAAGTTATGAAAAGTCAAGACCTGCAGCCGCACGATCTTGCCTCGTCTATTTAAGAAGCAGTAGCTGATCGCAGATTGTCAGTCACAAATTTGCCAACAATGGAGAAGGTTGAGCACCGCGCAGTGATCAAAATTTTGACCAAGGAAGGCAAGAATGCAAAATAGATCCATGAACGCATGGTTGCAGTGTAAACCGACACCGCCCCTTCCTATGCAGCCATTACTCGCTGAAATAGGGAGTTCCGCCATGGTCGTGAGTCCCTTAAAAATGACCCTTGTCCAGGACGCCTATCAGACGTGACCAACGAAGAAAATATAGCCCGTGTGGAGAGGATGATCCTCGAAAATCGACAGGTGAAGTTCGAAGAAATCGAGCGAGAACTTGGAATATCACCTGGAAGTGTTATGAACACCATCCACGACAATTTGGCCATGACCAAGGTCTCTGTCCGTTGGGTCCCTAGAAACCTCATGCCCCATGATCGACTTCAACGTCGTCAAAGTCCACAAGGCCAGAGTTGCACAAGCTGCCCTGCATGAGTGTGGATTCGAGGAGCTTAACCATCCCCCCTACAGTCCAGATCTGGCCCCTAGCGACAACTTTTTATTCCGCCAGCTCAAGGCTGGACTGCGTGGACGCCGGTTTAGGGACAATGAAGATGTCCAGCTCGCCGTCCAGGAGGGGATTGAACAGCAGTCGGGAGATTTTGTGGCTGTCTGGAATTCGAAGCCTCAGGAACAAGTGGCGCAAATGCATTGAAGTCAAGGGTAGTTATATTAGAAAATAATAAAACACTTTTCCTCATATCCGAATTGCAAAACCTATTGACCGCCCTTAGTAAATGCCGAAGCAATTAGATGAAATAAATGAAAATTTAACCTCAGTTCACCTTGCTGAGAAGAGTCGAGTGCCTACTAGGATGGAGCTGAGAAGGAAAGAAGAGATTTTATTGTCCGCTTCCAATAAAACATCAGAAATTTGACATTCTGGTGTTTTTTTTCTTTCTTTTTTCTGTCTCTTTTCCCTAGATGGACCTAGTTGAGGCTCACCTGGTTTGACCTTTACTAAAAATCTGTCCAAAGAACTTTGCTTCTGCCATGTCCTCAGGATGTTTCGGAAAAATATAATTGCCTGTTCATTCCATACAATTCTATTACGGCTTGTTTGGGCTTTATCTGGGTGGTACTTCTCTGCAAAGTTTTTTGACATCCATCCATTTGGCAAAGATTTTCCTGATTAATGAAGTAGGTGCGTCCTCTATCTCCTCCTCCTCTGAGCCTGAAGAGAATGCATCCATCTTAGTCTTGTGCTCCTCCTTTTAAAGTTTCTACAGCTCCTCAGTGCCCCTCCACAATACCACCACTTATACCTAGATCCATGAACTCGTCTAGTAGAGGCACAGCTTCAAAGACCCTTTCAGTCCCTGCTTCTGACCAGATATTCGTCCAAGCAGAGTTCATTGTTCTATAGGAAACTTTCTGCCAGGCTTTGTTAATGAGTTATCCAATGGATGATAGTAAAGTGATCTTTCCAAAACTTTCTGTGTTAAATCTGTGTCAGAGGTCATTTCAACGCACCTGTTGAATAGTGCTTTATTGAGGACTCTCTTTGAAATTACTATTGAACAGCTGGTCCCTGGGCTTAATGAGAGGGATCGTGTTCGGAGAAGATACTTAACAGTGATATATGCTAACTCTGACAGCACATAGGCCTGAAAGTTTGTAGGGTGAGCTGGAGCATTGTGCATTATGAGGAGGGCCTTTAGAGGCAGATTTTTCTCCTCTAAATAACTTTTTGACATTTGGCCCAAACACAACATTAAACCACTTGCTGAAATATTCTCTGGTTACCCGAGCCTTGCTGTTTTACCCCCACATCACAGGTAACTGACTTTTCTGCACGTTATGTTTCTTAAAGACCCTAAAGTTTCAGAGTGGTAGATAAATAGAGGCTCCAGTTTGTAATTCTACTTATATTGATACCAGAATAAGAGAGATAGCCTATCCTTCATTGGCTCGGAAGAAGCGCAGGAAACTTCGTACTGTTTTACTGAGGGAGAAGTCTTAATTCGATGGAAGTGATAGGTTGGAGGGATTTAACTATTTTATGCAACTAAACTTGCCTATACTACCTTAAATGTATATCACCACGGTGTTACAAACCATGAATGGACACAGTGCCATGGCAATGCCTCCTTTTCTTGTGTAATATAGGTCTTGTTAGGGATTTTCTTCCAAAACAGGCCAGTCTCGTCACAATTAAAAACTTGTTAGGGAACAAAACCCTCAGCCTCCACAAATTCGCCAAACTCTGTAACAAAATCATTCGTGGCATCTTTCTCACCAATGACCTCCTCTCCACCTCTCACAACACTGTGAATGCCAAACCTCTTCTTAAAATTTTCAAAAGATGGGCATGTATCAGTTTGGCCTTTTCACAAATCATTGCCACCATACGCTATCGCCAGCACACTGTTTATTTTTTATACAGAAATAAAGCAATTTTTAACATGATCTAATGGCCCTGATCTTTATTTTTTAATCGATTTCATCCCCATTTAAAACGTTAGCCGATTTAATAATGTCTGTTTTTCACAATCGTAGATACTGTGGTTCTTGTTATACGGTATGCATCAGTCAAGTCCCGGATACGCATGCCACCTTCATACTTTTCAACATTCTTTTTTTTTACATACCTGGTGATCCTAGCCATTTTCTTCGTTGAGCGAAGAAATGAGTGCGTACATTAAACTTAGAGCGTTCAAAATAAACCAATAGGCGCTCGTATGACCGAACTTTAAATTCAATTTCATGGTTTAACATTTTAAACATTTTTTATTTTTGGATTTCATATGCTTTCTTATCCTAAATTACCATGATATTTAAAGGTATTCTCAACAAGTATCTAGGATTCATAACAAAAAACTACACAAATTAGGCCTTGGAAAGCCTGATCTTTTCTTCAATGGTAATAATGTAAAAATTTATCTAGCTATCGCCTGTCTCCACAAGAAGAGTTTCTATTGTCTTTGGGTTTCCAATTTAAACTGCCTACCATTAAAATCAAATATCCCTCCTACTATTTATACTTTGAAAATTTCTTAGACGACATTCGCAAATTACCCATAAACTATGACTTCAGTAGATTCAAATCTGACTTCTCAAAAGTGGCACACGGATTTTATCACAAACTGAGGAAATTGAAAAGATTTTCTCTCATGTTCAGAAACAGTGATATTAAAACACTAAGTACCCTATCTAATAATCCAGATATTGTCATTTCCAAACCTGATAAAGACAATGGAGTTGTTCTGGTTCACCAATACTCTAGCTCCAATAGCAGCTAATATTTTCATGATTTATCTTGAAAACAACTTTATGAAACATTGCCCTTTAGATTTCCAACCCATATTTTATCGTAGGTATGTGGGCGATTCCTTTGCTATTTTCAATAATATAAAACATGCCCACCATTTTTTTAATTTTATAAACTCTTATCATCCTAACATTAAATATACCATTGAATTAGAGAGTAACTATCAACTTCCTTTTCTAGACGTCATAATAGAAAAAACCGACAAACTAACTACCTCAATATACAGAAAGCCTACCTTTGGTGGCCTAGGAATCAATTTTTTCAGCCATTGTGACTTATCACATAAACTCAATGCAATAAAATCTCTAATATATATATAGGTTACCATCTCTCCTCCAATTATTCCTTATTTCAAAATGAATTCCAGACTCTGAAGTCTTATTTTAAAAATAATGGTTACCCCCAACCTTTACGTGACAAGCTAATCAACCAAAATTTACTCTCCATCCTTTCTCTCATATAATGTTCCCAAAAATGAAAAAAAATTCGTAGTACCTGAAATAGGACCTTACAATAAATTATTCACTATAAAATGCAACAAATTACTCAAAAAATATTTCTTTCATACCAACTTCATAATCACTTTTCAACCCACATTCCATAGGAAGTTTCTTCTCGTCAAAAGACAAACTTCCTCTAGAAATGAGCAGCCGTGTTTTTTACGCTTTTACATGTCCTTGTTGTTTGCAAGGAACTTATATTGGTAGTACAGTTGGCTCATTGAAAGAGAGGTTTTGTTCTCACATGGGAATAAGCCATCTTATTGGAAAAAATTTGTCTAAGAAGGAAGCTTCTCTAGTTATAAATCATAGTATACAATGCAACACAGAATGTTCCATAGATAACTTCAAAATAATTGGTTAGAATAACAATGAATATACTCTAAGAATTTTGGAATCCCTACTAATACGTACAAATCTCCTACACTCCTCATAGATAATACCGCTGTTCCCCTTTTTATCTCTTAATTTTAATTACCTCATTCAACAACCAACCAACATTCTCTTATTTAACAACCAACAAATTTAAATTCCTATCCTTCTTTAAGCCACATCCTTTGTATTTTCTTCACTTTGTGATTTCTCCTGAACTTCATCAGTAATCAATATTACACTGTAATTATTTACTTTTGTGTTTTTGCTTCTTTTTTTCGTGTCAATAGTGATTAAATTAGATTGATAATTTGATTCTCTTGCATTTTAAATCCCTGAGTTATTTTTTAATTTTTGATTTACGTACATAATCTTAACCTGATTATTTGTAATATTTTTAATATTCTTTAACTGTAATAGATTAATTTATGATTTTAGAACCGGAAGATGGGTGATACGTCCGAAACGTTGTTCCATAAATAAATCACATGTAACTCAGCCTCATATGTGTCCTTACCTTCACCGTAAATTTATATATATATATATATATATATATATATATATATATATATATATATATATATATATATATATATATATATATATATAAATATATATATATATATATTTATATATATATATATATATATATATATATATATATATATATATAAGTAAGTCGCAAAAGCTTTCATTTATTACAACATCTTCCCTTCAAAGAACAGAGAGAAAGAGTAGTTTTCTGATAAGTACAAACGGAAACAAACAATGGTTCAATCTCAGAACTAAAGACGCTGGTTGACCTGGTATATATGACAATCCTTGAAGTGGCATTCTTTTTATTCAAAAAATGACTTGTAGGGACTATATCGTACGATGGAATTAAGAGACTAGAGCAACATACCTATAGACTATCGAAAATTTCTTAACAATTAGTATATAAATTGGGTTAGTTAAAGTTATTCATAATTAAATATTGAAACATACAAATACATAGATATTGATATAAATATACATATCTAAATTATAAAGTCCTTCACGGCAATTTATATTTGAATGCGAGGGTCGATGACTGTCCCATTTGTTTTCTTTGCGTCTTATTTATATAGACTTTGGATAAGTTTCTTTAGCTTTTGTTAGTTGAATTTAAAATTAATGCCATCGATATCCTCTATCATAAAGCAGATAAAGTAGGTCCTTTCCACTACAGACATCGAGCCCTTGAGAATGGTTGTCGATGCGAATTACATAATACATAAATTTAAAAGATAAATTGGTCGATATAATAATAACAAAAAAAAGAGCAAAGCAATGATTGTTGGAATTCCAGCTATTCTCTGACTATTCTTGAATGAAAGAAGAATAATGAACTAAGAAAAATGGGAGAGGCTAGCAACGATCAGGAAAACATAGGACGTCTTAATCCTGATGTCTTAGGGGGCGTAAGAAGTTAAGTCAGATTGCAATTTCAATCTTATGGACTTTTTTTCATGTGTCGGAGAAAGTATTGCGTCTGTCCTTATATCTGAAGTGACACGTGGGTGTGAGGGTAGTTTTGAGTTTACAAAAATGAGCTTTGTGAATGGGGTTTCGTTTGGCAATGAACTTTCGCCTTTATGCCTGAGGAACAACTCCGAACTTAATCTCAAACTTGTCTACGCATGCCTTTCCAGACAAAAGTGTCCAGACAACTTGTCAAATGCCAGCTTGCGAAATTGAGGGTTGAGGTATCGTCTCATTAAACTTTGGGAGATATCGCAAATAATAGGCGAATGAAAGGAGTGCAGAGTTATTTTGAGTAGTTGAAGATTCATTAATAAATTCCTTATCTTTGGATTGTGTATTGGTAAGGGCTTTGTAATATAGCATTACAAGTGATGAAATAGCTGGTAAAGTTAATCTGACTGAATTTGTAGGGTTGTCACATTGGGCAACGCAGGCTGAGTGGAATTGGATAGTGAAGAATTAGTGGAGCTCTGGAGAAATCGTCACTAGGATTTTCCTAACCCAAAACAGGTTTTATTTTATTAGTGAATCGTATTATATATTCAATGGCTCGTTCTTCTCTTGGTGGGGATGTGTTGCGTAGGAGCAGAATACACCCAATATTGCACGACAATCTGTAGATACAGGGAGCTCCGTTCATTCCAACATATGTTTAATATGCTTAATTGCTAAAAATATGCTTAAAGGTTATATGCTGAATGTTGAATATATGAATTCTACTCCATTGATGCATAACTGAAGTAACCTATTACTTCTCAATCCCCGTCTCATGGTTGCTCTAAGATTGCTCCTACTCAAATATTCGAAGCGTCCGTTGTGATTCGGTTTGAAACATCTTTTGTGGTGAGTGACAAAAGAGTAGCACCTGCATAGTCGCCTTTGATTCAGTAAAAGTCCTTTTATGCAATTGTAGTGGGGAGTGAGGTTGTCTTTTTTTAATGCATTTTAAATCATAGTTAATGGGGAAATGATAGTCCAGTCGTTTCCACAAACCGTCAGTGGAAGTTGATCACTCAAAAGAAACGTTGAAACTGTTTTAAGGTGTGAGAGTGCAATAATTCCTTGATCACTGTGATTTTACTGCTATCTGGGGATGTACCTTTAGAATTAACTCTAAAAGACATAAAGTTTACTGAATCGAACACAATAACACATTTTGCCTACGTGATCTGCACTCCGTGCAATCAGAATCGGTGAAAAGTTGTCCAAGTGCTTTTTATGTTATTCCGCATCCTCAGATTCTTAATGACCAACAAGTGGTCATCTACATATGTGAGAGTAAATTCTAACTCTCATAGAGCAGGGTTGAACAAGCTCTGAAATGTTTGTGCGCTATTGCATAGTCTTTGAGGGATTAAAACTCACTGTAAAGTCATAGTAATCTCAAAATTGCAGTTTATTGTTCCATAAGCCTTTGAAATAATACGAGTATATCCTTCAAATTAATTGGAAATAATAGTGCAACTTCGCACTGTTGATAAGTAATCAGTGAGAAATTCATATGGATGAAACTTTTTCTAAAATAAGTTAAGAGGAGATGCAAAAGCTGAATTTGAAGAGCGCATTTTACATTCGTGCAATAATGTACCTATTATATTTTTGGTCACTTCAAGCAACTTGATGCGAGTGTTCTGGTTCTGGAGGTTACTGGAGATTATGGTGGTTTAAAAGAAAAATGATAGATAGCTAAATTTTTCATGCCTGTAACTTTACCACTATTATTAAAGGGTTTATTTAGATCACTGTATCGATCACCGAAGGGCAAAGCCGATGAAATTCATAAGGATATTAACGGTTCTCTTTTGATATATAAAACTGTATTGCCAGCTATTTGAGTTTTCCGTCTATTATTTTAGCGCTTTTTCAATTGACTATAAGATTATAATTATGTAAGGAAATCGGCAACGATAATAGCGGATTTTATGTCACACACTAGGAACATCCAAGTAAAATTCCGACCAAGTCCGAGTGAAATAATCAATATTATTTCCCATATGTTTTTATAGGGGCACCGGTAGCAGTTTGGAGAGAGACACCAGATTCTTCAGAATCATTATCTGCAGCAGTCGCGGGTATGATAGAAATAACCTACCCTTTGTCGATTACATATTTCCTACTTGTGAGTGGTTCGAAAATGTGCCAGCAGGCCTTTGTGGAGACAGTAAAGGGTACATCCCCTATTAGTGTTCCGTCTTTTGCAACCAAAACGGCACTTGAAAACATAATCCCCAATTCCTTGTGGTACCAACACACTCCATTATGGAGATAGTTGACACTTATGCGTGGTATTTAAGGTCTTTCTCATGAGGGTGTCTCTCATTCCTGCGCCTTCTGTTGCTAATGAGGCGACTGAAGTTTGTAATTTGCAGCATATCCTTTGTAATTGGCCCTAATTAATAAGGCGACTTGCCTTTGATTGCCTTTTTCGATGGCACGGAATGTTGTTGTAGCTTGAAGGTCCCAGTCTGGGTGATCTTCGCGCAAGTTACCTGTCCCGGTACCGGGATGGGCGGGGTCGCTACCGCCTGTCCCTTGTACTCGGGACGAGTGCGTGCACATTGACTGGTGGACTTGTTGACTTTTGGGGGGAGGATGGCCTTCTCCCTATTATTTAAGCAGGTTTTTTTGTTTGTTTTTTTTCCTTATAGGTCGCACGCTCCTGCGCCGGGGAGACCTCTTCGCCGACGCATTAACTTGCTTACTGCTCGCTTCCTTTTCTCATTTTTTTGGGGGGAGGGGGGGTTATTTTTTGTCCTTTTAAATTTTATTTTAAAGTAGGCTAGTACTAGGCTAGTTTTTAATACGGTGACTAATGCCCAAGTAGGCAGTCGCCAGATGAGCTCTTTAAAAAAAAAAAACAATGTTGTAGCTTGATGGTAGAGGTGGGTCTCTGGAGACAGGATTTCCAAAGGTGTTTGGATTTATGCAGGGATCTCACGCACATAATACTCATTAAAGAAATCCTTATTAAAGTTTTGCCAAAAGTATCCCGCATTTTCTTCTGGAGGTACATGCGATACACATGGGAGAGTTGTGTGGTTTTGGACAGCATTTCCATCTTCTGAGAAACAGTGGGAGCGTGTCGTCTAATGGCTGCAGCCTCGAAGAACGTGTAAGAATAGGAGTTGTCCATGTCACTACTGATCGAACCAGTAATTTGAATTTCTGCTGGTCACTGTTTATCCCATTTAAACTCATGTACCATGATGTTACCTATCTGGTTTGAAAATCGGGTAGTGCAATTGCAATTACAGGATCGTCGGCAGGTTGTTGTTCTTCCATGGTTGTTCTTTGTTTCGTCGATTATTAGATAATTGCAGGGCTTAATTGATCTGCTGTGGAGCTTTGCAATATGTCACCTTGAAAAATAATAAGTCCGGCAAGGTCACCAGGTTTTTCTTTTGGTTGGTCAAGATTGAGATGGAATCAAACCAGAAGACTAACCACTAAATGGCTTTTGGTGTTCGCAATTTCTTCTGAAGATTATTGATGGGCGTCTCTCCGGCATAAAGACGATAATTTAGACTTGCAGATTTTAGTGTTTTATTATAAACATAAACTCTTTAATTATCAACTAAAATCACTTGTAAGTGAACAATGCTTTGAGAGTCATTGCGCCAACACTTTTTGGCATCCTGTTTTCCCTGTTGCTGCGCTACGCCTTCATTCAATCTGAAGACGGCGTCTACCTTCACACCAGAAGCGATGGCAGCCTGTTCAACCTCGCACACTTCGTGCAAAGAGAAAGGTGCGAAAAGTCCTCGTCCGCGAGATGCCGTTTGCTGACGATGCCGCCCTATTGAGCTGTAATTTAGTTTGCAGGATGAAGAATATGACGAAAAACGGGAAGTTCATTTAGTTTACGTGATATATACAACCACAAACCTCTTAAAACCTAGACTGAGCTTAGAATATTGGCCAATTGCATACAGGCCCCAAGACCATTTTCAACATTAATTGATGTTACTCGAAAACCAAGGATAATAATAACTTTTTGTCTGTATATTTTGCAGTTTTCATATATATATATATATATATATATATATATATATATATATATATATATATATATATTGAGTCAAGACAATGTATAGACGAAATTTATTGGTGGTAATTGGTGAAATAAGAAAAAAAGTTAACTGCATCTAATTTATCAATCTCTGCTACATTGCTGCTGAATGAAAAACAACAACAATATATTATTAGGTTTTAACTTCCCATTGGTTTCCATAGATTCTCAGATCATAAATGAACACTAAATATCAGTCCATTAACAGTATAAATCATTCTGACTTCCAACACTAACCCGTGTCATTTTGTCAAAGTTCTGGTCACGAGAAAAAAATTCACTGTCCTCTACGTACCCACGTTTTTAATCTTCGTTGCACTTGTGTAATTTTACATTTCCCAAATGAACACAAGATTAATACTGAAATTTTCCAAAAAACAATGTTAACGTTTCACAAAATTTATCTTTTTGTTGAAGCCATTCAGTTTTAGTTTCTTATCAGTGCGCTCGTTACCAGCTGCATCTGAATTGATTTTTTGTTTAGAATAAGCTTCTGTTTCTTTCTTTGCTGTACTTAGATGTGAAGACATTGAATAAACTGGGCACCATTTTGTGGTACCATATTTTCAAGAAACTGTGACCACTAGCACAGCTCAATGTCGCCATCTGGTCATTTTCTTCCCCAAATGCAACAACGACCTTCTGGAAGGCCTCATTAGGGCTGTTACACCCAAACAGGGAGTACCGTGTTCTTTCTTCCTTCTTGAGCCACCTGTATATGTGGCATACATTCCTAGTGAGACAGACAGTCTTTTGAGAGGGGCATACTAGCCTACCACGCCACAGCAAGTCTGTGAATGATTTGAGTTTGCCCTGTTGGGATACCTCCATGATCTTGTGCCCTTGCTCGGTGACACGGGTAAGTTTGTCTGAGACCATACTGTCGATGAGGTTGTCTTTACAAGACCAGCACCTGTGAGTTTGCAGGATATTGTGTGCCAGGTAACTAGCCAGGTGGACAATTGCCTATTCCGTCCTATCACTCAGGTGGTCATGCTCGGCATGAATAGCTGCATCCACCAGCTTCTGGTTGACTCTAGCATCGTCAAGGTGTCGCTGCTGCCTCGTTCCTCCATCTCGAAGGCCACTGCTCTCATCTGTAACCATACAGCCAAACCAGACTTCGTGCTCTCACTACTGCCTCTTCCTCCATGAACTGCTAGGGAACCAAAACCAATAGCCTCCTTTTCAACTTTCGATGGTCTGTACCCAAATCGGCCATTGACGGCCGCACACTTAACCAGGCTGAGTTGACCATATATGCGTGACCATAAGGGTAATAAAATAAAAAAAAGTATTTTACTCATTATCATAAGTCATACCAACAATAATGATAATAATACTGAAAATAATAATAATAAAATTATTATTATTGAGTGCTAAAATATATAAAATATTCTGCTACTTATCAATTCTTACTACAATAGCGTAAAATGGTGATATTGTCGATATTAAGACAACTATGACTATGTACTAGCTACTACTATTAGCAACAATAGTAGTTCACCGAACCCACCCACACATTGTTGTGGTGGGAAGTAAAAGAAAAATTCTCGTCCTAAATGTTTCTAAACAATTTTGCCATAAAAATACACAAGGAACAAGGCACAGACCTCTTAAACTTCTTTAACATTAGAGCAAAAAGGATGCAGTTTTGGGCACAAATAATGTAAACTTATCATAGCTTACGGAGACAGGCGGACGTGAATTGTGGCTGCACTCACTGATTAACTCAAACTGGCGTTCCCTGCGGCCGGGAGCGCGTTTGAATTCAGTGAGTGGGGCCGTTATGCACAGGCAACATTAAAAACATAGCGTAGTGGCCAGTCTAGTGTTAAAGAGGTCTATGGTACAATGTTTCGGTCAAATGTTTCACCCATCTTCTGGTACTGGAAAAATTACAAAAATTCGTAAAAGACTAATATTATACGTTGGTAATTTAAACATTCAAAAATTAGGGTGTAGTAGATTTAGGGGGTTGGTTTATTTTAGAAAAGAAGTACTGGGTGGGAAGAGGAGTCAGAATTTAGAGTGGGAGAATTTTTTTTAGAAACATTGATTCTTGAATACGTAATGATAATGTGTCAGGAATGGTCTCTAGGATTTTAAAATTTTCAATGGATACATCCGTTTTACATTGGGTAGAATGTAGCCGAAGAGGTGAAAACTCTTTCTTCGATAGAACTATTCCGGTCCCGTCGCTAATTCCCATATGAGAACAGAATCTCGCCTTCAGCGAGCGCACCCTACTTCAGATGTATCTACCCAAATTGCATCCGGTGCAAGTAAATTTGTAAATGACGGAGCGCTTTGCTTCTGGCGGAATTGTGTCTTTACAATCAAATTATTGTCCAATAAGATGTTTATTTTTAAAAATAATGTTAAATTCGGTATGATAAAATAATTTCTTTAATATTGTTGTTATTTCTTTTGAGAATTTGGGGTTTAAGAAACCCATATCCTGGAAACCTATATAACGGGTGTCTTTACATACAGCAGGAAGTCTAAATTTCGTTTGGTAGAGGTTGCTTTAAAATTGGGACGTAACTTTCTCTACCAGCGACGCGGAAAAGCCGTTTCCTTTGAAATAATTACATAATTATTTCAGAGAAGTTGAGCTTTTGAGGAGTTGGTTGTGAAATACTACAAGAATAATCAAATTCTTTAGCGTACTTATATTACTAAGTGTAAATAAAGTAACATTTTAATCAGTTATTCGTAATAAAATAAAAGATAAGTTGCAAATTCCATGCACTTACCAGGGACCAGAACTTTTCATAGGTTATTTTTACCAAGCTGTATTTTAGGGTTCACTTATTAATAGAGGTTCATAAATGCAAATGTGAAGACCAAGATACGATTTTGCGGTTTACTATGGTATAATTTATTCATTTCGAATCCTTCCACAGGATTCCATTTTCTTCAACGTGAATCAAATTCAGTTTCTTTTTATTTACACTAAATCGCGTCTTGAATCAAGTAGTCACATATAAAAGGATGATGAAGAAATGAAAATATGCCGTTGAAGTCATTCGAGCTTCTTGGTAGTAAGAAAAAGAACTAAGAGAAAAATAGAAGTCTAGAAATGGCTAGAAGTGCTACGAATCATAATGATAGCTTCTGCACCATACGAGTAAAATGAATCTGCTCGTCACAGCAAATGCTTAGGTATCAAACGACTATAAATTTTATTTTTCCTCTTAACTCGACAGTTTTTCTGGACTAAGAACTAATAAAGACAACTTGATCTTATTTCTATTCGTGATTACTCATCACTGAAGCCCATTTCACGGCAATTCTAGAAAACCTAGTGAGATTTTTGTGAAAAAGCCTTTAAATATTACCCAATACAAGGGTCTTTCGACAGTTTATAAAGTTAAAGTCGTTGAAATGAATGTATTAGGTTGTTAATAAACTAGTGTCGTTGTTTGAGGTAAAATATGATTTTAATATACCAATAAAATACATTTATTTATTCAGCAAAGTAGTTTCTATGATTTTTGACAACGTACTCCTAACATTTAACTAAGCAGTGGATACTATTTTGGGAGAGTTCATTCCGTTTGGATGAAATATATGATTTGATATCCTTTTCAACCTTCATATCAGAGTAAATGTTGCCATCTAGGTGATGTTGTAATGAATTATGGAAGATGAGGAAGAGCTTCAAACATAAAACAATAATTTTTCCTTGGATCAAGCGTGCCGCGTGTGAGCGCGCATTGTTATGAAGTAGGGCACCATTTCCCCTGACCAGTAAAGGACGTTTTTGTTCGGGAGCTTCATCTAAATGTTGCAAATGTTGAGCATATACAGGGTGAACACCCAAAATAATTGTGCATTAATTTTTTACCTTATTATTGAGGAGCTTATAAGGAATAATTTCCTTCACATTTCAATAAATTCAAATCTTAAGCCTTTGGTCTTAGAGTCTACGCTGAAGATCAGAAATGGATTTTTGTTTGCTATCAACCCAATGTTTTTTTGCAAAGAACAATTTTGTCCATAAATGCATCAAGAAGATTTCATTTGAATAAAAATGAAGCAATATTCATCCGTTGTAAACAATCTCCTTCAGACAGTTCGTGTCGCACCTAAGCACCATTTTGGATGCTAAAATAGGCCTCGGCCTTACTAGCTTATAAAAAGACTAGGCTTCACTACATTTATCTTTAAATAGCTTGTAGCAAATTTGAAACAATTTAAACAACTCTCAAAAACATATTTATCTTCTAAAAAACGACTTTGATTTTTTGAAAACCTAAAATAAAGTATAGAATTGAGTCAAGTAAAGCTCGAGGTCACTGGGGTATTAAAAAATAAAGTCATGAGACACATTTGTCAAGAAACTTGGAAATTAATATTTAAAAAAAATGAAAATCTATAAAAGGAAAGTAATAATTTTATCTCTTAAGCAATTTGTATTGTGCTTTTCAAGGCAATGTGCCTCCACAAAGCGCTACACATCAAATAAGGAAAATCTTATGGAAGAGGCGGGGCTTCAGGCCTTGAATGAAGTAACGAATGAAGGGGGGATGACTGTATAAAATAGGCAGCTCATTCCACAATCTCAGAGCAAATTTAGAGAAAGTACGTTATCCCACGCAGCAGAGACGACTACGATGGAGAATCACTAGGTAGGTAAGGAGAGCAAGATCGCAGGATTCTGGGAGAGTTGGGATAAGGTAGTGAGGATGGCAGGTAAGAGGGAACTGCGGTATTATATGTAAGCACAAGGAGCTTAAAGGTAATTCTCTATCGAACAAAGACTCGGTGCAATTCGCGAATCAGGGGAACTGCATAACGGAATCAGCTCAAGTGGAGAAGAATCCCACGGGCTGCATGTTTTGAAAGAGTTGGAGAGGTGGAAGAGTGGAAAACTGTGATCCAGCGGGGAAAAAGAGACAGAGTGGTTAAGGCAGAGGAGACGATGAGATGATTGGTAATCTCAAACCTTCTGTTATCAAAGTGGGAGCGGATGCGGATGAGATTACGAATAGAGGATTTACAGACGTTAGCTACATGAGATTTGAGGGATAACTGATTATCAAATATGACGGCCAGATTTTTCCTGTATCGAGCTACCTCCGCTGGAGTGCCTATAAGAAATACCTCTTTTTTGCTATGGTTGGGTTTCAGAAAGATGTCTGAGAGCCATTCAGGGATGATGTTATAAGCGAGGAATAGGTTTATAATAGTCTTGGAAAACGAGTCTGGAAAAAAAATAGATAGACACGCGTATAATCAGCATAGACATGAAGTATATAAAGATGATGCATAAGAATATCGCTAGGAAAATATAGATGCGAAAAAAACCGGACCAAGAACCGAACCATGTTCAACACTAAAACGCAACTCTGCCGGCAGAGATATACATATATTTTCCAATATGACTAAACTTGAGTACGAAATGAAACATACGAGTTTCCCTAGCTAAGGTCAATTTAAGAGACTTCGATTAAAGTATTGATGTGGTTAAGAAGAATGTGGCTAACTGCATCACCGGTTGTCGAGAGCTCCCGAAGTATCAGGATGGAAGGTTGACCATCGTATGTCTCACAGCGAGGGTGGTTCGCTATATATATATATATATATATATATATATATATATATATATATATATATATATATATATATACATATATATAAGAGCCGCTTTAGTGTTGTGCCCTTCCATAAAATCCGACTGAAAATCTTATCAGCATTGGATGAAAGAAGATGAACTCGAATCGTGACTGACACCAGCTTTTTAAGGACCTTTGAGACGAATGGGGGTAGAAAGTTTAGGCGGAAGCATGTCAGGTCCTTTGGGTTCAGGTTCCTTTACTTTAGGAAAGGGCGAACAACATGTTTGACGTCAGATGCTACTCTTCCATTCGAGATGCAGCTATTAATAATAGCATTGAGATAAGGGAGAAGACGGAAGAACTGGCTGAAAAGGCTTGTTGGTAATGAGTCTGGGAGGAAACAGGTCTTTTTCGGAGAGTGAACGGAAGTTATTTCCTCAGGGGACAACTAAGACGAAAGAAAGAAGTTTGTGTAGGGGAGCAAAGATGTAAGTTAACCTGTAGCAAGAAATACAGGTATAGGGTATTTAAGACCGATATTTTAGCAGGGAAAATAGGAGGAAGAGACTGGAGGTTCAGGGAGCAGTGAGATTAGAAAGAAGATTGAGCAAGTTGTTTGGCTGGTTTTTGTTTTCTGAATGGATACGGCGGTTGTGAGCCTCACGGTCGGTCTTTAGGAGGGTAGTTTAGGAGTGAGTAGCGAGGGCTATAACTTGAAGATATCGATACATAGGGGCATCTGCCTTGGGAATACGAGCACGGTTACTTCAAAGTCGTCTGTGTTTCTTGTCATTCAAAATCATAGCTGAGAACCACGGGGTATGTCGTCCACTAGGTATAATTGGGAAAGGTGGGGCAGGGATCTTGAAGGGAAACAAGAGGCGTAATAAAAAAAGCTATAATAGAAAAAAAATCAACAACTTACCCAATAACACTACATATTTTTGTACCGGATGGTGTATTCAAAGCTTCTATCAAGCCTCTCTTTCACATTCAGGTTATCCTTCGCACTTCTTTCCTCCGCTATCACAAAAAAAATTTAACTTTTTTTTTATCATGTGATGGCGTTATTCTTTTCTACTTGAGCGAAACCTTACCTTTGAATTTCTAATCCCGCATCCGAAAACTTACTCATTCTATTTCAATCTTAGAAATATATTTTAATGTAAATTCATCCCTGGAGGGTCAAATCACAATCAAGGTTCCTTTACAAAGTTTCCAATCCAATTGGTTGATTGGTTGTCTAAAAAAACAAAAAAAAAAGCTTTTCAGATTAAATTCAGATTAAATTTATGGACATTTTTCAATTGCACTGATTCCTTGTTATGATATAAATGAGTCGTTTTAAAATTTCAATTTATCAGTCAAAAGTGAATTTTGAACTTTTCTCCTTGTTTTGATGACAATCTCTATTTTTAAACCTTTTCTCTGAAATTTGTTCGTAAATTCCTTGTTCACTTGTTAATGTTGATCAATGAATGATGGTAAGGAGAAGACAAACTAAGAAAGGGCCAGCTCCGAATTTTCGAGAGCCAGTCCATTATGACAGCGTCATCAAATTCTTGCGTTCCTATAATTGTGTCTCCTTAATCAATTTACTTTTTTATTATAAATTAATACACATTTGTTATTACAGATTATGTATTTACCACTTTGATTCCTTTTGGAGATTGCTACACCTAAATAATGACCGAGCGTTAAATACTGAAAAAAATTATTTTGTTAAATGTTAATATTTTTACGTTTTTAGTCGCGTGCTACTCTAGATCTCACTATGTCGGTCTGTCCTCGTTTTGCTCATTTTTGGTTTTGTAATAACATTGTAACTATTCAGCCAATTTTAACGAAAATTGAAACCCTTATGTTGTTTTACCTTTTCTTTCTAATCAAAAAGCTTCCAAGGTCCTCAAAAGGTTAGTTTTTGAATTTTTGAGTTATTGAAAGTTTTGAATGTCGTAAAGTCATAAATTAGAATAAGTCAGAGCACGTGACTTTTTGGTCAACATACATTGTTATTTTATAATATTGTTAACTGGATGCGGAATAATTATTTTACTAAACTTAAACAAACGATTATTCATGCTCAGAATTTAAGATATCCAAATTTGTTACGTTTTAAACAATTAAAAAAAATTCGCTGCATTACTTAAGATGAGACCTCTCAGCCTAACTTCGACAGTTGATTGGTCTCCGGACCTCATCGTCTCTATGAAAATTTGATGCTATATATCTTTCCACTTTATTTTCACTATCGTTGCATCTTTCTTTTCAGACCTCTCATTGCAAACTTTCTGAGACCATCTCGTTGGTTTTCTCTATAAATTAAAAAAATATATAAATATGCAAGCATTAATTATGTAACAACAAATGATTATCTTTTGAATGCATTTTCCTAATTCGTATTCTACTTTTAAATTGCAATAAAACATTTGACTTACACTATTAGACATGAATAGACCAACGGAAATATTGAAATGCAAGCGAAATTGTTGACCTTTTTCGTTCAAGGTAAATGCGGGATTCGATGGTCCTTCCCTTAAACAAAGGTGTTATTGGGTTCTGCAATTATGAAACAAAGGTGCCGAGGTTAATTTTATGTTTGGGTAATGACCCATAATGTTTCCAGGATAGGGTTGGTTGCCGAGTATTCTAGAAGGTGTCTAAAATCACTCCACTATAGTAACTCATAGGGCATTCTGAGCTTAACACCTACGGGGCAAGAGAGCTTATTCTTGAAATATAAAATCACCTTAACTTAAGCAGAACAAAACCATGAATTTTTAGATGCCAGTTAAAGGTTAAAGAGAAACAAGAGATCGATCAGTGGGTAAAAGATGGGATCAAGGTTCATCACACCAAAGTGCAAGATTAAAAAAAAAGCTACTCGTAAATCTAACAACAAATTAATGTCCCCCAAAATAACCATAAGCTTTTATATGTGCTTTATATATATATATATATATATATATATATATATATATATATATATATAGTTTGCAGGATGAAGGATATGACGAAAAACGGGATGTTCATTTAGTTTATGTGATTTGTACAACGTTTCGGGCAAATGTTTCACCCATCTTCTGGCACTGGAAAAATTACAAAACTTCTTAAAAGACTAATATTATACGTTGAAAATTTAAACATTTAAAAATTATCGGTGTGGTATATGAATCAGACTTTTAATATGGGTGGGAGTAATGTAGAACTGTACAAGTTACTGAATTGTTGTTTCAAAGTTAGATAATTCAATGGATAATGAAACTTAATAATAATAAATGTAGATAACACTGGAAAACATTTTAGGGAAACACAAACCTTTTGCGAACAGCTGTTAAACGAGGATTGTCGGGAAAGTGTGGGGGGGTGTAAGGAGCGAAAAATATTTAGGGGAGTTGGTTTATTTTAGAAAAGAAATATTGGTTTAACATGTTGATATATTCCATAGGGAAATTAAGTGATAATTTCGAATTATATGAATACATGAGGATAATAAATGAGGAGATGCCTATCATTGAGAACCAAAGATTTTAACTACAAATAAAATTAACTAAAGAAGTAGTAAGACAAAAATATGAAGTTATGCAAAACAACCTCTTCCTTCCAACTGCAATAAGAAACGGCCTCGGGCAAACGAAGCTGTACAACAAATTAAAACAAAGTAACGAGAATCATTTATGACCCAAACGTGTCGAACAGCGACAAAAGATAAACAGAATTAACTCAAAGACAAAAGAAGTTATCGAATAATACAGGAAAATAGATGCCATTAGTAATACTTTTCTTTTTCAAGAAGCGCGAGAAGTGTTTCGGAAGTAATAATTTTAAGCTAAATTATATAGTGTGTGGCATTTGATAATTCTCCGTGCATCCAACCTCTCAGCAGCTACTAAAGTACTTTTTCTCAGCTCAGACACCTCGTCACGACTGCGAGGGAAACATTTTTAATGCTGAAAATCACAAACTAGAAAGATGAGTTACATATGAACGAAGTTCCAATTCGCACTTTAGCGATAAGTACTTGTAACCATGACGATAAAAGACTATACAAATTTTATAAATTTAGTTTCTTTTTTATTTAGTCGAGTTCGAATGGGGTTTAGTTCATTTCTGGACGTCATCCAGAATCTGTGATCCATTTATTCTTCCTATATCTCTTTGTAATCTCAAGTGTTGCACGGGTATCCATTACTAGGTGTTATAACCTTTTCTTGATATTTTTTTGCTTTCTTTTTTCTTTTTGCAATTCTTTTTCAAGCCCAAACCTCATTTGCTAGTCATTTCTTTAATTAGGCAAAAATTATCATTTACCGTGAACAAACGAAGTTCCCTGCTTCTGTGGTAAGGAACGAGAGAAGGAACAATTAGAAAGAGACTAAATTTAAAGGACAAAACCCGTGAAAATGGCTCAAAGATTAAGCCCATTTAAAATAAAACTTAAGGTCAATCATATAGAAATGGAAAGTTAATAAAGAAGAAAAAACTTATAGCAAACCAAAGACGGCTGGAATCACCGGAAGAAAAGCGATTATAAAATCACTCCTGATGAATCGCGACCCGAACATTTCTCACCGGAAGATTAGAAGCCACATTTTTCCTAACATCAAGATTAACGACCCTAAGAAAGAGATTAAATGTTACTCAACCTAACCTAACGTTAGGTTTCTTGTTCTTTAATCCATTGATAGGAGGAAGTAAATAATCTATTAAAAGGGCTGGCGCAGTGTTTAAATAAACGACAAGAGGCCTGATGGTGGTCTAAATTACAAGGCCTTATCTTGTAAACTAAACTTCATAAACGTACAATTTTATACAAGCGTTTTAATCAAAATTATTCTAACTATTCTCATTTTACAATATTAAATTAAATTGCAATGTATGCATTGATGGTATGATGAAAAAAAAGGGGATGATAAAATAAAAATAAAAATAAATATTAATAATAAGGAGAGAGACAAAGAAGGAAATGCAACAATGGTCGCAAAGTGGCCAACTCTACCACCAGTGGAAAACACTGATGGCATCATAGAAAGAGAAGAACGCAAGAGATGCCCTCTCCACCAGGGCAATACTTAACTTCTATTTCACCTTTACTTTTATCTAATAAACACTTCCACACTTTATTCATCAGCATCAGCATTATGTTAGACTGGTCTAGTTGATACGGCCACTTACTTGGCGAAAATTAGGGCATCTCTAAAGCGTGCCTGATACAGTGTGATGATCGTTGGGTACTCATTCCTATAATTACAGACCGGTGTTTCGGCAGCTCCCTGCAACCAAGGATAAAGCCTGGTCGTCTCGAGTCTCTCCTGCCACCAGGGCCCTTCTTTCCTCGGTCAAGATACGGGTCCGAAAGCTGCACATATTCTCACCCATTTAAACTTAGTGAAGGTTTGATGCCCTCAACAAACCGAGGGCATCAGTCATCGTCGCCCTCGTTGGACTTCCCTAAGTAACCCTTCCAACATTTTTAGAATGCTTATTTTTTATGGCAAAGAAGGAAAGTTCTGTAAAATCAAAGGACCCATTGAAGCTTTCTTAGTTCGCGAGCTGAAATAAAGATCCTTAGCTCTTCGTAACGAAATATTTTCCAAATTTGCCAAAGTTTCTCACAACACATTTAATTTTCTCACTAGATGACATTTTCATAACATTTAGCCTTATCATTTGTTAGGGAGACTGCAACCAATGATAATTCCTTTATTAATTAAAATAATTATGAACTGCTTTATACTTTGATTGTCTAAAGTCTAGTCATAAACTTAAAGCTCCGTAAAATCTAAAAGTATATTTCAAAGGATTCATTATCTCTCAGACAATTTGACTAAGATTTTGTCTTTATCAGTTACTATTTAGGGGTATCCTTTTTTTATGTAGTCGAGTTCGAATGGGGTAAGTTCATTTCTGGACGTCATCCAGAATCCGTGATCTATTTATTCTTCCTATATCTATACAGTTTTTAATTTCTATTCTCTCCTTATTCTTTCTCCAGCTAACGCTATGGTTCGTGTATCGAAATAACTGGAGAAAGAATAGAAACACTAGGAAAGGGAATTAAAATGATGTATAGAAAGAGAAGCAAAAAAATCTATATGACGTCCAGAAATACACTAAAATCCATCAGAATTGGACTGCATAAACAAGAAACTCACTAAAGAGTAACGGCCTTTTAAATTTACAAAATACCAAAATTATGTCTCCTCTTGAGAGTTTTTAAAAAAGCGGTTCTTAAAGGGACCGAATTAGGAGGATAAAAGGTGCGGAACTTACAAACTAGATTGACTAATCAAAATGGGGAACTACTTTTCGAGACTGGGACTGGTGTGGTACAACTCTCCTAGACTTTCTGAATCGAAGGCAGATAAAGTTGCGAGGTATTTTTAAGGGGAAACACTGAAGCAGGATTATGAAAAGGTTCGATGAGGAAGCTTAATGAGCTATGTACTCGTAGGTGAGTAACTCCTGGTATAGGTCCAAATCATCGCGGGTCGAGCGCCGTGTGATTCCACCATCGCCCGAAGGTGGGCGCATATTTTGACCCAATGGCTTCGGACTGAAGCCCCGCCCACAACTCTATATTTTTTTCTGCCTCAACACAACTACTGTAACTGCTATCAATCTCAAAGGTGAAATGAGCAGGAGAATCTATTTTGTAATACACTGACAGGTGTTTTTCGACGTCCTTACTTTTATGTGCGTGTACGTATGTAAGAAATACGTATTGACATCAGTTTCGAATTCTCTGAACGAATGGTGAAGCAAATAGCGAGATGAGATAAAGGCATTCATGGGAGAGATGAATTTTTAATCCTTTTTGGAAGGATTTGGGAAAAAGGCGAAATAGGATTTTCTCCGAGCGTCGAAGCTACGGGCATAAAAATGAGCTGAGGAGGTCAGCACGACCTCAACTCTACTCAAGATAATTAGCATTTATAATCCACCCGTTCTTGAAGTCATTTTTCCTTGAGGAAAGGAGGGGCTCTGTAGAGAAGTGATATCTGCCTATCTTTGTCGATTTATCTATCGATCCATGCCTACTTAACTTTACCTATTCCCATGATCTACTTGTTTACTTGTAAGATTATTTTACATATGCAGTATTGAATAAATAGAACTCAACATTATGGGTCGGGGGAATATACTGATATTCGCTCTATAATTTAGAGTTGGATTAGGTTTTGTACAAAATTTTCTACCTTCTTTCGCATATCCCATAAGATAGGTCCGTACTAGCTCCTAGTTGTTTTAAGGAAACAATATATAAAGTTTAGGAATGTAATGAGTTAAAGTTCTATGGTTGGATAAAATTGAATATTACTAATAATCTAAATATATACTTTATGAGTAGTATTGAATATTTCGCGACACGATCAGCAGCGAATTAGGAGTTCGAAGCTATTTCGAAGTTAAGGTTAGGCTCTGGCGTTTGAGGCTCGTATTGCGAGTAAAGCCTCTAGGTTAGGTTAGATTTTTGACAGAAGGAACTGCCGCAAACTTCTCGCAGTTTTTTCTAATAAGTTATAGCTTCTTTTGACATTTTAAGTTCTTTAACACATAAAACATTAGCCTTTAACCCGTTGTACCATGCGTGAATGAAATTCACGATTGTCTCAAAATATAATTTTGATTCTCCTAATCCAGTGCTTTTCGCAATCAATCACTGGAATTGCATTCACGCTTATTACAGCTCCAACCGCAACGCAAAGATGCTGGTGAAAGTTTCATAATATGGCCATTTTTTGCAAAATCGCTCTCCTAACCTAACCTAACCTAACCTTGACCTAAAATTAACCTTGCGATAGCCTGGAACGTCTAATTCGCTGTCGAACCTGCTCCGAAAAAGACCAAATATTTCTTGTATCTTTCCATAAAGGATTAAACAAGGAAACAGAAAATGAATTGAGCGAAAAAAAGCAACTCATTGTTTTATGTGTCAGTAACGCGAATAAACCCTCGTTATTCCTTCATTTTACGATACCTTAACGTCGCAATAGAAAGTTAAATACATGCCATTATATTAGCAAACACTACATGAATTGTATAAAGGGTGAAAGAGGCGCACAAAAGGTACAAAAGGCGTACAAATGATATCCGAGAATTCTGGTAGAACTTTTATTTATTGCTTCGCATTTTTAAAAATATTTTTCCATACGGCTTTCCATTTAAACATCATTCTAACTTAATTGACCCTTATGTTAGGTCCTGTTAGGATATTTTCACGCTTCCATCAATATCTATCGTTTTCATCTTAAATCACCTTAACATATTATTTCCCCCTAAATTCTGTGAAGAAATAAATTAATATAATACGAATTCGGTGACGAAGAATTTATAAAACAATTTAATCAAGTCCGGTTTAAGTATTTTTTATTAACATATCGACTACGAAGTTGGTTAAATATTCTACACCTATAGTTTTAGATCAATTACTCATTTTGTGTTGTGAAATATCGTATTTGAATGATAATAAATAGTTTAGTAAGGTTAGAGGGTCAACTTTCCTTGTTTAAATAACATAAAGAGATTTACTCCCGTAAATCCTCAAGCGAGCCGCAAACGCGGGGCGTTTAATGATTTGCTATCATGCAATGATAACATAAATAGCTCTAGCTAAAGTCATAAACATGTACGGTTACCGAGAAAAAAGGTAATTATTAAATATAACATTGATTTTAGGACTAACACCGGTATTTATATTAAAACACTAAAAGGTGATAATCGTACTCAACGTATTAAGTGAACGTCTCCGAAGATGTGGTATATATGCATAATCGTAGTTAACGTATTAATGAACGACTCTAATTATTGCTTTAAACCATTTGGTATTATATATTCTGATACATACAACACAACGAAAAATAATTCAGCAGGTTTATGTGGAAGAACGAAGAAACGTTGGTCAAGGATTAAAAATATACGCAATAAAAACTAATAGGAATTGAAAAATAATCGTAACAAGTTTTTAAATAAAATTATTTACGCGATGAAAATTGTTGGGCTTCGAGCCTCTTCTTTCAATCTCTCCTCGTTCTTCCAGCCAACAATTTAACCCACTTTACAATCCGAATGGGGTAATGTGTATGGTACTTGACTAGTTAAAGAATTGAATTAAAGATTAAGCTGCGTTTGAGAGCACAGGTTCGATTTCCTATTATTTCCATATCGGAATGCTGAGAAGTAACGTTTCGTTTCAAACCTTGGAACCATTCCTTCTTTATTTTCGTTTTAAGCACTAGTTTCTGTACAAGGTTTTCACTGATTTGCGCCTTCCTGTGTATATGTCAGTAGGATATGACAAAGGTGATATTAATTGACTGGTATGTATGGGAGAAATCAAAGTTTCATTGCATTAATTTACCGTCAAAACGTCGTTGTATTGTTGCATTTCAACATAATTGTGATGTCTTTTATGTTTATTGTTATAGCTACTTTAATTTTTTGTCAAATAATGATTTTTACTGCATTTATTGAAAATATGAACCACTGAATTTTGCATCTAGTTGTCACCACAAAAAAAAAGTTAAAATAGCAATTTTATTCTGTTCATATTTCCTCGAAAACCTTTGTCGTTTTTCGGATCAAGTAAAGATAGTCCCTCCCATTTTACAAAGTAAAGATCATCCCTCCCAAAGTTACACTAGGAAAGCTAAATTTCCACAAGATAAAATAAAAACAATAACTGTTAACAATTTATTTGGGAACATATTTGTTAGAAAGTTTATTTTAAAACAAGTAAAACTTGTAAACTTTGTAGTGCTCTAGAAATTAAATTTTAATAACTTAATTAAAACGGTATTGGCTGTCAATCGTATCGCAAAAATCATTGGCTGGCAATCGTATCGCAAAAGTCATTAGCTGGCAATCGTATCGCAAAAATCATTGACTGGCAATCGTATCGCAAAAGTCATTGGCTGGCAATCGTATCGCAAAAATCATTGAAAACGTATTTATTTATGTCTTTCAAGACATAAATTGCTGTAGATAAGAATTTAACATTTCTCTCTTACATCCTCGCATGCGTTTAATTCTTAGTTTATGCTTATTTCAGTAGATGACGATGTCATAACCTCGTTTATCTCCCATTTTACCAACTAAAGTTCATTCCTCCCCCCCCCCAATTAACTAAGTATAGTTAATCCCTCCTTTTTGTCTTAGGAGGGACTATCTTTATTTTATCCGTTATTTCTCTAAAAGAAAGTGAAAATATTTAATATAGTTAATGGTGTTTGCCTGACTTTAAAAAAGTCAACTGCTTATGATGAAAGGTAAACAATGATACTGTTTGCCTCCATCATAACGTTATACTTAATTCAATCAATTATCATTTCCTTGATTACAAACGTGGGTTTACATATTTTCAAATTGTTTCGCTTCCTACCATCACCGATAAAAGGTTATAACAATTAAGATAAAATAGCTCTTTATATTAGCAGAGTTTCTTTCAAATAGCTTATATTAGTATTGTAATAGTTTTTTAGTATTCTACAAAGCTATTTTATTCTTCTTATACAAAAAACAATTTCTCGACAACCTAAGAAATTTGTTTATTGGATGTGATCTTTCGGTTAGCGTGGATAGGTAGCCTCCGCCTGGGCATGTTTGGAGGTGGCTACCCATTACTATATAACCTAAAATTAAGACTGGCTCGTCGTCATCGTGGCTACCACTTCTAGATCGGGGATGGTGGCCTTAATTCTTCATATGGTCCAAAATGGTGCCAAAATTATCTGACCAATGAGATAATTTTGGAAGCGAGAGAAGAGGAACCAATGAAAGATTAATGGAAAGGAAATAACGATAGAAGATCAAGAGAGGAAAATGCAACATCGTTCCTCGTCAACCTTAATGACTGGGTTGCCGTGGAATTATTGTAATGCTCCTAGAGCAAGTTCGAATTAAGAGCACAGATACTCAAACAAACAAAATTGTATCCCATTGTGAGTTCGTGATTGAGCAATTACAGCGGAGTGAGGCTCTCCAAAAAATTAGCTTATTATTAGTAAAACTTCTGCTTCACCCCGTATATATTTTTATAATAAAGCCAATTCAATTTAAGGATTCTCAATGAATGATAAAAAGCTGTCAAAATGCCTCGTGAAGCAAAATGATGCTAAACTCCGAACCATGACAAAGAAAGAAATTCCAAATAGCATTGTTTTTATTTAAAAAGATTTTGTCAACGAATCAGGCAGTCTTTCCGGATAACTTTTTTGAGGTCTTTGTTAATAAAGGCGAAGTACTTGAAACCCAGTATTCCAAATAGCATCGTCTTTATTTAAAAAGATTTCGTCAACGAATCAGGCAGTCTTTCCGGATCACTTTTTTGAGGTATTTGCTAATAAAGGCGAAGTACTTGGAACCAGTGTTCTACCATAAAATTTTCATCTTGTGCTCTACCTTATTCTGAATATTAATCAAATTAGCATTTTCCGAAATTATATGTATGTATATAATGTATTATATATATATATATATATATATATATATATATATATATATATATATATATATATATATATATATATATATATATGTGTGTGTGTGTGTGTGTGTGAGTGTGTATGTGTGTTTCAACACAATTTCCAGTTGTTGATAGTCATGGACTAGTTGAAACGTAAGCCAATGGACATTTAGCGATATCTTAGGCAGCCACTTGCAATTTCTGATTCGTACCCTCGGCCACGAGTTGACAATCCATACTCCGAATGTTTGCTATAATATTTGCCAGGTAATCTTCTATTCAAGTAAATTATGTTGCAAGCGTTTTTAGATATGAATCATGGATTGGCAAAGAAATATTTTATGAACAAAGTGTTAGATGATTTTTATAAATAGAAAATAAGGAAAATGAGCGCGTTGATAGTTTTGTGTATGTTAAGCCGTTCTAAATTTTAATAGTGATATTATGGTTATTGGTGTTTTTTATTGATGTCGTATTCATTGAGGTTTCTAGTTGTCTCAGTTTTTATTATTTGCAGTTAATAAAGAGGGATATCAGGAAAGAAGTAGCTAATCGGATAAAACCCATTCCAATACTACAAGAATGTTCAAAGAATTCTCTAAGGACATGAATGAAGACTGTGAGATTGCTCATCCATACCATGCACCTACGGTGGCTATGACAAGTCAGCTCAGCTGTATGGAAAGGTTTATTGCCCACTATGATATTTTGTTTGCCTTTGGAAGAGATTGTGAGGCCATCCAGTGAAGAAAAGGCCTTGCTTTTGAATCTTACTGATATTTTTGGTATATTAGATGAATTAAATAAAGAAGAGTCAGGTGTGCAGAAAGTTCTCCGGAATTGCGAAGCACAAAAGTTTAGTTTTATCATCGAATTTGAGTTGGGGTGGGGGTGGAAGCCCATTTCTTGAGATATTACCTCTCATCACACACGTCAGTAAATTTGATTCACCACAAAGGCTTTAAAAGTGCCTGAGCGACGGATTCATTGATATGAGGCGGATTAACTTCCTTTCTTGGATTGTTCAGCCATTTCTATTTAACTGCGAAAATTAATACCACCTGATTAAAGTGGATTTTGATCGGATCAATGAGTTGGTGGATGTGAAAAGTGATGGCAATGAGAAGCCAATGCATCATATGGCTAAAGCCTCAATTTTTTGGCAAATATAATAAAATAACAATAGACACAGCAAGTAGTTTTGCCCTTCCCCAAAACTTACTGGGTTGAATGCGCATTTAGTGTCGTTATGGGTATGTTCACTAAAACTGAAGACATCTTAACATTTGTGAACGAGGGGACATTTGATTAAAACTAATTAGACTTGTTTCTTGATTTTCTAGCTCAGTTTCTCTGGTCGCAGGATAAAGTAGCCCTTAAATCGTTGGTAACTTTAGTGTTGCTGATGATCCATTGAAATAAGGATTTATTTATAATTATGAAAGGTATTTGGTTTTAAATATTTCCCTATTATCTCTTCATTAATCGCAGTTATTAAGATGATTTGCAGGATGGTGAATCAATACATTATTTAAAATAAAAAGCAAATATGAATAACTCTGAAAATTGCACCTTCAAGTGACAATTTTATGAATAATATCAATTCGCCTTCTGTTTGTGTAGTTGTGGAATCTTTCTGTATATATATATATATATATATATATATATATATATATATATATATATATATATATATATATATATATATATATATATATATATACATATATATATATATATATATATATATATATATATATATATATATATATACAGCAGCGGACATAATATAAGGGTCAGTAAGAACAAGTGTATTTAAATATTAAGAAGTTTAACAAAACTATATATTATACTCATATTTAGATAAATCTAATATCAATCTTTTGTGAAAATTTCAAGTGGAATGGAATAGATATTTCTTAAGTTCTGAGGAAATAAAAAACTATCTTCCAAATTGCAGCGGCCAAAAATTAAGGGTTACTTAAAAAAAATGAATTACCAACCCAGGTATTTGTGTTTAGGGGACTGTTGATGGGCTAAAGGTTACATCTTATGATCATACATTATTGGAATATTCAACTCTCAACATGGTGGACTGTGATAGACGACCAGTGTCCTGTAATTTAAAACAAAGGATCGTATACCTTAACCAAGAGGAGGATTCAAATTATGTGATAGCAACTACTGTAGGAAGGTCTAGAATTGTTTTTCAATGAATTGTAGCTCGTTTAAAGTCATCAGAAACGAAAGATGCTAAACCCAAAACCAGTAGAAATCTTAAAACGTCACTAAGACAGGATAGTATCATGGTTAGAATGTCACTGAAAGATAGGTTTAAGAGTGCTGCTGAGATATCTTGCGAATTCAGTCCCACCTCCGATGTCTAGATATTGCTCAAAACAGTTACTCGGATGTTACGAGGTTCTGGGTTGCTTGCTCAGGCACCGGCAAAGATACCTTTGATCTCCAAGATGAATCAAAAAGCCCGTCTTCGTTACGTCCGGAAGATGTCGTTTGGACAGAAGAACACTGGGCGCAGGTTCATTTTAGTGGTGAATCAAAGTTTAATGCGATTGGCCTTGATGGTGGGATGGACTTCCGACGATGATGTGGCGAAAGGTTAGCTCGTGCATGTGTGAAAAGACAGAAATATGGAGAGGGCAGTGCAAAGTTATATGGAGTGATCTCTGCTGCTGGTCCTGGTCCACTTATTTGCCTACAAGGGACTGTGAATGCTGAAAGCTATAAGCAGATTCATAGACAGCATTCCATTTCACATCTCCGATCCTCCTCAGTTCAACCTCCTATCTTCGTGTCGAAAAACGCTCCCTGCCACACTGCGAAGAGAGTCAAAGATTTTTTGAGTGAGAAAAGGGTTGATCTCATGGAATGGCCACCTCAAAGTCCTCATCTCAACCCTATAGAAAACGTTTGGAAGATTATTCGAGATGGGGCGCGAAGAAGAAATCCAAAGAACAGGGGGATGAACTCTGGGAATTATTGAAAAACGAATGGAACAATATTACCCCATCATTTTACAAGAAATTAATTCAGTCCTGAGGTGACAGATGTCCGGAGATAATTTGGAGATAAAGGGATGTTCACAAAATATTAATAGTAAGGGTTTCTTTTTTGTTTTTGTTCCATTTTTCATTGTTTTTCTAAGTGACCCTTAACTTTTGGCCGCTGCAATTTGAAAAATAGTCTGTTTATTTCCTCATAACTTACAAAATATTTAATCGATTCACTTGAAATTTTCACGAAAGATAGATATTAGATATCTTTAAATATAAGTATAATATATAGACTCAACGTTTTGTTAAACTTCTATAATATATATTTAAATATTCTTGTTCTGCCTGACCTTTATAATATGGCCCTGTTAATATATATATATATATATATATATATATATATATATATATATATATATATATATATATATATATATATTCACCTTCCACCAGGCAACCCTTTAATATCAGTTAATTTGCAGATAAATTTACGAAGGCTAAAGTTCAACACGCTTAAAATAAATTAAGAGATTTCTTTATGTATAAAATTAAAATAAGAATTTATTATTATGGATAATTTATCATTTTCAGTTCCTTATCGCCTATTTTAAATAATTTGATACATGGCTTAACTCATATTTATATATTTACTCTAAGTATTCGTAACATTTTAATGGTCTATTTGAGCGTATGTTTTAGTAAGAGAAAGAAAGAGAGAGCACTCGCTTTCTTAACCCGGAAGAGAGATATTAGAAAGAGGATGAAAGGATAAAGAGAGTAAAGGTGTCTGCGAAAGAGTGAAAGAAAGCGTGTACCCGCGCTCTCGTAGCCAGAAAAAGAGAGAGAAAGAGAATAATATTTTTTGCATAAAATAGTTAAACATTGTTTAGAGATTTCTCTTTTGAAAAAGAAGAAGAGAAAAAAAAACCATAAAATACAGATCAAAAACTTTCTTACATGAAGTATCTCAACCTTTAATACTTTTCTTGAAATAATTTGAAACATTTAAATTACTGTAATAATTTTAAAAAAAACTTAATTGGCCTCTAAATTATTGTATCTGGGGCTGCTTCGTCTATATTTTTTCGGCCGAGTCTACTGTATTTATCTGATACGAAGAATATGGATTAAAAAAGTAACTATGACTTCATAACTTACATATTCTTACCTATATAACGTTTAATTTTTGAGCAAACTAAACCTTAAGTAAGTGAAATTGATCAAATCTGAGACAAGGAAGAGCTATAGTGAAAAAAATGAAGTAAATAATATGGGTTCCCAAGTTTTGGCGGGACTGAGGATGAAATTTCTTTTCATTATTGGGCGTCTAACATATTGATATTTAAAATCTAAGAAAGTTTACAAATAATTAAAACTTTGATCATAACTTCAACTTATAAGCTATTTATTCTAATTTGTTTTTAAAAGGGATTAACGTTATAGAGGGGTATCCAAAAGTTTTATTATAAGAACTTAGATGTAAATTTATTTGTTAGTACCTCAGAAATAGGAATAATTTATGATTTACTAGCAACGTCATGATGAGATGATCCATATTAGTGTTATGAGATTTAGGTGTTATATATATATATATATATATATATATATATATATATATATATATATATATATATATATATATATATATATATATATATATATATATATATATATATATATCAGCAAATGCAAACGTACTGACAAACTTGCCAGCATGTTGAGACAAGGTCGAAATAGGGGTAGGCTTAGAGACAAAGGTCAATTTTGTGGTCACGTTACGTTTAAAGAGGTGATAGGCCTTCAAAAGGGGGGGGGGCAAGCATTTCTTATAGTGAGGCTCCTAATTCTACCGCTTGGAAGTATTCCATTCGAATTGAATTGGATGTTAAGCTTTGGTTGCTTTTCGTGTATATGGATGGCTTCTAGGAAAAGTAGTTGTCGACGATCTGGTGCAAAGTCAATAATTATCGTGTTTTCTTCTAGACATTCTTCTGTTGAGAATGGTTCCATTGTTTTGACTTGTATGGTTTTGTGGGGCTCCGTTACTTAAGTGGAATGTCATTCTTCTTGACAATTTGGTTTCCTTCATTCCAGGTGGGTGTCTGTCTCCCACTCTCTACTCGATTTACACCGCAGATGTCCCAGCCCCTGCAAACCCCTTTTGCCTCAACGTTTAAATTGCCCATGATTTCAGCCAGATAATCACTTGTCCATGGAGGAACGCGCCTATGCAAGCTCTTACGACAGTAGCAGAAATTGAAAGACTGAACATCTACGAGGCACAATGGAAGATTCGAACGAACCGCGAAAAGTTCAAGGTAGTCCCATCGGTAAGAGGCTACTAGCAAATGTCAGAGTGGGGGATACACACTATTCATACACCACACAGTGCAATATACTTGAAATGAGGATTACCTCAACCGGGTACAGAAAGCATGTCAAAGATAGAATCTCCAAAGTCTTAGCTGCAGTCAAACGTCTGTGTATGTTCAGGAATTTGTGTGAAAGCAGCAACAGAAAGATCTACAATGCCCTTGTAAGATCTATGTTTATATACCCGCTTCCGCCCTCTCTTGTGTCTTGAAGAGACAAAAGAGGAAACTACAAGTGGTACAGAACAAATGCGTGTACCTAATCGTGGGTACGAGTAGGCGGAAAAGAAGTCACCAAGAAGAATTGCACCGGGAGGCGGGGCTAACTCCCATTAACATTGTCATCGAAGAACGGACAAGGAATATACAGGAGCTGGTTAGCCAAGAATTGAATGAAGAAATCTTCCAAATGATTAACCTTAACCGAAGAGCTCCAAGTCGGGCCAAACTTTTGGGTTCCGCTAGTCTATTAGCTGTCGTTCTACGCATCAAAAGGATTTCTTTTACCCCAAATGAGGACAAAACAAAACCGACAAAGAATATGATACCCAGGCTAAGGAAAAACACCGATTGTTGACCATGAAATCACCAAGAGAGACTTATTAACCACGATCAAGACTTCAGAAAAAAAAAAGAAACAAAGAGCACTAAAATATACGCGCTACAAAGAAACAATAACAAAAAATCTAAGCACAACAGTTAAAGTAAAATTACTTTATTAAAACAACATCAAATGCACACTACATACCAGAGAACATTAATTATATAGAAGACAAATGGCTTGAACGCCATGATAATATAAACTCTAAAGATAACAACAGAGGAAACACATAACAAAATAAACAAGTTGAAAGCAATAAGACTGATCTCTAGGTTCTAGCATCTCTTTGCAAATCTTGCACACTACTTTCTCTTTTCACCACTTGTCTATTTTCCCCAATCATCCACACACCCTTTTGTCCCTTACACTCAACTACTCACTTAAACACTTTGCGATTGTCGAGTCTTTTGTTTAGGTTCGTGTATAGACTTCTAATTGTTTTTCATGATTAGGCTGGCGGTGCGTCTAGTTTGATAACATATACTTAATGATCTGTTTTGTTCTGTATTTGTAGGCCTTATCGATCGGATAATAATTTCTTTAATTCCCCTTTCGTCTGTTCGGTGCGCAGTGTTCATCGTTTTCTTGTAGAAGAACTTTGTGTTATTTTCTATGTTATTGTTTCCATTGCTCTGTTAATCTTTAAAGTAAAATTGGTCCATTTTCTTCGAGATAACTACCTGTACATCATGGTTGAAAATGGAAGAAAATGGACCAATTTTACTGCCTAAAATCCCTGCGCTAGCATGGAATTTAGGCAGGTGTGTAATTATGGTCGGGGAATAACTCAATACTTGGGAAAAATGTGTATAAACCTATATCAAATACAAATATACAAAATCATCGAATTTGAGTGAGGGTGGGGGTGGAAGCCCATTTCTTGAGATATTACCTCTCATCACACACGTCAGTAAATTTGATTCACCACAGAGGCTTTAAAAGTGCCTGAGCGACAGATTCATTGATATGAAGCGGATTAACTTCCTTTCTTTGATTGTTTAGCCATTTCTATTTAACTGCGAAAATAAATACCACCTGATTAAAGTGGATTTTGATCGGATCAATGAGTTGGTGGATGTGAAAAGTGATGGCAATGAGAAGCCAATGCATCATATGGCTAAAGCCTCAATTTTTTGGCAAATATAATAAAATAACAATAGACACAGCAAGTAGTTTTGCCCTTCCCCAAAACTTACTGGGTTGAATGCGCATTTAGTGTCGTTATGGGTATGTTAACTAAAACTGAAGACATCTCAACATTTGTGAACGAGGTGACCTTTGACTAAAACTAACTAGACTTGTTCCTTGATTTTCTAGCTTAGTTTCTCTGGTCGAAGGCTAAAGTAGCCCTTAAATCGGTGGTAACTTTAGTGTTGCTGATGATCCATTGAAATAAGGATTTATTTTGGTTTTATTTATAATTATTAAAGGTATTTAATTTTAAATATTGCTTCATTATCTTTGTAAAAATATAATGGTAAAAAAATACTGAATAACAATTTAAAATTGGGAAAGAATTAATGAAACTTGAGATCGAAAGGGGACGAATGTGGCCTTGGTCTTTGAGAACCATTGGCTTAAACACTATACAGTTTAACACAGAGGCGTATCGTTTCTTAAAATGTAGGGTACTCGACAGCCCTCTAGCGTAATTATATTTTCTCAACATTCACTTTTCCATGCTCTAATCAAGATTCAGATGATGTGCTAAGTAAATGCATTTTTTTCTATCTTCTCTAAATCTGATCATCCAACTCTAAATGCTTTATATTCCGCTGGGTCATTTTTTGTCTATACAAATTTTATTTTCATGAACTTCAAAAATATAGTAACAAATAAAATTAGAATATATATATATATATATATATATATATATATATATATATATATATATATATATATATATATATATATATATTTATATATATATATATATATATATACCGATATATAGGAAACAAAAACAATAAAATTTTGTTAAGTATGAGATACTTCGTTTAGTTCGAATTGGAAAAAAATACTACAATTCCAAGTAGAGAAATTACCAAAGGTTTTAGAACCCCTAGAATCTTTCTTATTCCTTGGTTAGAATATGTTGGTGCAGATTTGCGTGCATGTATCCAATAGATCTGGAAAACAAAATAAAACCTCAAGCTTACTTTTAACCGTTTGTCGAAATATGTAAAATGGTGATCCTAATGATATGTATGAAATCCTGGTATCATTATGAGTTATGTTGCAGTCAAAGTGTCTTCATATAACACATCATATTTGTTGAACAATATGATATTTCATGTCGACAGGATCTGACAATTATATAATAATGACGAAAACATGTAAATAAACGATGAAGGAAAGAAGTCTGATACGCCGGATGCACGAAGAGGGCCCAGCTCTCTTAAAATCCTTCGGAGGGTCGGTGGATCACATTCCTGTGTGGCAGAAGAGTTGAAGAATATAAGAGAAAGTGGAAACATCTAATATCGACCTCGTTCTGTATAATACAGGTTCAGTACTCAACGTAACGACAGTTAGCTGCGTCGCACGATCCTTGGGGACAGAAGGCGGGATATTAATGCATCCATCAGAGCAGTCAATCTCAGACTGTTTGCATAAAGCCTGAACTTATGTAAAGCCCACAAGAGGCCGCTGATCAAACTTCAGCAGAAGCCATGTAGGCCTGGCTACCTGCTCACCTCAAATAGACCATATGTCAGTGGGGACGTGTCTTATGCTTCGACAAGTCCTAATCCCAGGCGTTCTCTAACCATGTAACGTTAGAGTCCGCAAAAGGCCAGGAAATCAATAAAATAGATATTGCATACTGCCATAAGTAAAACATCAGGGACAATTAGTATTAATATTGGGGTTCTGAGGGATTACATGCCGCCCCTAGCCCGAAAGTTCAGATATGGCCGGAAAGTGATTTTCGAGCACAACATTACCCCATATCACAAGTCTTCGATGAGATACATAATGTAGTCATCACCGAGGAGTGGAGGATCATCACACCGTTGTGGAGAGAGTGGGTCGAGGAATAAATGCTATCATCACTGCCAAAGGACAGACGACCCACTACTGACCTTCTTCTATCATTTGATGTTGCTTTAATTTTAACATCGCTTCATTCGTCTTATCTGCCATATGTTGGTGATGTTATATGTTTTGAATATTTTTTATTTTGTTGATGATTGTTTAGAGCATATATAATTTATTGCTACTTATTCACCTTTGCTTCACTGTTATATTCATATTGATATGCAAATAAATTTTTAGGACCCTGCATTTATATAATTTCGTAAAATTTTAGAGGTTTCCAAAAGCTTTTGACAGCGGCTATAATTGGCATTTGCCTTTTCAATTTTGTTTACTTTATGTTCAATAAGTAAGCAAAGAATTCACAATAATCAAAAAGGAAGCCTTTGTGACAAGCTAAATTGAATCCAATTTGAAGAAGGGAACTTGGATCTTTATTTGAACCCGGAAATCTTAAAAAAGAAATTATTATCCATTGATATTTAGGAGGGTGCAAAATGCTGTAAAGCTTTTTCTCCTTTTGGAAAACTACTGAAGAAACAAATCGCTCTTTCACTTCATGCCACCAGACGGCGTTAGAGTAGCCCGGTATCCCTTTTATGGTGTAAGCGGAGATGGGCGCTTTACGCAAATACCACACCGCTCGGCAAATACTCGAGGCCTCCATTTCGTTTTTGAGGTTTTCCAGTGACAATGGAGGTTGGTTACTTATGTAATTTATTAAGATACACATTCGAACATCGGTAGCTCTCGTCTATGGTAATCACGAGAATCCAATCATCTCACTCACGTGAGTCAATAAAAAATTGCTCTTCCAAGTGATGAAATATGAATCTTTAGACTTCCATAAATGATCATTTCTGTTTTAAAAACAAACATGGATCAAAATCTTGTAACAATTTAATAATTAACGCCACCACAACTTACAGTGTCGTTCCCTCTTCAACCTTACTATTATTATCTAAAAATAAAGAAAAACTACATTCTAAAAATAGAAAGCACTCAAAGACAGAACCTCCGCCATTATCAAAAATGCCCTCTCACGTAGAGTTAAAGAAAGAGTAAAGGAGATCCAACATCCGCATCAAGATCAGGATCCGCTCCAAAATCTTATCAACCCTTCCATGGTTTAAAGTACACTTACAAACCATTATTCGAATATCTATATTTTGAGAAGATATCGTGTAGAGAAACAAACAACGATGATCACATAACCTTCTCCGAACTCTATTGTAACCATGACAATAACCATGGAAGGGATCAAAATGGCGCGTGTGGCAATCAGTAGTTATGCATTTGTTTTGAACCGTAGTGAAGAATTATCTTATTCTTTGTCTTTCCCTCCTTCTTGTCTTCATTTTTTTTTATTATTTGTTTATTTCGTTAAAAGATTGGATGAGGTTAGGAGAAGTCAAAATGTTCAGAAGTTATTTCGCCCGAGTAGCTGAAAAAAAGCAAACAAGACCTTTGGGTTAGGTAACACGCGCAATTCTCTGTATGAGGTCTGATACCCCTGCTGGGTTCGTTATACCCACCAAACTTTTCGGTCAGGGAACCCACAATAGAGGGTTCTAGTTCGCAAATTCGAGGTGGGTTTTTTTTTTTTGCTCTTTCTATCAACTTGTTCAAAGAGGTTTTTGAATACGCCCCTCCGACCCCAGCACTTAAGGCCGATGAAGTGTACTTATTTATTCTGTTTATTCATCACTCTTTGTCCTCATTCACCCTATTGTCTTATTTTTTTTCTCCATTTGGTAACTGTATGTCGTTAGTTACACACTAAGCCTTCATTTCTCCAAATGTTTCTCCGAAAATAATGATAAATTCCTGTAGATTCCTAAAGTATAAAGTTAGGTAACACAAGTATTTACACACTTAATTTTTCAGTATATTTTTAAAAATATTTCTCAGTAAACATATATTTAACACAAGAAATATACCTAAGAAAGATTTTCTTTGTATATAACAACAGTTGTTAATAAACAAAAATTAGCACTAACAAAAATATTCACCTACACTAATATTCGTAACATGTAAGGAGACTGAAATTAAACATAAGAAATAATAAATTCAATGAAAAGGATAAAAATGAAGAGTAGAGATATTTATAGAAATGAAACTGATGTAAACTGCTCAATATTAACACCGTCATTCATAATAAGCTTCCATAGAACGAAGATTTTTACATTTGAGCAATAATACCGAAGAGAAAAGCTCCTCAAGCTATTCGACGGCCAATTTAAACTTCTTTCAGATGAATTATCCTATAGGACTATTTCTGAGCGAGTTGGGAATTCTGCAACTGCAGACTCCATAATTCGAAAGCATCGCGAGTATGGAATCACTTGAAACTTGCCATGAGTTGGGGCTTGTCTGGGGTTTTCTCTCCTTAAGTATCCTTTGTGTCTTGTTTAATGTCAAAAATATTTTCCATATCACTCCTTTTTTTCAGTTTACGATTTTTTCTTCAGAGCTTTTTCAATTGTGTATGTGTTTCAAGAAGTGCTCGCAAGAGCTTATCAACAAACGCGATGGGTTCAACATTAATTAAGCACATCTCTTTTCTCTGCTAGGGGTAAAAAGGGTGATTAATTTAGAACTCTTCTGCATGACGAAACAGGTTATTTTGGGTTGTAATGGTGTATTTTGGTATTTATATTCTGTCTCTCACGTACATTTGTTGTCCATAAATGCCGCTTCTCGGTTGGCCACAGCCAGTTTCCTGTCGTTTCGGTTTAAGTTATAGGTAAGAAAGAATTAAGTAATGAGCACATTTATATAATATATATTAGTTCGTTTTTGTATGATTATAATATACTTACGTGTGTCTATGTGTAGGTCAGTGAGTACATAAATAGAAGTTTAATTTGGTTATTTTAGTATGGGACAATTGACAAAGTCGAATCGTTAGTTCGGTGGCGAACTTCACAATTATTGACAAAAAACATCTTATATCAGAAATCTCTATTAAGCGAGACCAGTTTCGGAAGCATCCTGCTTCCAACCTCAGTCTTGAAATAATGAATCAGAGACAGCTGGAAAGCGCTTTTGAATGCCAAGTTTGGGGACATAAAATAGAGATCCTACCGGCTGTCTTTGATTCATTATCCAACCCTATTTATGCTTTAGTGTAAGATATATTACCGAAATTGTCTTGCTCCATAAAGATTCCCGAAAAAGGCATTATTTTCTTTACTAGTGAAATCGATTTGTCATTTGCTGTGAAAATGCTTTCACATTGTTCCCTCCCAGCATGTGTAAGTATTGAGTTGTACATATACAGTCATGGTCAAAGGTTTTAAGACACCTATATTTTTCATATAAGAAACTTATTAGAACAAATCAAACATTGCAATTTTTTTAGTATGTTTGTATCATAATTTGAGGTCGAAATATACAAAAAATTAGAAGCTAAACCAATTTATTTTAATAAATACCGTCAATACTTATAATGATTTATCTTAGTCTTCAGAGATGCTTCATTTCGTTTTGGAATGCTGGAGACCAAATTTATGATGATATTTTGACTGATATTACTGAATTATTATTACCATCTTAAACTCCTTCTGTTTATCAACCACCAGGCTTATTTTTCCCCGAAATTCTCTATTAGATTTAAATCTATCAAATTCCCTTGCTGGGGTTCCAAAGGTTTCATACAATTTTCAGCCAATAACTTTGTTATTGTTTTTGCTTTGTGACAAGGTGTGCCATCATGCTACTGTTCCCTTAAATGAGAATCAGTCGTAGACATGGATAGTATCCGAATGCTTCAATGTACACACAGCAAAGGACTCGTGAAAGTGCTTCCATTTTTGCATCCTTACTAGTGATCTTCCAGAAACTACAAACCACCAAAAAAGAGCTTCATCAGAAAATATCACTTTGTTCCAGTTTTCAGCAGTACATTCTTTATATTTCTTCCAAAAGTGGAGACTATCCGTGAGGCTCATATTGATGAAATGAGTCTTTTTCGCAGCCCTCCTTGACTTGAAACCTTGGTCGAAAAGTTTCGGCCTCACTTTACGTCCTGAGGCGTTTAACACCTGCTTCTTTCCAATCATGAGCAAGCATGGCACTGGAAGCAACCCGATCTTTGAGCTGAGACCTAACCAGGAAGCGATTGTGGTGTTTATTTGAAGCTCTTAGGCGTCCAGGATACTTCTTAATAGTAATTTAACCAGTCTTTTTAAAGTCATTAATAATCCTAGAGATGGTGTTCCTTGATACCATACCCGTAGCAACTATCTCCTTTCATTTAAGGCCACTTTGGCGCGGAGCAACAATGGTTGTAAGCTTTACTTTGCAAAGAACCATTTCTGGAATTTTAAAGAATTTAAACATTTATTTAAACATTAGATATCATCATTTTGCCCTTTTGATTGAATGTCAAAGCACCATTGACTGAAAATGACCTCCTACAAGAACAGGACCAGAGCGCAATTTTGGATTCAGCGAAGGAATGTACTGTTTCTTCTTATTATTTTTGAAATGCTAACTTTTTAATAAACCTGCAATAATTTAAATATTAAAATAATTATTTCTATTTCGTAAATTTTAAAAACGAATTAAAAAATATAAATACATATTAGTCGCAATAGCTCGGGCTATGATTGTACATATGTACATCATATTCCTCTGGGCAAGGGATGATTCTATTTTCTGTCGTTATAATTATAAGTAAAAAACAATGAGCCTTGGTGTAGAATCTCTTTCATCTTTGATATATTTTTTCAAAATAAGTGTGTTAAGATAGCACCCGGCTGCAATTAATTTGGCTATCATGGGGCCCTGTATAGGTAACAAGAACATTGACTTTCCAATAATGGGAATTGGTGCGCCAAATAGCCAGAAATAAGTCTCTCAGTCTCAACGAAGCTGGATGCGCATCTCAGTCGAAAGTCCCATCGAACGAAAACCAACACCATGGGATCCAAACAAATGGAATTCAATACCGTGTAGGATCGATGTCACGGATATCAGCGCTTTGATTGCCTTTCATGAATCTTCCCTTTGTTTACATTACAGATTACTCGCCTTCATATGGGTCGTTTGCTTATAACAAAATATAATACATTATCTTGTGATCATTGTCTACATCTCTAATCTAAATAGACTATGCATATTATGTTTATTTCTTACATGTATTCCACACACGTTACAATATCGAGGAGAATGGGAATAATAACAGCTGCCATTAATGGCTATTTGTATAATAGTTTCTATAGGTTGCAATTAAACATTTATAATCTAATGAGTTTTATAATGAATGAGGGACTCTTTTGATATATATGAGCTCCCTTTCCTTCCAAGTTTCAGGCTTCGAACAGATACCTCAAATCTAGTGAACTCTAATCATGCATTCTTTTGATTATTTACTGCACGGTGATTGGTAAATTAATTGTTGCAAAATCAACAAATAGTACTTCTGCAACACCGTACTAATTTAACAGCTAAAATCCATTACAGCATTCCTATTGTTTCATGTATGTGAAACACACTATGACCAAAAAAAGAGAGAGAATTGTTATTTTTGTACGGTATTAATATTTATTTTCTTCCCCTGCCTACTTCATTCCTTAACCTGAGCTTCCAAAAGCTCCTCAGCAACTGATGAATACTCCTTCCCCTTTCTTCTAAGTGTGTATAAGTTCTGTATAACTGTATGATATAGTGTGAGTCAGGTTAAGATACGCCAATTCATTCCTAAATTGGTATTAAATTTGTCACATTTTAAGATAATTCGTCAATTATCTGGTTTGGTATCTTCAGCAATGTTGCCAAAAGATGTATATTAATGCTACACCCGGGCTATTAATAAAAGCGATATATTTATGGAGTTTCTATGGAAAACAGCTAGCCTTTTATGTAAAACTTGAGGTAATATTTGTTTTTATCATCAATTGGTAATATTTTTCTTATTTTATGCTTGTATTCATTTAAATGCTACGGCATTCGTATTAAGAATATACAAGTCGAGGAAAAGGACCCGAACATAACTGATCTGGATTGACAAATACACAATTGGATGAGATCATTGCGAATTCAAAACACAAGTGCCACTTCTTATATTCTGATCAAAGCTTTCACTCATTTAACAATAAAAACTGAATATCACAGAACAAAATACACTAAATTATCTTCGACTCGTAAGAGAAGGAACAAGGTCTGGTGACCAAAGTCGTGTGCTCTCACTTATTCTGATTTATGACCTTACGACCTTCAAAACTTTCAATAATTCCCGGACTAACCTTGGAAGAAACTTGGCAATTATATAATCTAAAGAGAATGTAAAACAACATAAGGGTTTCAAATATCGTTAGAATCGGCCGAATAATTATGATGTTATTGCCAAATAATTCCTTGGCTAACCTTGGGAAGACTTTGGCAATTATATCATTAGAAATATAATGTAAAACAACATAAGGGTTTCAGACTTCGTTAGAATCGGCTAAATAGTTACAATGTTATTACCAAAACATTAAAAAAAGCAAAACGGGGACCGACCGACGGACATAGTGAGATATAGAGTAGCACGCGATTAAAAACCGATTCCGAGCGCTTTCCTCGATAATTAACGATAATTGACAATAAACCGTTCTACTTCATCGACCTTTTCAGTTAAAGTGGTCCAATGGCTGCATAAACATGTGTAAAAATTAACATTAATCACGATAGGATTAATTTTTAAAATGTGGTTCATATCATCGAAAGAGTCACTCAATTTGAATGCTAATAATTATAAGTAGCGAACACAATTTTAAAATATTGACATTTTTTGCCATCAAATCCCTTAAAATAAATTATTCATTGACATTTTTTGCAAAAATGGATTCATATCTACAACCTTTAGTACATTTATGCAATTCCTGTATTGCTATGGTAATTTTTCTCTCCAATGCTAAGTAAACTTCTGATTGTAATCCTTGAAACAAGTATCTTAACTAGATCGAGAAAATACAATCCATTAATATTTAGCGTATTGATAAGATTTTTACTAATATTTAATTAACAAAATTCAATTAATCTCCTTGGGCCTCATTTACATCATTTGGTTTACAAAAAGATTTATTTCATGAAGTTATTGGCGGCTAATTTAATATTATTGTCTCCCTAATCATCTCAGATGACAGTGTTCTAGATTTGAGGTTTTAATTAAATTAGTTATCGTTTATGGTAAAAAATTATCAATTTTGAGATGAATTTGTAAAACGCATCAGTCATAGGAAGTAATCCAAACTCCTTAGGTTTCTGCTCCAGAAAGTTGTGAAGTGCGGTCCGGAAATTAGGTGGTGGAGATGGATAAAATGAAAATGTCTGGAAGGTATATAGCCTGGGTGGGTCACCCAATCCCCTAGATGGGGCTGGTTTAGTGTCGTGGTATCTTTATTGGTTTGGGCTAAAAAAACAAGCAAATAAATGTACTCTTTTTTTGCATAGTCCCGCCAGCAAGTTTTGAAGTGCGCCCGGCATGTTATATTGCTTGGTCTTGTTTACTACTAGTCTTTTTCATTCTCGTGCATTTTCCCCTACCCTCATTCACATCCTTTCCTTCTTTATACCTCTTCTAAGCGCCACTACCTATAAATTGGTTGACTATTGTCTGCTTTCTTTCCCTCTTAGCTTCCTCTTTTTCCTCTCCAAGTTTCTATCCTTACTAATTAATCAAGTATTCTCCTCTTAATCTTCCTCTAAAGTTTTGTTCTCTGCAGATACCAAAGTAGTCCTTTTTTGCCTCTTTTAAGTTGATTCTCTGTAAATAAATCATTTATTTCAGGGCCGTTTGTTGAGTTCCTTGGCCAAAGCTTATGAAAGAGTGAAATGTCGGCCTATCTATCGCTTTCTCGAAATCATTTTAAAACGTCGCTGATCCTACGCGAAATTTGGCGTTGTTAAAAAAATAATAAAAAAATCGTGATTCATCCACGCCTACATCTCAAATCCAGGTCATTCGAGAACAACGGTACAATATTCGAATTTAATGAAGAGAATCCTTCTTTTATAAGAATAACGAAAGGGATTTATCTGTAAATCAGGAAAGAAAAATTGTCCATGACGTTTTAGGTTGTTATTTTTTACGTAGATCGGGTTTTAGGAATCGTTTTTAATATAAATTGGAAAATATTCTTATTTTTTACAGTTTACAACAGAGAATAATTGTTATTTTGATAGTGAGAAAGCAGTATCTGGCAATGAAATAAAAATTAAAATCGATGAATACTCACCTTTGACCATTGAAACGCAGAAATGGCGGAGTGTTGGATTTAAATCATTTTCTTCAAGGATCTTTATCGATAAAGTTGTTTGGGTCTTGAAAAGTGCACATTAATCATTTGTAACTGAAATTTTAAAAAAAATAATACCTAGAGAAAAAATCTTAAGATAAAACGTTTAACTTTTTCATTAGCTATGTGCTTGTACATGCACTTGTGCTTGTATAGGCATGACCGTGTTTGCCAAACATAATTACTATAACAATATCCCTGGAAGAATCTCAAAACTCACGGTTGTAACAACATTGATATTAATATTTTTACTTGAATGATATATGGGATTAAAGTAATGTAAGTTAGGATGGAAGAGAAATGTCTTTGCGTTTTGGTCTATTGGCTATTAGAGAATTGAAATACCTGTAGAGCTCTGGATAGGATGTGAAAATAATGTAAGTTAGGATGGAAGAGAAATGTCTTTGCGTTTTGGCCTATTGACTATTAGAGACTTGAAATAAACAATCATTCGTCAGTTCCATTTCAACCATAATAGGTAAAGGCTTGTGGACGGCCCTCAAATAAACAAATGTGAACTTCTTGCTCACTACTGATGAACAGGATCTACATAATCCCGTTCATGGTGGTCAAAACCATCCATACGTAAAAGAAATCCTTAAAAAATATCACTTTTAATGAAACTTTTAATATATTTTTAAATTTAGTAAACTTTGTGATCATTTATGATTACTCATTCCGATAGATTTTGTAATGGGACTTGGAGTTGACTGAGGGTTGTGGCTCACTTCTTATCGCCATGGACACCTTTTCATTGCCCTCATCATCTTTTATATTCATTTAAACTCTTTTTTTATCTTTATACCTGTTTTGTTCTCCCTTGTAGTAGGTCTTAGGCTAAAATACTCTAATCTTGAAAGCTTGAGGCGTTGCGAAATCAAAGCCAAATCGTGTAGAAAAATAGAATAAATAATATTGAGTGTGAGGTTGTGGGTTCTCCCTGCTTCCAAATTAGGGGCTCTACGTAAAGATATGGTAAACTAAAATTGAAATGTAGAGATACGGCTGAAATAAAGAAATTCTGAGTGAAATAAACATACATATCACTTCCAAGATAACCAAAGATTGTATTTAAATTTTATCGAAACAAATAAAACTTTAAATGAATCAACACTTACTAAAAAAACAGGGGAAGCATAAAAGAAAGAGGATATGAGATGAAAGAAGACCAATAATAGAACGAACTGTGGAGAGAAGTTATCTATATAAATTAGGAAAAGTGACCAAAATAATTATGAACTGTGTACAAACTGCAACAAAAGGTGAACAGCCAAATTTCAGAATAGAATGAGGAAACCGCACCGATTTTCGGACTAGAGACTAAACTGTAGAAGGGTTTGAACGACCGTTAGCATATAGGAAAGCATTCTCAATACCACCCTTGGCAAACAATGGATGAATAGGTCTTGCATCTAATGACTCTCTGAAGTTTGTTGAGTGCAGGGTAATTCACGATCGTCTAATGGAGCTGATGCACGGTTGATTCTAATCTACACTGAATGATCTATTCACATATATTTGGTGCGTTTTCTTTGCACCCTAACGCATTTTAAAGCTCCACTTTTTCATCTCTTATTCACATATATTTGGTGCGTTTTCTTTGCACCCTAACGCATTTTAAAGCTCCACTTTTTCATCTCTTATTTGCTTTTCTTTTGTTTCTTCTCGCTTATCCTCTTCCAGTGAATATTTGCTACTCTAAAGCAACAGTGGTTTAGCTCACATCTTCTTCCCCACGTTGAATTATGCACTTTCAATTTTCCTAATAATATCTTCAAATGGAACCGTTTTCCCTCAATAATGGGTGTTTGTTTCGTTACCGATATCATTTTCTCGGTTAATAACCTGAATTTAGTGATCAAATTTATCTCCTCAAAGTCAACTTTGTAAATTAGAATCACAAACGACCCTCACGATTTGATTTCTTTCCGTATCTCCTCAGAATATCCTTCATGTGGGAACTCATTGGGAATTTGGGGATAATTTCTGGAAGGTGTGTCTAAGCTATCATTGGTAAGGTAGAGGAGAAATTTACATATTTAATTATGAACATTAGCCATAGGGTAAAGCAAAAAGGTAATTCAAATTCTGTTAGCTTTTTATTTATCTAGTCCTCATTGAAGGAAAGAAATATCAGGTGTCTCACGAAAAGACAAACTAAGTTAATTCATGATAATTGTAAAATGCTTGATAGTTTTTTATTTTAAAAACTATATTGTTTGTTCAAGGCCTCTATAAAAATGGCAAAGTTTTAATCAAGTTTGTTAATATAATAATGAAACTGCATTGATGTTAGTAAAGATAGCCAAAACTGCTTTTACGCAAGGCAAATGGATTTAATGAAAAAATTGGTACTTGACTGTCAATTAATTTTTTACTTTTCCAATTTTTAGCATACTATAATACGAGGTTTAATCAACTATATAAAATTGCCTAAACGGCAAAATTTAGCCTGTACTAAAATTAGTGAAAGTTAAAAACAATAGAAATATATAATAAGTATAATATATCCAAAATAATATCTCAATTTTAATGGAATAAAATTCATTAGTTCTCAACATTTTTTTTTACCCATGATTCCATTTGACTCCTAATTTACTTTGATTATCTATCATAGCCAGACGATGTGAGAAAAAAACTATGTAATTTTTATCAATATATTTTGACCATGAATTGTATTATAAAAATATTAAAAATGCTTGCTTTATTTTAGAAATGAAACCATTTATTCCAAATAAAATTCATTTAACATGTATATTCTATGGATCATGGATTTACACTAGTAAAATAACTCTTAATACATATAACTAGAGGCAAAACATTTAATAATCCATAATTTAGTACAAAAAAGCGGCTCAATTTATTAAATATTCAGTTCCATCGTTGTCAATGCTAGTCGAAGCTCACACTCTATTGGACATTGAACATAACAATTTCGGAAGCACAAGTAGAGCACAAGTAGAGAAAGTATAATGGTGAAAGGGTTTTGACAAGGATAGTAAAGGTAAGTTTAGTATAAGTTTGAAGGGGGTATATTTCCCTGGTGGAAGGGCATCTCCAGCAAAAGTAGATAGTATAGTAAAAATATCGCACGCAAGAGCAGGGATGAATAGATCCCTGGTTAAAGGGTAGCTCTGGCAATTCTCACTCTACTGAGTCTGTTCCAGACTTTTATAGTAAGTGAGATTCGTTTAAACCAGCTTGAGATAATTTGAAGTAGGGTGGGCAAAGTTGGAGTAAGTTAAGTAAGGCTGGGTTAGGTTATAAATATAAAAAATAGGTGTTTTACCACCGATTTCCACTCTTCTAGATACCTTATATTCTTCAGTTGATACCTACTGATTAACACGAGATCCAAACCACTTGTATCTATAAGCGTATGGCAGCCGCCGTGATTTCCACAGAAATTCTGAATCCTGGCAGCTTCTTGCCACACCCTATATCGCTTAACATCATTAAAATTTGAACTTGATTTTCACCTTGGTAGGATAAGGTTAAATTATAAAAAGTTCGGTTGTGATAAATTAAGTTAGGTTAGGTTAAATTTAATTTAATTGTCCAGGTAAGCACCGTGACGTCCTTGGAAGAATATTTTTTTAATGTTGCAACCACTGAAATATTGATTTTTTAACGATTGAATAGAAAGTACTAGGTGTAGCAAAAGATATTGCAGTATGTATCATATAACTTTGCTTTCTCCCGGAGTAGTGAATATTTTATCAGTGTCATTACACTTCCATATATTCTGCTTCTCCTCTTTGAATGTTCTAAGAAATTTTTCATCCTTCTTCATTTCAAGAATGTCACATTCAAATATGTTTACATCGGCAGCATTGAACATAAAACGAATTTCCCCCATGAGTAGATTGCTAAATCGAGCTTGCATATCTTCTTGCAAATAGTTCAAATGTTTAACATACAGTGCAAGGTAATCTTCGTGCAGATCCTTGCTAATTGAGACCAAACAAGGAAACTTCTCATCTACCACGTCCGATATTAATTTTTAACAACTCTAATTTTCCTAGGAGAGCAGTAATAGCTCATTTGGAGGATATGAAATCAGAGTTTTCTCTTTGTAACTATATTAATTTAATTTATTTTTAGATATATGTATCTGATAAGTTAAGTATATCGCATTTAATTGCAATAAATTGTTCTCCGAATTGGTTGTTTGCCAGAAAAGGACAGGTGTGACTCCAACTGTAATAAAACGACAAGGACAATGAATTACCTTTCGATAACCATCTCACTTCTGTATGCATTTATTAAAATGCGCTCAAACTCTTCTTCTTTTTGACTACAGAATTCATGAAAGATGCGGTTGCGTAGAAAATTTGAAGTTATATGGTTAACCGCCTTTACTAAAATATTAAGGGAATCGTGCAAAAGCTCACCTCATTGTTTTGTAACTAAGTGTTGCTGGTGTATCATGCAGTGTGTGAAAAATACTTCAGACACCATTTTTAAGTGATAAATAAAACCTTTGTATCTACTTATCATGAATGGAGTACCATCATTAGAACAAGCAATTATATTTTTTTTTAGTTAAATATTGTTTTTCTTGAAATAAGTGACAAATTTTTTAAAAGATATTTCACCTTTAGAGTCTATTTTAAGAGTTCTAGCAAAAACATTTTCTCTCTCAGTCAATTATCATCCAAAAATTTGACATTCATCAATAAAATGATTTTGTTATCCCTCAAGGTAGATTCATCAATTAGAAAGGCAAAAAGCTTTATTTGCATTTTGGCTACCATTTCTTTCTACATTCTCATCCATTTCATCAATTCGTTGCCCCACTGATGAGTTACATAAATGGATGGCATTAGCTTTGCCTCCCTTTACTTTTGATCTATTGCATCCTCGTCCTCTTCATACTCTCAAAAAGCCGCATAAGCTCGAAAACCACATTCTACTTTCAATTGTTGAATATAAAATAAATTAAATCTAATCTCTCACAAGAGAGCGCCTACCATGCAGTTAAAAAAGGCTCAGAGATTATTTGTGGTCACAAACTGGAGGAAACCAAATAACATTAAATATGTAAAGGCTCTATTTGTGCTATGATATGCTAATAGGTAGCACACAACTATTTTTTATTATTTGGAGCAATGTTCAGTAGCAAAAAATGTAGCGTACTAGTCTTAATTTAAACATTTTTGTTCTGGCCCTCACAAGTCAGTAGAAACCAAAGAAACTTTTAGGGATGTTTAAAGATATTGAAGATAATATTCTTGAAAATACGAATGTATCTGCCGCAAAGAATGGAATGTATATGTCAAGATCATCATTTAATTGCATTGATAAACTTGATTTGAAATGGTATACTGAGAAGATGCACCTCTGTCATCAGCTCCTCGAGACTAATAGCCTCATAAAATAAGATTTGTCGGATGGATTCTCCATCAACCGGATCGTTTATTGAACATTATAGTAATTAGTGACGAGGCAACATTTTTTTATGTGTGGAAAAGTGAATAACCATAATGATCTACAATAAATACCACTGAACAACCAACCTGAATTTTACTTTTACGCCGTTCTTTGCAAGAAAGTGTCTCCATGGATTGAAATATGTTGGAAGTCATTCTTATTTGGTCCATCGTTTTACGACAATAACATGCTGCTTGCGGAAATTATTCCACAACTAAATGATAATTATATCTACAGATTTAATAGTATATTGTGTATTTAGGATGACGATCTCGCACATAGGCAAATTATAGTCAGAAAAAGATTAAATTTTCAACAATTGCATAATTACGCTGAATCATTTAATTGAGCGGACGCCAAAATCAGTTGATTGAACACTTTGCTTTAATCTTGTAGGGTCATTTAAAGAATGAGGTGTACTCTACTCCACCTGCAAATGTAATGGCTCAGATTGCTTTTATGCAAGTAATGTTTTGGCTCTTAATTAGGTGTATAAAGTTCATTATTCGCTATCGAATTAGGTGTATGTAGTTAAGATACAGGGTGACACACTAAAATGTTCACCGAAATTTGAATTAGTATTACGCAAAAACTATTAGTGGTGTTTTGGTCCTGTCAAATTTGTTTAGTCTATCAATTATTTATCTTTCAATTGTGAAAACTTGATTTACTTGCCTTTACGATATTGATGCACAAATGGTTTTGGTGGAAGCTAAAAAAGTGTTTCCTCAAGGAAATCAAATAATAAAAATCATAAGTTGAAAATTAACAAATTTATCTATCCATTAATAACGAAATACTTCTACATATGGGTAATACATTTTTTTCGCACTATTTCCTTCCACATGTCCTCCATTTCATCCCAAGCACTTTTGCGCCTTTGATCGCATTGATTGCGCAACTCTTTTCACCAACTGTTGATTTTCCTTAAGTAAATGACTTCCAGGGAAGTATAATACACGTTACTCTTTAGATGCCTCAATAAGAAGAAATCGCACGGCGTTAATTCCCGGGATCTTGGGGCCAATTCATCTGTATGATTTAGTGCGACAATGAGTTCGCTAAAACGTTCTAATCTTTCTCTCACAGCAAGCATTCTATGAGTTGGGGCTCTGTCTGGAATTCGTTCGTGATCACGTTCAGGTAGGTAGCTGCCGTGAAATCTTTCTCGTAAACCAATAGGCCGACGAAATAGCCATTCCCGCATATCTCGATCCACAAAGGCACTTTCTGCCAACAAATACGTTTCTCAAATTTGAATTCTGAAGGATCGTTCAGCGGTGCATACTGTTGAATATTATAACAATTTACCTTGCCATTCATAAAAACAGGTGCCTCGTCACCAATCGCAATGTTGTCCAAAAAACGAGAAGTTTTATGGAGAAGCCATTCTACAAATTGTCTCAACAATTCGTGCCCTTTCGTTGTACATGGGCGCGTGGCATTACTCTGCTGTTATATATATATATATATATATATATATATATATATATATATATATATATATATATATATATATATATATATATATATATATATATATTTATATATATATATATATATATATATATATATATATATATATATATATATATATATATATATATAATTTTGAAGACTTGAATATAGTTACGAGTTTAGACTATTATTCCTTTGTCCAGTATTATATAGCATTAAATATTCAAGATTAGAGGGTGATTTGTTGTAAAATGATCTATTTAAGTTTACAAGATAGGTCTACCTTTCCTACCATACCGGATAGGGAAGGGAAGACATGTCCTCACTTTATGTTTTATGTCTCACATCATGAGTTTCAATTCCAATTCTCCATTGCAAATAAACCTCTTCCGCCTTCCGACCCCTCCTATATCTCCCAAAACTAAATTGTAATTTGATCTTTTGTTATCAGAGTCCGATGAGTCTCGGGGATTGAGACTAAACGTTGCATCCTCGTATTTTCCAATTTTCCATCGGACAATTTTCCATTTTATACAAAGATGAGGGAAATCACCTCTTGGCCGACCCTTCATAAGCGATAAGGTATTTCAGATTAATGAGTCACCAGGTCTAAGGATGTAGTTAGACTCATTAATTAATTAATTGCGACATCCACTCCTTTTTAATCGTGACGAGGTCCAAGACCTGATAATTTAATTCATATAAAGATCAGAATGGCCATTACTAGTGAGCCAGTGGGAACCAGGAACAGGTCCTTGTTAAGGGGGAATGTACTGGAAGAGAAATACCAGTGTTTTGACACTAACCAACGAGTATGGTACCTTTCATGATTCAAAGGGTGGTCACCCGTTACGCGTCGGGGAAGTGTAGATATAATACTCGTACCACCTTTTGGCAGGGTATGGGAAAAAAGAGGGATGCGTTATGAGTGTAAAAGAGGTGAGAGATGAAGAAATAGAGGTGTAGTGATTGGCTATGTATTTTATCAGGTTTATGCATAGAGCTTCCTGTGTTTACTTGTCTAGTTCAGCGCATCTCCAATAGGCGGCTCGATCCCAACGAACGCCTCATTTTTGTGTATTCGATCTGTTTAAGAATCGAACCAGGTACTTAGGCGCGAAAATCCAACTTCTCATACAAAAGGGAGCAAGAGATCTAGTTTGCGTCCTTATGGTTCCTTGTAACATCTCATAAGATGACCGGTAGGAAGCGACAACTTAGATTTCACACAGTAAATCATCGTCATACACTCTAATTAAGCGTTAATACATCTCCCACAAACATCTATTTAAGAACCAATAGATCAACTTCATAATCTTATTTAAGAGCCAATATATCACCCTAAAACACTCAATTTAATAAAAATACATCAGTTTCATACACCCTAAAAACCAATATATCAGTGGCATACACCCTATTTAATTTAAGAACCAATACTTCAGCATCAGGCAAACCTTTTAAGACCCAATGCATCAGTTTCATACAGCCTATTTTAGATCCAATACAGAAACTCTAAACACCTATTTACTAGCCTAAAACATCAGCTTTATACACGCTATGTAAGAAGCAATATACCAGTTTCTTACATTCTAGTTAAAAGCCAATTTATCAGCTTTATTCACTCTATTTAAAAGCCAATGCATCAGTTTCATAAATCCCATGTAAGAACCAAACTTTAAGCTTCATACACCCTATATAATAGCCCATACATTGGCTTCATACACCTTATATAATAGCCCGTACATTGGCTACATATATCCAATTTAAAAACCAATACAGATGAACCCCAAAAAGTTAACCTCAATTTGAAGTAGTATTATTCAAAAAATTACTAGAGATATTTTAGTCCGATAAAATTTATTTTGTCAACCCACTATTTATCTTTCGATTGTGAAAATTTAATCTAATTTTCTTTTAGGATATTGATACAAAAATCTTTTTGGTGGAGGCAAAAAAAAAGTGTTTTCGCAAGAAAGTGAAATAATGAAAATCTGAAGTGGAAAATGAACAAATTTACCTAAAAAAATATGTTTACATGTATTAAATAGGTACAAAATTTATTTGAGCAACGTTTTCCTGATAAGCATCCACCAAGCAAGCCCGCCATCTAGAAACATGTCAGGAAGTACCATGAAGAAGGAACATGCTTGAATCTAAACAAAAATCGTTCGGGTTGTAGGAAAATCATAAGAACAGCAGAAAATATTGAAAACATTCGGATGAAACTTCTTCAAAATCCAAACGCATTAATCAAAAAGAATGGCGCTTGAAATTGGCAATGTCTACATTTAGCCGCATTGTTGAATATGACTTAAAATAGTTTACCTATAAAATGCATGCAAGGCACCAACTTCTTGAACCTGATTTTCATCGTCGTAGACAATTTGTAAAATGGCTTCTCCATAAAACTTCTCGTTTTTTGGACAACATTGCGATTGGTGACGAGGCACCTGTTTTCATGAATGGCAAGGTAAATTGTTATAATATTTAACAGTATGCACCACTAAACAATTCTGCAGAATTTAAATTTGAGAGACGTATTTGTCAGCAAAAAGTGCCTTTGTGGATCGAGATATGCGGGAATGACTATTTCGTCGGCCTATTGATTTACGACAAAGATTTCACGGCAGCTACCTACCTGAACATGATCACGAACGAATTCCAGACAGAGCCCCAACTCATAGAATGCTTGCTGTGAGAGAAAGGCTAGGAGAACGTTTAAGCGAACTCATTGTCGCACTAAATCATACAGATGAATTGGCCCCAAGATCCCCGGATTTAACGCCGTGCGATTTCTTCTTATTGAGGCATCTAAAGAGTAACGTGTATTATACTTCCCTGGAAGTCATTTAATTAAGGAAAATCAACAGTTGGTGAAAAGAGTTGTGCAATCAATGCGATCAAAGGCGCAAAAGTGCTTGGGATGAAATGGGGGACATGTGGAAGGAAACAGTGTGAAAGAAATGTATTACCCATATGTAGAAGTATTTCGTTATTAATGGATAGATAAATTTGTTAATTTTCAACTTCTGATTTTTATTATTTGACTTCCTTGCGGAAACACTTTTTTAGCTTCCACCAAAACCATTTGTGCATCAATATCGTAAAGGCAAGTAAATCAAGTTTTCACAATTGAAAGATATATAATTGATAGACTAAACAAATTTTACAGGACCAAAACATCACTAATAGTTTTTGCGCAATACTAATTCATATTTTGGTTAACATTTTAGTTTGTCACTCTGTATCTTAACTACATGCACCTAATTCGATAACGAATAATGAACTTTATACACCTAATTAAGAGCCAAAAAAATCACTTGCGTAAAACCGATCTGAGCCATTACATTTACAGCTGGAGTAGAGTACACCTTATTCTTTAAATAACCCTACAAGAAAAATCAAGGTGTTAAATCCAGTGATTTTGAAGTCCACTCAATCAAATGATTCAGCATAATTAAGTAATTGTTGAAAATTTAATCTTTTTCTGACTATAATTTGCCTATGTGTGAGATCGTCATCCTAAATACACAAAATACTATTAATCTGTAGATATAATTATCATTTAGTTGTGGAATAATTTCCGCAAGCAGCATGTTATTGTCGTAAAACGATGGACCAAATAAGAATGACTTCCAACATATTTCAATCCATGGAGACACTTTCTTGCAAAGAACGGCGTAAAAGTAAAATTCAGGTTGGTTGTTCAGTGGTATTTATTGTAGATCATTATGGTTATTCACTTTTCCACACATAAAAGAATGTTGCCTCGTCACTAATTACTATAATGTCCAATAAACGATCGGGTTGATGGAGAATCCATCCGACAAATCTCATTTTATGAGGCTATTAGTCTCGAAGAGCTGATGACAGAGGTGCATCTTCTCAGTATACCATTTCAAATCAAGTTTATCAATGCAATTAAATGATGATCTTGACATATACATTCCATTCTTTCCGGCAGATACATTCGTATTTTCAAGAATATCATCTTCAATATCTTTAAACATCCCTAAAAGTTTCTTTGGTTTCTACTGACTTGTGAGGGCCAGAACAAAAATGTTTAAATTAAGACTAGTACGCTACATTTTTTGCTACTGAACATTGCTCCAAATAATAAAAAATAGTTGTGTGCTACCTATTAGCATATCATAGCACAAATAGAGCCTTTACATATTTAATGTTATTTGGTTTCCTCCAGTTTGTGACCACAAATAATCTCTGAGCCTTTTTTAACTGCATGGTAGGCGCTCTCTTGTAAGAGATTAGATTTAATTTATTTTATATTCGACAATTGAAAGTAGAATGTGGTTTTCGAGCTTATGCGGCTTTTTGAGAGTATGAAGAGGACGAGGATGCAATAGATCAAAAGTAAAGGGAGGCAAAGCTAATGCCATCCATTTATGTAACTCATCAGTGGGGCAACGAATTGATGAAATGGATGAGAATGTAGAAAGAAATGGTAGCCAAAATGCAAATAAAGCTTTTTGCCTTTCTAATTGATGAATCTACCTTGAGGGATAACAAAATCATTTTATTGATGAATGTCGAATTTTTGGATGATAATGGACTCAGAGGGAAAATGTTTTTGCCAGAACTCTTAAAATAGACTCCAAAGGTGAAATATCTTTTACAAAATTTGTCACTTATTTCAAGAAAAACAATATTTAACTAAAAAAAAATATAATAGCTTGAGTAATGATGGTGCTCCATTATTTGCATTTATTGATAATAAAAGGGAATACACATTTAAATATACTGGAAAATTCATACATGTACAACAACAAATGGGCATATGAGAACGCACAAACACAGCGAGACATACACAAACACATTGACCAAGACGTATCATAAATAGATACACACAATTTTGCATTAGAACAAGCAGGGATATACGAGGGGCGGTCAATAGGTTTTGCGAATCAGGAGGGCAAAACAGAGAAAGGGGAATGGCTGTTTGTGGGGGTGTTTGGACAACTTATGACAAGTCAAGACCTTCAGCCGCACGCTCCTGACTCGTCTATTTAAGAAGCAGTAGCTGATCGCCGATCGTCAGTCACAAATTTTTCAACAATGGAGAAGGTTAAGAACCACGTAGTAATTAAATTTTTGACCAAAGAAGGCAAGAATGCACAAAAAGATCCAGGAACGCATGGAGCAGTGTATAGCGACACCGCCCCTTTTTATACAACCATTGCTTGATGGAATAGGGAGTTCCGCCATGGTTGTGAGTCCCTTGAAGATGATCCACGTCCAGGACGCCCATCAAACGTGACCAACGAAGACAATGTAGCGTGTGTGGAGCGGATGATCATCGAAAATCAGCAGGTGAAGGTCGAAGAAATCGAGGAAGAACCTGTAATATCACATGGAAGTGTTATTAACATAATCCACGACAATTTGGCCATGACCAAGGTCTCTGTCTGTTGGGTCCCTAGAAACATCACTCCCCATGATCGACTTCAGCGTCATCAAAGTCCACAAGGCCAGAGTTGCACAAGCTGTCCTGCGCGAGTGCAGATTCGAGGAGCTCCCCCCTCCCCAGTCCAGATCGGCCCATAGCGACTACTTTTTATTCCGCCAGCTCAAGGCTGCACTGCGTGGACGCCGGTTTGGGGACGATGAAGATGTCCAGCTCGCCGTCCAGGAGTGGATTGAACAGCATTCAGGAGATTGCTGGTTGTTGGGAATTCGAAGCCTCAGGGACAAGCGGCGCAAGTGCATTGAAGTCGAGGGTAGTTATAGTGAAAAATAAGAAAAAACACTTTTCCTTATATCTCGTTTCCGTATATCCGAATTGCAAAACTTATTAACCGCCCCTCGTAGTTACATACGCACTTACTGTTAAAACAAAGTTACAAACCCCACCTATTTTTCACCTTGTTTAACAGTAAAAGAGTTTATATTATTTTATTACATTCGTTATCTCATTTTTTCCTTCTTTCTTAATCTGTTTGATCTTTGTTTGTTCTTATTTGAAGACGAACTTTCTTGTGTATCATTTTCTTTATATACATAGTCTGTGTGTTAACTCGGTTTGATTCGTTTTTCTTTCGAAATCATCCTCTCTTAACGAAAAATGTCAGGTTGGAAAAGAATATATTACTTTATCTGTATGTATGGATAAATAATAATTGTATTCTTGGGAAGCATATCAATAGTTTAGTGTCGGAAGGTTTCTTATATTCACAACACCGAGAATTTCCCCTTGTTTTTGAGCTCCTGTGTCATGTTAAGAAAAGATAAAATAAATTTATCCCCTACATTTTATCGAGACATTTACAGATTGATTTAGAGAAGTGTTCGTCTCTGAAGTACATCTTAAATCCAGGGAAGAAACACACCTGCCTTATCCTTTTCCACGAAACCCATGGATATCGTTAAGTTAATGTTCGCTGAATTGTATTGTTTGTTTATGTGTGTGTGTGTGTGTGAGAGAGAGAAAGAGAGATAGAGAATGAGAGATAAAGAGAGAGAAAGACAGAAGGAAAGAGAGAGAAATAACTAACTAAATAAATAAAGAATGAAAGAAAGAAATAAGGAAATAGAGAAATAACTAACTCACTAACTAACTAAATAAATTTGGAAAGAATGAAATAAGTAAAAAATAAAGGAAAGAAATAAAAAGAAGAAAGTAATAATTCTTGCTTACTCTCTGCTTCCACAATACGTTTTATTCATCTGAACAGGAGTCACAGGACAATGACTGCTATTATCACATAGGACGCAGCAAGCCGGCACTTAACGAGTTAATTGGTCTGCTGAGCTCTTTACACGGAGAAGCCACCTTAAGGAAGGGAATTTAGATTTGTTTTAGTTGTATGCTTCTAGTATTAGTTATTTAAACACCCGGTACTAGTTATTGGTAAATTTTTTCGCAGGTGCTTGTATCTAGGTTCTTGTTATTTTTATTACTTCTTAAGTATTTTATTGCTGTATATTCTTTCATACCTATACTGGTTTTCGCCTGGTTAAATTGGATAGTTATTAACCATGGCAGCATTCTTAATTAAGCAACCCGTCCTGTTAGCGGTATTTAGTTCGGGAATACAAATTATGCATTTAAAAGGGTAGTCATTATGAATGCCATTACGAACACTATTGGTAACATGCCTCGTATAGCAATTTGTCTCATTTTACTAAAAAAAACAACAAGACAAAATCAATTAAATGCATCGAATCGAATAAATTCACAGCCGATTTTCCAAAACTATGCCTTTAAAAAAGTTAAGCTCTAAACTTTTCTCCTCATAGAAACATGATGAGATTCATAGAAATTTTATCAATACCAGCCTAAATTTGGGGAGATGATAGAGAACCGAGATGGACGCGAAGGTGACTGTGGGCTTTTTGACCATGACGTATCTTTAAGCCCTTTTAGTGGTTTTTATTGTTTTTTATTTATCTTTGTGAGGTTTCTGCAAAAAAATCGTGTTCGTTTAATCTAGAGAGAAGCGATCATGCGCGCTTGACTTTCCATTTTCTGGGAAACGTAGTTATTCATGAAAGTTTCCAAATGTTTAGGGAAGTAGCTACTGCCATTCATCTATCGTACCGTTGACGAAGTCCCTCGACCGCATAATGAATTGAACACAAAGATGAGAATGACAATCAATGGTAAAACCCAATATACTAAGGACTAATCTGCGTTGGGGGGAGGTGCCCGGCTCGTATATTATGTTTTGACACAAACTAGCGATAGCGAAACCCCTCTTGACACCTGAAGGGTTAGGAGGTACCCATTCCGCGTCACTGGTAGATGGATGAATTCTCCATAGGAGACACTAGTACTTCATCGTCAGAAAACTGACGCATGCGTTCCTAACTGTGTCCCTATCAAGATCTTCCAACCTTTCCTTAATATGAGCCACTAGCTCGTCCTTGGTCTTGCTAACAGAGCGGTGACTAAATCGGGAGAAGTAGTAGGCAAGAAAGTGACGTAGGTGAACTCCTAGGAATTCTCCGACAACCACTTCCTACTCTTTCTCTTGGTATGGCCTTACAGTACCTCTTTCTCAATCCAGGGTTTAGCCAAAATCTCCAGCAGCTCTCATAGCCATCTCTATTGACCCCAAGACCGTGGTTTAAGATGTAAGGTGTCATGATGTCACTCTCACTGCAGATACACCCAAAGACCCTCACAGTTTCGGGGAAATTGGTCTTCAATGACTTCGTCAATTGTTCTCCTTGGCCTTGGCAGTCAGGACTTGTCCCTTGCGCCTCTTGTCCGAGTGTAAGCAAAGATCCTCATTCAGGACCAGCTTCATGGTGGCGACTACAATACCCATCTATCTCCCAAAAGCTAGGATTCCCTTGCTTGGGTGTTCCATTCCCTTCTCTTGAAACTGTTAGATGAATTCTGAAGTGCAGATGCAGTCAGAACGCCGGTTGTGTCCCTTTCTGCTGGCCACGGCTTTGTAGTCTCCGTTTCAGTTTTGCATGCCACATCTTACATTATTAACAGTGTTCACAGAGCATTGAGAAGCAATCGTATAGTTGGTATTATGATACCCGGTGTGAATCATCATGATAGAGGTTACTTTTTTCCAATATTCAGATTGTTTCCTCTCCTCTAATGTCAGCTAATTTTTTCTCAACTAAAACTCTAATGCCTCTGACTATTCATCGATACATCAACATTTTCCTGAAAAAAGCAGACATTAAAAATAGTCAAATTTATCCCAGACAACTTTTATATACAGTGGAGTTGGGGGAAACAAATATTCGTACACGGAAAAAATATTATAACCTTACAAGTATTCAAATAACTTAAAATTATATAAAAGAATAACGTGCACTATTTAAAAAGGAACAAACCTAAACATGAAGGAAAATACATTAAAACTTAAATTATTTAAATTGGGCAATGAAAAACACATTCGTCCATAAGGAGTAATATATTAAACTACTAATTACGAACTTTTAGAGGCAAACTGTAGTTGAATGTATTGTCATGCTTATTTTAGAATGTTCTACTAATGTTTTCAACAAGTTATGACTTTTGGAACTTAACCATTCAAGGTCTTCTCCTCTTGTAGCAACTTTTTCACCATGGCGTAAACGAGTGAGCTCTCTATGGAATGTATGAATAAAATTGCTAACCTTTACAATGAAAGGTTGGGTTACCGAAATATATCGAAGAAGCTAAATATTCCAGTCAGTACCATTGGTTCTATATTTTTGAAATGGAAAAAGACTGGTGCTGTGCACAATCTTACTAGAACTAGACGTCCCCTTAAATCTCAGCCAAAACTTCGAGAAAGATTATTAGAAGAACTAAGGCGAATCCTATGATGACACGTAAGGAGATCCAAGGAGAACTGCTTGCTACAGGGACTACGGTATCATACCGAACAATCAGTAATGAGCTGCACCGCCATAATCTGAAATCTCGACAACGAAGAACTCCCATACGCAATAAAAAACAGAGATGCACTCCGGAATTTTGCCCCTAAGCATTTAATGAAGCCTATATAATTGTAGAATAGTGTGTTATGGCCAGATGAAACAAAAATTTAATTGTCTGGGAGGAATTTCTCTCGTCATATATGGATGAAAGATGTAAATGCTTATGATCCAAAAAATACCATCTCGACCATACGATTCTGCGATGTCAGCAGCATAGAATCAGCAAAGAGCAAACCCATGATTCCAAAAGGAACTTAAAAGTATTTCAGAAACTTATTTCTATTGAAATTTGCTTCGTAACGAGTAAAATGAAGGCGCATGACATCTCTGCAGCTGGAAGCGCTGCAAGAGGGAGTCTAAATAAGACGTCATTTTGACAGTGAACGAAACCGTGTTTCGAATCCATTTACTAAATGGATGCAAGCTATCGTTAAACTTCTTTGCTGAACAGAAAAAATTATCATGAGTGAAATGTAGTAAAGTGCCTAGTGTCGAAAAAGGAGACACAAATGCTAGAAAAAAACACAAAAAATGTATTAATGAAAATATTAAAGATGAGAAAGATGTAACTAGAAAATAGCACAAATAGCCCGGCATTGCTAAAGAACACATTTGGAACAACTCTTGCCTGGATAATGCACACGAATTTTGATTTTTGACGTCAAGGCAGGCGTTCAATCCAACCAAGCAAGCGCTGAAATCAAACTTTCAGGGGTGTTATGAACTGACCGCCCATTGGGCGGATACGCTGATACCGTCGTAAGGGTAAGTAGCTCCACACGCGTCATCAGGCCCTTAGCCAATCACAACGCCGATATCATTTTCCTTCATGCCTTTTCAGTACATCATACCCACTCTTTCTTATGTTCCTAAGCCCTGTCGATGAAGTACTAGTGTCTCCTATGGGGAATTCATCCATCTACCAGTGACGCGGAACGGATGCCCCCCTACTCCCTCAGGGGCCAAGAGGGGTTTTGCTATCGCTAGTTTGTGTCAAAACACAATATACAAGCCGAAACACCCCCCTGCAACGCAGAGCAGTCCTTAGTATATTGGGTTTTACCATTGATTGTCATTCTCATCTTTGTGTTCAATTCATTATGCGGTCGAGGGACTTCGTCAACGGTACGATAGATGAATGGCAGTAGCTACTTCCCTAAACATTTAGAAACTTTCATAAATAACTACGTTTCCCAGAACATGGAAAGTCAAGAGTGCAATGATCGCTTCTCTCTAGATTAAACGAGCACAATATTTTTGCAGAAACCTCACAAAGATAAAAAAAAAAAAACAATGAAACCACTAAAAGGGCTTAAAGATACGTCATGATCAAAAATCCCACAGTCACCTTCGGGTCCATCTCGGTTCTCTATCATTTCCCCAAATTTAGGCAGGTATTTATAGGAATTCTATGAATCTCATCATGTTTCTATGAGGAGAAAAGTTTAGAGCTTAACTTTTCTGATAGCTTAGTTTTGGAAAACCGGCTGCGAATTTATTCGATTCAATGCATTTAATTGATTTTTTTTTGTTGTTTTTTTTAGTAAAATGAGACAAATTGCTATACGAGGCATGTTACCAATAGTGTTCGTAATGGCATTCATAATGACTACCCTTTTAAATGCATAATTTGTATTCCCGAACTAAAAACCGCTAACAGGACGGGTTGCTTAATTAAGAATGCTGCCATGGTTAATAACTATCCAATTTAACCAGGCGAAAACCAGTATCTCCACCTTTTAGTCTAAAATATAAGTCTAGGTATGAAAGAATATACAGCAATAAAATACTTAAGAAGTAATAAAAATAACAAGAACCTAGATACAAGCACCTGTGGCAAATTGACCAATAACTAGTACCGGGTGTTTAAATAACTAATACTGGAAGCATACAACTAAAACAAATCTAAATTCCCTTCCTTAAGGTGGCTTTTCCGTGTAAAGAGCTCAGCGGACCAATTAACTCGTTAAGTGCCGGCTTTCTGCGTCCTATGTGATAATGGCAGTCATTGTCCTGTGACTCCTGTTCAGATGAATGAAACGTCTTGTGGAAGTAGAGAGTAAGCAAGAATTATTACTTTCTTCTTTTTTATTTCTTTCCTTTATTTTTTACTTATTTCATTCTTTCCTAATTTATTTAGTTAGTTAGTGAGTTAGTTATTTTTCTATTTCCTTATTTCTTTCTTTCATTCTTTATTTATTTAGTTAGTTATTTCTCTCTCTTTCCTTCTGTCTTTCTCTCTCTTTATCTCTCATTCTCCATGTCTCTTTCTCTCTCTCTCTCTCACACACACATACACACACACACATAAACAAACAATACAATTCAGCGAACATTAACTTAACGATATCTATGCGTTTCGTGGAAAAGGATAAGGCAGGTGTGTTTCTGCCCTGGATTTAAGATGTACTTCAGAGACGAACACTCCTCTAAATCAATCTGTAAATGTCTCGATAAAATGTAGGATAAATTTATTTTATCTCTTCTTAACATGACACAGGAGCTCAAAAACAAGATGGGAATTCTCAGTGTTGCGAATATAAGAAACCTTCCGATACTTCACTGTTGATATGCTTCCCGAGAATACAATTATTATTTATCCATACATACAGATAAAGTAATATATTCTTTTCCAACCCAACATTTTCCGTTAAGAGAGGATGATTTCGAAAGAAAAACGAATCAAACCGAGTTCACACACAGACTATGTATATAAAGAAAATGATACACAAGCGAGTTCGTCTTCAAATAAGAATAAACAAAGATCAAACATTTAAGAAAGAAGGAAAAGAGAGATAACGAATGTAATAAAATAATATAAACACTTTTACTGTTAAACAAAGTGAAAAATAGGTGACGTTCTAACCCTACCTATTTTGTAACTTTTATTAACAGTAAATGAGTTCATATTATTTTATTAAGTTTTTCATTCTCTCTCTCTTTCTTATTTCTTAATCTATGTTTGATCCTTGTTTGGTCTAATAAAAAAACGACGAAATCACTTGTGTATCATAGTTCCTTATTTTCTATGGATTACTGAGCATATATATATATATATATATATATATATATATATATATATATATATATATATATATATATATATATATATATATATATATATATATATATATATATATATATATATATATATATATATATATATATATATATATATATATATATATATATATATATATATAACCTCTACGTTAAATTTAATGATATGTATGTAACTATATCCTTGCTTATTTTAATGCAAAATCATGTGTATCTATTTATGATACGTCTAGGTGATTGTGTTCGTGTATGTCTCGCTGTGTTTGGCGTTCCCATGTGCTTATTTGTTGTACATGTAGGACTTTCCAGTATACTTGAATGTGTATTCCCTTTTATTATCAATAAATGCAAATAATCAAACCAGTTCTTTTAAGGAAAAAACAGAGTATAATTTTAATTTGGTTTAAATATATTTTCAAATGATTTTACTCCAACAATTTAAAACGTGGTTTCAGTGATTTAGATTAATGATTGAGATACGCTTTTCTGTAATTACATTGATAAAATCAAAATAAACGTGAAATTAAAATGTAACGAGTCTTAGATCCATTAAACATAGGGTTTCGAATCGTAAATATAATCCTCACTTTGATGGTTTCATGCATATAATTCTTCGAGAATCCTAGAATTGGAAATGGTGGAGTTTTAGCTCCACTAATAGCAGTTTGTGAAGGTAATTTCATTCCTAATGTTTATTGACATAGGTTTTGACGTGGAACCTGGCTCAAAGTTGGGCTGAAATGCAAAGGAGATGTGAAGTAGGAGGAGAAGCGTTACCTACCCGCGTTTGGTGGGCAGTAAGTTATTGATTGGCGGCGCCTCGGGAACCTGATTGGTTAAGCTCCGTGTCCGGATTTCTAGTCCTCGGATTTCTACATCATTATAGGGATCAGGGATTTTATTAGACACTAGCTTAACAGACGGGTCGGGTCGTGTTTATTCCTTCCTGTTATACCATACAATAGTATAATTTTGGATATATATATATTTATATATATATATATATATATATATATATATATATATATATATATATATATATATATATATATATATATATATATTTATATATATAAGCCATGGCTTCGCTTCGCACGCGATCAGCATTTAGGGCTGTTGGCCCTCGGCCTATTTGATCTTTCAAATCGATTGTGATTATCACTACCCCCCCCCCTTCTTCACCTTCATGTTTCCCTACCCTCACATCTCCCTTTTCTTCTACCTCAAGCACATCAACTCCTTCTCCCCCCTACCTCATTCCCTCACCTATCCTTATTTCTTACCCCCTTCCTCCTCCCTACTTCCCTATTCCTTTTACCCTTTACTACTACCCCTCTCTCTCCCTGTCTCACCCCCTTCTCAACAGGGGGGCATGGTGAGGGGAAGCTCATTCATAAACTAAGATATAATAAAATTAAAAATTATTAAAAAAATCACGTTCTAAATATATACACTTGGCCTTCTTTCTCCCCCTCCCCTACGATTTCCCCCTTCGCTCCCTCCCTCCCTCTCTTCCGCCCGCCGGCTCCCATCTCTCTCCTACATCTCCCTCTCCCCAACACTCCCCTCCTCCTCTCCAACAATACCCATAGGGGAGAGGAGGGTTTAAGGATATAGGAGATAGTTAAATAGAGATGGAATGGTAGATATAGGTGGAAAAAGTGGGAAAAATAGACAATAGGAAAGGGAGGAAGGGGAGATAGAAGAGGGAGAGAGTAGGTGAGTGCGGGAGAGAGGATGGGGCGGGGGGAGAGTTGGGAAGAGATAGGGAGAGAGAGTGGGGTTAGAAAGAGGGATGACTAGAGACAGGGTGGAAAGGTGAGGGGGTGATAGAGATTTGGGGCAGAGGGATGGTGGGGAGATGGAGATGGGAGGAGAGGTAGAGTGGGGTCAGTGGGAGAGGAAAGAGAGAGGTCGGCGGGAGAAGGGGTAGAGGGGAGAGAGATGGGGAAGAAAGAGTGGGAGAAGGGGTTATAAGGAGGGGGGAATAAAGAATGCACTAGAAATTCATACCAGATTACTTGTCCACTTTTAAAAAAAAAAATTAAAAATATAAAAAAATCACGTTCTAAAGATATAGGGTTATCGATATATATATATATATATATATATATATATATATATATATATAGATATATATATATATAGGGCAAATCTTTTTTCCTATTATTGAAGCTGCATAATGCCATTATATGTGGAATATGTGGAGTTATTTAACTGACTAATTTTATATTCCTATCTAAACAATATACCTTAGCGATGAATTTAGTTACGGGAGATGAAAAGCAATCGTTCCCTTTTTAACCACTTCCACGCCATCCAAGGTAAGAGAGAGTCCCTGGAGAATGGATGAAGGGATGCTTATTTTTACCCTTATCAGTCTCGCATATCCCGACGCTCTATAAGCGCGGCGCGCTCCATTCTGATGCAAGCCCTGTCTCTCCACGACCCCGGGCTATCGAATCTTGTTCGCCCAAATCATACGTAACGGAGGCGGAGAAACGTTCCTGGATTATCGCTCCAAACACATAACACTCACTTAGGTCTGCTAGTGCCTACCAAAAAGCTAGGACCAGTATCCTTGGAAGAGAGCTGTTTGAAGAAAGCACCCCTTGGTAGAAAAGGATGGGAGGACAGGGGTAATAACAACAACCTCAAGAATTTATTGTACCTGAGGCATCACCGGACCGCAAGTGGAAGCCTCGGAGAAGTACAAGCAAATAATCGCAAGGACTCAAGTTTCATAAGGTAGATCATCAGATCCATTGTGGTATTTACACAAACTACCTGTATTCTTACAAATTCGATTGATTATCGAGGACATTTTCTCTCAAAGGATAAAGAATGAGGAAAAGGATAGATAAATAAAGGAAGACTGGTCATCAGTTATTTTACTTTAATTTAGAAACTATTTAATTATTTTATAATAACTCGCGAAAGTTGGCAGCAGACTGAAAACATTTGTAATACTTAGTCCCTACATATCATCCGTCGTGTCATGCCACAATATAACAACAAAAATCACATACGCAGACGATGGACCAAGACGAATATTGAAAGAATGTGGCAAGACGTCTTACGTAATTGGGGTAATCTGCACGGCAACAGAATTTCGGATACCTCGGAAAATTTAGGAAATTAAATAAATGAATGGTCGTATGGTTTTTATTTGTCATCATCATCATCATCATCCTCACTAACTATAATTTAAGAAGGGGATCTTTTTGAGTATTTGAATAATAATTTCATCTTAGTTTGGTTATGATTTATGTTTTTTATCAAATTATTTCTACTAATTCTTTTATAATATCAAAAAAACAAAATGGTAAAGTTGAGAAATAAATATAAGTATCGAAATTTTGTAAATTTTTCAAAACCAAAAGAATTACAAATGGTGAAGTTCAGAAAATTTATTTTATATATCTTCTAAAACTATATTTTAGCAACGTGATATTTTGAAAGGGGGGAAATTTAGTTTAGAGTTCCTTTTTAAAATTATTATAATTGGCGAAGTTTAGAAAATTATAAAAATTTAACCATGGCTGCTTTTCCTTTAGATTTTAATTTTTAATCTTAGTAGCGAAGAGCAAGCTCCCTCCATAGGCGGAGTTACGAAGCCATTGCCTGGTATATCAATATGAATATAACAAATAAATAACGAGGAATAAATTGCAATGTTATTATATGCCCCAATTAATCGATAAAATAAAATTTGCCAAAACTTGCAACATCAGCAACATATAACAGACAAGCCGCTGTTTTTTTCCTTAACAGGAAGAGCTTGGTTACACAGGCACCCCTGCGGGGGTGTGACCTATGGCCTTATTTGATAATCTTAACCGCCTTTTTAATCCCCTTTATAGACTTTATTTTAACACCCCGAACACCCTTTTCTTCTACGTTTTCTTCTTCTTCTTCTTCTTATTCTTATTCTTTTTCTTCTTCATCTTCATCTTCATCATCTTCTTCTTCTTCTTCTCCTTCTTCTTCTTCTTTTTCTTCTTCTTCGGTCTGTGTCCTACAGCCTATCATGATTCTTTTTTTCTTTTCTCCATCTAAATTTGCTATAATAATTTCCATGCCAAAATTTTAATAAATTTTCTGAACTTTTCCATTTGTAATTCTTTTAGTTTTAAAAAAGTCACAAAAATTCGATACTTATATTTATTTCTGAACTTTACCATTTTATTTTTTTATATTATAAAGGAATTATTAGAAATAACTTTGCTAAAAAAAATAAATCTACTCAGGTGACAACCGAACTAAAAGAAAAAATCTTATTCAAACCTTCAAAAAATCTCGTTCTTAAAATATAGGGTTATGGATAAGCAGATGAAGCTCTTAAAGAATGTCTGCAACACCAAACTGATACAAGTAACTCAGTAGCGTGTCTAGAGTCGGTTTGCAGTGATGAAAATATTTATTCTTCGAGGCTTCCTCTCCGTGAAGGTGCGACACTCAAGGGGTGTGATACTGGCCCACTCCTCTGGAATGACTGCCTTCAGTTAGTAATTAAAGACTTGTTGGCGACGCTTTGCGGCCTCTTTCAGGTGCTGCCATAGTTTTTCCAGTGGACTCATATCCAGAGACTGGAGTAGCTAGTCCACCACCGTGATATTGTTGTCCCGGAACCACTGTATGGTGGACGCAGACTTGTGGCATAGAGCATTGTTCTACGGGAAAATCACATCCTGTGCATTTAGTGGACAGGTCTCAATCTGAGAGCAGCATGTCATCTCTCAGGATAGATTGGTACTTCTTATTTCGTGTTGCCATCACGCACAGTAAGGCGACTCACCCATGAACCTTACATGCAGGCCCATATTATTAAAGAACCGCCAACATGCCTTACTTTTGGCACTATGAACTCTCGATTCTACTGTTCCCCTAGCCTCATGCAGACTCTTACTTTGTCTGGGGTTGAGAACAACTAGAAAGTGCACCCTTCAGACCATAAGAGACGTCGCCAACGACACATGGTTCACTCTGAGGAGCCCGTGTACAAGCCAATCGGCGTCACTTCTACGTAATGATCAGCAGCTTATAGCGAACTTTAATTGACTTCATGCCTTATGCAAGCAGCGTGCAACGGACTGTTCTGTGAGACATATTAACCTAGCTGCCCTCTGCCCATTTATGTTGCAGCTGGACTGCGGTTTACTTACGATCCCGAAGACACATGCAACTCGAAAACCTGTCGTCCCGTTGCATACTGGCCCTGAGCCGTCCAATTTTCCAAAAAGAAAATCCAGACTGATCCTGAAAATTATGCCCCCCGCCCATTCTCCCTTACTTTGGTCGCTGCTAAACTCTTGGATTCCATATTTAGATAGAGTATCGTGGAGAATCATGAGGTAATTAGCATAATAAATGACACAGAACATGTCTTTCGACATAGACGCTCATGCTAAAACTAATTTCCTTGATTTTTACGAAATAATTACGTCTCAATAGGTTAAAGCGGTAGATGTAATTTATCTCGCTTTCTAAAGGACTTTCGACACAGTTCAACATAAAACACTTAATAAAGCTAAAATCCCACGGAATAGAAGGCATCGTATTAAAATGGATTGAAGACTGGCTGTTCAACCGTAATAACGGTTGTCAATGGAAATAATAATTTATCATAGCCATCAGTCACTAGTGATATTATCATGGAGCTTTTCTTCTCGGACCTTTATATATATATATATATATATATATATATATATATGCATATTTTCTTGACACGAATTTATTGTGCAAAATTTCAAAATTTCCTAATAACACGAAACTTGGTACTGGGGCAAAATATCATAGTTACTGTAAAAAGTTGCAAAGGGACTAATAGAGTAGTAAAGTAGTCGGAAACATGGCAGATGCAAGTCAATGTTAACAATTGTAAGGTAATGCACAAAGGCAAATAGGTTTTAAGATGTATAGCTAGACATTAGACATTTAATCTAAAAATATTATATTCCCCTTATATAAAACAATTGTAAGATCTTATTTTGAGTATGCAGTGCAATTCTCATCTCCGAAGAGGAAAAAGGACATTATAATATTGGAACGCGTCCGGTCGAGTAACGCAATTAATTCGTGAACTTAGAAATAGATAATACAAAGTAAAGCTGGGACACCTCATTTTACTTTCTCATGAAGGATCAGCATCTGCGCGGCTAACTTAATAAAGTATTGAAAATATTAAATGTTTTTATTATTATAAATTATCATTCAATATTTGAACTAGATGACCTACCTGCAAGTAGAAATAATAGTTTGAAACTAGAAAACAAAATATTTAACACTGCGATAGCCCAAAAAATTTTTCTTATAATATATTTCTGAATTATATTTGCCTTTCTAGAAATGTCGTCAATGAATATTTTTTTAATATATTATTTTTGCAGTAATGAGAGTTGTGAAACTAATTCGTAATCCATATATTTCTTTTTATTTATAGATTAAAAGATTCACCACCAGCAAAGACTCTTAGATCCGCTCTATGGCTAGTCGTAAAGAGTGACAAAGGTTGTGTAAGGAGATCTTTAGAGGACCTTTAGAGCTAAATACGGTTAAATAATTATGATTCATTCAATTTAGTTTTAAAAATGTGGTTCAATGTGCTTTGAACTACATTTGCTGGCAAAGTCGAGACAATTCGTCTGATAAGGCTTTAATTTCAATTTATAGCCATTTGTTCTCGTAATGTTTTCAGTGCGCTCCAAAAGAGAATCAGTGTTTATGTTATCGAAACCATTCATAATTTTAAATAAGGCTATCAGTGGGCTGCGAATGCAGTTATCTTCAAGCAAGACCAATTTCAATATTTTAAGTCTTCCTTCATCTAATCTGTTTTGCATCTGCGGAATGAACTTTGTCGCCCTTTGAAATACTCTCTTCAACGTGTCGATGTCCTTTTGCAGATTATGAGAGCATAACTAAATTGGATAATCCAGTTGTGGACACATGAATTATACGAATAATGGTACTACTATTTATCTACTCTTATATTCGATCTTTTGTTGTAGTAAAACCGTGTTTCTAAAGCCTGGTGTCGCTCAAAATTAATACACCGAGATCACATTCTTCTGACATATTTTTGAATCGATGACCGCCTAACATTAAAAGTTTCCATTTTGAGGGGCGATTTTCATGGCCTTGCACTTATTGAGAGCAATCAAATATCTCATTTAGTTAGTGCCGTATTTCCTCTCGATCTCATCCATGCTTCGCTATATGACCTAGTTTAGTATCGTCCACGAACTTGGCGATCTTGCCTAATAGTCTTGAATCTTAGTCGTTTACTAAGATAACAAATATCACAGGACTCGAGACTGACCACGGAGGCAGGCTACTCGTGGCTTTCGCCCAATCAGACGATTCTTCTTTTATCACCATTCTCTTCCTACTGTCTGTAAGCCAGTTTTTAACCTAATGCAATAGACTACATCTCAACATGTGTGCTCTAAGCTTTTCAACAAGTCTCCAATGGGGAACCGAATCAATTGCATTTTTAAAATCAAGGTAAATAATGTCTACAGCTATATCACGATCGTATTTTTCTCCCATAACAATAAAATATCCTCTAAAAAATCTTTATACCCACACGACGTCTTCTGATTCCATGATTGCTATCTTTAATTAAGTTATGTTTATATAAGTGATCCAGGATTAAATCTCTAACAATTGATTCCATAAGTTTACTTACCAACGACGTTACGCTAATTTATGGGATTACTCTTTTCGCCCTATTCAAATTTGTCGTATCACTTGCTAACTTAGAGTCTGGAGGAACAATACCATCTTTTAGAGATTTGTTAAGAAAATGTGTGGGTGGTGCTCTGGGCTCGTTTTTTTTATTATCTTAAAATGCTTTCGAAGATTTTAAATTTTTTATTTTGTCTATATAATTTGAGAGTTCGATCTGTGAGCACTTAAGATTAGCAAAGTAGTGTATTTTCTTCAGTGAAGTCAATTATATCGGGAGAAACTGTAAAATGTGAATTATTTCTTAAAAGCGTAAAACCTCAGAAAATTTCCGATTTAGGATTTGAGCAATACCTCCCGTGTCGCCGACTAGCGTTCCATCGTCATTTTTAATAGGCCCTATTGAATCTTGAATCAATTTCATATTATTGACACACGCATAGAGCTGTTTGGGATTTCCTTTATATTTTTTAATACAGTCGACCCCCCATATTCGCGGGGGATAGGAGCCACAAACCCCCGCAAATATTGAAAAACCGGGAATAGTTGACGCTAACCCCCAAAATCCCCCAACCCTTCTCAAACATCGTAATACGCTTCCCATATTAATTGGAGAAGTTATGTTTTGTCATGTTCATACACATACAGTACGAAATAAAGTATCAGAACACATTAAATTATTTTATTGTATAATGTTTACTCACCTGGAGGTAGTTTGGTTTTGAGTGAAGATTGATGATTGATGACTGATGATTGTAGATGATGTTGCCTGTGCAGTTCAATGATGAGAATGATATAACTGCGCAGGGAAGCTGAGGAGATTCTAGGGAGAAGGAGGAAAAGTTTCTCCTAGAGGTGAAGGGCGTAGTTTCGGGTGTGGTTAGGGATTCAGGCTTTTTACTTAGGGTGAAGAACACTGTAATAGGCAATTGAGATCGTTGCTTTTTCATGTTCTTAAACATGCCCCAGTAAGGGCCCATAGCAAGATCGAGGCTATTTTGTGCCTTCATGGAACGAACCATGTGAGGGTCCCATGATTCCAAATCTGCCTGAACACTTTTAATTCTTCTGTGAAGATCGGCTAGCCTCTCTAACGTAAGCCCAACTTCAGCTTGAACTTCCTCATCTTCTTTTCTTTGTCAGATTCTTCCGTATTTATTCTGGTTAATTCGACCAAGCCATCATTGTTTAATGGGCAGAGTGTTCATCTATGAGGGTTTTAAACTCATCCTCTGTTACATCATCGAAACCTTCACTACTAAGGAGCTTAGCCAATTTAACAGAGGTGGTCACTGCCACGGTTCTGATATCTTCAGGAGATAAACCTTTGTGATCGTTTGCAACCTCAGGCCCCAGCTTCTTCCAACAATCATTAATGGTCTGGGGTTTCACTTCCTCTACGGATAGTTTTATTATTTGAATGCAATTAGTGATGGTAAAATCGCGCCCGTAATCCTTCAAGTTGAAGTTTTCATCTCTATCCATTACGTTTTACGACTATGTACGTAGGTTTCCGCGGATGTCTGGAAATGGCGCAAATTTTGAATTTTAAGGCCCCCCAAATTTTTCCTCGGATAGTTGAAGGCGCGGATGACGAACCGCGAATAGCCGAGGGTCGACTGTACTTTGCTTTTTACTCGACAACGATAATAAACGTAATTTCGGTCGTTTACAATGTTGCTACTTTCTTTTAGCAAGATATAGTAGCGGTTTCTTCCTCTCATAGCAAACTTCCCATTATTATTTATTTATAGCGAGCATCTATTTAGAGTGAATGCGCTTCCTTTTTTTGAAACGCATTCTTTATCGTAAATAATAAATATTTCCAAACATATTTCTTACATCGCAGTGATACTGATAGTAGGGAGGATTTCCCTCCAGTCGATCTGCTTCGTTTTAATAAGAAACGTATCAAAGTTTGCCCTTCTAAAATTCGGAATATTACCTCTTTGGTGTTTTCCTTGAAAAGCCCCTCTTAGGTTAAGATGAATGACATCTCGATTGTTGTTGCCTATACGTTAAACCACAGAGACCCCTTCAACAAAGTTTTATTCATTTGTTATGATCAAATCAAGAATGTTTTTCTCATGAGTTGGATCGTTTAACTTAAAAGATCGAAAAATCGCTTTCCCTGGTTATTAGATTTTTCATCATTAAAATTTACAATATAGAAAGATAAAATGTTCACATATGACTCAACCGCTGCGTACCAACATTCCTTAAAAGCTTAAATAATCCTTCGTCATTTCGTTCACTTCGCGTGGGAGATATGTATATACGAGGGGCGGTCAATAAGTTTTGCGAATCGGTAGGGCAAAACAGAGGAAGGGGGATGGCTGTTAGTGAGGGTGTTAGGGCAAGTTATGACAAGTCAGGACCTGCAACCGCACACTTCAGCTTCGTCTATTTAAGAAGCAGTAGCTGCTCGCAGATCGTCAGTCACAAATTTTTCCACAATGAAGAAGGTTGAGCACCGCGCAGTGATCAAATTTTTGACCAAGGAAGGCAAGAATGCGAAAGAGATCCATGAAAGCATGGTTGCAGTGTACACCGACACCACCCCTTCCTATGCAACCATTGCTCGCTGAAATAGGGAGTTTCGCCATAGTTGTGAGTTCCTTGAAGATGGCCCCCGTTCAGGACGCCCGTCAGACGTGTCCAACGAGGACAATGTGGCCCGTGTGGAGAGGATGATCCTCGAAAATCGTCGGGTGAAGGTCGAAGAAATCAAGCGAGAACTTGGAATATCACATGGAAGTGTTATCAACATCATCCACGACAATTTGGCCATGACCAAGGTCTCTGCCCGTTGGGTCCCTAGAAACCTCACGTCCCATGATCGACTTCAACGTCGTCAAAGTCCACAAGGCCAGAGTTGCACAAGCTGCCCTGTGCGAGTACGGATTCGAGGAGCTCAACCATCCCCACTACAGTCCAGATCTGGCCCCTAGCGACTACTTTTTATTCCGCTAGCCCAAGGCTGTACTGCGTGGACGCCGGTTGGGGACGATGAAGATGTCCAGCTCGCCGTCCACGACTGGATTGAACAGCAGTCGGGAATTCGAAGCCTCAGGGACAAGTGGCGCAAGTGCATTGAAGTTGAGGGTAGTTATATTGAAAAATAATAAAACACTTTTCCTCATATCTCGTTTCCTTATATCCGAATTGCCAAATTTATTGACCGCCCCTCGTATATTAGGGCAAAAGTTAAAATTACTTTCTTCGGCATCTATAGACACTACTAAAATATATGCATTACCTATAGTAACAGTATCAGAAACGATTGCGTTTACAGTTACACATTCATTTAAAAGGTTGTATCCATTTAAATTAAATTTTTCTATGAAATCCTTACCATTTCACCCATGCCTTGTTTATTGCAACGATGTCAAAACTTCTAACATCTAAAAGACTTGCAAGATCATTGAATGTATTTCTAATACCTTGTGCGTTAAAAGATAGAGACCTTATTTTGTCGATTTCGTGTGACTCGCAATGAACATTATTTATGATGCCGCTCTCCGTTGCGTTGGATCTGTCTGAAAAAATCTCCTTTATATTGAGGTTAGCACTCTTCTGACTGAAAACGTTTAAGAACTTATGTAAAAGCCTTCCTAACATCGCAGGTCCTACTCCGTTATTATGCAGTCCATCTGGCATAAATTCGACCGCTCTTTGGTGAAATTGATCTTAAGAGTTAAAGAAATGTACAGTTTAATCCTGACAAAGAACATTGAAACAGTTATTAATGCACGAAGCTTTCCAAGAATCCACTCGCGGCAGTATTCCTAAAAGAATACTTTTACAGATTTTATCTCTTCTTTCTCAATAGAGACTGAAAGGCGCAAGAATCTCCTCCGGCATGTTTCGAAAAAATATTATTAGTGCCAGAAAGTATTGCGTTTACATTGTCTCGCACATTCAAGAGTACACCGCTTCCTCTACTTGTATGTACATCTGCATTTACCAGAGTTTGTTAAATTTTCGACTTTGGCACATGGATCGGAGTCCTTCTTCTTTAGTCTGAAACCTTTCACACAACTTATCCAATTGGCTCCTTACAATCTATCCTAAACCTGTGACTTTTATCATTTTACCTCAGATATATCAAATCAAGCCACTCTTTCTGACCACCTCTTCCCTGAATGCAATTTTTACAAACTTTGAACATAAAATCTCTTCGTAAGATCTAACATAACTTTCTAAGGCTATCTGTCTCGATAAAAAAACTTACCCCACACACCTCCAAGCCGATCTAAGCACCCATTTTTCATCCTCTATCATTCTATATCTCTCTTATACGCGCTTATACCACCAAGCGATACCCATTATACATGTCAATCTCCACACAGACCCAAGTATTTAAGGAATGCTTTATCTCAACTTTACATCTAACATTGTTGAGTCCATACACTGCAGACATGCAAAGTTTCATTAATAAAAATCCAAACTTCACCAAGTTATTTCTCGAGCTTACATATTCATACCCAATCGAAATTCTTAGATAATGCTTACCATTACAAATTCTAAAGACAGATTGTGGCCCCCAAACTAATCCTGAAGTTATATTGTGGTCACCCGCCACTACAAAGCCTCAAGTCAGATTGTGGTCGCCACTACAAAGCCTCAAGTTAGTTTGTAGTCGACCCAACACATCCTGCAGTCAGATTGTAGTCGTTCATACAAATCCTGATATTAGATTGTGACCGCCACTACAAATCCTGTTTGCCACTATCGTGATATAGTCGGCGAATTGGATATACGTTGTTGTATCGTGGACCGACCTTGGTAGATCCATCGTATATATGCTATGAAGTGTTGAGCTTATACAACCCCCTTGGAGGATACCTTGTAGGACTTCGAAGTCCGAGCCATCGAAGCCTGCTATTGAAATCAACGCCGACTTATCAGTTATATAATCGCAGAGGCATTTGGTTAGGGCGGAGGGTAGCCCTAGTCTTTTGGTTTTATATTTCAAGCCAATTCTCCAAAATTTATCAAACGCCTTCTGTACGTCTCTGAGTACGATGTTTGTGTAGTTTTTATCGTATTTGGCCTTTGTAAGTGATTCGAGCAGAATGGCCAAGGCCGTCTCAGTATTTCTGTTCTTTCTGAATCCGTGCTGATGGTTCAGAATCAGTGTTCTTTCTTCCAGGTGCTTGACTAGTCTATCGTTTATAGCTCTCTCCATTGATTTTGCCACTGTCTCCAGTAGTGTGATTGGCCTGAAGTTTCCTGGGTTATTTAGTGGCTTACCAGGTTATGGTAGAAAGATAATCTTCTCCCTTTTTAGTGCATCTGGGAAGTATCCTGCGCTTAGAGAGGCGTTGTATACTGCTGCTATCCGTGACAAAAAGGTAACTGGTGCGCTTATTAGGTTTTCTTTTGTTATCCTCGATGCCCTAGGTGCCTTCTGTTTTGTAGCCTTGAGCGTTTTTTGAATTTATTGTAGGGTTATCGGCTTGATCCCTTGCTCTACTAGTAGTGTTGGTGAAGCAACTATGTTGGGGACTATTTCTTGGCGATTTTGTTTCAATTCCTTTACCACTTTTGCTTCGTGGTCGCCGTCAAAATACACATTTTGTTTGGGGAAGATTTCAAAAACCCTCCAACAGTGTTCCCAGAACGCTTCTGCAATTTCTTGGGGCTCCTTTTACTTTCCATCTTCGTTCTGAAGTTTGATTTTTAGCCTCGGCTTTCTTTTTCCCCTGGCGATGTTAATTTTCTGCCATATTTTGGTAGGATTTAATTCATCATCTATGGCTTCCACAAAAAGGTCCCACCTTCTGTTTCTTTCTATTTTTATTTCCTCTATCAGTTGTTCTTTCACGCGCCGCAGTTTTGCACGGTCTCCTCCTTGAATGGCATATTGTTTGATTAAATTTCTCGTGTCTTTATATTCCTTTTCGCGATTTTCTATTTGGGGTGCCCTGATTGAATGCGGTAAAGTTCTATACGTTGTAGTGGGAACATATCTTTTATCTGTCCTAAGAAGCGCCTCCATGATGTCGTCGAGCTCTCTGTCTATTTCTTCTAGTGAAGCCTCAGTTAAGTCTCTCTGACCGTAATTGGTGAGCTCTTTTTCGTAGCTAGTCCAATCGGCCTGTCTATACGATTTTCTCGGTGGGCACTTAACTTGAATGGGGTCCATAGATAGAGCCATGACCACCATTTTGTGGTCGCTAGTTAATGGAGAGCCTTTCTCTATGATGGAGTTGAACTGAAGGTTCGGGGTTGCCAAAACAATATCTGGTTTTGTAGCACTATTTTGGCACAGGTGCGTTGGAAATTCCGGTCCTAGACGTTCGACTATCCCTCTTTCCAATAGTTGGTCGAAGTTTTTTCCGGCTCTATTGTGGTTCCGAGTGTAGCCGGAGTCTCTACTCCGGGCATTTAAGTGGCCCATGAAGACCGTTTGATCTTTGTGGCCGAATATTTCTGTGAAGTTGTGGAGGGGCAAGAAGTCTCTCCTTGAGGGTAGTAGCCCGTTGCAACTATAAGATTGCCTGTTGCTGTTTTAATGCTTATCGTTAGATATGCTGCGTCAAGTTCTTTGAGTCTGTTGAAGCTGATTTCATTATGGATTGCCATGGCGACTCCATCGTAGTTGATGTCATTTGTGGTTTTGGTAATTACAGTGTAATTGAACATATTGATTTTATTTCTTTCTGGGTCGATGTTGATCTCGTTTAGCAGAATAATATCCGGGTCTTCTTTTAAGTATGCATTGCTCAGAGAGAATCTCTTTTTATTCCATCCAGCTACGTTGTAGCTTATTATTTTAAATTTTCTTGCGTGGGCCATTATTTATGTTTTCTTTCTTCTCTGCTTTATGCGATTCGCGCTCGATGGGCGATTTTTTCCTTCCACTTATTTTTTTCTTGAATTCTTTCTTCTTTAACGTACAACTGTGGGATTTCTAAGTTGCCTGCTGTTATCGTTGTGAATACCTCGCGTTATAAATATGGGCCCTCGTATTCATATTTATAGAGTCCCTTTTTAATACCTTGTGCCAGGTCTTTGTTGTTTTCGGGGAAGGGCTTCTTTTCAGAGGCGTAAATCTTTAGGTTGAAGCCCCGATGTTTTTCATCCCTTTCTTCCACAAGCTTTGGGGAGGGAGCTGGTCTCGGTCCTTTTTGGGTCTGGTTTGCTGCGTTCACTTCCTTATTAATGTTGTTGCCTGTGGTGACTTCTTTCTCTATCTCTTCTTTCTGTCCTTTTTGTGTAGTCTTCCTTAGTCTCGGGTCTCTATTCGTTGTCCTGTTGGTCTCTGTGGTTTTCTCTTAGCTAGGGGCCTTTTGCTGTTTTGGGGTTTTGTCTATTTTTTGTTGGTTTGTATTATATGCTTAGTATGTCCGCCGATGGTGGGTTTTCGGGGAACCACATCTCGTGTAAACCGTTGTTTTATAGCATTAGATTCAATTCCCTTGAATATGAGCCCGGATTTGCTACATTCAACAAGTGTACTTGTAGAATGCAGGCCATTATATTCAGAGACTCCCCTTGTTTGACTTTAATGACGTTTTTAACCGGTTGGATCTTTTTGGCTGTGGCTTTAGCAACTTTGTCGAATGTAAGATTCTGCTTTTCTTCTTCTACTCTAGCCCTCTCTCTTTTCTTATTCTCAATATGCTCTCGCTTCATCGGGCATGCCATTAACAGGGTACGATGGTTTCCATTGCGGGTTAAAGATTTTTTTGTCTGAGAATTACATTCCCGCCACGTATGGTTTTTATCGCTGCACTCAGAGCACCATTTTATATCCTGTACCAGACAGTCCCTTGTGTTGTGCTTTTCGAGCGCGCAACAGTTGAAGCAAGTTAGTATATTGATGAATTCATCTTTTTTGATTTGATCGGGCGTTATTTTTAGATTAAACGCCAGAATGCCTGATTCCCTCGCCTTTACAGCCATATTTGTTTTGCGGAATATTACCTTGAAAACGTCGGAATACTCCGTATTGTTTGCATGGTTAATGAATTTTATTACTTGTTTGACTTTTGCTCATGGTTGTGCTCTCTCTATGTCCTCTTTTATCTCGTCCGCATTATGGTCTCCTATGCAGGGGGCAATTTGACGGCAGTATACAGTTTTCTGGGCCTCTATTAGTGGGGGGGGCACTTTAGCTCCCAATCCAATCCTTGTTAATTCCTCCGTGGCTTTTTCCGAAAGGATTTTATCCACATCTCTGTCGTTTTGGCAAATCGCGATGTAGGAGTTAGTGTACTCTAGTAGCCTAACCAGCACTACACCGAGCTCTCCGTAGATTATCCGAAAAACGTTAGTCCTGTCGGGTTTTGGCGCGTTCTTCTGGATGCGCAAAGGGACCCGTTTAGTGGTGTTTATCTTCTTAATAACTGGTTCTTTTCTTTGTCTTCATCGACTATTCAGCTAGCGAGTCAGTATTCGCTACCTACCTATACCCTAGCCCTAGTAGTGTTTGCTCCACCTGCCTTGTGTCCTCCACTAACACGGGATCTAAACCGTCCAGAGCTAAGCTTCGGCCTGCGCCGAGTTAGCCACTCTTTCAGATATGGCTTCTGCACAAGTAGGTATCTAAGGAGACTTCAAACTTCCCTACCCGACTCGCCCTAAAGAGGGTTGATAGGAAAGTAAGAGTGCGCACGTCTTTGTGGAGAGTCCAGTAGTCGTCTCGTTTGAGAGTTAAGGTCTCTTCTGTCGCTTCCTTCTTGAGTGAGGAATGATGCAAAAACGATGAAATTCGGTGCGATGTAGTTTGAAGGTAGCTATTCATTTATATACTAACCGCATAGTATCACTGCGTACATTGCAGTTTTCCTTAGTAGCGTCGCTTTACTTTAAAAGAGTTCAAAGGTTAAGATGTCTTTTCGTAGATGAGGAGACCAAAATTAAACCGCGCATTCCAAGTGAATTCAGACAAGGGCTTCATATAATGGATGAATAATATCTCCCTATTTAAATATAAAACTCCTGTCTTTGTAACCCAGGAGTTTATTCACTTTTGGACTGCTACAACACACTATTTAGAAACTTTGAGCAGGGACACATCTATGGTTGATACAGTTCCTATAGCAGTCCTCTTTATCCTTGAAATTTTCAACTCTTTCTTTTATATTCATGCCTTTTTCTTTTTATCATATCTTCCTTATCTTTTTCTTTTTGCTAAAGAGTACCCCACGTTAGTCATTCCCATTTCTTTTTCTTTCTCAATCATCGATGAATTCAAAAGGGCTACGCAGAAAGAGGCAGAATGAATCAAAAGAATAAGATGTGGGAGGAAAGAATTTCCCCAGCTCCCATATGTTCACCATATGCAACCTTATAAAAATGGGAATTTTTAACATCTATGAGAGTGAAAGAATAAAGTTTATAGTACAGTACTGTACAAAGTGAGGAAATGTCTTGATGGAGAAGTTAAATACGAAGGGAAATAAATTCTAATTAATACAGGTACAGTGATTTTGTGTTCATATTATTTATCATAAGTGTTAATCCTACTTGATTAACCAAAAATCCTTTTTAGATGATTTCTTTTATACCCTTCTAAATTATTTTAGCTATTGAATTAATACATAGGTATAGAAAGGTAGGCGAGAAATCAAGAGAAATCATTTGCTGGGCTTCATCTTCTCACTAACGCAATTATATCGATTATTTAAAATGGGTGGTGCTTATTAACGAATTATTAAATGTCTTTTGACCCAATCTCATATTACAATATTATCTTTTCTAAGCTCAATTATAATTCCATCCCTTAAGGTTATACGAATGAAAAGGTTCAAACATTTGCTTGCCTTTATCAAGGAAAACTGTCTCACGAGCCCATTTGTTTTTTTTCACCTATTGAATTTAATGACCAATTATAGTTTCGGTGAGGTATATGTACAATCACAAATAGATTTCAGCCGCCATAATCCATTTAGAGATACTTCGAGATTATACCGGTATTGATTAAAAAAATTCTTTCTTTAGTACTTTAAATAGCCCTAACCCATTTTTGAATAACTGTTACATTAAGCTTCTAAATTGATTAACCTTGGTTTGCAAAAGTCAGGAGCAGTTTCCCATGATTAGTAGTTAAGATTTTCACGTTTTTTCCAAAGGTTTCCCTCTCCCCAAATCTTTAGTTCAAAGACTAAATCTGTAAGAACACTGCACAAACATTTTATAACTCAGGTGCTTGCAGAAAATAGGGAAGCAAAGACTCAAAATTGTACTTGGAGATTTTTGACCGGAGGACATCAAGATTTATTATCGTTTCCCTTTTCTTTAGCGATTTTTTTCTACCAGCGTTTTTCTTCTTGAATCTAATATCCCGTGTCACGCCAGTAGTAGACCTGCCTGAAATTTTCATTTCTGCTAAATTCACCTTTATGACAGATTCGTTGATTTTCGCTTAAATCTTTTGGATAAACACCAAAATTTAATGTGGTTTCGTTATTCTGTATTTTTTGCTTGGTAAACGCATTGAAAATTATTAGCAGATTCCTAGATGTTTTTTTCTAATTCTTTGTATCTGAAGAGTAAATAATGGCGAAATAAAATCAAGGAAAAGGCTACAACTAATGGCTTCATAGTGTATAAATGACGTAATTCGCGACTGCATGCTTCTATGGAAGACAGATTCATTCCAAAGATTAGTGAACCGACCCATTGCGTCTCTGAAACCACAAGGCGACAAAGTGAAGCAGCAAAAGCCGCAAACCATCAACATTGAACTCTCTCCTCCCGTAAGGCATTTTGTAATGCTTATGACGACCAACATGTTGGAGCCACCATTAGACCCTGTTTTGCTCAAGAACATAATTTTAATGGTAGCTCGGCAAACAAATTTATAATTTAGAGACATGAACTACCTAGATAAAAATATGCGAAGATTGCTGTGGGCAAAGGCATTTTCCCCTATTATATATATATATATATATATATATATATATATATATATATATATATGTATAACTGAATCACGAAAATAACGTTACAGCCACGAGGAAAAGGAAACAACGGAGAACTGCGAGGCCTTTCAACTAATGGTCCTTTACTAAGCAGACCATTAGTCGAAAGGCCTCGCAGTTCTCCGTTGTTTCATTTCCCTCGTGGTTGTAACGTTATTCATATATATATATATATATATATATATATATATATATATATATATATATATATATATATCAGTGGCAACTCCAGCACTCGGGCTGTTCGGGCTTAGCCAGAGTATAAATTTAGTAAAGTTAACGTGTATTTGCAAGCTGATTTAATATATGGCAACACTGACTTCAAGTAAGTAATTGCAGCCAATAACTCGGGCTCCTTTCATTTAGCCTGGTTGCAGTTCATATATTTTTGTTTAGTGTCCAGCGGTCGTCTAGAGGTGCCCTATATCACAAAATATCATTTGTAGCAGACTTTCTCTCGACATTGTTCACACGCGCTTGAGTCGGTCTCAGAAGTTACAGCCCGTGTTGTTATCTATAATCGTAAAAATTAAAAGTAATTAAAATTCAATGTTTTCTTGAAACAATAGATTTCTATAGAGATAGGATTTAAATTCCAATCTAGGAAAGATTTCCATTCTACAATATCCTTAAAGGAACGAAAAATTATCCTGCGACTCGGGCTAATACGAACGAGCCTGGTAAGTGTAAAAGACTAACTGGCAGTCAGATCAGTATCTAGCTAATATATGTTGTGCACGCCGCTGTCTTTATTTGATTGCTGTTTTTATGTTTGCCTGTGCGTAAAGATCAGTTGTGTTTGGCAGGGTTGATTTATTTTTACCCTTAACGTAGAAATGGAGAAAGACATAGTGCTAGATATGGAAAATCAACCATTTGGGGCTAGAAATATTGCAGAAAATCGTGAAATTCTTCAAGCAGGCAGGACGACTCCTTCATAACTGGAATTTATATTTAAATGAATTGAGTAATTTTTATATTAAAACTATATTTCTGTCTTATTGTTAAATTATAATCAGTGCACATATGTCTGCAGTGTGCATTACGTCTCTTACCTTCTTTTATACATGTGTCTTATGCGATACCTTTGATGAGCCAGAGTGACACTGATGACCTGTAGTCGCTTTTGATATATATAAATATATATATATATATATATATATATATATATATATATATATATATATATATATATGTGTGTATATATACTTCTGCTTCGATTTCCTAAATCTGTCTCTGTTTTGCCTTGCCTCTAATCTAATTTTAATTCTCCCTTTTAATATAATGACAGAGAACCCTCGATGATCACAAATTTCAAGTATCATATAAAAGGAGAAGGAAGGGAATGGTAGAATAAATAAGTGTAAAGATAATTAGATGAGCATAATAGAAACTTCTTTAATCTAGTTTACTAACCTGGACTCCACATTACAAATACTCCTTTGCAAAAACTCAAATCAATCCAAGAATTCAGTACATAAAACTCCAGGAAATTGGGAACATTGAAGTGAAATGTGAGGTTGTAGATAAAAAAACATTAAGTCAACTTTTAATTAGTTATCACAGAATAAAATGTTTTATATTATAGAACGAAGAAATACTTTGAATTAACTTAAATACTTTTTTTCAGTTAGTGGATGCTTTTATTGACTAATAAAGGTACTTTGGAGACGATATGACCTTGCAATCATTAGTGTTTCAACACACTTTGGTTCTTTGAATACTAAAATCGAAAGCCATCCTCACATAATACGAGTAGGATCTGTTCAGCACACCTAGTATTTATATTACCACTTAGCAATATTTGATGTTGGGTTGAATATTTTCATAACCCACCTTCTGGTTTGGGCGTTCCTGAAGATTTCCAAGGTATATCAATCCTCCAGTAATGAACCCCGTTGAATTTGCGAAAGATCTCTCTGTTGAGTAAAATAAACTATCTTAGTTTAATTTGTTAAATTGAGGACAATCCTGAAAATGATAGCAGGGATGTAATATTACACACACCCTTTGATATCCTTGATGTCAGATTAGTGGTGGAATGTATGGGGCAGCGTTTATACATGTGTTTGCCGATACGTCAGGGCGTGGCTTGACATTTGTCATCTGAAGTTGACGTTTCTATCAAGTTTGAGGAATAGAGATTTCTAAACACCAGGCAAGATATTTTTAAAGCCAATTATTACCATAATATTTTCAAATTTCAAACTAAAGAAAGACTATAATAAACAAAAGGATATCAAATTTCAACAAGCTAATTCCTATCATATTCCACCTTTCGCACATGTATATATACAATATAGACAGTTTTATTTATATCCATTCAAGCTACGCAAATCTAAAAATCGGTAATACGACACTAAATAATGCAGATGCAATACCTTATCATTGAGCTCAGAAGCCTTCTATTCCGCTCATATCCTTACTCTATGACAACAAATTGCAAGCCCGCCTACGTTAAATCTCCCATCCCTCTACATTTGAAAGAACCGTGTAATCAACTGTGTATTTGCATTATGCAAAGTACCAAAGGAAGTGAAAGTATTAAATGGCTAACTCACGTACCTCTAAGCCTTCGTGCATTTTAATTTCTTATTACAAGTATTTCTTCGACAATTTCATCTTTCGTTGTAGAACATAAATCTGTTTCTGCCATTTTATAATTGCTAAGTACTTCATTAGTGTTAGTTTTGTGTTAGACATAAATATTGTCTGATAGATTTTGAATTATAGCTGAAACTTTTAGCACTATAACACTTACATAAAAAAGAATTGATTCAAGCCCACTAATTTTAAATTACAAAGATAAGAACTAATAAGAATCTTAAGACTTTATATTATACGATATAACGCTATAATTTTTATGGCCACTGATCGAAAATAATGGGAACGACTTACAGAAGCAGAGAACCTCTACTTGCCTTGAATAAATCAGCCCCCAAATGTATTTCCTTATGAAAATTCATAAAAAATACTTTGGGAAATTTAAATTTATCTGAAGCTGATAAGCACGAAATTAATCACAATGAAAGTGAAGGAGATGAAGAAAGTGAAATATGAACTGGCAAAAATCTATTGACGGCACGACGCGTTTTTATGGAGCTTCGCTTTAGAAGGAGGGGTGGGGGGGGGACATTCCAGAGTGAAATTCATATGTTTAGCAGAGCTTAGAAAGCAATTTCGTGATGATAACGGGAAGAGGCATTGTCCATTTATTTTAAAAAGGCAAAATACAACGCTGAGATATAGGGAAAAATGAAATTTGAAAAATATTTTGGTGTAGTTAGGAGAAGTGAATGTTTATAATCGATTAGGAATTCAAGAAAAAGGAGATTGTATTTATCGCACGAACCTTTTCCTTCATTGCAAGGATGAACCGGACTGCCCCTTGTGGAACAGCAGGATGTAGAAACAGTTTGGAGGAGCAACGAAGCGAAGGAGAAACAAAAGCAGCAAAAGGAAGGATAAACAAAAGCAGCAATGCGAAGAAGAAACAAAAGCAGCAAAACGAAGAAGAAACAAAAGCGGCAAAGTGAACGAGAAACAAAAACAGCAAAGCAAATGAGAAACAACAGTAGCAAAAGCGAAGAAGAAACAAAACTAGAAAGCGAAAGAGAAACAAAAGCAGGAAAGCGAAGGAGAAACACAAGCAGCAAAACGAAGGAAAAACAGATGCAGCAAAGCGAAGGACTAATAAAAGCAGCAAAGCGAAGGATAAACAAAAGTAGCAAAGCGAAGGAGAAACAAAACTAGAAAGCGAAGGAGAAACAAATGCAGCAAAGCGAAGGAGAAACACAAGCAGCAAAATGAAGAAAAAACAAATGCAACAAAGCGAAGGACTAATAAAAGCAGCAAAGTGAAGGAGAAGCAAAATTAGCAAAGCGAAAGAGAAACAAAAGCAGGAAAGCGAAGGAGAAACACAAGCAGCAAAACGAAGGAAAAACAGATGCAGCAAAGCGAAGGACTAATAAAAGCAGCAAAGCGAAGGATAAACAAAAGTAGCAAAGCGAAGGAGAAACAAAACTAGAAAGCGAAGGAGAAACAAATGCAGCAAAGCGAAGGAGAAACACAAGCAGCAAAATGAAGAAAAAACAAATGCAACAAAGCGAAGGACTAATAAAAGCAGCAAAGCGAAGGAGAAGCAAAATTAGCAAAGCGAAGGATAAACAAAAGCAGCAAAGCGAAGAAGAAACAAAAGCAGCAAAGCGAAGAAGAAACAAAAGCAGCAAAGCGAAGGAATATTAAAAGCAGCAAAGCGAAGGAGAAACAAAAGCAGGAAAGTGGACGATAAATAAAAGCAGCAAAGCGAAAGAGAAAAAAAGAGGCAACGCGAAGGATAAACAAAAGCAGTACAGCGAAGGATAAAAAGGCAGCAAAGGGAAAGAGAAATAAAAGCAGCAAAGCGAATGTGAAACAAAAGCAGCAAAGCAAAGGATAAACAAAAGCAACAAAGTGAAGGATAAACAAAAACAGTAAATCGAAAAAGAAGCAAAAGCAGTAAAGGGAAGGAGAAACAAAAGCAGCAAAGGGAAGGATAAACAAAGCTGCAAAGCGAAGGATAAAAAAACAGCAAAGTGAAGGATAAACAAAAGCAGCAAAGGGAAGGATAAATAAAAGCAGCAAAATAAGGATAAACAAAAGCAGTAAAGTGAAGGATAAGCAACAGCAGCAAAAGGAAGGATAAACAAAATCAGTAAATGGAATAATAAACAACAATAGCAAAAGGAAAGATAAACAAAGTCAGCAAAGGAAGGATAAACAAAAAGCAGAAAAGGGAAGGATAAACAGAAGCAAAAAAGGTAAGATTAAAAAAGTAGGAAAGCAAAGGATAAACAAAAGCAGCAAAGGGAAGGATAAAAAAGCAGCAAAGCGTAAGATAAACAAAAGCAACAAAGGGAAGGATAAAAAAGCAGCAAAGTGAAGGATAAACAAAATCAGCAAAGGGAAGGATAAAAATGCAGCAAAGCGAAGGATAAATAAAAGCAGCAAAGGGAAGGAGAGTAAGAAAAATATGTGTATGGAAAGAGTGGAGTCCTCCTCCAATCAAGTCGTCACACCTTTGGTTTGGTGCCCCCAAGTTCTTACTTGGAGGTTCAAGTGCATCTTTCGTCTGCATGCCAACGGATTTTGAGATTCTTTTTATATAACGCTTAACACCTTCTTTCCCCTTGTTTTGGATCTATACAGGAGCGGGAAAAGGGGCTTATTGGGGCGTATTAATGCAATGGCGTTGTACCCTTATGCTTCTTCATTCTTTTTTATTACTTTCTTGCAATTAAGGGGGGGGCAGTTTAAGGTATTACACCTGGTACCTGAGGGATTGGAACTCTCACCCAACCCCACCCTCGGGAGTCTCAAACTACTTTAAGTCTACCTGGGCTTTATTTCTTCTAGTCATTTGCATTTTACCCTTTATTTGCCAGCGGTTGAATATACCTTCGGGTCCGCCGACAGGCTTTCGTCCATTCAGCCACCGTTGGGGCCGTGAGGGGTGAGAGCTGTTACCACCCTCCCTCTTGACTCCCTCCGGGGGGGGGCGTTTTAACATGTCTGAAATTTCAGCACCTTTGCTCCTTCTACTCCTGCCTCCCTGTTTATTTTCCTTATCTGTGCCTTGTCGCATTCGCAAAGAGATATCCGGTGGCATCTGGAGAAATGCGTGCCGTCCTAGGCTCCAAAAATTGAGTTTGCGCTATTTGCCTCCAGTGGCGTCAATGGAGGCAAAGGAAGCAATGCTTCCCCTATTTCAAAAGAAAGGAAAAATAAATTACAACCCAACAATTAATATGACGAAGAATCAATTTTATTCTCACATTTATGCTTGCCTATACTTGTATACGCCATACGGTGCCGTTCACCTTCAATCGAATGGCGTTAGACCCTGATGAGCCCGACTGCAATTGAAGAAATGCATCCTCTTCGTCGAGATTTCTACTCTTCTTTTTTTTATTATAAATAACCTATTTGTATACGGAAAAGGAAGCAAATTTAGCTTTGCAGTAAGCGACTTCGATCTTGCTACCCTGCCAGGTTGCCAGAATCTAGGAAAAAGCAACAAAATGTCTAAGACACAATGATGTAACTATTATTATGCTCTGAAGCTTAAGCCATTTTTATGTTATATTTAAATACTTGTTCTAAGAATGAAATCAGCTAAATAGCATAAACTCTGTATAGTTACGTTCTTTTGTCTTGAGCATGTTGTTAATTTTTCCTGGATTCTGGCAGCCCTACCGGAGTCACCCATCGTATCTTTGAGATCAGTAGCTGCGAGGTACTGTGATTGCATTGTTTACAAAATAAGTGTGGCGAATTGCTTATTCATATTTTTAATTGATAACCCCTTTTTAAACAAAATGGATGTAAATGAAGTTGGGAAAAAATGCGATTGCATTATTGAAAAATTATTAAAAAGGAAGTTCAGTGCGATGACTTATAATGAAAACGAAACTATTATTAAAACAGGTAGGCCTACGCCAATACTAGATCTGTCATCCCCAAAAAATGTTACACTCGCAAGTACAATGTAGGCCACTATAATAGAACATCTCGTCTAGCTGGTTGTGCATACTTACAGAAGCTATTTTGTTGGCCATGTTTACTATTCAGTAATGATGTAGGAAATTGGACCTCAAATGGATTCGATGATTTAAATAATATGCATAAAGCGATTAAAAGGCACGAAATCGCTACCAGCCATATAAAGTGAGTAGCTTACAGTTTTATAGTTAATTTTAATGAACAACATATTTACTTCAATTAACATAATTATTTTTGTAAAACTTGAATTGCTTCCTCTTCTTCAAAAGTGATCGCACGCCATTGCTTGCCTCACTGCCTGCACGAGGATCTGCGGATGTGTATCTTCCATCCATTTTCAGTTCCTCTTTCTCCACTACTTTCTTCACAAATCTCTTCTTGCGAACTTTCTGGTCGAGATGCCCTCATTGGTTTTCACTTTAAATTCGAGGGGGAGAATATTAGTTTCTTAGTTTACTCTATTAATAACATTTTTTTTTTACTTCTTAATTAGTCATTGTTTTCTTCAGTAGTTATTTTCTTTAATATGTTTTGGTTAACTTCTACTGGTTTTATCTTGTTTTATTATTTTCCCCTTTGTTTATCTTCTTAATTAGTTTATTGTTTTCTTTAATAGTTATTTTCTTTAAATATTTTGGTTTACTTTATCTGGTTTTGTCTTATTTTAGTATTTTTTATTTGTTATTTTAATTTTATTCGGTCGTTATTGTTTCTTCAAATTCTTTTCTTTGTTCGTTATTTCCTTTTAAATTTTTTTTTTTTGCTTTTTCCGCTTCTTTATTATTATTTAGGTATACTTATTTTTTTTTCCTCTCTTATTTTTTGTCTACTTCATCTGTTGATTTATTTTCTACTCATCAGCCTCGCAACTCAAGTAGTCGAATAGAACTACCTACCCTCCAGGTACCACTTTTTCCCAACCTATTTTTAAAACTACCAGGCAAAGATGACACCTTCGGTTTTCGATTTAGTTTGTCTCTAAAAAAGTTCGTTTGAATCCAATAAGGATTTGGGGACCAGAGATTCTGCTTCGAACCGTCCGCTTCATTCTTTCATGTGACACGGTTTATTTTAGCAGCATTTATCACGTTTCCTTGGTCATCTATTCACTCATACTGTCTGTTACTCCATCTCCATAATTTAAATTTCTATTATTTTTCTACGCATCAACTAATCAACCAATCAATCCAGTTATATGCGTTGAAGCTCCCCACCCCCTTCGCCTATTTTGATTTCTCCTTATTTTTCGTGGGCTAGCCTCAAATGGATCTTACGGTCTTTATTCTTTCGCAATTCTTTAATTTTCTCTATCCCCACTCAACCAAAAAATGTAAAGTCCGGAATTTCACTCGAAATGATAAAATAATGGCTACCGTCGAGTTAATGGTATAGTGGAGAGCTAATCAACAAGTAAAAGCCGATGTAAAGCTAGTTATAAGGGGGGACGGTAGCAGAAATAAGGAAGGGGGGTTAGCAGATACAATGTTTAAAGATGAAGTACCTTTAATGTATATATAATTCGCCTGAGTAAAGTAGATGTTCGAAGAATGTATACAGCAATCGCCAAATGAAAATTAAATATACAATTTATGTAATAGCTTCCAGTTATGTAAACATAAGAGTGTTAAATACTGTGGTTGCGTTCATAATTATAGATTAGGATCGTCCTTCATTTCGCTCCGTGACAGCTTTACGGGCGGAATAATATTAAATAATCAAGGAAATTGTTATAACGGGCTTTCATAAAATGAAAAACTCAAGACTCGCCAAGATCTTTGAAGATGTATTTTGAGTAAGGTCTTTCATTTGTAATACCTTGAAAGTCAGGAAATAATTTATATGCGAGTGATAGACCATCATCTTTAAGGATAAGTTGATCGGACAGGGCAATTATTTGGTAGTCATGAAATTAATGTCGACTTTAGAAAACAAAAAAGGCTTCTTAAAATTATTAAAATTCTTCCAAATTTGCTGAAAACTATTTAAAGAAAACTTTAATTGATTAAGCATTTTAAAGCTGTAATAATGCGTAATCGTTTATTAAGGTAGCAAGGAGTTATAAAAAGTCCGCAAGAATGATAATGGGTACCACATGAACAGACAGAAGGACAATGTTTACAACGTGTGAATATTTCTTCAACTTTTTGGATTCGAAATTACTGTGAGCCATTTCTGGGCAGAATTGTTAAGGAAGATTACTGCAATATTAAACGCGATCGCCAACAGCAGAAGGCTATGCTTTGCATTTGTTGGGATGGGAATGGAGTTATTTATTATGAGTTCCGCATTAATAAGGAAACCGTTACTCCAGCCACATATTCTGAACAATTGCAACGTTTAAATGAAATTTGTTAAAAAAAACGTTCTTCATTGGTCAACCAAATGTGTCCTTCCTCTTTCATGACGATGCACGCCAATACGTGGCGCGTTTGACCCAAGAAAAAAATATTGCTTTGGGTATGGAGGTTCTTCATACTCTAATTTCAAAGACTCTTGCCACATCTTATTAGACTTTGTACAGGTCATTACAACATCACCTGAATGGTAAAGTTTTGTCTGATATGAAAGAGGTGGGAAAGGATATCAAATAATATATTTCATCAAAGCTGACTGAATTCTTAAAGGAGATGGAGAACATTGCTAATGATGATATAGAGAGCATTGGTAATGATGATATAAACTACCCTGCGAGGAAATTAGTAAGGGGATTTTAGGAAATTATAAATAAAACACACAAAATACATATTCACCAAAGGAGTCTCCAATATTAATGTTTGCTAACCTTTGCAAAATCGACTTACGGGTGGAAGTAAATTTCAATTTCATGAAATTCTAAAATTCAATTAATTCATTTTTTTTTGTCGCGTGCGAGTCTAGTCACGAGCGACTGTACATCTCACTATTTCATCGGTCGGTCGGTCGGTCTCCGTTTTGCTTCTCTTTTATTTGTAATAACATCACTATTCGGCCAATTCCAACGAAATTTGATAACCTTAGGTTGTTTTACATTCTTTTTCGAATGCTATAATTGCCAAAGTTCGTCCAAGGTTAGCCCGGGAATTATTTTGTTTGGCAATAACATCATAAATATTCTGCCGATTCTAACGAAATTGTAAACTCTTATGTTGTTTTACATTCATTTTTGAATAATATAATTGCAAAAATTTCCCCAAGGTTAGACCAGAATTAATTTTGTTTTGGCAATAACATCTTAACTATTCTGCCGATTCTAACGAAAGTTGAAACCCTTATGTTGTTTTACATTAACTTTTGAATGCTATAATTGCCAAAGTTCTCCCAAGTTTAGCCCGGGAATTATTTTGTTTGGCAATAACATCATAACTATTCTGCCGATTCTAGCGAAATTGTAAACTATTATGTTGTTTTACGTTCTCTTTCGAATGATATAATTGCCAAAGTATTTCCAAGGTTAGCCCGGGAATTATTTTATTTTTGCCATAACATCAAAACTACTCGGCCAATACTCTGCTATACTAGACTAAGCTATAATATGCTATACTCTGCTAGGCAAGCCTAGAATAAGCTATACTCTGCTAGACTATTATAGGCTAGGCTATACTATGGTAATATATAATGTCCAAGGGTAAGATATACTGGGCTAATTTAGGCTATAAAATGCTATGATAGGATAGCATACAGTATATTAGGCTAGACAATACTAAGCTATGCTTGTTAGGATATAATTGAATAGTATAGGCTATACTTGTCTAGGGTAGTTAATTCTAGGCTATATTATAGTATGCTAGGCTAGGCTATACTAGGCTAGAGAGGGCTATACTATGCTAGTGTAGGCTGAAGTATAATAGGCTAGGGAGGGCTATGCTATGCTACGCTACGCTACGTAATACTATGTTACGCTAGCTAACCCAGGCTATAACAGGCTGCTATACTAGTATGCTATACTAAGCTAGGCTATAATATGATACGCTTAGCCCTATTATGTTAGTTGTTGCTATGCTAGGATAGGCTGTAATAACCTATTCTAGGTTGACTATAGTAAGCTAGGCTACTCTAGGCGACGCTAGGCTAGGCTCTGGCATGCAATGCTAAGACATGCCTGGTTAGGCGAGGCTATAGTAAGCTAGGCTACACTAGGGAATGCTACGCTAGCCAAGGCTATACTAGGCTACACTAAGAGAGGCTGGGCTATAATATGCTAGGTTAGAGTAGGGTCTACTAAGATAGGCTAGGCTATACTAGGATACGATAGGCTAGGCTATACTAAGTTAAGGTAGGGTAAAGTAGGCTATAGTATGCTAGGTTATACTAGGCTAGCTAGATTACACTAAGCTAGCCTAGGTTAGGCCCGGCATAGACAGGTTATTTTATTTTAGGGTAGGCTCTAACAAAATTTGAAACCCTTATGTCTTTTTACATTCACTTTTGAATGATAGAATCTTCAATGTCCTCCTAAGGTTAGTCCGGGAATTATTGAAAGTTTTGAAGGTATTAAGGTCATAAATCAGAATAAGTGAGAGCACGCGACTTTTTGGTCAGCAGATCTTGTTTAGTACCACCAAGTCAATAATAATAAAAACAATATGAGAAATTTTATATCAGCTTTTAATTATATTGCCTCGTTAGATTTAATCTCTAGTTTACAATATTTACATATCTTTTTTTTAAATGACCTTTGACCTTGGTTTTATCTAAGGGCTATTCGTATCTGCAGCAAAAACTTTTTAAGCGATGAATTCGATTACATAAATAAAGCTTTCATATAACTGAAGTATCGAGAGGGTAAGGTAATAAAATTACGAAATAAAGCAATAAAAATAGCAGAGAGGAGTAGAACGAGTAATGTCACTGATGCGGCCGAGGATAATGTGCCCACACCCAAGGGATTAGAAGGGATCAGATACTTGTCTGCCCCATACTCTAGGGCGGTGTGTACGATTAACGGATCTCTTAAGAAGGCAGGTATTTTGGTAGCCAATTCTGCGGGGACTAGAATTAGAGACTTAGTAAAGCACAAGAATTCGACAGCTAAAACAGATAAGGGTATTTATTATCTATCAAATACCCTGTGGGGGATGCGACCAAAGTTACTATGGTGAATCAGGTAGAGACATTAAAACCAGGATTAGTGAACATAGAAGAGACATTAGAGCTAATAGAACCTTGAATGCCATGGTGGTCCATATCGATGAATACGGCCACTTGCCTAATTGGGATTGGATTAAAGTTATCCACCAATGGTTGGTGAGAAGAGAGAGGAGGATAATTGAGGTTGCATATATCGTTTCCGATAGGTAAACTAATGACCGAGACGGTTTCTTCCGGCTGGCTAATGGAGCGGGATGGTTCATCAGACACGAAGTGGAAAGATTAAGGCTGGACAAATTCAACCAGAGAAGACTAAGAGTGTCGAGCCAGAGTAACCCGGGATAAATCTGCTGCATATATATGGAGCGATCTCGCGTTCTTCGTTTAGTTCAATTCTGAAGAAGCCAACAGGCGAAACGTCAATAAAGAACTTCAGTGTACTTTCCCTGTTTTCACTTCTCCCTCCCATTCTCATATATATATATATATATATATATATATATATATATATATATATATATATATATATATATATATATATATATATATATATATATATAAACACCACGACCCTCGAAACGGGAGCACGGCCCAACCACGAGACACGTTAGCGACCCTGTCGTCCCGCTACCGATACAGGTAGAGCGCGCGAAGTTCTTACCAAAAATGGAACATTAAACCTAAAGGTGACTCAGAGGTGCCAGGAAAACCTCTAATAAAGGTCAAAAAGGTGGTTGGTCTGGATCAGATTTCCGATCTTTGGGACGAGGAAAACCGAGACCGAGGAAAAATCAAACAGAGTAGCTCTTGAGAATAACGCAATCTTATGACCTACTTCCTCATATTAAATAGTTAAATACCATTCCTCATTTAAAATAGGTATATTTAAGAAACAGGATTTTATTTTATTTCTTATTCCTCTTTTCGAGATTTCTTAATTTGACAATTTCCATGGTAAATACGGAGTGACAAAATGCTCCTGGATTGACCAGTCTCTTGGATTTACCCTAGACAAAAAACTCGGCCCGCGAGGATGGCGAAATAATCATGTATAAGAAGGAAAGGAATAATTTGAAACGTGAGTGGGGTGGTTAAAGGAATAAACAAGAATACAACTCAAATTATTTCCTCTCGAGGGAATTGGATTTTTTGGAGCATTTCGAAAACTATAGAAACGAGGACAAAAAATGCACCCGATGGGGTACACATTCTCCAGCACGAGCTCGCTAATTATATTTATATATATATACATATATATATATATATATATATATATATATATATATATATATATATATATATATATATATATATCGAAGATTGAAGTACTACTTTCGCAACAGCCATTATCCTTATACTTTTTAAGTATTCAGTTATTACACATGCAATTTTTTTTAGCAATATGTGTGTTTGATGTGTTGTGGCATATCAATTTCTTGTGAAAAGTATAAAGAGGGTAAAAAATATGGCGCAGTCCCGTTTCTCCAATTAGGAAATAAACCAAAGGAAGGCCTTGTGACCAGAATGGTGATGAAGGAGTTCGACGGGAAAAATGAACTTGACCAGATTGCCCTGGTTTTGACGATGCCATGGCAGCAGTTGACGGAGGGTAAACAGAAGCTTGAAGGAAAAAGCAACAACTGCAAAAGAAGCGAGGATGGTCTTCAAAGCTACAACAATCCTGGTGGATTCTTCAATCGAAACTCAAATGGACAGTTTTCAAGATCAGCCCCTCCCCCTTACAAATGGATTCCAGAATCCATTTAAGGGTGGAGGTGATGGAAATGAAGTGATGCTATGTGAAAGTGAGAAGAGCATGTCCGCCTGACGTTAAGGAGGAACAATAACTATTTAGGTTATTTATACCTAGCCAATGCATTCATTGAGACAGTGCATCTACATAACAGATGAGGCCTTTCAACCATTCGCACATGCTACTACAATCATGTGAGTGTCATAAACACCCTCTGCTCCTGGCCCATTCAGGCCTATGAGCACGGAAACTTTAGCGGCTATTCGAAACCCTTCCGCAGGTTCTACCTCCCCGTGCGCTCTCTTGGTAAAGGTGGCGGCTCCAAGGGGCTCGATGGGATCGCGCTCAGACTAAAACCAGAGCTCTCTCTCCTCTCCCCGCGTGGTCGCGTACTGTAAGGTGAAGCGGCCGCGTTCTTCCACCGAGTAGTCAGATTCACATGAGGCAAACCCCTGCTGGCGGCCGTGAGACAGTCTTAAGACGTTTCTAGACCAGTCCCTCTCGAAGATGAGACAACATTATGTAGCCTCGGGCCCTACGCAGTTTTCCAAGGCTGGGCAGAGCTACTTAGAGACGCTGGACCCCCTAAGGGACGAGGTATCTCAGTCTCCAAAGCCAAATTTTTTGAGGAAACAGGAGGAAAAGACTGGCATAGCGAGCCAAATCTCCCCTAGTAAGAAGCCGAAGGCGACAGCTCTCCCTACAGCCAACAGTTCTCAGAGTTCTTCGGGTGACAATGCTGGGCGTGTGCCTGCCCCCCTCCTTGTTCACCTTACCAGGGTATAAGGGTTTTGTGACTCTACCACCCCTTAATGGGGGCGTGAAGAAGGAGGTGTGGAGTGCACCCTGCATGATATCTCCGTTCTAATACTCTCTTTGAATACCTCCTTTCAGGCAGTGGCAGTGCAGCTACATATGGATACGAGGTATACCGTTAATTTTAGGTACATTCCAACCTCAACCGGTGCCTTTCGCATGTCCCTATTGAGAGTCTATTTGTCGATTCTGTAGTGATGCTACTTGCAGTACGCCGTGCACGAGTGCATTATTCTTTTGTAGGCGCAGGCCCGGCATCTTCCTCAGTCACCAATGACTCTCATTGCATCTCCCGCCGATATCAACGCTACCTTGTTCACCCAGAGACGCAGACCATACCCTAAACCAGTGGTTCTCAACCCTTTTTTTCCAACGGCACACCTAGGAGCACATGAAAATATAGTGGCACACCTGGTTAAATATAAATGAAAAATATTTGAATGTTGCAAAATAAACCATAGCAAGTTATAGACGTCATATAACCGTAGACTGCTATTGTGCCACTGTACGAACTAGTTTTAGATACATAGAATGACTAAAACTAAATTAAGGAAAACACAGATATGAACTTACTTTAATGCAGTGTTTCGAAATTCATCAGTAAAATGGCTAGCTTCTTTCGTGAGGAATTTGTGCCTGACTTTTCCTCAATGTTTAGTCGAATATGAGACAGACAGATCCTCATTTCTTCTTCAGTTGTACGTAATCTCTCAAGCTTCTTGTTTTTAATGTTGTTTAATGTTGAGAAGCCTAATTCGCATATATAAGAAGTTGAAAATTGTAATAAAATTGCTAAAGCTCTTTTAAATAATGAGGGATACTCCTTTTGAATTAAAATCCAAAATATATCAATGGGCAGAGTCGAATGTTTTAATTTTAACCCTCGATCACTAGAAAGCGTGGCCAATTCTTCCTCTTCATGTAACTCAAGTTCAATATTTGAAGAAAGATTTATGAAAGGATCTCTAATCCAATCATACTTTTCTGTTTTTAATGACGGAAAATAATTGTTGATAGTTCGGTCTAGTGCTATCAGATGAGTAACCACAATAGGAATCATTTATTTAATGCAGGTAGACCGTAATAAATGAAACATATAAAGATTGCCCGTGATTGCTCTATTTTTCAAAATCACAATTTTCTTTCTTGAGAAGTAAGAATATTTTCGATTTTACTTTGCATCCTACTGTTTGTTTTGTTTAATTCACTAAATATTTATGTTAAGTAATCCATTTTAGACACCCAAAATTGGCAACTAAGGTTTTCACAGAATTTCTCCTGTTTTTCCTGGACAAGAAATGATAGTAATTCCTTGTGCAATTCTTTAACACTATTTAATACTATGCCTTTTGACAGCCTTCGAACCTCAGTATGCTGAGAGTCCATTTCTTTACACAGTTGTTCAAATAATCGTAACTTCAATGGCCTACTTTGTATATAATTGACCATTTCAACAACTTGATGTAACAAAACCTTTATATCTTCCTGCAATATTTTTGAAACGATCACTTCTCTATGTAGAAAGTAATAAGTACGAATGAGATTTGGATTTTCTTTTTATGCGAGTGATACAAATCCTTTACTACAGCCTGTCAAGCATGGAGCTTCATCGGTGCAAATGCCAACACAGGACTACCTCTTGTAGTTATGGACATTTCTTTACAACACAAAAATTGATTGATTATTTCAGTCCGGTCAATAAAACGTACAAATGAGAACAATTGACTTTTTTAACTGATATCAGTGGATTCATCCACCTTAAAGAAAAATTAGAATTTTTAAGCTTTCTTTGAACAGTATCTTTAATATTTTTAGATACATCTCGGATTCTTCTATGTATTGTATCTTTCGAAATCGGGATATTGTTCAATTCTTTTTCATCCTTTTCATCAAACAGAGATTTTACAATCCTTTTGCAAGCTGGGAGGATGACTGACTCAGCAAGCGTGTGGGATTTAGATTTTAATGCTAGTATTTTAGTCACCTGTATTGACGCTAGTTTGTCTCGTTCAGACACGGTCATTATTTTTTTCGAAATCACCTCGCTGTTTTGATTTCTGCTCTAACAATCTTTGAAAATAATCACCTTTTTATCTTTCAGAGATGAATGTTTAGAAATAAAATGTCTTTCTAACTTACTTGGTACCATAGATTCATTTTACATTGTTTCACCACAAAATACACATGATGGACTTGTTTTATGAACGTCACCAGACAAATAAAATCCAAATTTCAAATAATTATCACATATTGTTGATTAATGTTTCTCGACTGTCCTCGTGAGCCGACCCTCTCACGAGGGTCCTCCCCCCCCCGCAGGGTGAGGAGGACCTTCCTTTATATCAAAACAAAGTACAAAAGGAACCTTAGAAAAGGTCGCTAACAAAGATACAAAAAGAGACCTTAGAAAAGATCATTAACAACAAAAACAAGACTGGACATTACGGCAAGAGTTAATCGAACAAAGGATATTACTGCAAGACATACAAAAAATTTGAAACTAGAAGAGACTGGTGGAGCCAGGGGCGGTCGGAGGGAGCAGGTCACACCGGTAGCAAGGCTGTAAAACGTCCGTCCCGTCTCGGGCAGTGTGGGTCCTTATATAGTCCGAAGGAGGAGCGGGCCCACACATGCCTAGGAACTTCTTGAAAAGTGCCGAGACGGGACGTCAGCCGGATTGTGCCTGCTACGGATGTATCCCAAATTCCTTGAAGAGACGCGGAAGGCAGCAGAGTAGTCGAGAAGAGAAGTAGTAGAGAGGGCCAGGAGGATGGAGTCCGGGAGCTTTCCTCTTTTCGCGTTCCAAAGAGCGCCGATGTTGTCACCAAAAGTGAGGGCGCGGGGAGCGAAGAGGGTAGAGAGGATAAGACCCATGGACTCCAGTTCAAAGATCCTCATGTCCCATTGGCGGCAGTCAAGGGCCATAGAGGCGCCCTGTGACCACCAACCAATGCCCCAGGGGGAGGCGTCGACGTAGAGAGCCGGAGCGACTCCCTTTGGTGGACGAAAACGGGTCCACCGGCTGTGGATGAGACGGCAGAGATAAAGAAAGGGGGCCGGGTTGGGATGGGCGTCTTGAAGGTAGCAGAGCTGTACCCAGCAGAAGGGAAGTCGAAGAGCTGGAAGGATGAAGTTGAGAAGCCCCGCCAGGCGAGACCATGCCTTACGAGAAACAGGCCGTGAGGACATGATGCGGAGGGCGGTGCGGGTCTTGTCCCGCATGGAGGTGGTAAGTTGAATGCGCTTCAACTTCAAATCGATGTGGAAACCGAGATAGGAGATTTGTTTAACAGGTGTGGTTGTAGATTTTCGCCAGTTCGCATTTATAGAGCTACGATCAATCGTCCTCATAAATGCACGAAGGGCGCGCTTCTGGCCGATGCAAAGAACGTCGTCCAGGTAAGTGTAGACCCGGATGCCGTGATCCGAAGCGAGCTGGTTCATAGTAGTGGACGTTATCTTTTGCATGATAAAGGGGGCGCCGTTGAAGCCCATGGGAAGGCGAGTAAAGCGGAAGGATCTATTGTGGCACCGGATTCCGAACCATGGGCGGGCCTTGGGATGGAGGCGGACGTGATAGAAACCGTCCTTGAGGTCCAGTTTCATGGCCCAGAGGTGCTCGGTGGCCGAGTTCATGATCTTCCTGATGCTCGGCAAGCTAAACTTGGGGGGGTGGTATGCGTCGGCCGCTGGAGACATATCGTAAATAAGGCGGGCCGAGCCGTTGAGTTTAGTCACCCCGAAAATGCGATGGGCGCAACGGATGCTCGCCTCTTCCATAACTCCACGTTCCACGAGTGTGGAGATCCAGGGGAGGGTTCGGTCGTCTGAGGGGGCCCAGTTGCGGTAGGACTTGTTGAGGAAAACTTTTACGCCGTCCTTCGCGTTGGCCTTTTGCAGATGGGAAATGGGGGTCACGGAATCGTAGGATCCGGGGGTCTCGACGTCCAGAGGGGTGTCAAAGTCGACACGCGGAGTATCTGGTTCGAGTGGGTCAAGTCCTGGACTTTCCCATTGGTCTCCCCTGTCGTCGTCGTCGTTCTGGTTGTCACGGGCATCATCCCTTTCCTGCTGTTGGTTGTTGTTGTCGCCGTTGTTGTCACGTCCCCTCATGATATCCGGAGGGCCACTGTTGGGGTCGTCGAGGACGTCACCCATTTCCGAAGGGTGGGTATCGGAAGAGGCCACGGAGGCAGGAGGGGTGGCAGTAGGGCCTTGAAGCACGGTGGGAACGGCCAAACCAGGTTGGGGGATGCACACGGTATAACACGGGGCAGGGACAGGGGGAGGGTCGATGAGCACAATAGCGCCGAGTTCCTCGGCGGCTGCCTCAAAGAAGGCAGTGACCTCGGGCACAGGTAAAGGGGGGAACACTGAGATCGCTGGGTCGGTAAGCTCGATAACACGAGGCCCGGAAGGGAGCACACTATTGCACACATCACTAAGGACGGGATCAAACCCTTGTGGTCCAGAGGGGACATCACATACTTCAATAACACTACAAGCAGGGCTTGTCACAAGGGGAGGCCTCAACACATCGTACACGATACGAGGAATGGGCACAGGGGACACAGGGCGCTGAGGGGTGCCAAACAAGTTGCCGTCTTCGCAGGTAATCCAGGCAGGAGTAGAGGAGGCGTCGGAGATGGAGAATCCCGTGGCGGAGGAATCCAGGGTGGGGTCAGGGCTGGGAAAGTAGGGTGGAGACCCGGGGCTCAGGGAGCGGAATTCCTCGGAGGTATCGGAGCGGGAGCGGAGGTCAAAACCCATGCGGCGGCGGTGGCGGGAGATGCGGAGTTCCGTTCGCCAATCCACGCTGAGCCTAACGTCGTGGAGGAACCTGCGGGCCCGCTCGAGACCGACCTGCAGGGCGGCGCCGACCAATTCTTCTGGGCGCCGGGTTTCTGTACCATGATCCGAACGCCGGGGGTGGCCTAGCCGCTTTGGATCTGTTGAGGATCCTGGCATCGTATTCAATGCCCGATTCGTTGGAAGCTTGAAGTCGGGTGTCTATGGTGGCTGCCGACCATCCGTGAATCGACACGGTGTAAAAGAGACGCAGTTTCAGGCTGCTTTCTATCGTCTTCGATTGGGCATATTCGTGGGCCGCACTGCCATTTTGTATCATCTGTTTTAATGTAGCCCAATTACTAGGGTATCTTTTTACGGCGTCATACCCATGGTGGCAGTCGTTTGGTAAGCGCCTTGAAGAAAGAAAAAAATCATGAAATTACAATGGTAGTCTCACATCATTCTTCCAGTCATTAGGGATTCTTCCACTCACAAATACCCTAGAACACAATCGCTAGACCCATAACATCTGTACCACTAAAATTCACGATACATCTTAGATATTCTAAATATCGCTTTCTTTAAGGGTAGCATCACACCTCATCATAACCGACAACTCCATTACTTTATTTCTTTCTGCATTTACTTTTAACCCCCTTCCTACCCATGCCTTTCCAAACGCTTATATCAACATACCCAAATACCTAATGCTCTCAACCACTAACTCCAGGTCATCACCATATACCAACAGATAGAATCTATCCTTCACCATTACTCATCAATCTCACGGTTTATCTCAATCCTAAGCCCGATTTACCCGCAACATAAATACCTTTCACACCACCCGACAGTTTAGTACTCTCTCCTTACATTTTTAGAACTTTTCATAATGCTTTCAAATATACATGATTATACGCTTTCTCCAGATTCATAAAATCAACATGTAATTTATATATCGTATCACTTGTTTTTTTCAGTTAAACTGTCTAAGTAATCCATATACAATCTACACCCTTTAAAATCACCTTGCTATTCCCTTATCAATCCTTCAGTTATTCTTCTAATAGACCTAATCAGAATTTCATACTCATCGCCTACAACACTCAACATAATTATTCCCACGTATATTTTCCTTTCCCCTTTATCTTTAGTACCTTTATGCAACGCTATCACAGTATTCTTCCAGTCATCGGGCACTCTTCCTCTTTGAACTATTCTCCACCCCAACCACCAGATCCATTCCATTGCACTTTGTAGCATCTCAGCAACTATTTTAACTACTCCTGCTGCCTTCTCATTTTTCATTTCCCTCACTACACTAACAATCCCTTGCGTGCTTATCGCTCCTATAACCTGATACAGAACTTGGATTACACCCATAAATCAAGTCATCCACAGGCATTTATGAAACAGCCAAAATTTTCCTTGCTTTGTTCAAAATACCTCCTCAAATTTATTTATTGTATTTTTACCATATCTTTAGAGTGGGCAGGTCAGATTCCAGTTCTCCTACAATTTTCCTGTCCCTTTTTATTCATTTTCTCATTTCTTCTAAGCTTCTTCCATCTATATCCTAATTTCTTGGTAGTTCTAAGTATTTATTTTCTTGGCTTAGTTAGCATTACCAAATGTATTTCACGTTCATTATATTTAGTAACTAACTATTGAAAGGCTTAAGAAATATATAAAAATTAGTGGCATTACCCTACACCTTCAAAATATGTACAAATTAATGGCATTGCCCTAAGCCATAAAAAGTATGTACAAATTAGTCACACTACCCATTTATAACCTTTTACTCAATAACAAATAAATTAATAATTAATAAACCACTGTATACGAACATAATATGATTTACGAGACTAGTTTCTGTACTTAGATTACCATGTCATCTTGAGTCGTATAATGAGAATAGACACATCCATAATGAAAAAAAACACAAAAATCAGATCAATATCAATAATCATGGCGGCAAGAATTTGAGGCAATTGCAGCTATTTTATCAGGTTAAGGACAAAAGGGATTACATTTAAGTTGCCCATCCAAACAGCTGAAATTCGGGGTTTCTCTTTAGTTGAGATTACATATTTTCTCTTTTACCAAAATCATTACATGGATAAATTATTGAGACTGAAGGAAATCTATTGCATCATTTAATCGTTCATATGATTAAAAATACTCAATGTAGCACTGGCTCGCTTGGCATTTCCTTTGTGCTCGTATAACCTCTTTTTTTCTCAATTACCTTTGTAAGATAGAATGTGAGATCTTAAGGAAATAGGTTATATAGACACAAAGGTGATGTATTCTGTGAAGCTGCTTCAATTAATCTTAAGAAGACCACTTTTATAAAGTAAATTTCAGCACAAAATGGCAAAAGTAAGACTTCAAGACTTCACACTTAAACAGTTTCCAGCAAGAGGCGGAAGGCGAGCTTCAACACTACTAAATCTATAAGAATGGCAAGGTACTTGTGAGTTGTGAGGAAGACAAAGTAGATGACGATAATACGTTGATTAATTGTACAATCTAAGTCATCAGCATACCCCGACATAGATTGAATCCATCCCTCACAATCCATCATCACTTTCATCTGCCTTTCCCTATTTCTATACTTACTTATCTCAGAACTCCATCTCAGAAGGATATTAAACTGCCATTGCAATATTGCACCTTATCTTACACCCACACGTATGTCAAATCACTCACTCCGGACACCGGCTATTTTTCACCCTTACGCACACCTAAATTCCAAAATAAATCCTCTTCGACCCTCCGAGAGTGTACATCTCATTTCATATCTTCTCAACACCTGCCATAATGCTTCTCTATCTACATGATCACAAGCTTTCGCTAAATCCATGAATCTAGGATACACTTTATACCTCTTATCCATATTTTTAGTTATCTGGATCCGTGTAAATTCTTAATCAACCCACTTTCTACCCATTTTCAATACCGTTTGTGTGTCCTCTATTAAGCTCTCAGTTTTCTTACTTATACTCCCATAGACTTAATCCATTCACTTTACCTATAACACTCAACATACTCAAACCTCATATAGCTTTTGCATTCCACTTCACTCCATTTACCTTATAAATGGTCTTTCAACAAGGACGCTCAAGCTTTGTCAGGCGATAGTGGCCACGTTGTTAAAGCAACATCTGGCAATTTCATTGTGAAGTGTTCAATAGTACTTGGCAAGTCACGATGGAAGGTTATAGCGTTGAACAGCGTGTGTAAATTATAAAATATTATTATCAAAATCAGTGCTCAGTTCGACAAACGTTCCGCGCATTACGTGATTTCTCTCCTCGCCACAATCGTCCTGCCGAGTCCACTGTTCGACGCTCGGTGGCCAAATTCGAGGCAAAAGGGTCGATCAACAATCAGCCAACACCCGTACATCGTCAAAACGCAAGGTCTGCTGAAAACATCGCTGCCGCAAATGAGAGTGTATGGAAAAATCCAAGGCAGTCAATTTCTCGTCGTTCACAAAACTTGGCCTCTCTGCGACTTCAGTTTGGCGAATTATGCGTAGATACTTGGGTCTGCACCCGTACAAAATCAAACTTACCCAGGAACCTAAGGTAAACGACCAAAGACAATGCCGTGTGTTTGCTGATTGGGCTCTAGAGCAGTTGGAAGTTGCCCCAAATTTCCTCTCAAAAATCATCTTCAGCGACGAGGCTCATTTTTGGATGAATGGATTTGTGAACAAGCAAAATTGTTGGATTTAGGACGAAAACAATTTACATGAGTTACACCAGCACCAATTGCATCCCAACAAAGTTACTGTTTGGTGCGTATTTTCGTCAAACGGAATCATCGGTCCGTATTTTTTGGAGAACGAAGATAGGATTGCCATAACTGTCAACGGCGAGATTTACAGATCGATGATAAGCAACTTCTTGGGGATTTAACTGGATTATATGCCTGATATGGATACTGACGACATGTGGTTCTAACAGGACGGCGCTACGTGCCACGCTGCGCACGCCACGATAGACATTTTGCACCAGCGATTTCAGGGCAGGGTCATCTCGCGCGGCGGCGACGTCAACTGGACACCGAGATCATGCGATTTTAACGCCATTAGACTACTTTCTCTGGGGCTACCTTAAATCACAGGTCTATGCGAATAATTCTCAAACAGTTGATGTCCTCAAAGTCAACATAATGAACACCATTCAGCAAATTCAGCCAGATTTATGCAACAAAGTCATCGAAAATTGGGCCTCCAGATTACGTTCCACCAAGCAAAGCCGCGGCGGACATTTGAACGACGTCATATTTCACACTTAATGCCATAAAATGTACTTTCAAATTTAAAATAAATCGAGTGCATATATTACACGCAACGTGTTTTATTTACATTCAAAAATTGAGCGACCTTATTGAAACACCCTTTACATAAAACAGAACTATTACTCTACTCCTCCACTCATTAGGCCCTCTGCCACTTTTAAATGCTTTATTATAAAGTCCCTATATGCATTCCACAACCCAATCACTCCTGCCTTTTAGTATCTCAGCGACTATATCATATACTACAGCTGCCTTCCCAATTTTCAGACCTATCACAGAGATATCAACCTTTTTCTCTCATGCCTATTTCTTCTATACCCCGATGCACCACTAAGGTCAGCTTAAAATATTATATAAGAGGTATAAAGTGTATCCTGAGTTCATGAATTTAATGAAAACTTGTGATCGTGTCGATAAAGAAGTATTATGGCAGGTGCTGAAGAGGGTTTTGATAAGTCAGACGAAAGCGGCTGCGTTCTATTGTTTCTGCCTTTGTAAAGGACTTACACTGAATAATCAAAATACCTTAGATATTTTGGCTATGGTTGTAGTTTTACAGGTTTTATTTTTTGATTATAAATACGCTTGCTGCATTTACTCGACCTGACTGAATTGATGGAAGGGAAACGCAATGCATTTATTAATTTACAAATGGAACGAAAAGTCTTACATTACAAGAGTGCACTTTTTTTTATCCGCGAAACGACTTACGTTTTACTTGGATAATTATTAACAAAATCGATTATATAGAAAAAATGATTCTCTTAATTCAATTCAAACTTGTTAGTTAGAAGGATAATAAACAACACAATCTGAGTTGGGGAAATTAAATTGTGTGGTAAAAGTAAAAAAAAGTGTTTTAATATGTGTATGCAAACTTTTCTTCAACTGAAGAAAATTTAGTGTTCTAGACTTTATAACAGAGGTATACTCTAGGTCTTATTCTGTTAGACGAATCTGTACCTTTTGTCTTCAGCATTGAAACAAAAGGTCATTTCTATTCCATTCTCGTTTGGTGCTTTCCATTCTCTCCTCTTCATCATGTTTGGTTTGCCATGGAAGTTATTCCTAAGTCATTAAAAGGTGAAGAAAGACCAAATAAACCGTGTAGGCATAAGTTGCCCTTAGTTTAATCTATTATGAATACATAACGCGAGCGACTAAACTCTTCTTCGGATAGAAAGCTTCAAAAGCCTCTTATCATCACTAAGAGTTCCAGCCCTCCTTGCTTTTTAGTCAGTCTATGTACCTGTGTTTATTAGTCATCTCAGATCCTCCTTCCTTCTTACAGATAGTAATCCAAAGCAAAAGTTATAGGAACAGTAGATATCTCAGAAGGAATACGTTAGTACTGTGGCTGTACTTTTCTCTACACTTCATTTATCAACGTATTCTACCTTCTTCGTTCTGAAGAAAATATAAATGCACGCAATCGCCCTATGCAGAGACGTGAAATGAGGATAAATCAAGAACCAAAATAATATGCGCATCCTACTGGTTAAAATAGATTCAGAAGTGTTCACTTTCTACCTAGAAGGGCTTTTCCCTGCACATTGTCTTCCCTCTTCTTCCAGCTGCCTACCAAACGTCCCCTTCACCGTTGCTTCCACTGGGAGTACTACAATGACATTCCTGATCTACGGAATGTCAGCCAAGCCCTCTGGCAGGCGATAGATAGGTAGACCATATTATTGGGTCGTCGATAAAGGCATAAATTCATTCCCGCGCGTCTGACACAAACTGCAATCTTGCCTCCTCTTACTTATTAATACTTGCCTCCTTGACTCCATGACGCGCCGGCGATTTATAAATATTGAACGACGATGATCGCGGGGCAAGAATGCCTCGACTGAGTCTCGTAAATTGAGTGCTGCGTCGCTCGGCCATGCTTCCATGCCCGCCGCTTTTCTCTCGCCCATGCTGCTGCCGTTGCTGCTGTTCCGAGCCTGTTGCTGCTGCTGCACATAAGCGATACGCACAATGCGCGCAAACAATCGCATACATTACACTGCATGGTGTCTTGCTCAGCTTTCTAGTCTTCGCTCAAAGCGGCTCTGCGGTCCTCCCGACAGCTGCGCTCTTCCATCGCCGAGGTAGTCTTGCTTACACTCTCTCCAAGCCGGCAATGGCGTCCGCAAATGTACATGCACGCTTCACGTTTGTTTTGCCCGCATGTGATATATGTTCAATGCAGGATGAATCATAATATATATATATATATATATATATATATATATATATATATATATATATATATATATATATATATATATATATATATATATATATATATATATATATATATATATATATATATATATATATATATATATATATATATATATATATATATATATATATATATATATATATATATATATATATTTCCTCCGCATATGTACGGTAAAGTCAAACGGGCAAATATAGATATAGAGGGATATGAACTGGGCCGACATAGACGCCTGTTTAACGAACCGTCCACACACGTTTATCAGTATGTGCATTTATTTCCGTACGTGTGATTGAAAGGTTATAATGGGCCAAAGGTAAACTGTGAATTAAAAAATTAAATAATTTTATTGGCTTATAATTAAAGCCGTTGTTCAAATTTATTCTTGGGCACGATTGTAATTACGAAGGCAACATTTGGGGGCCAGGGCCTCAGACCTTAACGGATGGGTCAATTATGGCTCATTGTTAAGAATGCTCCATCCAACTAGAGACGGTACGGCATCTCTCCATCTGTGTAGAAGAAGATGTGTTGTTTCTCCCTCTCCTTTCTTCCACGAAATAAGGTCATGCGTAAATAATTCCAAGATGAAAACCGTTGCCTTTATTGCCGTTCAATTTCCTGCGTCAATCCACCCAAAATGTAAACAGTTTACCTTTGTTTTACGTCGAATCGCTCCTCGGCGGATTTCACCTTGATTCGTCCTATAGAAAATGTTCTCTTTTAATGGCTCGACGCGAGACAGCGTGAAAGAGGTGTCGATGGTTGATTGTCCCCACCCATTTGAACCGAAGAGTACAGCTTCCTCTGTTTTGGTTTTATGAAATCCTGTATCTTTTGAGTTGTTTTTCCATCATTGTGGAAGAAAACAAATATTTTTCTTTGTCTCTTTAAATTTATATGGAAATTTACCCCAAACGAGTTTTGCATATATAGAATTCGTGCGCTAATAGCACACGCTGAACGCGTTTTTACCCTTCTTCCAATGACCACAAGTAGTACTTTAAGTGTTTTTTTCCTTCTTCTTCAGCTTGTTGCCTAAAAGGACCTTCATAGCGTCGTAATAATAAGAGAAATTAGTCGGTTATAAAATAGAAATGATCAAATGATCCAATTGCAGAAATGTAATCCCTTAGGAGAACGTCATGCAATTGTGGCCTCTTAGGCTCACGTCTTCAATGTCAAATAAAGGGTGATTTCTCTATTTCAGACCTGAGCGAAAGTGGCACCGAAGGAGACCAAGAGCGTCCCGGAGCACCTCCATCTCCAGGGGGAGATGATCTACCACCCCATCCTCCCTTGGGACTGCTGCCTTTGAATACTATGGAAGTGCGCTCTGCTCCGGTTAAAGTGGGGTGCCATTCGCCTTTCGGAGGGGGCGTAGGGACGCTGGGAAGAGTGAGTCCAGGACACGATTTGGGATACCACACCTTAGTGCCCCGCCAGACGCCCACGCCCACACCAACGCGGGATCTGACGGCGACGCCCTCGCCTTGGCAGGAAATGCGTGCCTCCCCATTTCCAGGCATCGACCTCTCCGCACTTTCCTCCTGTCCCCGCTCTTCCCCACGCCCACAACTCCCTCAAATTCCACCCTCGACTCCCACGCCCCCAACACCACCCACCACTTCCATTGAATCAACGGAGCAGCTCCTGACGGCGTACAAAGGGAAGCGCCTCTCACGGACATCTCCATTCGACCGCCTCTCAGACTCCCTCCTCCTCAAGATCTTCTCCTTTCTGCCGTCGCACGCGCTCTGCCAGGCCGCTCGCGTCTGTCGCAAGTGGCACGCTCTTTCGTGGCACCCGTCCTTATGGGAGACTCTGACACTCACCGGAGAGAGTCTCCACGCAGACAGGGCCTTGAAGCAGGTGTTGCGCCTCGTTGCCAGAGGAAATGGCCGCTGTGATCATGTCGAGAAGGTCAGTTATTCATATGTTTCCAAACTCACTAGTTGGTCAACTTTTCTACATGCGTACGTGAATCTCACACGCATATCACCCTCCCCCCCCCCCAAATGAACCTGATCTTATCTCCCATACCTAATCGGAGTGTAATTAAATTAAGGAAAGGGGTGGTTGCATTAGGTGAGTTTCTGCGGACAACTTTGTGAACCATGACTAAGTTCGTCGGTGAAAATAGGTAATGGGAAGTGATCCATCGGATGAACTTGCCTTAACGAGTAAATAGCTAAACGATAAGCGCCACCTATGGGCATGCAAAACATGATTTCGAATTAAGCTTTAAATGAAAAGGATACCGTAGTACTGCTCGCTCTCTCTTAGAGTGTTGAGGGGTTTTCTCAGCTTTCTATTCCAAGATTATTTTTTACCTCTTCATAGTACCAGGTCTTTTGTATTTTATTAAATATAATCCTCGAAATGGCCCTATTAATATAAAGTAAGTATTTTAGGAAGGCCATGAGGAAATAAGTCTTGAAAGATGAGAGACAAGCTCACACCTATTTCTTAAAAAAATGATTACTAAACAATTAGGATAAACACATCTGGTCGAATTCTTACCTGTCTCTAGATAGCCGCTTTTCTTGTTGCTTTGCTTCTCCATTTGTTGGTAACTAGAGTGTCGCTTCTGTTTTCAGCATTATCAGGCACAAATGAATTAGTCACGTGTCTATAGTATCATAGAAATATATCTAGACCTCCTCATAATGCTATTGTCTCTACCCTTAGCCCTTAGTTTGAATGATAGCATGAGTTCAGTAGATTCTTATTTACTGATTTTATCAACTCTGACTTCTCTTAGCCGGGGCGAGACCTAACTAAGCTTATTGTGCCGCTATCCCTAACGTTAATTCACCGCAACTCAGGGTTACCAAAAGGTGTTAATCGCGTTCATGGTGTTCCTGGCTCTATCATTATAGGCTTTAATTATCACCCATTCTCCTTGCGATTTATTTAGGCAATTCAGATTTTTTTTTAGGGTTTTGAATTCATTTCAGTCAGCTATAAAGTTTCCTTTTCTGAAAAGAATTTTCCAGTCTTTTCTTTTAAGCCTCCGAGAATGCATCATATGGAGATGAAATGTTACTGAAAAACCCAAAGCAAAACGGGTATTGGATAAAACCTTATCGATACTTACCATATCGCGGATATCAAACTGTAATCTAAAATTTAATCCAATTTTTCATTTAAGCCAAAATGAATGGATAAATTTATTCTAAAATAGAAAATGCACACAAAGAATATTTATTTAGGAAACATTGAAACATTTCTATCGTAAACTTTTGAAAATATGTTCCAAGGAAACGTAGTAAAGTTACGGATAGTGAAAATGGACCATGGTAGATAACTAAGTAAGCAACCTTGGACACTAGAACTTGTTGGAGGCGATAAGGGCGCAATCTCCTCCCACCTCCATTCCACAAAAAAAGTAGATACATTTGGGAAGGCCTAGAGCCAGAATAAAAATTGAGTCCTTATAGATCCACTCCATTCTAAATTTTAATCACGATCTTTGATAATAATGTGTTCATTAATATTTGTCTTCATTCACATTCTTTGAGGTTTACTCTGCTTTTGTGTTGCTCGGTTACAAGAAGTAAATGTTTATATTATTTAAATTTAATCCCCCTTGCATCAATTTTTTTCCATTAAATTATGTGAGTCTTAATTTTTGGAGGGAATTAAGGACATTGAATAGATTAATCGCGATGTAGTTATTTGTGTACCTAAAAACACCATCGAAAAGATCCTATGATGATTACAGAGAAAAAAAAAATCACTAAAACTTAAAAACACCATCGAAAAGATCCTATGATGATTACAGAGAAAAAAAAATCACTAAAACTTAAAAAAGGGGCTTGGATGTATTTTAGGACTAAAAAATTATTTTAATAATCGAAAAATTTATAGAGGTTAATGGCCTTAGGTTTAAATTTATTGGTTCATTTAAATTTATTTATGGAATTTAAGTAACATTGGATGCGAGAAATTTCATTCCATTACCTATTAACTAATTTGGAAATGCGGATTACATTGATAAAATAAAAGTTGATATTATCGAACCCCTTAAGATATTAGATAATTATCAAATGATTAGATTTTTTACCCAAATAGGCAAATACCTTCTCTCCAAATTACGAGATATATAAAATATTAAAAATTACCATTGGTCCCTTTAGGATAATATGATGTACAATAGTTTCAGCTTAACTCATCCTGATATTCATACCATCTAGCGCCCCCCCCCCCTCCCGTTCGCTGTTGTAATGCGATGGAAAATGTGAAGGAGAAAAAGAGCCAGCTGAAACAGTTATTGGATTGAGTCACCTGGTGTAAATGCGGTGTCCACTGGGGTTCCCCAATAAAGTGTGAAGGTAGTTTATCCATTGCTATAACAACCGTAGACCACACCTGCGTACATTTATTTTAACTGAAAATCATTTAATACATCTTTCAAGTTATTCTCTGTTGCATTAGGAAGGAAACTGTCAATTCAAATAATTGAAATGTTGATATGTGTATATTAGTTCATCCTGAAAGTTCCTGCAGCTTTGCAAAATTTCAACTTATATATTTTTAAGTAAATTTAATCAGTTATATATTTCTAAGTAAATTTAATCAGTTATATAGTTACCATTTTGTTATGCAACCTTTTCCTGTTTAATTGTGTTTCACAAGAAGAAAAAAAATTGTTTAAAAAGTAAAAATTGCTATGCCCCATTCCAGCTAACTAAACCTATTGTGCCGCTATCCCTAACGTTAATTCCCCACAACCCAGGATTACCGAGAAGTGATAATCGCTTTTATGGTGTGCCTGGCTCTATTACTATAGTCTCTAATTATCGCCCATTTCCTTTGCAAAATGAGGGATTTATTTAGGTAATTCAGATTGTTGTTTTTTTCCGAATAGTTTTTAATTCATTTCAGTCGGCTATAAAGTTTAATTTTCTGAAGAGAATTTTCATGTCTCATTTTTTGTCGGGGGAGGGGCTTTTAAGTAGTTGGGCTATTAACTAGGACTAGACTATCCTATAACCGGAAATAAATAAGTAAACTTTGATAAAAGGTCAAAGGTTTATTAAGTTATAAATACAAAAAGGGGGTAATTACATACATTATATGTAGTTAGAATGATAGAAAATAGTGGTGAAAATAGATTTAGCAGAGGAGGTAAAAGCACTGAGTAGAAGTAGGAAAAGATAGCATCCCGGAGACATAGAAATCATTATCATTATACATTTGTTATAATTCATATAATTTGTTAGTTTAATATATTTTGCTACACATTAAATTTACGGTTGTATTTCGCTAATTTAATTTTACATTAAATCGATTAACATTAGAATTTGATTTATTATCACTGTATAAAATTATCAATTTTTGCTTATTTTATTTACTTCATTATTTTCATTAGTTTTATTTTCACTAAATTAGTTTAGTTACACTATAGTTGTTCCTTATTTTACGTTACAACTAGATTTTCTCTCACTGTCTAGAAATTTACTAATTGTTCACTTTTGCTTTATTTGTACTTATTTCTTTTACTTTACTATTTTCACTGTGACGCATCGCTATTTGATGGAGCGCTTGCCTGCGCCCTATTGCAACGACTGCGTCGTCCCCCAGACTGTTCGGCACATTCTTGTCGAATGTCCCAGTCTGGGTGATCTTCGCGCACGACACCTTTCCCGGTACCGGGATGGGCGGGGTCGCTACCGCCTGTCCCTTGTACTCGGGACGAGTGCGTGCACATTGACTGGTGGACTTGTTGACTTTTGGGGGGAGGCTGGCCTTCTCCCTTTCATTTAACCAGGTTTAATTATTGTTTTTGTTATTGTTTTTGTTATTGTTTTGTTATTGTTATTTCTTTTTATTGTTGTTTCCTGTTCATTTTTTTAAAGTAGCCTAGAACTAGGCTGTTTGTTTACGGCGACTTATGCCTAAGTCGGCAGTCGCCAGATGGCCCCTTGAATAAAAAAAAAAATACTATTTTCACCATATTGATTTTTAATAAATTAGATTTGTTTCACTAGATATGATTCACTATTTTTATTTGCTTTATTTGCTCACTTTTGCGTATTCACTATTTAATTTGCGATGTTTTTTATCCACTCCGTATAGTTTTGAATGTCGTCATGTTAACGTTATGCACATCTCTAGGGTTGATGTATACTAGGGACTTTAAGAGTAGGGCTGACACTTCTTTCCTGGAGTATGGTCCCTCGTACGTCCATTTGTACTCACCCGTGGCTAGGCCGATGATGAGTAGTTCCAGGTCGTCTTTGGGGGCCGGGGACAGGGGGGAGCCGAAGACTTGTAGTCCCACGTCTTTCCCGTCGAAAAAGAGACCTCTTTCGAGGATTTCCTTTTTATCGGTGAGGGGGAACCCTTCGTGCCTTTCGTCGTCCTCTTCTTCCTCGTCCGAAGTAGACCGTGTCTTCTGCGGTGTTTTTTTCTGGTGACTTCTTGCTTTTCTTCTTTTTCTTCTTTGCGCCTTTTTTCTCCTTTTCTTTTTTCTCCTCTTCTCCTTCCGAAGGCGTTTGTATTTTCCCTTCTTCCTCTTTTTCGGTTTCCTTCACCCCGTTTCTTGAGGGAGCCTTTTTGTCCTCTTCGATGAACTCGAGATTAAAAAGGCCCACCGAGTCTGGGTTTTCGGGAAACCAAACCCTTTTATTACAACCATTCTTCTCCAGAAGAAGGTTGAGGTGGGTTAAGAAGGTACCGGGGTTTGTTTTGTTTGCCAGGTAGGCAACCATGACCATGGCCATGACTTCTTGCCCTTCTTTAGGCATCACGAACTTCATTGCGTTCGTTCGTGTCGATGTGGTATTCTTAGCTGCCGTATCCGCGTATGTGGATTTTTTCTTCTCTTCTTTTTCTTCTCTCAGCCTATCTCTTTTTTTGCGGATGGCTTCTTTTCGGATTGGGCACCTCATGGCTAGGGCCCTGTGGTCACCCCCACAATTTACGCATTTTTGCACCCTTTCCCTGCACTCTTTCCAACCGTGTCCGGTTTTGGCGCAGTTGGAGCATGCAGGGTCGGCAATTGTGCAATCTTTTGTGACGTGTTTTTCGACTGCATAGCATTTGAAGCAGCAGTCGATTTGAATATATTCTTCCTTTAGGATCTGTTCCGAGCTGACCTTCAGATAGAAGCCGAGCAGTCCGTCGTTTTTGGCTAGGTTTGCCATATCGATGGTAGCGAATACTATTTTCACCACGCCGTTTCCTTTCCCGAATTTGTGCACTGCTGTGATGCAGGCCTACTCTTGTTTTTCTTTGATTTCTTTTTTAATTTCTTCACATGAGTTTTCTGTGAAGATTGGGTCCATCTTCGTAAGAATAATGGTTCGTTGGACCAGGATTTCTTGTGGTACACTTGCTTCAAGCCCAATCTACTTGAGATGAGCTTGAGTCTCGTCGGAGACCAGCTTCTCGACGTCCCCCATTGTGCTACAAATGGTTGCATAACCATTGGGAGTGTCTAAGAGCCTGATCGGCACCACTTGGATTTTTTTGTAGATGGTTTGTATAACTTCCATTTTCTCAGGTTTTGGACTGCAAAAGGATCCCCCTCCGTACCATAGGGGGTATGGTACGGAGGGGGATCCTTTTGCAGTCCTGAGGGGCTGCCCCCATGATGGGGCCCCTCTTCTAGCAGCTGTTCTTGAGGGAGGATGTATACGTAAAGTTTTGCACGAATTAAAATTTAGCACTTATTGCGGACCGCCTTTATATGCGTCCGCCTTTATCACTCGATAATACACAAAAAGTTTACACTGCCTTCGTGGCCAATTGCTTACGCGGAGCTTTACCTCCGGTAGACTTGCGAGCTGTCTGCTTAGTACGAGCCATGACGACTAAACAAAAATTTTCAAGGTATGATCAGTAAACTTTGATAAAAACGAACGAATTATATCTTGTTAAATAGAGTACTGATAACCTAACTAGGTAGGCTCATTGTGTAGAGCTGGGTTGTAAGCTCAAACTTTTTAGTATAGCAATTCTTACTTTATAAATAATTTTGTTTCCTTTTTTAAACACAACCAAATGGCAAAAGGTAGTACAACAAAATGGTAACTATATAATTGATTACATTTATTTAAAAATATATATTTTTAATCTTGCAAAGCGGCAAGGACATTCAGGATGACCTAATATAATATACATATAAGAATATAAAGCACCATAAGACTAAAGATATGAACAAAGCTAGAATAAACCAGGGAAGAAGAACCACATTAATCTTGACGCTTTACCATTATCAGTAAAATTTAAAATTTTGTCTAATTCTTTTACGCCATTTGCCAGAAAAAATGAAAAATGAAAATTTTTTCTAAACGTAAATTGACGGGAAAGAATTTGACATTTTTTGGCGAATTGAGGTAAAGTGAAGTGAGATGGAAAAGTCACCCGAAACTTGATCATGTGAAAAAATGTAATCTAAAAAATTTACCAGCAATTATGTAATATTTTTTTATAAAACCTTTGCGCTTTTTTTCTCACTAAACTACTTAAAGCCCAATAAGAAACCTAGTTAAAATAAGACACCAGAGAAGAATATTCCGTTACCAATCGAACTGAGGCAATCTCTGGGCCTAATTATTTGTCAATAGGATGAAAATATAATTCTTATCTGATTAGATATTGCCAAAATTGCGAAAATTTGAACACTTACCATCAAAATTCATTTTATTAAAATAATTCTTAAAGAAAATACAAAACATTTCATTATCCGTCTCCTTAAGTATAGAGAAAACCATTTTTTTTAAGAAATGCATCGACATATGCACTGAAGTGCAAAATTTCATAGAATATGTAGGTACTTTGTATTGTGTAAGACCTCCTCTAACTCGGCAAAGTCCAGTAACTCGACTCGGCATCGATTCCATAAGTGGACGGGAGATCCTTAGAAATATGATAGCCCATGCTGCCTCAATAGCTGTCCACAGTTCTCTGATATTTATAGGGGGCGGATCTCGGGTACGAATAAACCTGGTCACCACGTTTCATAATTAACTAGATTGAGTTCAAGTCGGGTAAAACTGGTGGCCACACTAGTAGTCATAACTCCCCAGAATTCTCCTCGAGCCGATTCTGGACAATTTTTAGCCCGATGGCACGTACATTTTTACTATAATATCCCATCCTTTAAGGGCTAAGTGAAGCACATGAATTGATGCCATTGGTCACCAAAAAGTACACCGTAGCGATCACCAATCAATGACATATTTAGGTGGACCAATGAAGAGTACATAAGTAGATTCACCGAGAGATTCTCTTGTGGTGTTGGAGTGGCTGTAGGGCATGCAACTATTCTACATAACTTGCCCGTGACAGCGTCGCTTCGAGTCTCTTTCGGTCAGCCTCGTCTGTCCCTCCCTTCTCTAATTAGCTTGTAGGAGAAAGGTGATGAGAGCGCGAGGCTAAGAAAGGGGGTTTAGGTGTCTCGAAGATCTAACTTTATGTCTTCTTTATGGTTTTTATGTTCAAAAGGCTCAAGTATTAGTTTACGCGTGTACAACGCCCATCTTACTGAGGGCGATCTGGCCTCACACCCCAAACATAATGAAGGCCATGCCAAAGCAAATCCTGGTCCTTGATTAACAAGCCAATGAGGTAGACAGTCCTCTGCTACCCTCGTGGGTTGTTTACTTGACTTAATGAAAACAAGAGGGATACTGGTGTTCACCGAGGAGCAAGTGCGTTCTCTAGGGTTACGGCGAGAAGGGCAGGAGGAAAAAAAGAACTATGAAAAAAGAAATCTAGCATAGCAAAGACCTGGTACTGCAAATGACGGCCATCTTTAATCGCATTTGTAGCAAATATAACAAGCTCTGGAAGTTACTGCTACTGTTTAAATAACTTGCTGAGAGGAAAATTTGCTTAGACGACTTTATGAGGAACATGGAAACCTAGCTCTTTCTATGAGATTTAAGATTCATTACATGTTTTCATTTCTCTGGTGAGGGGAGGGGGCAATGTATGCAGTATGTCGCAATCTAAAATACCTTATAATCTTTATACCTTACAGAGGCGTACATCTCTGTCAAATTTTAGTTCAATTGGTCCAGGGGTTTGGCCCTAAATACTGACCAAATAAATCAACAAACTTATAGATAAGAAATATCTAATCAACATACAAAACTATTAATTATTATGGTATCCTTGTTAATGTTTCGTTGCCCTAAGTAGTGCCATATTATGAGCACTCGCACTATACATGTGCATATATGCTTTCTACAGACTTCGAATGTTATAATCTATTTATTTTGGGCAATCATATTTTAATGTTGCATAGACTTTACTATAATTACAGAAACAGTTTAAAGCAGCTGCATTAAGAATCAGGGTGGATACAGGAGGGGCGCAGCGTCCTTGCAAAACATAGAAAGAAGAGTAGTGTATTTGTACATCCATCGAATGTCAGTTTTTTATTGTTTAATGCATGGTAGATGGGTGGTTTGTTACCCTAAGGAGCCGAGGTGTTCCTTTGCATTCCACACACTTTCATTTTCCCTGACTGCAGCCTGACTTTATATGGGGTGGGGGAATATATGGTACGTTTTCACCTGTTTTTATTAATTTATTGTTTAATATTAAAACCTTCAATTAACATTTAATGACCCAAAGTTTCGTTTTCACATCTCCATTATTTCGATCGAACTGCTCTTTTTTAGTTGTCGTAGATTAAATAAAGATATGGACCTCCTAAAGATGATAAGTCCTCCCTAAATGCGATTGTTTGGAAACTATAATAGGTTTGGTCGGATTTGTGGGCTGTTATTTTGTTAAGTGTGCTTGGTAACTTAGGTTAGGGAGGTTAATGGATTATTTTTTTTACTTAACCTAAAGATAAACACACACAACGACCACGAGTAAAGTGAACACTATAAAATTGAGAAAATAAGTATAATCATTCATTTTCTTCCAGGATTATTATATTTACCTCACCCATATTAGTAGTCAGATTAATATTTTCAGCGTGACTTCTTAGCTATGAATGTGTCACCTCGAGTTTATTCTTCCTTCACCCTAGATAAATATCAGACGTCCCCCGCCGTTCTTGTCCCGAAATACACGCGTTCGTCAAGACTGGGTTGGAACCAATTCTCAGGGCCTTAACTTGCGACCGGCATCAGTATGTAAATTATTCGGGACGACCGAGATGTTCACTCACGACGCAAATTCGCCGTGGGTATAAAATCACGAGCATGGATATAAAATCACGCCACGACACTCTTTCATTGATTACGGTTTACGTCATAACAGATCATGCGAAGCATTCGTTCAGGTCAATTCGTAGAGTAAGGAAGACATCAGCTCTAAATATTCTTCAATAGTCTTATGAGTGATTCCATTTAGCACTTTTGACATTTACCAGACCAATTTTATTGATTTAACACTTTTGGATATGATCTCCGTGAAATTTTGATTGGCATAGTGTATGTCCAACTTCGAATATGCAGAGATAGCAGATGGAGGTAAAAGTATGTAGGCTTCCGCTTGACAGGGTGTAATCCACCAGAGAGATTTCATTTCCTCATTTTGGCAAAGTTCTTTTTTTGTCCTCATTTCTCAACGCAAAAACGTATAAATTATCATCAGCTATAAAGAGCCTAAAATGCAAATTAAATAAATTCAGAATCGCTGTTCATCTCAATATTTATTAGCCCATTTATCTTAGTTTTCTTCCAATAAAGAGTGTGATACAGAGAGAAAGAAAGAGAGGAGGGAGAGAGAGGGAGAAAGCGAGAGGGGGAAGAGGAATAGAAAGAGAGAGAGAGAGAGAGAGAGGTGTATGTATTAGGTTACCCAGTAATGGATTCCAGTTTTTAAAAAAACTATTACATTTTAATTAGCCAGTAAGTCTATTGTTTTCCCCGACATTTTTTGACATATCTTTGCATACAAAGTTGAGTGCAGAAAACAGCGTTTGGATTTCATGTTGTTTGTTATTTATGAGCCCACTTTGAGCGAATCTCAGTTGCTTACATCTTTTTCCATTTTTCTTGATACCCGTGTTTTGTCTTCAACGCGGGAATTGAACAATTTGGCCGAAAATCGTATATCATCACGCTTGAAAGATTTCTCATCCTATGTACAATTTTATTCTAATTTACAATCATTGTGGACGCTTTCTATGATGTATATATTTATTGAATCAATGCCTTCGCTCTTTGAGACTGTTATAGCTGCTTCTGTTTGTGCCTTTTAGTACACAAACACCATGTATATTCTGATTTCGAAACCTCTGGTTTACATAATAGTTTGGTCGCTCATTTAGCTAGTTTTACAATCTATTGGTAATGACAGGATTTTTAGACCTCAAATTTAAAATACGTTACCGATCTAGGTTTATCCTGCAAAAAGTTTGTAATGATAGATCATCAATAAAGAAAGTAGGAAGAGAGAGAAAGGGAAAATGTGTGAAAGATATAGTGCATAGCCGCAAATCTTCTTACAGCTATTGGAGATGGGAGGGCAAACTGCTTGTGTTTCTGCCAGGGGGGGGGGGGCAGACAATCCTCAAAATGAGAGAAGTAGCAATGTTGCCCATGCTAAAAATAACATCCCCTTGTGAAGTGACTCTCATGAAAGGTATGTAGGCCAATGAGACAGGGGTGAGTTTCGGCAGTTGTAAAATGAATTCAATTCCATGTCGCTGAACTAATAGTATTTCAATCCTTTGGAAGTTTGCTTGTGGTAATTGATTTTGTCATTCTTCTATAGGAACGTGGCAGTGCGGTATCGTCTGCAAATCAAATCCAGTTTAAATATTAGATTTTCAAGAAAAAAGCCGAGCCTGCGATAATGCTTGCAAATTTTCGGTCTGTGGCCTAATTCTAATTCAGCTCTAGCAACGGACTTTGGGTCGAAAAAATATTGAACGGTTTCCAGAATATATCTCAAAATAATTTAATCTTGGTCATTTTTTTTAGATCCATGTTTATTTTCTAAGTTTAAAGGCAAGAAGTAAAACTTGTATCAAAATTCTTTTTAGCAAATACAGAAAAAACAACCTGCAGTAATGCTCCAAATTTTAATCATATGGATTACTATGTATGGAGCGATATTGAGAAAGAAGCCAACTGCTGTGCCTACTACATCAAGTACGAGCTAGTGGCCAAGATCAAGGAAGTGTTCGAAAATTTGACAAGGGACACAGTAAGGAACGCATGCGACAAGATTCGGAGCCTCTTGAGGCCGCGATGGAAGCTGATGGCGGCTACTTTAAGTAAACTGTTATCTCCCTACTATAATCTTGATTATATTTTTCAATTTTTAAAATACATTTAATTTTTGCAGATATATTGCAGAGGAGGCGGGTCTGCTATGCAAACCGTCGAATTTAACTCAAACACCATCTCTGTGTCGATCAATCAAAGCTCGTCTTATGTTCACACTTAAACGATCTCCTTTGCTGCTTAATTTATTTAAATGAAAATGAACGAAGACTGCTTTTAAAAGTGAGGCATCTCTGGACGAAAGTTCTTCCATTACAATTTCTAGTGGCTTTCAAACTTCAACAATTTCTTCGATTCTTTGCCATTCAGAATTTGTACCGAGCCTTCATATCTCATGGCTCTCGAAGCGTTAGGGGTGCAATCTGTTATCTTCAAACAGCAATCTAACGTGTACAAAAGGCTATTCGAATGCGTCTTGAGATCGAAAATCAGATTCAACCCTTACCCATTATATTTGTCCGAAACAAGATTTTGAGAGGCATATTTTTCAAACCCAACGAATCAATGAATTATTATTTTCATGGACTTCAGGATGAAAGTCAGGAGAATCTATGTCAACCCGGTTTGTTTTTTCGTCTTCGTCATTGCAGATAGAAGATTCATTTTCTCGTTGCTGAATATTATGAGCCCGAATATTATTATATAAGACATCACAAGGGCTTATATTTATTCCGTGCGCCACGGACAGTTGGTGAATTGCCACAAAATATTTGCCCAATTTCAACATGACTGATGGTGGAAGGTCCTCCTTTAAAGGAGGAGTGGCGAAGCCGCTACTCTTGTCCCCTAATAATTTGCTCTTAGTCTAATCATTTTTATATCTATTTTTTTTTTAGACCGCCGGATAGGCGGTAGGTTACAGACGGAGGGTCTCTCTACGAAGCATAAGCTCCTTCTGTAAGGAGGAATACCGCAAGTTCATTTTGTATTTATATACAAGTGAATCATAGAATTCTTAACACCAATGAGTGAACTCGCAGCTTTCTTGTCCTATTTGGCTTTTGTAACCCTTTTCGAATAAATTCATTATTAGCAACGGTTCGAAAGCTTAGTCCATGTTTACAAGTAGGCTTGGTGATTTCCTTATCCACCAAATTACTTTAAATCAAACTTGAGAGAATTCTTTGCCTTTTAAACACAGGTAAATCACCTTCTGTTTTCATTTCTCCAAGTTGCGATCTATAATGTTTTATTAGTGGCGAAGTAGGACGAATACAAAACATTAATTTTGCTTTTCAAGTTAAGCATTCTGCTTCATTTTTTAAAATGTTCTTAAAATAACCCTATACAATCGGCTTTAACTTATCTGCAAGGACTTTATTGCATGGATAAAACACTAAATTAAAATCTTTTCGTTATAGCACTGTCACCAAAATCTGATTTAATTAGCACAATGGCGAGTCAGCGACAGAATGACAACAAATTAGACTTGCGCAGGAAATTTTCCTCGGACGTTTTAAAACTTTCTAGACAGTACGTTCATTTTAAGTTAATCTAAGGTGCTCATATTTATAGGTTCCTATCAGGGCTTATGAACGAATCTTATTTTGTACTACTCTAAATAGTTAATTATAACAAAATATAAAATAATAGTCAGCGTGTCGTACGACTTAATATATAAAATATGCAAGCAGCATTAGACATAAATAACCCTTTTCTAAACAAATTGTACATCATAGAACAGATATCCTATTCATATAATGCTTTTTTTCGATGGGGTTCGCGGTCGATGAAAATTGGGATATTGTTGCAAGAGGTTTATATGTTAAAGTTAAAAGGTTTAAGTTTGTCTGATTTAAATGAAATAAATATTATCTTAAGATTGCACTTTTAGATTTTTATGCCTTTGGCTAAAATAGATTTTTTGATTTATAGTCGCGTGAGAGTCTAGCCGCGTGCGAGTCTAGTCGCGAGCTACTCTACATCTCAATATTTCGGTCAGTCGGTGGGTCCCCGTTTTGCTTCTTTTTTATTTGTAATAAAATAACTATTTGGCCGATTCTAACGAAATTTGAAAATCTTATGTTGTTTAACATTCTCTTTCAAATGCTATAATTGCTAAAGTTATATATTTAGCCTGGTAATTATTTTGTTTGGTAATAACATCATTACTATCCTGCCGATTCTAACGAAATTTGAAACCCTTATGTTGTTTTACACTTACTTTTGAATGATATAATTTCAAAAATCTTCCCAAGGTTAGCCCGGGAATTATTTTCTTTTGGCAATAACATCATAACTATTCAGGCGATTCTAGCGAGATTTGAAAGTCTGATGTTGTTTTACATTCTCCTTTGAATGATATATAATTGCCAAAGTCTTCCCAAGGTTTGCCCGGGAATTATTTTGTTTTGGCCATACCATCAAAACTATTCGGTTGATACTCTTCTAGACTAGACTAGACTATAATATGCTATACTCTGCTAGCCTAGAATAAGCTATACTATTATAGGCTAGGCTATATTATGTCGGTTGATCGGTCCCCGTTTTGCTTTTTCTTTTTCTTTTTTTGTAATAATATCATAATTATTCGGCCGATTCTAACGAAATATGAAAACCTCATGTTGTTTTACATTGTTTTACGAATGTTAAATTGCCAAAGTCATCCCAAGCTTAGCCTGGGAATTATTTAGTTTTGGCCCTAACATCATAACTATTCGTCCGATTCTAACGAAATTTGAAACCCTTATGTTGTTTTACATTCACTTTTGAATGATATAATTGCAAAATTCTTCCCAAAGGTAGCCCGAGAATTATTTTGTTTTGACAATAACATCATAACTATTCGGCAGATACTCAGCTAAACTAGACTAGGCTATAATTTGCTAGGCAAGCCTAGAATAGGCTATACTATGCTAGGCTATTATAGGCTAAGCTATACTATGCTAAGATATAATGTACAAGGGTAAGATATACTATGCTAATTTAGGCTATAAAATGCTATGCTAGGAAAGCATATAGTATGTTAGGCTAGACAATACTAAGCTATGCTTGACTAGGGTATAATAGGATAGTCTAGGATAGTTAATGCTAGGCTAGGTTATACTATGCTAGGCTATGCTAAGCTAGAACTTTTACTAGGCTAGAAGGGTCTATACTATGCTATGCTAGGGTAGGCTAAAGTATAATAGGGGAGGGAGGGCTATGCTAGGTAATACTATGCTAGGCTACGATAGATAGCTAACCAAGGCTGTAATAGGCTAAGCTATGTAAGGTTATTCTAGTCTAGGGTATGGTATGCTATACTAGTCTAGGATATAATAGGCTATGTTATAATATGATACCCTTGGCTATATTATGTTAGGTATGGTCATAAATCAGAATAAGTGAGGGCACGCGAGTTTTTGGTCAGCAGACCTTGTTTAGGAACCGCAGAAACTTTCGGTTCTCAGTTCGATTTCAGAAACCTAGAAACGTAGAATTTCTCTGGTAGCAAGAACCGGGTGCACATCACAGTGCTAATTTAATGGTGGTATTATCTAGATTATACCTACATATGTTATTACTTCTCTTATCATTTATCGGAAGAAGAAGATTTAATATATTGTCTTCTTTTGATCATTTTCTAGTACATAAAGCTTAGTGTGAATGTCAGTTGACAGTTTCCCCAAAAGTTGATAGTTAGTTCTGTAAACCTGGGTACTTATCATGACTTTCTTCTTCTGAATGCCTGAACTGACTTGGCTTCTTACGTAGAAAGAGTGTCTTGATCTTTGATTCGTATGTCATCATAGAATTATTTGATCAGAGGTAAATTTTAAATTTTTTTCATAGTTTATGGACATAATTCGGGTAATAAAACTGTTGTTTATAAGTGCATTAAAAAAAATAGAGACGAATATATTAAAATAAGTGAGAGGCTAACAACCTCAATCAACGAGGAAAATATTGCCTTAGTCAATTATCTGCCTTAAAAAGCTCGCCAAACTCCTCCTCGAACGACTCCCATTAAGGCAACCACTTTTGGTGGTACTGTTCTCTCGAATCTGATGAATAACATAGAGTTCAGCAATAATCTGCTAGGTGGGTTCAAAGAGCATGCGGAAAGAACACTTTAGGAGGGAACAGACCTTTCTCTCGTGCCTTGGAATCGTTCTGAGACAAATGAGGATGGATTTACGCTGAGAAGATTAAATGGAGACGAAACATGGATTCATCGCTCATATTAGAATTTTAGAGCAAAATTCAATCAAAGGAATAGCTTCTAAAAGGATCAGGTATACTTACCTCAATGGAACTCGTTTTAGCATAGCAATAAAAACCAGGAGAGTAGCATTGGGGTAGCCACGATAAAAAATAATTCAAATGCTGTTAATGAATTACGATGCTAGAAAAAATCGTATATATATATATATATATATATATATATATATATATATACGATTTTTTCTACCATTGTAACTGCTCTCCTGGTTTCTATTGATATATTAAAACGAGCTTCATTGTGGTATGCTTGATTCTTTTAGAAGATATATATATATATATATATATATATATATATATATATATATATATATATATATATATATATATATATATATATATATATAATAAAAAAACTCACAAAGTGGCACGTGAGGAAAGCAATAATATGAAAATTAACCGAGAGGAAAATGAAAAGATGAATCCAAGCACTTTGAACTATATTTGCAAGTTCATTTTCAAGGAATAGCATGAAAATGGAGAAGTCAACCTTATATAGGGTACAAAGATACGAAGGGAACGCCCATCACATGGTACAAACCAATGGAAAAAAACAATAAAAAGACAGAGAAATATTGTTTTTTTCCATTCTTTCGTACCATGTGATGGGCGTCCCCTTCGTATCTTTGTACCCTATATAAGGTTGACTTCTCCATTTTTATGCTATTCCTGGAAAATGAACTTGCAAATATAGTTCGAAAGTGCTTGGATTCATCTTTTAATTTTCCTGTCGGTTAATTTTCATATATATATATATATATATATATATATATATATATATATATATATATATATATATATATATATATATATATATATATATATATATATATAGCGAGATGAGTCGGTTGATGCTTGTAGTAATGAAAATAACTTCATTTTGAACTTAATATTTAAATATAAAGTGTGAATCCTATCCACCAAGGTCGATGGATCACGGTGACGAAGACGAAGTGATGTGATCGAATGTGTGAATAATGTGTATCTGACTTGTGTGAATAATATGTGTAGAGAAAGTGGGCGTGGCCAATGGGGTTTTTGGGTGGAGGAGTTTTGTGTTTGAAGTCAATGTCTGTTCGAGAGAGAGAGAGAGAGGGCAGAGATTGTCTATCAAAGGAATTTTATAGATAGACGATGAAAAACGATAACAGAGTTTAGGGAATATGATTTTAATGTTACAGACTGGCGTTAATAAACAAATGGAATGAAAATGGTCAAATGCGTGTTCACTGGAAACCCAGTTTGTTGACGTAAAGGAAAATAAAGGGACCAAGGAGAGATAAAATCGGTCCTTTCAGAACATGCGAGTGTGTGAAAGAACCAGTACATGAGTGTGTGCAACCTTTGTGTACTTGGATCTCTACAGACCCTGAACCTTCTGAATTAGCAAATGTAGTTACATTGTGTTTTTACAAATATAAATATAAAAATTAGGAAATAAGATGGAAATAGCAATAATTAAGAACAATCGAATCAAAACAATGATATAATTAAAACGGAATTAATCACTTGGGTAAAAATACAATAATAAAGATCCATTGGCATGGTAGATGGAATAAATAAAAGTAAGGGTTAAGATGTACAATAATACGCTGGTTAAAATAATACATGAGTAAAAATGGGATTAGTTCTTCTGGACTAAATGTTAATTCAATACATCAAATATTATTAAAGTAATATTATGATTAAAAATATTTATACAAAATATTTCTGTCAAGTTTATACAGAATGCGTAATAATTATTAAGACGCTAGTTAGATGATAACACTAATTCCTTGGTTAAAATAATATATGAGTAAAAATTAACTTATTTCTCGTGAATAAATGTTAATTCAATACACCAAATATCATTAAAGTAAAATGATGATAAAAATATTATATAGAATAATTAGGTCAAATTTGTACAAAGTGCATAATAATAATGAAGTTGGAATTTGCATGATAAAGTTTAAATATACCAATGATACTTTTGGATCTTAAACTAAACATTTTTTAATACGGTGGCCAAAATGTCATTTTTGTCCAGCTGTAGGTCACTTAAATGCGTGTGTGTCAATGCAGTCTGAACGTACATAGAATGAACAAAAATGAGTCGATTGAGTGCACACATTTTGTCCTAATGATACAATGAGAGAATAAACGTGAATTCAGTGAGATTGAAAAAAATAATTAGTTAACGTAAATAAATAATATGATGAACGAAATAGTCGAGGAAACTTGCAAATCTTGAGTGAATGAAATGGAAACTATACGTGTGCATAGCCGTGCATTTCAAAGTTGACTCGCCTAGTCAGCTCCTTAGATAAGAAGCGTCGCGGTAGCATTATGTGAATTCAAAATGAATGAATTGATGGCGAGTTTCTATGGGTAGTATTATGTGAATGCTAATGAATGAATTGATGGCACATTTCCATAGGTAGCATTATGTGAATGCTAATGAATGAATGCGTCTCAATGGTAACATCATGTGAATGCTAATGAATGAATTGATGGCGTGTTGTCATAACACTATGTGAGTGCGAATAAATGAATTGATGGCGTGTTGCCATAACACTATGTGAGTGTGAATAAATAAATTCTAATGAATTAATACAAAGTGAAGCGCACAAATAATTTAATGATTTAGCATGTCAGCTAGAGAGCGGTTTCACGACCATATCTACGGCTATAAGTTGAACTTGTCGAATTTGCGTCACTCATTGAAGAGTGATTAGAGTGAGAGTGGGGGTTGCGTGGCGCGGACGTTGAGCATAGAGGTGACTTGAGTTGGTGTTTCGGTAAGATAAATGTATGCAAGGTTGGATGGGGTCCATGGTTATACTTTGTGGAGGAAATTAGATGATGACTCCAGAAATTTGATGGCTTCGTAATATGATGAGATACACTCCGTGTGTCACTACTTGTAGTAAGATGAATCGGTTGATGCTTATAGTGATGAAAAATAACTTTATTTTGAACTTGAGATTTAATGATGAAGTGTGAATCCTATCCACCAAGGTGGATGGATTACGCTGACAAAGTAGTGTGATCCAATGTGTGAATAATGTGTATCTTACTTGTGTGAATAATATGTTCTTGTTGTATATGTCTAGATTAGGGAAGAATGACCAATGAGGTTTGGGGGGAAGTGTATGACCTGATTCATAGATTTCACAAAGGTGGGGTTACGTGGCAAGTGTGTGACGGGATTCATAGATTTCACAAAGGTGGTACGGTGCAGTTCTTCTTGTACGCTATGTGTAATATGGGACACAAAGCTGATGTTACTGACGGGACAAAAGGAGTGATTGCATATGGGCCCGACGAAAGCCATCCTGTGAAGGATTTTGTAGAATTTCCATGTGTATCTACGCCTACTGTCATACGAGTTTAGCTGAAATGCCAAAAATCCTGGTCTAAGGTAATCAGCCAAAATTGTGACGGAAAGTCAATACTGACGGACTGGGTCTGCTGGCGTGTTTCGCGGCTTCTGTCTAAAAATCGCTTCGCTTCAAGGCAGGAATTGCTGCAAGATGTCAACGCCAGTTTTCTGCACTCATTACTGAAATACCACTCCCCGTTGAATTGCATAGCATTAGGCTTTTTCTCATTTCTGCCCACAACGTTACCCGGCTGCCGTAGAGGACTGGAAAGAAGTTTTCTGGTCAGATAAATCTATTTTCTGCCTGTGAGGGCATAATTTCTGGCATCCTGTTCATCGTAGTCTTCATAAGGCCTTCAAAGAAGATTATGTGCACGGTGCAGTTTAAGCTGGACGAGGCTCTGTGATGTACTAGGGGTGTTTTAATGATGCGAAATGTGTCAGACGTCAGGAGTGGCATCCACCTATTCTTAACAATATAACAATTCTTTGAGGCAAGAGTGGTTGAACATTATTCAGTCTATGACACGAATCGCAGAAGCTATCCAAGTCCATGTAGGTATTACACGTTAAAATATTCACAAACTCCGAAATGATGAAAAATGGTAATCTTACATCACGAGATTATTATATGCCGTTGTGAAGGCTATCGCGGAACCCGGTTCACACGGCCCAAATAATACACACACAAGAGATTTATAGAAGACCAGGGATCTAAAGGACTACCAGGAATTCACGAGAATTTATCAGGACGGTACTAAATTACGAGATATCCGCAAGGAGTTAAATGAATACACACATACAAGTATTAACAGTATTATTTACATCAAAATCGAAATGAAATAAATTGACTGCTAACAAATTTTACGGGAGGCATCAAACAATAATAAAAGTCACAAATGCTTAACACTATCGAACAACCACAAGTCGTTTTAACCAAAAAGATATTTGCGCATACAAAATTGGGTTCTATGAATATTTTGATTAATGTCGAAACGACACGCGCCGTTCAAGATGAAATAGGCTACGCTACTCTAGTGACAGGTGTTCCCGGAATAACCTCCCTGTCTTACGTCCCTTATCTGAAGGCCCAAAGTTACATGAATGAAACTTAATTAATTTAAGATGGACGTAAGAAGAAAGAAATACTCCAAAATACCTGATACCAGAGGAGTGAGGCAATAACCCACGTCGGAACCCAGGCGAAAGAGGCTCGGCGATGATGAAGGAATTCGATCCAAGTCCACAGCGGTGAATGCGATGGCGGTCTTCGGCGAGAAGAAACCCACAGACCGCGATATCTGGGCGAAAGACGTCGAGACCACGGGGAACGATGACTCGAAGTCCCAACGATCCAAGAGAAGGAATTCGAGATGACAAAATTCCCCAAAGAGGAAATGGCAAGGTAACTAGGGGAGAGCTTTCACGTGCCCAGTGTGAACGGCTTCCCAAAGGAGAACACTTGCAAATGTAACTGGAAGAGCACAATTCGATGCAGCCGACAGAGGGACAGCGACAACGCTGGCAGGAATCAATGGTATAAATCCTCGCTGTACGAATAAATCTAGTACAAGTCTCCAAAAAAATGAACGACATCAAAGGTAAGTGATAGAAAACGATTCAGCGGTGCAATCAAGCCAGAATCCTCGCAACAGAATAAATTAAAAGGCCTCATAGCCTCATTTCGAAGGGGGGCAAGAGGGAGAGGGGTGAGTCGCTTCCCCTACGCATATTAGGCTGGTAAGTTACAGTAGTTTAGGCGAAAAATGGTATTCTCGAAGCGGGTCGACCTGCGATAAACACCGTAAACTATGATGAAAAAGGGAAGGCATGAGGATACGAGGGCCTACCCTTTACAGCCCTAAATAAAGATATGCATCGCAGAATCAAATATTCGAATGGTTCCAGGTTTAAAACACAAATTGTAGCTAATTGGTGACCAATTTTGATCTAGATATAATAAGTTAAATGGTACGAATGATAATTACAATTGCATATAAATATCATTGGAAACTCAACGCTTTCCAACAGATCAACATATATTTTATGGGTACAACAGATTAAATTTATACATTCTTTGTCAATGGCTTAGTTACCGATCAGACGCTCTCAATATATTTCAGAAAAGATATTTATATTTGCTTCGACATTTAATTAGAAAGAAATTTGAAATAACAAAGTAGATCACCTCCTCAGTATCACAATGGTTTCAGGAGTTACGTTGATGAAACATTTCCAACTCACTGAGGTAGCATTCAGTAGCCATCACTTTCACTAAATTTAAACTACTTTGCGTATTTGTAGTTATATTTAAAAATGATAATATAGAAGAAAATCTATGGCAGTTGATGAATTAACCAGCCTAGTTGAAAAGGCGTATAGAAATAAATAAACTTAGGAGCTGATTTGTCGACATCTCTCAATCAGAGAATCTAAGAGCGCAATGATATATTAATATAAGTGGTTGACATTACGAACACTTGCATGTTTAATCCAAAGATTGCAGCATTAGCACTGAATTTATTTCAAAATATGTCGATATTTCTTGGTCTCAGCAAGCTTTCTGTCCGTTGGTGCCGAAAACTTTGCCGGATAATCAGCTTGCAAAAGAAGTCATCTTCCATCATGACAATGATCCAGCCCATTCTTCACGGCTAACAAAAGATACTTTGAGGGAATCTCGAAGGCAAATTATACCCCATCAACCTTATAGCCCTGATCTTGCCCTCTCTGACTATTTCTTGTTTCTTAAGCTTAAGGAACATTTCAAAGGAACAAGATTTTAATTGATTGAAGAGACAAAACGTGAAGTCAAGACATGGTACAATTCGAAAAGCCAGGAGTTCTTCAAAGAGGGAGTTGTCAGGTGCAAACATACCCTTCAAAGGCGCATTGCCATTGACCTAAATGCAAACTATGTTTAGAAATATTAGTGAGATTTTTGTTATTTTAATTTTTAATAAATATTATTTCATTTTGCACCAAGACGTTTTGACGATCCCTCGTATATAGCTATGCTTACAGGACATAAATCAGTCTCCTGGGACGCGAGCGTACATAATAGCGTGTAATCTCTCTACGAGATTCGACTTGGCATTAACTGGATAAGCTTCGGGATGTAGAAGAGAGCAATTTTCAGCCACTCTTGCATCAAAGAATTATGTAACTTGGCCAGATTGCGTGGATGCTTTGCATGCCGTTTGAGACGTTGTTCGAAGTAGTCCCATAGATTTTCGATGGGGGTTCAGATTAGAATTAGACAGGGATTAGAATATTAATCTCCGCGTTAAGATGAAGGTCAAACGGCAAAACTTGTTCGTCTAGCAGCTCTATGTAGCATACAGGTCCAAATTGTTTTCACCACATCCAAAGGATAATTCCGCAAAATTGAAATACTCCAAGTACATTACAGAGCCTCCTCCATCTTAAACCACTCCTGTATTCAGTCTTGCTTGAAGGCTTCATGAGATCTATGATGAAGAGGACGATGGGCATTTTTAGTCAAGGGCAACTCTATATCTCACTATATTGGTCGGTCGGTTGGTCTGTCGGTCCATCCGTCGGTTCCCATTTTGCTTTTTTTTGGGGGGGAGGGAGTAATAAAATTATAACTATTCAGCCGATTATAACAAAATTTGAAACCCTTATGTTGTTTTACATTTTATTTCGAATGATATAATAGCCAAAGTCTTCCCAAGATTAGCCGGGGAATTATTTAGCAATAACATCATAACTATTTTTCCGATTCTAACGAAATTTAAAACCCTTATGTTGTTTTAAATTTCCTTACGAATGATATAATTTCCAAGGTCCTCTCAAGGTTAATCCTTATATTATTGAAAGTTTTGAAGGTCGTAAGGTCATAAATCAGAATAAGTGAGACCACGCAACTTTAGTCAGCAGACCTCGTTTCCATATAGCCAGAAAAATTATTAGTCTTACCAGATAATTCGTGTCCATTCCTCCACAGTCCACGGTTTGTATCTTCTCACCCACTACAAGCAGGTAGCTTTGAGGGCAACAATGTAAAAAAGACTCTTGCGTGCAACTCTGCTCCATAGGTTCATGTTATTTAATTCATTCCGGAGTTTTCTTTGAGGAATGGTTGCCAAACGACGGGCATTGAAATGTTGCAGCAATTCCTGCCTTGAGGCGTAGCAATTTTTACCCACATACCTTGAAATACCTTGGCTGTCCCGGGTTGTCAGTAATTTGGAGATATTAACTTTTTATGTGTAAAGGTTATGCAAATTTGAATGAATAAAACGAAACTTATCAACAGATAAGAAATTCACTAGAAAAATTGAAGTGTCGAATGTGATCCAAACGATAGAGGAAACAATTTTCTATTGGAATATAACGATTAAATTATCAGTGGAAAACATTTGTACAAATTATTACTAATAGGCATTTAGTATGGAACCTTTTATGCTCGATGATGCTTTGACATTTCCTGCCAGAGAAACGAACTAAATGTTGACACTCTTAATCAATCTTGCTCCATTCATCTCGAATAATTTCCTGGAGTTCTTGAACTGTTTTCGGATTGCTCGCTTTAAACCTCTCTCCAAGTGTATTCCAAACATCTTCAATGGGATGCGGGTCGGGACTCTATGTTGGCCAGGCCAGTTAATAACAGTAGTGTGCTTGATGTCTAGGAAGATCTTCACCCGCTTGACCCCATGACAGGGGGCGTTATCTTACATGAAAATTAAAGTTTGGGATTCAGAGGCTAGCAGTGCTAGTAAAGTACAGTAGCGGCCATAATATAAGGATCAGTAATAACTAGTGTATGTAAATATTTATTATAGAAGTTTAACAAAACGTTGAAACAATATATTATACTCATATTTAGATATAACTAATATCTATCTTTTGTGAAACTTTCAAGTGAATAGTATAAATATTTCGTAGGTTATGAGGAAATAAACAAACTATCTTCTAAATTGCACCGGTCAAAAGTTAAGGGTCACTTAGAAAAAATGAACCACCAACTGAGGTATTTGTGTTTAGGAAACTATTGGTGGGCTAACAATTACTTATTATAATATATTATCGGAACATTCAACTGCCAACGTGGCTGATTGTGATAGACGACCGGTGTCCTGTGATGAAAAAAAAAGGATTGTGTGTCTTCACCAAAAGGGCAAGTCAAATTCTGTGATAGCAACTATTGTAGGAAGGTCTAGAGTGTTTTGCAACGAAATGTAGCTCATTTTAGGTCATCAGGATCAACAGATTCTAAATCCAAAACAGGCAGACCTCGTAAAACGTAACCAAGACAGAATCGTATTATGGTTAGAAATGTCACTGAAGGCTAGGTTTAAGAGTTCTGCTGAGATATCCCGCGAGTTCAACAACACCTCCGATGTCAACGTATCGCGCAAAACAGTTTCCCGGAGGTTACGAGATTCTGGGTTGCTTGATCGGGCATCGGCAAAGAAGCCTTTAATCTCCAAGAAGAATCAAAGATCCCGTCTTCGTTACGCTCAAGAACATACCTTTTGGACAGAATAACAGTGGGCGCAGGTTCATTTTAGCCATGAATCGAAGTTTAATGTGATTGGTTCTGATGGCGAGATGGATGCCCGACGAAAATGTGGCAAAAGGTTATATCGTGCATGTGTGAATAAGACAGTGAAATATGGAGGAGGCAGTGCAAAGTTATAGGGAGGGATCTCTGTTGCAGGTCTCCTGATCTACTTATTTGCCAACAAAGGACTTTCAATGCTTAAATCTACAAGCTGATTCATAGACAGCATGCATTTCCGCATCTCCGATCCTTGTCAGTTCAACCTCCTATCTTCCTGCATAACAACGCTCCCCGCCACACTGCAAAGAGAGTCAAAGATTTTTTGAGCGATATAGGGGTTGATCTCATGGACATGCCAACTCAAAGTCCCGCTCTCAACCCTATAGAAAACGTTTGGAAGATTATTGGAGATGGGGGCGCGAAGGAGAAATCCAAAAAACCAAGATGAACTCTGGGAATTATTAAAAAACGAATGGAACAATATTAGCCCATCATTTTGCAAAAAATTCATTCAGTCCTGTGGTAACAGATTTTCAGGAGGTCATTTGCTAATAAAGGGATGTTCACAAAATATTAATACTAAGGATTTCTTTTTTGTTCGTGCCTAATTTTACATTGTTTTTCTAAGTGACACTTAACTTTTGGCCGCTGCAATTTAGAAGATAGTTTGTTAATTTCCTCATAACTTACGAAATATATAATCCATTCACTTGAAATTTTAACGAAAATATACTCGTATATTAGATATATATATCTAAATATGTATAAAATATCTAGTCTCAACGTGTTGTTAATCTTCTATAATAAATATTTTAATACTTTGTTCTTACTGACCCTTATATTATGGCCGCTTATATATGCTGTCGCAGCAACTCCCTGTACACTTTTGTATTCATTGTGTCCCTTAAGCTCACAAGTGATCAACTGCCTTATACCAAAATCACGCCCTAGTCCAGGATAATTCTTTCGTTAAACACCACACATTTTTTGCTGTAATTAACAATATTTCGCCTACTCTGCGACTGCGAACTTCTTGCCATCGGATCTGAGCACCAAATGCGGATGCAAGACGAGGCTTGCCATTCTTCAGACGTATCAATGGCTTGACCGTGGCTGTGCAAGCTTTTAAATAAGTTTTAAATAAATCTGTTCTTTTATAAGTTTACAGAATATTATAGACTACACATTGTAAGTGCTTGACAATCTCTGCAATGGTTCCCATTGAAAGGTCATTTTCGTGTTGCAGCTTTACACTCAGCTCGCGGACAAAGAAGCGTGATAGATTTCTTAACCAAGTTACATGGACTAGAGCTGACAAGAGCATAACCTACCATATACGAGATTGAAGTAAAGATAATTGCTATGCAAACATTGCCGATTCTCTCTACAAGAAACCTTAAGAGTTCTGATGATTTAGGAAACTTCCATTTTATAGTGAATTAATTATTAGCTGATAACTTTCCTTTTATTCATCAAAGTTTGCATAAACTTTACCAATACGTAGTTAATAAATGTCGATTATCGTTAGTCAATTTTAAAAACAGTTTTTTCTGAGACAAGTTATGGAAGATTTTGTGGTAGAAATACAGGCGTTCTGGTTTTTTTTAGGGTACACTTGCACAGCCGCGGTCAAGCCATTGATAAGTCTGAAGAATAGCAGTATTGTTGTATATAATTTCATTTATTCTGGGTGTAAGCAAAGGACCTAAATTAGTAACACCGTGCACTTCTTGAAGGTGCGTCTGTTAGTATCTCGGTATTAGTCTAAGAACGGAAAATTTCTTTTGTAAAAAATTAAAAATCACTAATTTATCAACATTCCATTATTTGGAAAGACGAAGTATCTACTGAAAAGTTTAAAACCTTGGGCTCTAGTCAAGACTCTACGTCACTTAGGATGTTAGAATCGCTTTATTCCAAACAGTATACCCCTGACCCTAGCATACATCCCCATACAATTACAGAGCGACCACCATACTTTACCTTTAGCAGTATGCACTCTCGATCCCACTGCTTCATTGGCCTCCTGCAGATTCTAACGTTACTTGGGTTCGAAAACAACTCTGGAACATGGAATCAACGGATCATAAGACACGTCCCAACTGATGCATGGTCCAGTTGTGATGAGCACTTGCCCAAGCCAGTCGACGTCGCTAAAGCTCAAAGTTGCTCAGTAGCTTCTGGCGGGCTTTACATGACTTCGTGCCTTGTGCAGGCAGTCTGCGACGCACTTCTCTGACAGATGCTTTAACCTGGCCCCCGCTGTTCATCCATGTTGCAGCTGAACTGCGGTCTTCTTCGATCCCGAAATTCCATACGACGCAGATATCTGTATTCACATTGCATACTGGCTCTGTATCCTCCATAACACGGTCAGCCTTGGATGCTCCACTTTATTTGATCCTCTTCAACACTCCTACAACACCTGATTGTGATCTGCTGACCCTCTTGACGATTTGTCGACCGCCAGGACCCTCGTGCAGCGTGCGTATCATACTCTTTACTCTACAGTATTGTTACTTGTTTTTGGAATTTTCCTATCATTATCAGATCCTGTCGATATATCATATCATATTAATAAACAAATAAAATGCGTTATAAAAAACAACATTTTGACTGTAATATAACGTAGACTGATAACAGGATTTCATACATTTCAATAGTATCACCATTTTAGATATTTCAAAAAAGTTATAAAGGACGTTTGTACCTTTATTTTGCCTTCCCTATGTATTGGACACATACATATAAACCTACACCAACATATTCATAGACATACCCAAGGCATAAGAAAAATTCTAGGTGTCCGAATACTCCTTCGAGACAAATCTTACCAGGTGCATTGCAGGTGGCCGATAGGAGGATACAATTTCTCCAATCTCCGATGGTGCTGTGCACATAGGACTGTGCGCCCAATGACTCACATCTAGAAATTGGCCAATGTGGTGAGTTCAATGGCTCATTACCTACATAATGTTAGGTTACAAAACAGCCTGTAATCTCTTGGTGCAGACGAGATCGACAGTAGATTACAAGGTGACAATTGGTCTTATAAGCAACAGGTTTGAAGGTCTTGCTTACCTACTTGCTAGTCTGTTTAAAAATATCTAAAGGAAAACTATGATTCTGATGGCATGACAGGGAATAGTTAAAGTACTACAAACCATTCACTCTTATCAGCAACATATAAATTACTTCCCCAAGTTATAACCAACAGGACACAAACACTCGACTGCAATGTACCATGTTTAAAAAGTGACTACAGTACATAGGATCTCCTTCACTCTGTACGCCAATTATTGCATATAAGAAATGACAACGAAAAATCTCCCCACATGACATTCTTAAACATATGTAAAAGTTTTAACTCATTAAAGATCCATTCTGTTCCTAGGAGCAGTACCAAACAAAGAATGAACAAAGTCCTACATTGACATATTCTCATGAATATACTGCCATGCAACATGTCATTTGGACTGTACTCGGTCAGTAATAAAATGTAAATAAAAATGGTAGGAGAGAGAGGGTAAGCCCGTCTCCTCCCAAGGATTTAGAAATGTGTTTCAAGAGATCACTTGCAGGAGTTTAGGATTGGGAACAAAAAGGAATATATTTAACGGGAGCTATGTAAAAGAGTTTCGATCCAAAAGAATGGCAGTCAATGGTACCAGGATTCTGTCAAACTCGAGTCACAGTTGGAATGGAAATGAAGTCCTCAAATCGACAAATAATAATCAATAGTTTTTTGCAGGAGTTAGACAGGTTAAAATTTAAGATAAAATTTTAGAGTAGGTAGAAGGTTAAGGAGGATACCTTGTGACTCCTGATTGGAGCAAGGAAAAGGAAATTATTAGAATAACAAAGTTAGGAGGAGGATCTGTATTTCGTTCGTCATATTATTTATTTAGGTTTACTAATTATTTTTTCAAACTCATTACTCATTGTATTCGAGTTTACTCTTTCATTGTATCATTAGGACAAAATTTTGTGCACCCAATCGACTCATCTTTGTTCGCCTACGTTCACAATTAAATTGATACATATGCGTTCAAGTGACCTACAGCTGGGAAAAAAATGACCTTTTGAACACCGAATTTCAAAATTTATCGTTTATATATTTAAAGGTTATCATGTAAATAGCGTCTTAATATTATAACACACTTTGTACAAATTTTACCTAATTATTCTGTATAAATATTTAATCATCGGGTAAATATGTAGATTGACGGCTCAAACGATAGGACGTAAAGTATTTCGTCCGTGTTCCAATATGTTTCAGGTTTTTGGAGTAAATTTAAGGGAACGGCTCGTGTGGGAGTAAACACAATGGGGAGACCACCCTACGATGATCCTAAGTTTCAATCAATTAGGAGGGGGTCTGGGGGGCACAGCCCCCAGTATAGCGTTTTTCGTTCGGTTAGTTTCGACCATTTTTATAAGATAAATAGCGCTGGGTATATTTCAAATAGGACTCCAACGCGCATGAATATTCAGGCAGGGGTGAACGAAATATTGGGTTGAGGAATAAGTTCTTGCGATTTTATCAAATTTATTCATTAACATTAACAATTTTAGAAAAACTTCATTTTTAATTGATAACAATATGGAATTTAATCAATAATGTATTCTCCGTTGTTATGTACGACTTCTTCCCAACGTTCAACTAGTTTTTCGATGCCTCTGCAATAAAAATCTTTCTATTTTGACTCGAAGAATTCTTCTAACCAGGTTCTTAATTCCACATCATTATTGAACGAAACGCCGCGCAAATTGTTGGAGAGCGATCGGAACATATGGAAATCCGATGGAGCCAAGTCTGGCGAATATGGAGGATGTGGCAGGATTTCCCAATTAAGCGTTCGGATGGCGTCTTTCGTTATATTGGCAATGTGAGGACGAGCATTGTCGTGTTGCAGAAGGACTTCATAACGTCGACGAGGTCGCTTTTCACGAATAGCTTCGGCAAGTCGATACATTTGTTGAACATAGAGTTCAGCATTGACAATCTCGTTGTTCGCAAGAAGCTCATAAAGAATGATGCCTTCACAATTCCACCACACACACAACATCGTCTTTCATGGATGAAGTCCTTGCTTTAATCGCGGAAGAGGTTTTTTATTGGGGCTAAGCCATTGTTTTCGATGGTTTATGTTGACATAAACACACGACTTTTCGTCGCCAGTGATGATGCAGTGAAGAAATCTGTCCCTATATCCACGAATAGCATTGTGACTAGCAAGCAAACCTGCGGCAATCGTGGAGCGTTGAAGTTTGTCGTTTTAGCTCAAAGCGTGCGGAACCCATGCACCGAGTTTTTGAACTTTCCCCATTGAATGAAGGTAAATCACTACAGTTTTCTGGTCATACACTAGTTGTACAGCCAATTCTCTAGTCGATTGACAGGGATTTTCATGATGAAGGTCACTCAATCGATCTTCATCGAACTTAATGGGGCGCCTAGAACATTCTTCGTCATTAAGATTGAAATTACCGTTTTTGAAACGTGAAAACCACCATTGAGCTGTCCTCCTGATAAAATATTTTCTCCGTACACAACACAAATATCGCGACGAACTTTAGCTGCGTTTGTATTGTTCCTGTCTCGATTAAAAATGAATAACTCAAGTGTCGAAAATGCACCTTTCTTTTAACTTGACATTCCATTTTGAGGGTACAGAACAAAAATGAAATTAACACAATTTTTAAATAAACCACAATGACTTATTACTTAACTTCAAGACGTAGCCCAAGCAAAAGCCTAAGAGTTTACGCTGCTAAGAAACGTAGCCTAACCTTTGCAAATTTGCCATCATTATTTATTATTGTTTCTTAATATGTGCACAAATCACGTCAACAAAACTTAAATCAACACAACATTAAAAAAACGCAAGAACTTATTCCTCAACCTATTTATTATAAACAAACAAAAATCCACTTTTTCGGCCGAGCCGCCAATCTACATGTTTACTAATCATCGTTTTACTCGAATAATATTTGATGTATCCGATAAACATTTAGTTTACAAGAACTGATGTAATTTATAATTATGCATTTTTTTTAACTAACGAATTGGTGTTATCATGTAAATACCAACCTAATTATTACTACGAAGGCTGTACAAATTTGACAGAAATATTATTTTACTTTAATGATATTTAATGTTTGATTGACACTTAGTTCACAAGAAATAATATCATTTATACTCAGGAATTATTTTAACTAGGGTATTATTGTACATCTTACCTTATACTTTTATTTATTTTATCTACCATGTCAATGAATCTTCATTATGTTATTTTTACCAAAGTAATTAATTCCGATTAATTATATCATTTTTTTATTTGAATTTTCTTAATTATTGTTATTTTTATCTTATTTAATAATTTCTATATTTTTATTTGTAACCACACAAATGTAACTACATTTGCTAATTCAGAAGGACTGGGTGTATCTAGAGATCAATATACACAAAAGTTGTACACACTCATGCACTCGTTCTTTTCCATACTCACGTGTTCCGACTAGCGACCATCCTATCTTGCTTTGTTCAGTTATCTTCTTTTAGATCAACAAACTCCATCGTCACGAAACCGTCATTCAACCATTTGTATATTAACGCCAGTTTATAACACTGATAATCCTGCCTTCCAACTTAGGTATCTTTTTCCTCGCCTTCTTTGTGAAATTCATATGATACACGATCTCTATTCTTTATCTCCCCTCTCTCTATCTCTCTTCTCTCTCTCTCACACACATAAACATTGATTTCAAACAAAAGTTTCCTCCCCTGGAACTTCATTGGTCATGCCCACCTTCTCTACATATATAAAATAAGCGCACATTATTCATTAGATTTAGTCAATCAGATACAAATATTCTCATAATACTTGCAGTCACTTCGTCTTCATCGTTCTGAATCCATCCACCCACCTTGGTGGATAGGATTCACCAAGTTCCAGCCCCTCATCATTAAATATCCAATTCAAAATAAACTTATTTTTATCTTGTTGATATTTGTAGTGAGAGAAGTAGTTGATGCTTTGATTGTGGCGGGTGTCACCAGTTCTGAATTGGAACAATATTCTTTCTCTGCTACATGGATCAAGTTATTTCTTAAGGGTGTCCACCAAATAAATTTGAATTTGGATAATTATAAAGAACTTGATAAAAATAACTTTATTTCGAATTTGATATTTAATGATGAGGGGCTGGAGCTTGGTGAATCCTATCCGCCAAGGTGGGTGGATGGATTTACAAAGAAGAAGACGAAGTGATTTCGTGTATTATGAGAATATCTGTATCTGACTGACTGAATCTAATGAATAATGTGTGCTTATTTTATATCTGTAGAGAAGGTGGGCGTGATCAATGAGGTTCCAGGAGAGAAGCTTTTGTTTGAAGTCAATGTTTGCTCGAAAGAGAGAGAGAGAGATAGAGAGAGAAAGCAGAGATCGTTTATCAAAGGAATTTAACAGAGAGGTCGGGGGAAAGGGATAACAAATTTGGAAGCCAAGATTATCAGTTACAAAGTGGCGTTAATAAACGAATGGTTAAATGAAGGATTTGTGGCGACGGAGTTTGTTGATCTAAAAGAAGATAGCTGAATAAAGCGAGATCAGATCGTCACTAGTAGGGAATCGTGAGTGTGGGAAAGAACGAGTACATAAGTGTGTACAACTTTTGTGTACACACACACATATATATATATGTGTGTGTGTGTGTGTGTGTGTGTGAAGGGGAAATCGCAATAACAAGTGACGCGGTACATGCTCAATGTCTCATAAGAAATAAGGAAAGATGATACATAAGCGATCTCGTCTAATTATAAGAGCAAACAAAGATCAAACCTAGATATAGAAAGAAGGAAGGAAGAAAGAGCAAACGGATTAAAGTAATAGAAATTCTTTTGCCAGTTAAAGAGAATGAAAAATGGATGGGGTTGGAACCAATGGTATCGAGCGCTCTTCGCTTTTCATGTCGTTAAAGAATACGGGAAAAGGAAATATCTGCTTAAAATAAATAAAAGCGTAGCTTAATAGACAATAAAATAAATTCAGGTTAATGCTGTTTCAAACAGAGGAAATAGGATTTGGCTGTATTTATTTTTTTTCCTAGCTATCTAGCTTGTTTTATTTTAAACAATATTTAATTTTTCCTTCTTCTTTTACGATATTTCAGTCGCCTCTTAGTATCTCCGTAAACATGAAAAAAATAATCGCAACAAAGGATTAAGAGAAAAGAAATGACAGAAATGAAAAGAAAAGCGACATTTGCTGGCATGTTTAAAGCCACAGTACAAAGCTACGGGAAGACAAAAATTCCCCTCACCGTCCCAAATGAATCATCTATGGAATTATTTACGTGCATACTGTACGCGCACGTAATGGACATAGGTAAACCTGGCACTTTCGCACTAATACTCATTACTATGTTAGAAAAAAATGTTATGAAGATGATGTGGTGCCTGAGAACGCACCCTCCTCAGAAATTCTCAACATAAGTGTGGCTAAGGTCACTGGACAAACTAACCAACAGAAAAAAAGGAATTGGTATTTGGGAAATAAAGAGGTGGTGGTACCGGTTCTTCTAAGAAGTCTACCAGAAAATTCACGAAGGACGACCGAAACTACATATAGTAGGCTATGATTCACCATTCTCCGCCAGAAAACCTAAACTGGGAATGAATGATAAGCCAATGTTTGCAGGGAGAGACAAAAGTAAAAAAATCAAGACCCAGCACCAAGAGATCTAAACCAGAAGATGTAATTAAACCGAAACACGAACAGATTTCTTGAATATAGACAACTCACGCCAAGATAGAAAATATCACCCTAATAAGACACACAATTCAGTCCACTAATATGATCATCTAATAAAGACATAAAAAGAGACAAAGTGATAAAGTGAAAAGTTAAGTGATCTAAAGTGTAGTAAAGTACGCAATGAGAAAACTCAAAGTGTCACTAATACGGCAAATAACACAATCACTATCCAAACAGACGAGACACACTAAAAGAGCCCCAAAACAAACAACGATACTTAGCTAGGTTATAGTTCAAACATAAATTGTGTATCACGTTTTATTGCAGGTCAAACTTTTGGCTGCTATTTTGAATATTAAACATTGTACAAACGTTAAATTTGGTCCACTGAAATATCCTAGGTAGGTACGTACGCAGTTAACATTTTAATCGTACTCATAAGATATATACAAAGTTATGTTGAGTTATGTATATGATGCGCTTTTAACTGTGTCACGCTTTATTGCAGGTGTGCGAAAATGCCCCTGAAACGACGTCTGACAGCTACATAGAAGACGGGGATTGTTGCAGGTCTCGCAGAAGGCTTGTTTGTTGGAGAATTAGCCCTAGAGCTTGGTTGGGATACAAGAACATTGAAGGTGTATTTGGAAAACCCCCATCACCAAACCAAGTCAAGATAAAGGTACGAGAAGTGTATCCCAGCGTGACGTCCTAAAAATAGATAGACAAGTAAGAAAAGATCTCGGTAGCACAAGTGCTTCCATATTTGAAAGTGCTGGAGTTGCTCATTTGTCCAGAAGCACCCGGTGTAGGATCATTAAAGAAACGCCCGGAAGTGGTAAGTGCATCGCTAGACCCATCCTGAGCAAGAATCACAGAGAGAAGCGCATTGATTGGGCACAGAAGTACATGAAGATCAATTTCCAAGATGTCCTCTTCACGGTTGAGGCCAAAGTTTGGGTACCTCTTGGATCCTCTCGCCCGCATCGCATTCAGCGTCAACAAGGAGGTGGTGGTGGCATGTTTTGGAATGGAATTATAGAAAATGAACTTGTCGTTCCTTTTCAAGTTCCAGAAAGTTTCAAACTCACCAGCAACTCTTACACCGCGTTTCTGGAGGAGCAATTTGCAGCGTTATTATATGATCTGCCACTCTCACGTGGACGGCGATTGATTTTTATGCAGGATAATGCTCCTTGGCATTTAGCCAAGGCTACAATTTTGTACCTCGCAACTTTGGGAATCACAAGCCAATCACTTATGACCTGACCTCCCTGTTTTTCTGACTTAAACCCTATCGAACAGTTCTGGTCGATCATGAAGAGTAAAGTGTATGAAGGAGGTATCCAGTTTTCATCGAAGGATGCCCCTTGGGAAAAGATCAAACCAGTTGTTGGTACCATAACATCTTCCCAGATTACTCGGCTAACAGATTCTGTGGAGAAAAAACTGTTTGATGTCATTTCTAAACAAGGAAGTTACGTAGACAAATAAAGTACAGCGCCAACAATTTAATTGTGTTTGTTTCATATCTTTTGCTGCTATTCTTCGGTAGCATGTTTCATTATTACAATAAAATGGTAATATAGCGATAATACTTTGTTTCATTACATTAAATTGACATTTTCGTACACATGCAATAAAGCGTGAAACAGTTGAAAGCACTTCAAAATACATAACATAACTTTGTATGTATCTTATCAGTAAGATTAAAATGTTAACTGCGTAATTACCTACCTATGATATTTCAGTGGACCAAGTTTCACGTTTGTACAATGTTTAATATTCAAAATAGTCAAAAATTTGACCTGCAATAAAGCGTGATACACAGTTGATATTCAAACAAGGGCATGAATGGTGCAAAAATCACAAGAATGAAACATAGATGCTTACAGAGTTTCTAGGTTCTACCTGCATGAAAAATACAAATTAAAAAATAATGAAAGAGAGAAAGAAAATGGAGATATTTGGCTCTCCTTCACATGTAGGAAAGTTTCGCTGAGCAACTGTATGGATGAAAGAGTAAAATTAAGGACTCGTGGTTCAGTTTCTTCGTTACTCAGTAGGTAGGTCAAAATAATGGAAGTGTTCTATTTTATTCTTTTATCTCCCTACTCATGAAGAAGGTAAATTTAGATCAACTTCTAATCTCTTACGATAATTTCTTATTTCATCCTTTTACTCCTCTTTTCTCCTCTTTACTCGGCTCCTGCCAACTTCCCTCCTCCATGCTTAAGCCTGAAGTAGGGAGGCGGCGTGAACCAGGGAGGGTGGGATAGACCTGGAGTTGCCTACATTTCTTACTCCCCCCCCCCCCACTCTGAAATGGGGGAGGGAGGTGAACAATAGTTGATGCTGCCATCTCTCTTACTATCCCCCCCAAAATCACTGTCTTGCCAAGTACGAGGGGCGGTCAATAAGTTTTGCGAATCGGTAAGACAAAACAGAGGAAGGGGGATGGCTGTTTGTTGGGGTGTTAGGACAAGTTATGACAAGTCAGGACCTGTAGCCGCACGCTCCTGCCTCGTCTATTTAAGAAGCAATAGCTGACCGCAGATCGTCAGTCACAAATCTTTCAACAATGGAGAAGGTTGAGCACCGCGCAGTGATCAAATTTTCGACCAAGGAAGGCAAGAATGCAAAAGAGATCCATGAACGCATGGTTGCAGTGTACACCGACACCGCCCCTGCCTATGCAACTATTGCTCGCTGGAATAGGGAGTTCCGCCATGGTCGTGAGTCCCTTGAAGATGACCCCCGTCCAGGATGCCCGTCAGACGTGACCAACGAGGACAATGTGCCCGTGTGGAGAGGATAATCCTTGAAAATCGACGAGTGAAAGTCGAAGAAATCGAGCGAGAACTTGGAATATCACATGCAAGTGTTATCAAGATCATGCACGACAATTTGGCCACGACCAAGGTCTCTGCCCGTTGGGTCCCTAGAAACTTCACGCCCCATGATCGACTTCAACGTCGTCAAAGTCCACAAGGCCAGAGTTGCACAAGCTGCCCTGCGCGTGTGCGGATTCGAGGAACTCAACCATCCCCCCTACAGACCAGATCTGGCCCCTAGCGACTACTTTTTATTCCGCCAGCTCAAGTCTGCACTGCGTGGACGCCGGTTTGGGGACGATGAAGATGTCCAGCTTGGCGTCCAGGAGTAGATTGAACAGCAGTCGGGAAATTTCTGGTTGTTGGAAATTTGAAGCCTTAGGGACAAGTAGCGCAAGTGCATTGAAGTCGAGGGTAGTTATATTGAAAAATAATAAAACACTTTTCCTTATATCTCGTTTCCTTATATCCGAATTGCAAAACTTATTGACGCCCTTCGTACTTAACGTCAATTCATCTGCCGAAAGATTCTAGATGAATTAGAGAGCTTAATTTTGTGTTCTCTGAAGTTCCCGCTCCCTCGTTTTACGCGCACTTTTTATCTTTGTGTGAGATATAGCTTTCTTTTGTTTTTATTTCTTAAGTCTCTCTGCTTGAAGAAGTTTATAGTGGGTTTATGTTTTTTTTTACTTCTCCCGATGTTACTTTGTCTCCGGTACCACTACTTCTTCCCTGAGTTCTTCCAAAGTGAATGAGAACACTGACTTACTATTTGTTCTACGCATTTCGTCTATCACTCCAATATCTTGAATTTTTCCAACTGGACGTTAGTTAAGAAGATTCTGATCTTTGTTAGTCTTCCTTTCATCCTACTGATTAGACTACAATTTTATTTAGAATATATCTCGATCTACTATGAGTCTATCTCATATATTTATTTCATGTTCTTCTATGAGATGTCTCATATCTTCCCTATTTATTTTAGCAGCGCGTATCTTGTGGGCCTAGGTCAGAGAATAGCACTCTGATCGTACAAGTAATTTAACTGTTTGTTCTTTTCCTTCATTCCATCTGTCCTTTAAAGGGGATGGAGTGCCGTGTGATGTTCTCGAAACGTTGTTTTCTGTCGAGACGTGAGATTTTTTACAAGGCGTTTATGGTCAAGTAGTAGAGTTGTGAGATCTTACAACTCTGTGCTATAGGTTGACCTTGTGACGAGCAAGTGAGGCGGTGAGATTAACCAATGAAACGGGAGGCACAGTGTGAATAACAGTAATGACTACAGAGCCTTACTGAATAATCTTTTGAGTTCCAAGCTTTTATATGCTTGATGAAAGCTAGATCTGTATGATAAATGGAGTTCCCTCTGGTCACTGTTAACCAATCAGAGGAGGGGGATTGTTATGAGCGTGTCTTGGTAGTCTGAGGGGCGTTGGTTGGCTGATTTTACACGATTACTTCTTCTTGTAAGTTTTTTGTGTGCAAATTTGTCGCTTTTAATCTGACCTTTTAAGGTTTGTCGACAAGAAATTATATTAAACCGTGAATATACGTTGTGCATTTAAAGAAATTTTGTGTTTAAGTGTAGCTTTGGGATGGCATTTGGCACGCGGAGATTTTGTATTAGAGCAGATCTACGGTAAAACTACTGCCAAATCTATATACAGCGGTGTGGGAAAGTATTAGAACAAATTGATTTTTTGCAATATTTTAAATGTAATCGAAAATTATGCTAAATAAATAAATGGAAAATGTAATAAACTGTTTATTAATTTCATTAATTAACAAAAATTAATTTTACTTAAGTACGAGTAATAATCACAGGTAATAGCAATAAATTCAATATTTAGTATATCTCTGCTTTAAATGCAGTGTTTATTGTATCCAGCATTGCTGAGACTAAGTTCTTTAAGGTTTCTACTGGTATTTTACGCCAAGCAGCCTGTATTTCTTTAAGGTTTCTTCTGGTATTTTACGCCAGCAGCCTGTATTTCTTTATGGTTTCTTCTGGTATTTTACGCCAGCAGCCTGTATTTCTTTATGGTTTCTTCTGGTATTTTACGCCAGCAGCCTGTCTTTCTTTAAGGTTTCTTCTGGTATTTTACGCTAAGCAGCCTATATCTCTTTAAGGTTTCTTCTGGTATTTTACGCCAGCAGCCTGTATTTCTTTATGGTTTCTTCTGGTATTTTACGCCAGCAGCCTGTATTTCTTTATGGTTTCTTCTGGTATTTTACGCTAAGCAGCCTATATCTCTTTAAGGTTTCTTCTGGTATTTTACGCTAAGCAGCCTATATTTCTTTAAGGTTTCTTCTGGTATTTTACGCCAAGCAGCCTGTCTTTCTTTAAGGTTTCTTCTGGTATTTTACGCCAAGCAACTTGTATTTCTTTAAGGTTTCTCCTGGCATTTTACGCCAAGCAGCCTGTATTTCTTTAAGGTTTCTACTAGCATTTTAAGCCAAGCAGACTGTATTTCTTTAAGGTTTCTTCTGGTATTTTACACCAGCAGCCTGTATTTCTTTATGGTTTCTTCTGGTATTTTACGCCAGCAGCCTGTATTTCTTTATGATTTCTTCTGGTATTTTACGCTAAGCAGCCTATATCTCTTTAAGGTTTCTTCTGGTATTTTACGCTAAGCAGCCTATATTTCTTTAAGGTTTCTTCTGGTATTTTGCACCAAGCAGCTTGTATTTCTTTAAGGTATCTTCTAGGTTTAAATCCCAAAATTAAAAAGGAAATTTACTCTAGTGGATTGGCTAGGATGAAACATTCAAGTTACATAATAAGAAATGTTTTGGGAACAAAGATAAACTAATTGGCGCCGAATTCCTGAAAAAACTTTAAAAGAGAAATCAGTTATATTAATGCTAAATAGTATAAGAGCTTTTATTAATTCAAAGACCTCGCATACAAAATATTGAGCTTTAGCTATATATATATATATATATATATATATATATATACACTGTTAAAGCCCACAGCAGTGGCAGCATTATTGATTTTAACTTGTATTCTCTTTATATTTCTTACAAGTTTTTTGTCTGGATCTTGTAGGCGAGAAAAAAAAATCGCAAAAGACATTTCTGTTCATTCCCTGAAGATGACCGACCACAGTTGAAAGCCGTCTTGAAATAAAATATGTCTTTTGCGAATAAAGAGAATACAAGTTAAAATCAATAACGCTGCCTCTGCTCTGGACTTCACTTCAACAGTGCATGTATACAACATGGCTTCTTACTTAATTATATATATATATATATATATGGAAAAATATCCAAGACAAATTGGTGCGGGTAAGGTAATGGCATAATTAGACAACTGCTCTGCTTCAGGTCCAGCAGGTGATCCTCTCCTCCTTGAACTGGAAGACAACACTTAGGGATGACCCATCCATCAGCCCAAAAAAGCTGATTTCAAAGACACGCCTTTATGTCTTTGAAATCAGCCGTAAACGAGACGACATAAAGGCGTGTCTTTGAAATCAGCTTTTTTGGGCTGTTGGATGGGTCATCCCTAAGTGTTGTCTTCCAGTTCAAGGAGGAGAGGATCACCTGCTGGACCTGAAGCAGAGCAGTTGTCTAATTATGCCATTACCTTAACCGCATATATATATATATATATATATATATATATATATATATATATATATATATATATATATATATATATATATATAAACGACAAATAAAAAATGGAACCGTTAAGATATCAGGCCGAATTCGAACTTCCTTTGTCTGGAGCTCTTCGCTTATTGGCCAATTAGGCGAGCAAGCAAACAAAAATTCACATTACCCTTAAGATGATCTATGAGAGGAGCACGAGACGAAAAGCCCTCGACAATTTGAGTATCTTTATGAGTTTCAAAGTATCTGAGTCTTATATATAAGGCAACAATTATTTAAATGTTTATATTTAACACACTATACACAGCCTAGCATAGGAGAACCACGAATTAACTCAGTTTGTAAATTGCAATATTGTTTGCCAATCTTATAATTAGATAGAAAAGAGGAACTTTGTTTCGTCGCGATCTAAAACTGATCATAAAAAAATTAAGATAACTTGTTAATTATGAGGGAGTTTTTTCAAGACGTGTAATTCAGTAATTTATTTTTTATTTAGTATAGTATTTAATGAATAATGAACAAATAATTGCACACTAATGTCAGAAACATAGTTTGTAACTCCATAGAATTAATTTTCTGATTAATTTTTTAATTTTCTCACCAAACATTTTTATATAGAAACTATACACTGCCATAGATACAAATATTATGTGCTAACATTTATTCGCTGCTTATACAGTCTGCGTAATGGTGAGATGAGAGAGCGTTGCCGGAGAATCATTGTTTGCTGAAATACTCATGTATACATTTTAAATCTAAATTTTCCCCCAACAATACGAGGCACGTTACCTCCGAAACAGCGCATCACAGTGGGGATGGGTAGGTGGAGCTCGTGGCCATGACGATAGGCAATCCACCTAAGAGAAGGATAACTCTGATTTCAAAACCCTGGAGCCAGGGGCATAATTGCCTCTTCAAGAAGATCGTCTGTGAGTAAAACTCAAAAGCACTTGGAGAGTGCATACCTCCCTAACGCCATTCCCACTAAAACTATTTGCATAATTGTGGATAAATCCAGATTTCTACTCCACATGATAATTCTTTACCCTGGGAACCTCCTTCTGCTTTAGGAATCATTTTTCTATCCTCAGTAGTTTGTGAACTGCCATCAAAAAGCCGTTTTTCTATAATGGCTCATCCGTATCTGATAGTCGCCCAGATAGAACTTCTTACCTTGAACAGATTGAAAAAATCGATTTGAAGCATAACTATCTTTAAATTATCTCAGCTATAAATGAATTGCAGTCCTACGTTTATACTCCTCTTCATTAATACACTGTCACTCGATTAATATTGCTTATCCATGTATATATTTCGATCTCAAATGAACTTAAACCAGATCAAATTGTCTGTGTTTGTAGAATGCCATAGGTTGTCCATCGCTGGATATTCTTAATTTGACTGTCCTTTTTTTATATTGAAAAGGTGTCAGGAAGTGTCCGTATCTCCTAATGGTAAAAAAGTGAATAAGTAATCCATACCCCGCATCTGGTTTTGGATCCGCCTTTAAATCTAATTAACTCTTTCTTGGTCCTAAGCCCTTCCCTTGACAAAGTCCCATTAAAATCCGTCTAACCTTATCATATATTTTGTATCCAATCAGAATGTGAATAAGTGATTCAGAACCCAAAATCCTAATTTTTATTTGGCCTCAAATCTAAATAACTAATTTACCCAATGTCTACCCCTTCATAAAATTTCATTGAAATCACCTGAGACCTTTTGGGGACATTTTGCCCACATGGGTTGTCACATAACATTGTAAAAATTGTAAACTCAATTCATCTCTGCCCTTTTAATATATCTCCGCCAAATTTGGTGACTTTTTCGTCGAATTGATCAGGTCTCTGGAGGTCTAACTGATGAGCCATTTCTGTGTTCGTTTGGCGATTTGCCACCTGCACACTCTATCCGGCACATCTAGGGGACGCTCCTCATCATTTGTCTATCAGGCTGTCTATCCTCTTAGGATCAGAAGCTCTCTGGCAGACCGCTAGCAAGTTTTCAAAAACTCTTTTGATATTGGACAACATTCATTATTCCCGCAATAATATTGGGGGGCGAGGCACATATCGAAGAGACCTGTTCCCATGGAAGAATTCTGGCGATTTCAAGCCTCATTGAAGTGTACGCGAATTATGATCAACCTATGTATACATTTGGCAATTTCAGTGAGAAAGATACATTTCGTTTAGTCTAACTATTTAACGATATCTTAGAAATTCTTATACTCTTTAACACAGCATATCCAAGGGTGAGCTTCTGTTGGGCTTGGGCTTGCTTTGGCTTTAGTAGAGGTCTGTTCCTAAATCTTCGAGAATGAAGTGCATTTTGGTGGTGTACGGGATTTGATGTGTTCTCGCATACCACCGTTACAGCTGCCTCTATTTCTTTTTATAGAGAGTCCTTCTCATCATTATGTGATGGGTTGATGCAACTCATTCATAAGTCGAGGATGGATGTCTCGAGCATAGAATTTTAAGGGTAGCACCACGAGTTTTCAGTAGTTCAATGTCGCTATTTTTCAAGCGCCAATCTTATAGTCTAATGCTAGGCTAGATTAAAAACAAACAAACAGATCCAGAGAAAAAACACAAACAAAATAAGAAGTAATAAAAAGCGTCGGGGAGGGGAGGCTAATTTCCGCTAAACCTGACTGTTTGGTACTTGTCGATGAAAATTTTATGGCGATTTTAGCTACTTGCATCTATAGTTTTGTTCGTCCCTCTAAATGAGCATCTACTATATTTTTTTCTTGTTTTTTGCCAGATTAAAACTTTGATAATAAAACTATGTCAAGTGTAGTGGAATTTTTTTACCGGTTCAACCGATTAAGGCCTCATTCTCAAGTAACTTAATCGAAATAGGGAATATAGGGCATTTTTCCTGAATTCTAGCAATTTTGCCTCAGGTTATTACAGCCACCCTGAATTAAAAAATTAATTTAAAATTTAGTTAATCGATTATCGATAAGTAAAGTGTTCGCAGTCATGTCAATGGCGCTCATGATCGGGAGAAAAGAAAAAACTAGTCTTTAATTCACAGACCCTCATTCTCAAGTAACTTAATCGAAATAGGGAATATAGGGCATTTTTCCTGAATTCTAGCCATTTTGCCTCAGGTTATTACAGCGACCCTGAATTAAAAAATTAATTTAAAATTTATTTAATCGATTATCGATAAGTAAAGTGTTCGCAGTCATGTCGATGGCGCTCATGATCGGGAGAAAAGAAAAAAACTAGTCTCTAATTCACAGACCGTGTCAACCCGAAGGAAAAGACTGGATAGAGAAAGGAGGAGAATGATTAAACGGGGGGTGAGGCAAGTTCGAAATGATTACTAACTACTCAGATAAACTTTCCAATTTAGTGATATTAGGTGATGGGAGAGCCTGTTTAGGACTAGCGGCCAAGAGGAAGTCGAGTGAAGTATGTGGAACTCCCGCTGGAACTCCAATCCTCATAAACACCTGAACATGATCTACTTGACATACAATCTCCATCAGACGAGGGATATATTTCCTCGTAAACAATGGGTCAATTTATAATTGAAAATGTCGATGGATGACATGAAACCCAAAGGCCTATTTATTCGAAGCTTAATTTGAGAATTTAATCATTTAATGATATTCGATGAATTTTAATGATGGTTAAACTTCGAGAAATGCTCCTGGTGCTAAATAGGAAAAGAGAGCGAGAAAAGGCAGGAATAAAGTTTGACTAGGAGAGACAATGGAAAAACAAACGATCTGGTGTACTGCGACGCCAAAGGTGAAGATTAAAATACACAATTGATACACCTCTTTGTAGGCTGTTAGAGCGTCCCCCAGCGTGCCCGATATCAGATGAATAATGCAAGAGATTGCCGTCATAACCGCATATCCAAGCGTCGGTTCAGCATATTTTTAAAAAATGCGAAGTTATGTATGCTCTATCGTGTCCCGAAAAAAATATGTATTGCTGAAAAAAAACATCTTAATTTGTAGGCTCGTTAATTTTGCATATGATTTGTTGACACATTAAAAAAATCTTTTTATTCACTTTTTGTCACTAGACGGATTGCAAGACAAAATCATAGAGAAAAGAGAAAAATGGTTGAGCGTGAAAAGGGTCTAACAAGAAGCAAAGCTCCGCTTGACCCAGAAGAAAAGATTTGCGCCTATTGAGATTACTTGAATCGTCTTACTAAAATTTTATTATTTTTAAAATTAGCGACTTTTCGAAAGTAAAGCAAAAGTTGTTTTTGAAATATTTATATAATAATAAGTTGATCTAAAATTATTATATTCTAAAAAGAAGATATAACCGAAATGGAACATAGGCTTTAGAACACCATGAAACAATTTGAAACCAACGTTTAATATAATTAATTCTTTGGCGCATTTTCGTCCCTATACACGAGTCGAGTCGGAATTAAAGTTCTAATAATGCAAAAGATCCACTTATTTTTGCTCGATAATTCTTAATTTAAAAATAAAAAACACGTTTAAATTTGTACTGTTTTCTCACCATCTTTGAACTTAGACCTCATTAAAGTATAACAATCCCGCCAATACACAGCAAAGCGTGCTTCCTTTTTACTTTTCCTTTTTTGCTTATTTTTTTCGGTTTTGCGTTGTTTGTTTTGTGTTTAATCTATCCTAGCATTAGGCTGCAAGGTAATTACAGCGACTTTTGCCCTTTTAGGCTATCGCTAGATGGGCAGTATATATGTATATAAAAAAATATCCCGATAATACATGCACGTAAAAGGGTATGTAGTAACAAGGAGCCTCAGGTCCACGCTCAAGTGTAACACGTTTTCTCCCTAAGAACGAACTTAGCAATTAGGATGATTTTACGACGATGTTAAGAAGGATATTTTTCCAAAATGGCCGGGTAGCGAAGATTAACGCGGCCATGGAACTCGAATCGTGAAAAGGGATCAGTGAACACTTGTTTCTGTATAAAATGTAAAGGAAACCCGAAGCTCCATAGATCTACCTTATGGTTCGAAGTAGCATTCATGTCTCCCTTTTAGTTCTTCCCTTCCCATCCACCCTGATCTCACCTCCCTAGTTTTAGGGAGGTAAGAAAGTTAAACGTGACGGAAGTTCCCGCGGAACACTTTTTGCATCCCTTTAGCCATTATAAAAAAGAATTACATTTAGTAGATCAGTAAATCCTAGATAAAAACACGAGGGTTGTCGTTCAGTCTTGGAGCTTTCGGTCCCACTTCAAATGGTAACGGATTGGACGGAGCTCAGAGCCGAACACAGCCAGAGGGTTTTTGGCCATTTTTTTCTGTAAGTGGCTCGTGGTGAGCTGCGCTTAGGAAGTTAATTAACTTTAAGAGAGTTTCGCACCCCCAGTCACAACTGTCCAAAATACTGTCCTCTTCTATATATCTTCCACACAATTTCACCGCTCTTAGCTTCATCACTTTATATGCGAACACCTTTTCTAAAAGAAATTCTAGTGGTGGCTCACTCTTAGTTTTAATTAAATAATAATCATCAGCGGTCAGCGGCTCTTATCCGAATTTAGTCGCCTTTTACGACAAGCAAAGAAGAACGGTATGGGTATTCTTCATTTCATCCTTAAAGTCAAATAAATTCTGTTCTTATCAAAGAATTACAGCTGAGGAAGTTACAAATTTCATTGTTTTATCCTGAGGCCGTCGGGTCCCCTTCATCATCTATGTCTAATTTCAACGGGAAAATGCATTTGGTAACCGATTCTCTCTTTTTGGCAGATTGTTCTCAATGGATGCTCTCGTCTGACAGACAGGGGTCTGTCCTTGGTCGGTCGGAGGTGCCCCGAACTGCGACAGTTGGAGATTAAAGGATGCGCCAATGTAACGAACGTCGGTATATTTGAGCTTGTAACGCAGTGCTCCAATTTGGAACACCTAGATGTCACAGGTGAGATAGACGGCGAGATTTGATCACCCCTTACGCGAGTTTGAAACTCATATAAGTTTAGCAAAGCTTAAAATAAGAATTTTTATTCTTTAACACTAAAAATAGACTTTTAAAATGGTTCTTAGTGAAGTAGTGCGTAAAGATTTCCGATAAAATTAATTGCATGCCCAGGATTACATTTGGTTTTTATCTCCGTTATTAGGAATAATCTGAACCTTGCTCTCTTTTAGATTGAGATGAAGTTTACATCTCGGTCGAGGTTGTTCCTTCAGCTTGATTCCAAATTCCTTGACCGCTTGTTTACATTAAATTTGGGGATGGGCGATATTTTTATCAACTGTTGATCGTACCTTGTTTTCGGCATGTCAACTACATTTCTAGGTCAGTGGAAGGATACATTATGTTCAGGCTCCTTGGACATTGTCGAAGAGTACTTTCTGTACATTTCCTTCGAGAGTGGGTTCTCTATTGTCGTTTGTTGTAGTTTTTCTTCTCCTGTGGTTATGATGCTATTCATATCCATGAAAATTTATTCTCTTGCCCTCTTCTTGATCTCTGAGACGTGGGCCTCTAGTGTATCGGATGGTCACCAGTACTCGTTTTTGTATCAGGCTACATCAACTCTAAGATTGTAAAAGAGAGCGTGCGATGTTTGCCCTCTCGAGAGTCAAAACCCAAATTATCCAGAGAGATTCCAGAACTACTATGCGGCATTCATGGAATTGTTGTTTGTTATTTAATCAGTCATCTATATTTACTTTGTAATACAATTTCTCTACTTTGTCCTGCCTTATTATCAGAGGACGTGGTTTCCTATATTTCTAACAGCCGCTTCAATCAGCCTCTTCTACCATTCCGTCTATGAACACCACATTTATTTCCCTACAGCTAAATAATGTTCTTCCTCTTCTCTGAAAGATTATGTTGAACTATGTCTCGTTTTTTTCCGTAATCTACTTATAGATTCCTCTTTTCAATCTAGGCACGAGCTCTGTACTTAGAACTTCAACTTAAGAACTCTAAAATCGTTAAAGTCTATAGCATGTCTCACCAAACGTCATAATCATTTCTCATTTCGACAGAATTCCCTGCAACCTTCTCTCGTTGTATTGAGCTTGTTGAGAATGTTGCAAATTTCATGTATCTTAATTGTAAAAACAACCCTGAATATCCTACAAATAATAAACTCCTACAAGTAATAAACTTAATTTATTGTCAAACTATCAAACACACCATTTATTCGATCCTCGAGGGAGGTCAAATTCGTACTTGACCATGTTATTCGTTGACGATGTTTGCGCTATAGTCCTGCGAGCCTAAATATTTTTGGGATTAATCCATCTCTTTCTTCCCCTTTTATTTGTCTGCTTATTATGTTTTTTTTCTACCTATTAAGTGTATCTTAGATGAACCACACAAATTTTATTTCCCTTTTCACTATTTAACAAATCGATTCCGTTTTGTTCCGGTCAATGATTTATATCTTTTCTTGCCAACCGTATCTCTTCACCCGTTTTTCAGGTTCTTTGCGGATAATAATATTCGTTTTTAATACAATTATGATTTTTTTAATTTTCAAAGATAGAAAGGTTCTTAATTCTTAAAATGATGTTCACCGATGTCATTCATTTTTCGATAATATGTTATCATTTTGCTAAATTTGAATCTTTCCGCGCCATTTGCAGTATTTCCTTCACCTTTTGGCCTACTTTTAGCCTGTTTAGTTAGCCAATAGCATGTTATGTTATAGCTGCAGGCAATCTGCGCATGCGTCTTCAGGCTGCTTAGCCAATAGCATGCTTTATTATATTTCGGACGGTTCGCGCATGGCTGTGTCTTCGGTTTAATTGTTAGTGTGGCGTGCGTTGGTTGTTATAAGTGGCAATACCAAATAATACGTGAAGTCTTTGAGGATAATACTCTAACATTATAAATATATAAGGCTCACAGTATAATCCTGCGAGTTGTTAAATGCTTTACATGCTGCAGGAATTGTAAATTTAGCCAAGATCTAAATTTCTTCTACTGTAATATAATTGTACTGGATTCAAAAGCATCTTATTAATAAACTTTTCTCCGCGAAACTTTTTTTTCAGCGAGAAGCTGAAAAAAATATAGTGATAATTTTTAAGATTAATGACGCATGATTTTGGTAGCGATTACTACTAAGGAATACTACCTGATTATTAAAAATTGCGGGGGGGGGGACCCCCCCCCCCTCCCCTCCCAATTAAACAAGGCTAAGCCGCCATTTCGAAATTCCCTTAAAATGATATATAGTACAATATGATGCGATCGCAAAACGCAAAATTCGCTAAGAAAATTCGTGCGCAATTAATCTTAACAATTACCAATATCGTTATAGTTAGGTTAGGTTAGGTTAGGTTAGGTCTGGTTCTAGATCTTTTAAATGAATTTAAAAATGCGTTTTTTATGCAGTTTTATGTGTACTTTTCAGATCTGAAACTCGTTTTTGCTGGAAATACATACTTTTCCTATTATGGGAAAGTATGCATTTCCGGGAAAACGAGTATCAGATCTGAAAAGTACAAATAAAACTGCATAAGAAAAAATACATTTTTAAATTCATTATAAAATATGTTTCAAAACGAATATTTACATTTTTTGCTCCCTTGGCTTTACTTCCCTCCTCCCCTCCCTAACCAATTTACGAAAATTATTTTCAACCTTATGGCAACCGACTTTCCAAATTTTGCTCCAAGTGTGATATTGTTCCCTCTAGGGAACTATGTTTCTAACTTTACAAGAGAATGTTTCGCTAGTGGATTTTATTTGGGAGGGAGATTTAATCATTTCTTTACCCTGGGAGGCCCCATGTTATTACAAGACCCACACGTTGGAGAAGTATCCGGAGAACTCAACTACGTCACGAAATGAGATTCCATACTTGTGACGCTCTTCGGATAGGGGAGAATAGAGGAGTGAGAAATTAATCACCTGCAGGGGATAACTGCCTCTTTGCCAGAAAGGATCCAGAGAATGGAAATAGCTTTGTCCATAGAGTGCGTGACCTCGGTAGTGTCTCGATCTCAACAAATCCAAGGTTACTCTCGTCGATCTTGGAAGAGCGACTTTGGGAAGGTTGAAGGGATTCAGCAAAGTTGTCATTAGCAATGGCATCGTATGAATGCTTCCAAGTGATGGATAGCATAAAAGTGGCCGTTGAATTTTTTTATCAGGAGGTGAGTTTATATTGCTCACATTGCAAGATTTGAAAATTAGCACTTTGAAGTTTTAATGCGTACACACGTTGAACCAAAATATAACACTTAACGGAGAGGAATCCAAATGAATGAGTACCCTGAGAAGAGCACTGCTCTCTCTTTCTTAAAAAAAGTCCGAAATTATGTGAATCAAATCAGTAGCCACCAAGGCGGACCAAGAAACATAGTTGGCTACGGCAAGAGTGGTATCAAAACTTAGTGACAAATCACCCTTGGTAATTACACCACTCCCAAAGAGCCTACAAAGCATAGCCCCATAAGTTTGAAGAAGACAAATTTACATCTTTTTACATTCTAAAGAACTGTTTTGGTAGTCGTGCAAAATAGTATGAAAATGGGGTTAATTTTAATTTGGCTTTGTTTACATTAGGAGCGTAATTGCAGCATTTTTTACTACAAGAGCAACTGTAAAATAACACGGCTTTTGTTGTCTTAAATAAGATTGTTTTAACACTGATGTATAGAAGCCATAGAAATATCGAATCTCAAAATTTTACCTACATTTTAACACCTTTGCATTAGTGTATATGAACTGCAAAGAGTTCCATAACAACACATAGTGTTGTATTCTTTATTATTAAATAATTGATTTGACAGAAATTTCATATTTTTTTAAAGAACCCTATTTATTTTTAACCATCGTTTTCACCATACAGATTTAATATAAAACTTGCGACAGTGTTCGAATCGGGAAATCGAATATGAGAAGAAGCTGACAGTCAGATAGCCAGAGAATGCCTTCGTTTGATCTATCTCTTGTCCTCCCAATATCATTAATATCAATTTAAGATTCATTTGCCTCCGAATATCATTGCGAGTTTAGCGTAAAAACTACAATAAAAACACCTGTTTCTCAGGATAAATCGTGATCTCTGTAATGATCAAGAACCGCCATTATTGGTAATTAATGGTTTCATTTTTAAAACCTCTTCTGGGTCTCCTGAGTCAATGGCATGGATCCTATCATCAATTACATCAATTACATAGTAACTAAGCCTATTGGTAACCATAAGGAAAATCCCTACTTAATAATTAGGTCCATGATCATACATATTTTTTAATATCTTTTTCCACATTCTTAACATGGATATAATATCAAATGATAATATTGCGTAATATCAAGTTCATAGATGATGCTTCGGTTTTAATATGGGGCGAAAATCAGTTATACCAATAATTGTAATCAATGAAAGTGATAGAAATTGCATTTTAATGGGGAATATAAAGTATTTATGCTGATAATCGTTTAGCTCTCTGTGAGCAATGCCAATTGTGTTTTATTCCATCGCAAACATCAAAGTTCGAAAGGTTGAAATTCATAGATTTGTTTAGTTGCATTCTAGGGGGATTTCATAATTGGGTTGATGGACATGTGGTATCGATGGTAAAAACAAGATTTGCATTATATTAATCGTAAATTAATATTCTCTCTTTTTCTTTTTATTTATCGAAATGTCAAAGCTGAACTTCCTACTTTATATTTTGGTAAATTATAAAAAGTGGTGCAATTAGTGGAATGTAAAATGTGTAGAAAGTAGAGGGTCATCCGGTTAAATGAGACCAAAAGAAACCCCTGTAACTCTTAAAGTATACTTTATTTTATAAAATCCTAAACACCAATCGAAAGAAGATAGTTTCATGTTTATTGTGTACTATAGACAAGATCTTCAAAATAAAAGCAAAAGTGCAGGCGAGCTTCCCCAATGAGACATTGGTCATAGCATCCCATTCTTGATAAAGTGAGGCAGAACTTTTATGAGAAAACACTGTTATGGTGAGAAACTAATAGAGAATATTTGAAAGGAGGCATTTAAAAAAAATAAATATTTGATAAAAAACTTGTCATTCTACTCTTTCGAATGATATGTAGTTTATATCAAAAGAAATAAAATATTGAGAATATATGGCTTTATTTTATGGGTCCCATTTTCTTGAATCACCCATTACATAGCCCAGGAGACAAGAGCAGAGAATATTTGGGGTGGTTCTAGGCATTGGAAGGATGTGGAACTCCTGGAAATGCTCTCCTTTTGCAAAAAGAGTAGGTTCCATAGGTAAGATTGATTCGAGGAGATTCTATGTGAAGCACTTTATGAACATTAATTCCAGGGTTGTTCGGTAGTGGAGATCCTTTCACCCCATTGCAACTGTTTTGATACTCATGCAGTCCCCTTTTGCCACTAAAAGAATATCTTCTTCTCCCCCCCCCCCCGTTTTGGCTCTCTTTCTCTCTGCTATCTCTCTCTCTCTTTCTCTTGATTTGCTCACTTTTCTCAGTCTCTCAATTGAGTACCGAGTGAAGGGCACTCGTTGTAAAATATACATCACATGCCGTTGGCCTGCTTCTGAAATTCATTGGGGCCTGTATTAAACTCCATTCAACATAATTCTTCTCACGTGCACCCATCTTTGAGAACAAATTTAAACTCAGTATTCCAATTTTATCCCGCCTACTCTTAGGTCCCAATATTTTAAAATTTTCCACAATCAGTTTCATACCTCCTTCTACGACAGCAGAAGAGACTCATTCTACAATTAAAATAATTCACTATGAATTATTCCTCCCTTCTCTTCATCTCTGGTTGCTCTTCGTTCTTTATCCAATCTTCAAATACCGTTTGCTCCTTATAACGAGAAGCAAGGGACGATTTTTATCCATGCTACCATACTTCATTAGCTTTAGTTTTTCCAAATTAATCCCAAAGTCAATTTAGTCGCTTCTTAAAAAGTAAGATTTAATTAACTTTTACGTTTTCACGCCACTTTAGTTAATCAGTCAGCAATTTAGATGTAAAATACCCCCCCTATAAATAAACTTATGAATTAATATTTGAATTTTGATAGAAGGCATCAATAAGAAAGGATAACGATAATTCATCACATAATGCATCCCTAAGCTGCTTTTTAATGAGAATGAAGGATGCAATTTGATAAAGACACTTATAAAAAGTAAATACAAATCCATTCAAATTCTCGACCAATTTCAGGAATAATATTAGTTTCTAGTCGTTTGAATTGTAATATCCTCCTCTTGAAACATGCCTAGATCGCAAATTCCGAGGAAATTTCGGTGGTTACAAAAACTAAGCATCTTAGAATTAATTACCTTTTCTGTCGGGTCAAAATTCGTAAACTAAATAAAGAACAATTCTCCCTTCTTTCCTAGCAATAGAATCATAAAGAGCTTTCATTGAATCGTGATCTGGTTGACCAAGGCCTTCTGGCAAATATCTTGAGATATTTAAAAGTTTTGAAGAAGGAATACGAAAAAACGCAGTATATACAATCAGGTCACTGTTAACTTAGTTTCAAAATACGAGTAATATTAAACACAAATTGTGAAAGAAGTAGTAAGTGATTACCTTTCTGGCACAACATAATTTTGTCTGATGAGCCAAGTTTTCCTCACTTCTCAGTTAGAGGTCACACCTCAGTTTGATATCAGCAGGTAGAGCTAATGTTTATGAAAAGTGTATATTGGGACTTGGCTAAGTATGTTGGTAACCTTAATATTAAAAAGTGATCGAGATGTAAAGAAGTGGGGGTTTTTATGAAAAATGCAGTTCCATGTCATAATGTAACGGGCTCAATAGTTTAGTTCATTGTTGTTCCACGCAATTCGTTTCTAAATGTGGCCTACAAAACAGTGCTCCGTTATTCCGGAGAGTTTGAGGCTTATCACCAGATGGATTTTGATCATTGATAATTTCATTATCGAACACTTCATTAGATTCTTCTCCCAAACTGGATAATCTTACATGGTTCCACTATGAGAATGCATGATTTCTTCACTAGTAACTAGGTAAAAATTAATATATATTGCATTACTTAAGATGATTCGTCAAATTTGGGGTGTGTTTATGAAAAGAAAATCCCACCAGTTTGGAAAAATTACCTTACGGGATGCAATATTTACCCCTCTCCGTCTTTCAGTTATTAAAAAAACAATGCAGAATTTGTCTCCAACTCACAAATATTAATTGGACAAAAAACGTTATATCCAACTAATAAATTTGTCTTATCCTGAATTAAGAGATACATATTCTGGACTGGGTTATGAATTTCAGTTTTTTTTACCTCCATCTCCTTAGCGGAGTTACGACTGCTGCTTCTATAACGTGCCTGAAAAACAAGTCATTTAACTTTCAAACATCTCCACTGCAATGTACCACTACCTCAATGCGCACCGTTATTCGCTACAATTATCTCGCTTCCACGAACACCTGGTGTTATAATTATTAGTTGTGACATTCAATATTCAACACCATAACATTCCTATGTTACTCTTTCACCACTTATTCCTACCAGATAACTTAATATCATTTCATTCGGCCAATTCTTCCTCATCTCCTCTCCACTTTCTTAACCGAGGTGTGGCGTTCCTAGAATTCGTTTTGTTGAGACGCGATTTATCGTCCTATTTTCGAAACTAAAAATAGAACGTATATATTTATTATTTATATACCAGGTAAAACTAACGGAAGCATCACTAGAAAATGCTTGATATAAAACAAGTAAGCGGTGAAGTTAGGGAGAGAAAAACGACTAGAATGTACTAACCCAAGTAAATAAAAAAGGGATAAAATGCCTCAAAGAATACGTAACTCTCCTTCTCCGCCGACCATTTGGTTCATGCCTTTGGGTGTGCATCGTAAAACTTATTCCTAGATGTATATAATACACCCCCCTCTCTGTACCCAGTATTTGAGAGTGGAGTTGATTATCAGATGCAATTGTATATTTATTAAGATACGAGAGAGGATATAAATTATGTTAATTTTACCTCTGAATATTATTGAAGAGTTAAATGACCTTTCCATCCGCTGCTGGTCTTAAAATAAAGGCGAGTCTACGCCTTCAATGTTTCAGCCTTCCCTCCCAAATGTGTGCCCTCTCTCCTATGGACGTCATTCGTTCTGGAATTTTTCCTGAACCCGCTTGAAAATTACTTTTGTCAAAAACTTGAGTCACTTTCAGGAATCTTGTGAGTCATCCCCCCCCCCCCTAGTACTTCTTTTGGCTACTTGATTTATGTACTTTCAACACACTTTTACTTCCCATAACCTTACTACTCTTTGTTTAAGATTCGTAAATTTTCTGGAGGTGGGAAGGGAGAAGGTGTTATTATTGTTTTTCGCTTTAAAAAAAATAATAAAATAATAACGATTGAAACACATTGTAACCTTTCTTTTTAAGCATTAGTGTTTGAGTCATTTGACCGAGTAACGTATCATGTTACAATGTATTAATAACTTTCCCCCTGTCTGGACGGACAACCTCTCTTACGGAACACTTTGGCCGTGATTTGGTGTGTAAATTTTCTTAGCATCTCAATCAGGATTGTTCACAACACACCAAATGTAAACTACTTGTTCATCACAGTGCAATAAATAAAAATACATGGAAACTATTGGTGTAATTGGCCAAAGTATGATTATCTTTAAATTCCTAACGTCACTTGCCTCAAGATCTGACCTACATGTGGGCATGGAAAGTCCTTGTGTTTGGGCACATGTCGTCCAAGGTAACTAAGCACAGATAGGGGAAGTTTGTCTTGGAAGCAGCCTTATCGAAAGCATCAACGAATTGCGGTGTTGATGCCTCTCTCCCGACCCATTTCTGGAACAGTGCCGAGGTTGAAAAAAAGGAAACTTGCCTCAAAATGGTTGAAGAATCTCGTAGCAAAGATCATTGCAACTCATATGTGAGAATTGTTAAATTTGCCTACTTTCCAGCATTGTATAGGATCTCCTATAAGTTTTCATGGTAGTCTATCACCGGGTTAGTGAACTTTCATATGCATACAGAAACGTTCAAAACTAGAGAATAAAATACCACAATCTACATTTTCTTTACATTACTCGTTTAATTTCCAGAAAAAAATTGCACAAAATATTCTTTGAAATTTTCTCATGATAGTTTTCAAGTTTAATTTCGTAGAACAGCAGATAAAAAAAAAGTTGAGGAAAGTTGTGTATTTGAATAAGGATGCGTCCCAACCTAGAGAACGCTAACTTGTAACTTTCAGTTTAATCGTAAAAAAATGTAACGTGTGGATGGCAGCAATGCCTCTTTTGTATCATAGATGGCTATTGATGGCATTACTCATTCATTAGGATGGAGAGACGAGTTAAGGTCACCGATGCAACAGATGTTGATGAATGACCAATTTGAGACAAATCCGGAATCTCACGAAAATATGCCTACAACCTGAACTTAAATGTAGCTGACGTGGTTTAGAGAGATGAAGCTCATACTAAGCCCATCTGCTAAGAAACCACTCATAGGTAGAAATATTAAAGCAACTAGGTTGGCCTTTGCTAATGAGCATGTCATGTGGAGTGCTTAAAATAGGGAAAGTGATTTTCAGCGACGAAAGCAAATTTACTCGTAATTTGTTATGATCTGATGGGAATAACCTGTAAGGCATAGTACAGGTGAAAATTTGAATCCCACTTACACAAAAGAGAAGGTTAAATTTGGAGACGACACCCTAATGGTGTTCGATATATTTTCTAACGGTTGAGTCTTTCTGCTCATCCGCTTACACGGTATTTTATACACTGAAGTATACAAGAATCGGATTAAGGAACATGTGAACCCTTCCCTCTGAACATCGGGAGTATGTAAGCCTATTTTCATGTAGGACAATGTTCGTTGCCACATAGCAAATAAGGTGTAGCAGCTCTTAGATGCCGAAAACATTGACGGGATGAAATCTCATACGCAGAGCCGTGATTTAAATCCGCTAGAAAACACTCGGAGATAAAGTTTTGGGTCGGAAACCGAAAAATGCGGATAAATTTGTGAAATCCTCCAGCCGAAAATGCGCTTAAGGCATTCAGAACAAGGGTCTGATACTTCTTATTAATATTTTGTTCAGTTGTCTATGAGATAATTATGTCGTTGTCTCGTTATGTTGCGCTTATACTTATCGTTCTCTAGTTATGGACTGGGCGCATCGTTTCTTCAAATCCGCATTACAATATCTTTAGCAATTTTCATTGAAATTCAAGGAGTATGTTCAGAAAAATGTAGATTTGGGCATTTGTTCTCTAGTTACGGACGTTACGGTTCATGCAATGATAGATACGCATATATTGCACCATCTTTCCTTGGCTGGTAGACGATATCCTTGGAACGAATAATGAAATGTACATAAAGATCAGAATGACTATTCTTACTAAGTCCGAAAGTACCAAGGACCGGTCCTCAGTAAGGGTGGGTTGGAGTGTTAGTAGTTTTTTTAACCCCACCCAGTAATTATAAAACCCTTCGTCACATCAGAGGTGGGGGAGAGCCCTTTCGTCCTCATGGATATGTGGATATAAATACCTATCCGCAGATTATGGCAACAGAGTAGATATTTGTGGTGTGAAGACGGAAATGAACATGATAGCGGTGTTAAGATTCACTATGTGCGTGATGATGTTTTTAGGTATGCCTACTCCCACTAAGCTAGACATTAGGGTGATGACTTTTTGACTTTTTGTATCAAAAATTATTTCCTGTAGCACGAATGAATGAACTTTTGCCTATTAATGGCAAAAATGACCTTTATTCCATTGAAATATTGAAAAAGGTCACGCACAAACCACTTTGAAATGTAATATAGGCCATTTTCTATGTGTTTAAAATATTTATATTAAATATATGAGTCATCAAACAGACTTACACACATAAACCAAAATGTTACTAATTGGAGTACACCTAAACATGATAGAAGCCCAATACTAGAGCAGATTATTATATCCCATCCCAATTACCATCTTACACCAACATCACCTCCACCCAGATTCAAAATAGAATCCCTAACACGATACCACCAGTACCAGTACAATAGCCTTCCCCATCCAACCACAACTTAATACAGCATAACCGTATTAACCTACCCCACACACTTTCCCCAAATCCCGTTAAAAAACATTCGAAATGAACGACCTCCCCACATACTGTAGACAAATCAGAGGGCGAGCTCCCAAGGGACCGAGCTATTGAGATTTGTTCGATTTATGTAGACCTTGATAAAGAAAGTTCACTCTTTTCCTCCTAACACATCATAGATATGGTAATGAAATAGTTTACTAGCTATAACTTAGGATATGCAAAATAAGGAACTTATTTTTTTTCTTCACGGTCCTTATAAAAAGAGAGAGTTTGGTAAATTCTTTCCTTTTGGAAGTCCCTCTCTCCACAATTTATTCTCTTCCCTAGTTAAGGTTATAGTGTCATTTAATTTAGAATCATTATTTACACTGAATCAATAACATGCTCCATTTCTTTCGCTGAATAAACCTTTGTCAAATGTGTCCCTCTCTTCATCAGTTAGCTTTCCAGACCTATATTTGGGGACGAGTATTTTTAGGGGTTTTTCTTCCATTTAATACCCTTCGATCACTAAGCTCATTGAAGCCGGATTTATAATTTAACATGAAATCCAGCCCAAATGCAGCTACAGCATATATCCGACAACTCATCCTCAACCTGAATCGTGATTTTAAACCATGACTAATCACATCCAATGTGTCTTGACTTAGCTCAAGTGGAGAGAAGGTGTTTCCGCTCAGCTGATCCTTAGCCCTGGAGGAGCGTTCTAGAGGGAGCTAAGATGGGCCTCAACCTATTCTTCTCCTTTCAAAGATCGGAATGCTCAGTGTTCACTGGCTGTTCACTTGTATTCTACTCCATAAATTCAGTTCTCTATTATTTGAAAGTCAAGAGCACTGGGATTTTGGGTGATTCTTCTCTCTCACTGTTTACATCCAAAGTTTGGCACGGATCTGATTGAGAAATAATATCGTCCCATTGAGATAGGTTTAAAAAGATTAGCGTCAAGATTGGAAACTGTCATACAGTGCAAAACATTTGGAGGATTCGTTATAATTATGATTTAAGGAGGAACCATTCTTGAATATTAGATGTTGAATTAATTAGAACAAGAATGGTATACGCTTTTTTAACATACCCTTTCATGTTTTCGGCGCCACAGAAGATAAAAAAAAAATCTTAATTTGTTCATTTTCTATTCATTCTTCGATTCATTTTCTCGAATAAATTTTGCCAATTTTTATTCCATTTTCCTTCTTCCCTACACGATTTGTTCCATTGCTTCAGACCTTTTGATCTTAGTAAAACAAAGAAAAGCGTCTGTAGAAATATATGCATTGTATACGGCAGGGCGAACCTAATACTGAACCAACGCTCTTCACCAAATTCATTTTTGACCTTCATAAGAGGTCATGACCCGAAAGTTGGGCTCCGGTGTTATACTCCGTTCTTTCTCTCCAGGTATTCGCAAAGTATTTAAGTTCGTACGTCCTGGCACCTTTGCTTTAGATACGACTTGTTCCTGTGTTTATAATAAGCCTTACCACCCCAAGATTTGGAGCTGACGAAGTTCCCTGCAGTTTATACATCTTTAACAATGTTTTTTTTCTTTGTTTTCTATTTATTTTTGTTTTTCTACTTTTCCTCGACCTACTGAAAATGGTTTAAAGTGCAGTTGGTTATGCCAGGTGTTCTTAATTAAAATGTAAACCTCTTGGATGATTATTCGATCTTCTCGTCACTTGGTATAAAAGGAAGTTGGGAAGGGTATGATAATTGTAAATAATTGACAATTCCAATGTCCATTGATCAAAATCAAGTATGAGAGAGGCAAATATAAAGGTTTGATTATTTAGGCAAGGGAGATTAATGAAAAAAAAGAAGTAACTCAGTCATTTTCATAGGCTTTATGGCACAAGAAAGATTATCATCAAAAACTATTGACAATTGAATGTTTCGAAAATGATCGAAAATAATCTGAGTGAATATTAAGGATTTTGGCCTGAGATATTTTTCTTGGGGCTAAATTATCGAGAATTATTGCTTTATAAAATTCTTACTTAAATTACCAATTCACCTTTTTCTTTTAAAATTCCATTTGAAACTATTTCACTTATTTTGCAATTATGCATTGATATTAACTTCGATTTCAGGGTGTCAGAACATAACATGCATCCATGTCACTCCTCAAGGTGTGGTGGAACCCGACCCAATGCACTCACGTCAGCTTTACTTACAATATCTTGATATGACCGATTGCTACGGCCTCCACGATCAAGGCCTCAATGTCATCGTTAAAAATTGTCCACAACTCCTCCACCTTTACCTACGAAGATGCATTAATATCACAGGTAAGGCGCTTTATATTCAATGAAATACGATCGATAGATGTAGATTACCCGTAGGAAATAGAAAATTCTGATTCCGAGCGCTTTCGTCTTTATTTACAGGGACAGATTCCAAAGAGATTTTGTGAGAGTTCCCTCAGATTTTTTGTCTCGGTCCATTTATTAACTTTATTAACTCCCAATATGTGTAAATGTTATGTGATGAAATGTTGCTACTCCCCATGTTTTCGCACTGTTTTCGAGCTTAGTCATTTACGGAATGAAGCCACCTGTAAATAAAAGCAAAAGTGCTTTCAATCGCCCTTTAGGCGCCTAATTTACATCTTTTATTCGCGACGTTTGGCAACGTTTTCACGGCAACATATACCACATAAATGTCGAGGAGGACCAGAGGAGGAGGTCAAGAGGAGGAGGTCAAGAGATCGATAACCTTCAAAAGAAGGAAGTTTATTTTCAGGATTTTTAGAGTAAACATAGGAATTATCATCATCATCACCCGGACCCAGTACCCTCAGTTCGCCCTTCCCACCCCAACAAGATCTGTGGCTGCATATCTTCCACATATTTTGACTCGTTCTAACTTCACCACTACCTTGACAGATCACCCCTTGCACACTTTCTGCACACCTTCCTTGGTATTATGCTTTAAATTCGATGGGGAAAATTATCATCAACACCCCACCACTCTCCCATCTCTCGTCTTAGTTGCACGACCCGGACAATTCACAAAGGCCACCTGCACAAAGATTCTGCGTTTAACAGAGTGTGGGAGTTGATTGGACTTAGTTTTAACGCAGAAACAAGGTCAGCAGACCTAAGTCGCGTGCTCTCAATTATTCTCATTTATGACCTTTACGACCTTCAAAACTTTCAAAAACTCATTCAAAAGTGAAATGGTTACCATCCGACGGACCGACCGAAATAGTGGCTTATAGTCACGTGTAGGCGACTAAAAAGACAAATTATGTACAATTCCTCACCACCTGAGGCGATACCGTCAGGGCCATCATATGAGCTTGGACACACAACCCTGGAAAAGGGGGATAAAGGGAAGATATCTGGAACCGCTAAAGCTCAAGTTCTCCAAACTCAGCTCGGGCCCACTCTGGTTCCTCGAGCAGGGGGAACATGGCGCCCCTCCATGTAGAAGGTGTAACACTCTACACAGAGTACCCCTGCGGGGACCCTGTAACGAACATAATCTCCCGCAGCTTTCTTTCACATTCAAAAAGCAATCTTTGATGGACCTGGAATATTTGCAACCATCCAAAACCTCATTGGTCCAGTCGACCTCATACATTTATAATTCACGACACTCCCTAAACATTACATTTGTTCAAGACGTATATCACGAACTCTAATATCACACCCTACTCTCATCATCATCCTAAACACCATGGCCTTATTCCTTTCTAGATTTCCATTTCATCCCTTCTACACACATAGCCTATTTAACATTTTTAGCTAAAGCCTACCCGAGTGGAAACATTTTTTCCAATAAAGGTGAAGCTAAGCCACATCGGGTTTGATTAGGCGTCACAAGGATTACAGATTAGGGTCACCTTCCCAGCGGGTGCCACTAATTGCAGACACCTATGGTTCGGATCACCCGTTAAACTGTAGGTCCCCATACAGAAATGAAAGGCATCTTATAAGAGTGCGGATTGGTGGTAAAACCACTACCAATCTGGGTGGAGGATTAAACGCTTGAATCCACACTTACCAATCCTTCTCACTTTTAGCCATCGGCACTAGATCAACAGCAGAGGCCAATATACAGCGTGGAAACACGAATTGTAGACTGGGATTTATTCAATTACTTTCAAAACTCATTGTAATATTAAATAATACTTAGACTAAACGAAAAAAAGATTATGTGCAACAAAATGATATAACTACTACAAGGTGACCCCATATTAACGAGCCCCCAACTTTTGATAGGCTTAATTTCTTAATGTTATGTCGAAGTAAGAAATGAAGCCTATCGAAATTTAAGTGGATCGCCTTTTACATTGATGACACGACGAACTTTTTGTATGACCTGAGGTCAAGTGGCAGGCAGAGTTTCAGATAGTTTTTCCCAGCATTTATCCAGGTTGCACTTCAGAACTTCGACATTTTGATGGTATTTAATACAGGTCTTTCCTCCAAGCATCTACCACACGCCAGACTTCGGAGGATTTAAATCTGGCGAACTGAAATGCCAAAGTTCCGTTTGCCTCCTTAAAATTTGCCTGCCATCAGTCTGGAAATTTGGGGGGATATATGAGGACGCTTCTTCCGGTTGAAGGGTCAAATCGGCATTTTACTATGGTGGCACAGCACCCTGGAAATCACTTTCTTCTTTAAAATATCCAAATAAACACGATGATTGATTTTTACCCCCCTCTTCAAAGAGGATTTGGAGGTGTTTGGGGGCCCTTTGGTGTTAGGCCTACCGACACCATCACCGAAGCTGACTTCTGTCTCCTGAAAGATTTCCGCTTTTCACGGGAATTTCATTTTTATTTATGCCCAAACACGATAATCCTGTTTGTTTTGGTTGGCCTGGACAGAGAACAACTTCTCACCCGTCTAAAGAACTGGAAACTGTAAGTTATCAAGGAGCCGTTGGATGAGCAGCTTTGCTATTTCGACTCTTCTTCTTGGTGGCGTTAGAAAGGAAATGTCCTGGAGTTATTTTGAAAGGGCGAAGTTTCAGATTATCCTTCAACAATTTTGGCATGGTCCTGTCTCACTTTGGCCTCTAAAGAAAGTTGTCTGGCAATCTTCATTGAATTTTGACCTCATCTTGTTCATCGAGTGCTTGATGAGGGTTGGGGTTCTCACTGATCATGGCAGGTCGCTCTTCACTCTTAGAAGCCAACAACTGCCTTTCTCTGTAGCCCGTTTGATAGCGTTAAAAAACATATGCTCATCGTTGAGTTCACCATTTTGAATATATTGCCCGCTGTATTCCCTCTTTTCTACAGGTACTCGATTACTTCACATTTACCAGTTATATATGTAAACGGGTGTTGTTTTTTATCAATTTACAATTCGATTAACAAAATTAAATAAATCCTGAAAGTTATTAATTTATGCCATCTAAATATATTTAAAATGATTTGTAACAAGTAGTCTATACACTGTGTGGCCATCCTGCAAATAGCATCAATCTTTCATGACTCTTTATCGATCTCACTCCCTTGTTCATTTTCACTCACACTTGTGTCAGTATTCCATCCATTAAGATATTTAGTGGTCATGACGACATCGCAGATCTTTTGCTCACACTCTAACTATATCTAACCAGTCACCTAAGCCATTTTCACCAAACACAAGCCTTAATTCCAATATAAAATCTTTTCACACGATTCAACAGAGTCCCACGCATTCTATACATTATAGCAACCTACCATAGCCCTTCCCTCTCCACACGATCTTTCACTTTTTACAAATTAAAAAAACAAAACAACACACATAACCTTAAGCTATTTTCTCTTGTTTCATCAGCAAATTGTGCAAACGCAAAAACTTATCCACACTGCCGCTACCATCTTAGAGCCGCTTATCTCCACAGTATCGTACCCTTTGTTATCTTTCGCACACGGTCAATCAGAAATTTCTTCTGCATTGCCTGTAGATTTTAAAAGAAATAAAACGCTGAAGTTCTCGCATTTACCCTTCTCTTTTCCTCCTCTATATTGTGATAAATTTACAGCATTCTTCCATTCCCCATGTGCTGTTTAGAGGAAAGTAATGTGCATTTGATGAAAGGATGCGTTCAAAACTCCATAGCAGGACCTTATAACTTTCAGGTTCTTGGTAAAATTAATAAAGTATTTATGACAATGTGCCGCGTGAATGTAGACTGCCACCGATGATATCACTCATTTGTCAGTGTCACACACGTAATATCTGATAATTTGCCTTTATTTTCTGACGAGGGCTGTGACGTGATATGGTGGGACCTACGTTCGCTTAATTGAGGCTGACACGTCATCCAAAGGAATTCTAGAATTTTCGCTCGCTTTGATCGGCCAGTTTCCCTCATAATTATTTTATTGAATATTAAATTGGATTAAGATTATTGCGTTTTTGTCATGAAAGAAAGTATTTGATGTCTGGAGTTGGGAATTTTCATTGTATGTTGATGTAGCATTGAGATTTTGAACGATCCATATTTGTTATTGTTCCGGGGAATTCAATGTCGAGGCCTTCATTCTTCACAGAAGAGAGACCATTTTTTTGTGCTTGGAGAAGAAAGTTGTGTTCGGGAGCAGAGTGGATTTCGTGTACTTATTTTCCGGTTTCGTGCGTCTCGGAAGGCTATTGCTATTTAAGGCTATTGTAATTTAAGGCCATCCTGATTTAAGGCTATCGTGAGTTAGGGTTACCGTGAGTTAAGGTTACCGTGAGCTAAGGTTACTGTGAGTTAAGGTTACCGTGAGTTAAGGTTACCCTGAGTTAAGTTTATTGTGATTGATTGACTTAGTGTAATACAACCGGCAGAATTGTACCCCTTTTGTATTTTAGTGCGGGTTTACCGCTAGTGTTGTACCTCTCATGCATCTTTGGTAGGATAACCGTGTGTGGTGTCCTTGTTTTTGTGTGGCACATACTAGGCCTGATATTGGTGGTCGTGAGTGCCCCTTTATTTTTGTACGCGTAGGAACATTGTAGTTACGTTACCGGTGAGTGCTTCCCTCTGTGGCTCAACTTTCTTTCTCCGTGATCTCATAGATAGGAATATCATACGTGCGTTATTTTTGTGTACATATTTGTTCTCGTGTCTTCCATACTCTAAATATTTTTACATGTGTAAAAAGGTCATTCCTTAGCTCGAACTATCAAGGTTGTAATTAATTTTTAGGTCCTTTGCATGATAATTTAGTCTTGGAATATATCGGTATTTTCAAGTCGATTCATTTATCAAACATTTGTAAATAAAGTTTTTTCGTTTTAAGTCGACGCATCTTCTATCCTTGGCTATAAACTTTTTGGGTTGAAGAATCTGGGCATGTCACCTGACCCCAGTTTGTGACAGTCAGGATAGCGATACGAGTTAAGGTCGACACATCTTTCATAAATCAGGTTGTCCAGTGCAAGATTGAAGAAATGCTATGATCAGACATTTCAAGGCATTTTAATACGTCAAAAGGTTTGATTTCACCTATAATAAAGCTCCATGAGGATACCTGGTCCTTCAAGTCAACGAACAAAACGGGTCACCCTCGAAAATCTACTCCCAGAGAAGATAGCGCAATACAACGGATGTCGATGAAGGAACAATGTGAGACAGGAACCACTGTTTCTTATCAAGAAGTCAGACTGTCTCACGTCGCTTTGGAGAAGTGGTAATCATAGGTCGCTTCCTTGCTAAGAAACTACTTATAAATAAAAAGAAAAAGTAGCGAGGTTAGCCTACACTACTGAGCATGTCTTATAGAGTGGCGAAAAGAGTTTTTCAGAGACGATAGCAAATATCATTATGTTCTGATCGGATGAAAAGTAGTATGTAAATCGTCTTGCAAATGAAAACAAAATGAATCCCACATACACGAAAACGAATGTTCAATTTGAAGAGGGCAGCTTTATGGGGTAGGGCAAGTTTTCAAATCCTGGAGTCTGTACGCTTGTCAGTTTACTCGGGTAAATAAACATTGTGGTAGACAAGAATCTGCTTCAGGACTATGCGATCTACCTCTCTCCGAACATCGAGAGTACGTGAGCCTGTTTTTATCCAGAGACGGTAAAGTAGTTCTGGCATACTGAAAATATCGATGAACTGTTCTGCGCAGAGCCTTTAATTAAACCCGATAGAAAATTTATGGCAATGCTTGAAAAATGAATGGAATAAAATCACAACTAAACAATGCAACAAATTGGTTAATGTGCATACTTCGTATTAATAATGTTTTTAATTGTCTATTAGATAATTTTGTTTTATGCTTAAGGCTGCATTTAGGTATAATTAACATTCTCTAGTTTTGGACGCAACCCATCTTCAAAATACCCACTACTTTCCTCATAACATACTATTCGCTGTTCTAAGAAATGAAACTTGGACACTTTCAGAGACAAATTTGAAAGAATATTGTGTGCAATTTCCGTGGATATTTTGCTTTCTTACTCCGAATAATCACTTGCTTTATTCGTTTTGTCACATCCATGTATTCATCCATTCTCCTCTGTCTGGCAGCTCTATGAAAGGTTTAAAAGTGCGTCTCCTGTTTCATCGCCCTGGTATATTTCCCCAGCATTTCAACATTCCATTTCCTCTTTTCAGTTATAGCGCACTCACGTACAGTCTCCATACTAGCCGCTATCAGTTTCTCACCCACACCTTCTCCATCCCCATGCTCTTATTTGCTTCTGCCCTCTTACTGTCACCCAACGTCTCATACTATTCACTCTCTCATTGATCTTTCTGTCTTTGACTCCTTGACTTTCCTCTCCTTTGCGCATTCCTGGTGTTTTCTCATTTACACCAGCCAATTTGACATTACACATCTTAATCATTGTGTATAATAAGCTCATCATACTTATACCTCTCGCAGTTTTACTTCAAAGCTTTCAGATTTTTTAATGGTCAATTAATTTAAATGAGTACGATACTTCCCGAGAATATGGAAGGTGGCGCACAGCAGAAAAAAATCTCCTATTGGGGTAAGATGACACATTAGAGTGTGTCAATTTGTAGGGGTGAAATTAATTTTTGCCAACTCCTTCACTGAGTTGTTCTAAAATATGGGTTTAGATATGAAAAATTATAATTTGCTATTATTTTAGCTCTATAAATCTACGTTTGAAAAAAATCCCTCATAAATTGCTCTCACAAAACATTCATTAGTTTTAGCCTGTCAAAATGGTAGATAATGCTATATGCATTTGGTTTCACTGCATAAAACACATCCCAATAATCATAAAACCTTTGTTTCCTTATAATCAGCAATATTAGAAATTGATGACATCAGTAAAAAAATAATTAAACAAGTTTCATCAGGTCTCTTCGATTCGTTCTTGGACATCAGCGTCCGACTTGCATATTTGTCCCTGATATAGCTCTCACTTTTCTCACGTGTATACACCCTACCTTCTGTTTCTATGGCTTGTTTCACACTCCTCTCTACTGACTTAGTTAGTTTTAACCTTTGTAGAAATATCTGCAATGGCCTGCAGGCTTTTATCTATGCCCCTTTTCTCATGAAATCTACAGGATTATCAACAATAATTTAGGCAGGTTTTTTAGTCCTTGAACCTTCCTCGGGAAGGAAGTGGTAGAGGTATCTTCCACCTTGCTCATTACACACAGAAACACGCTCTTCTTTGGTGATGCTGGGGAACTGATGATCTGAATCGTCTACTTTCAGCAAAACCTTAGTTGGATCTTGACGGCCGTCATAAAAGATGCAGTCAATTTCACCCTTTTTACAAAGTTTATCAAAATCCTGATTGAGGGATATCATAACTTTGTGGTGATTAACTATGTCTCTTGCCCACTTTAGTGATCAAGCCAGCACCCATAAAGGCAGTAGTGGCAATGACAGCTGTGTCACGCAAGCCAACACCATATATGATGCATAGCGACATTACGTATTTCTAATGTGTTTTACTGTGTTTTTTTTTTAGTGGAAGTTGAAGATGTGCTTGGTAATTTAAATGTCACTTCATAATTTCTATCCTTGACACCTTGAACATCAGCTATTTGTCCTTCATTTTCCTCCACACCGAAAATTAATTCATTTGATGGCATTGGAACATTGGCCTGCTTACGTCTATGCTTATATTCGGCAACTCTTCTTCTTTCACCTCTTTCCCTTCTGCTTTTTGACTTGTCTGTTTTACTCACATTGATATGGCAAGCCAATCTGATTTGGTCCAATATAACCAAACTTTTGTCTCTGAACTTTAATGAAAGTAAGTTCCCTAGTGCATCAACAATTAATGCAAGTTTCGTTTTTTGCATCTAGAGCAGCCAAATTCACAACAAAGAACAATTTTACACTTGCGAATGAGGATGTCAAAAAGCTTGTCGAGTTTTGCAATGAAAGCTTCTTTGACATGTAGCTCTCCTTCCCCGAGAGATATGTGTTTGGCCTCCTCCCAGTTCTCTTGGATCTTGTTTAAGATTGTGACTCGTGAATTTACAACGGGGACTACAAAAAAACTGTTCATTCATTCCCACATTTCAAGCACTTTAGGGTAAATTTCCTTGCAAGCCTGGCTGCTGGGTAGTTTCTCGCATCCTCACTACTTTGTTCTCTGAGCAATATTCCATATTTCAGAACGTCAGGTAAAGTTGAGAGTTCAAAGGGCAACAACTCTCTACCATTTCAAATTAAGTTGCTCATATGTGTGAATGTCCTCAGTTTTGTCCTAATTTTAAAGGCCATTGTAAGTCAATATTCTCACTAGATAGGATAATAACACTGACGGACAAGTAATCTTCAGCACACTAATGAATATATTTCAACTTGTGAAATAAGAAAAAAACGAAGTGAATTAGAAATAATTATCGGTATAATAATTGTCATTTAATTCACACATAGAGAAAAAAAGTCACAACTTTCAAGTAGTTTATTACCAAGCAGAACTAAATTATATTAAAATAACAAATACCTTAACAATTCATAAGTCATCTTGCAACATTTTAGCACCCCTCATTTATGTAATTTGAAAGTCTAAAATATTAGCACACCCTTGTAATACACTGCTTACTCTAATAGAAGATGTTTCCTTCCTTCATTGCATACCTTTCGTTTTTCTATTTCAGGAGACTTTTCTTTTCACATTTATTATTTTTGTCATGTACTTAAATTTTGATTTATTTCTGCCTTTCACATTTAATTTTACATTCCCACAGAAAGACTTTATAGTTATTTTATGTTGTGAAACTTTATGGTACGATAAGTAAAGAAGCTAATAAGTTGTTTGTTTGATGACAATTTTAAAAGAACATTGAAAAGATATCGGTGATTTATGCTGATTTAATGGATATAGAATTGTCAGTTTATGTTAGCGTTTGTATGGTTAATGGATCAGTGTATCAACATGAAAAATGTATTAACTATGCTAGAGCTTATTCAAGAAAGAGTTGTATCATCTCTGATCGTGAGTGCAGTAGGCTCGCTTAGAGACTATATGTGAGGGTGCGTACTTCCTTGCTATGGTTCGAGGGGATAAATCCGTTATATGGCTAGACGCCAACACCGTGGTTGCCATCACCATTAAATCCCCTTGACAAATAAAGGAAATGACTTAGTATAAAGGAGTGGGAAGATCGCTTCTGGGTTCCCTGTCGCATCAATTTCCCTTCAATCTTATCGCATTGACGCAGTCTATCGTTTATTATAAGGAGATACGAGCATTGAGATAATGATGATAATCTTGATACCGGTTACTACGCCTTTTTTTAATATTGCTATTCTCTGGTATTGTTAATACTGTTCAAATGAATGTTGGAGGGCGGTATTTTGGCTGTCCTCCCTTTTCTTTCAAAATTTTTTTACTAGTTTTCCCGCAGAGTTAAAATGACGGCAATATTTAAGTAATAATAATTATTATTAACTAGGTAATACTAAATAAGTATGGTTTTAATTAAGTTCTAAATTGCACTACTTAAAATGAAATTAACTTTCACCCTAGAAGTAGATTTTACAAATGTTAGTAAAATGGAACTACTCAGTAAGAGTACATATTTAATAGCGTCCTCGCTTTTAACCTATTCAATACTGAGACTGATGTTGAATCATCCTTTTTTTACTTTTCAGATGTGGGCATCAAACACATGGCCAGCTATTGCCTCATGTTACGAGAAGTCAGTGTCTCCGACTGCGTCCAGATCACTGACTTCGGGATGTACGAATTAGCGAAACTTGGCCCCAACCTCCGCTATTTGAGCGTTGCAAAATGCGACCAGATCAGCGACGCCGGAATCAAGCAAATTGCGAGGCACTGCTACAAATTGAGATACCTCAACGTGAGAGGATGTGAGGCAGTTAGTGACGACTCCATGGAAGTGGTGGCGCGATCCTGCCCTCGTCTCAGAGCACTCGACATCGGCAAGTGTGATGTCACGGACAATGGTATGAAGCTCATATCAAAGAGCTGCCCAAACTTAAAAAAACTTTCAGTGAAGTCCTGTGATATGATTACTGATATTGGGATTCAGTATATAGCTTACTACTGCCGAGGGCTTCAGCAATTAAACATTCAAGATTGCCAAATGACCGTAGAGGGGTACAGGACAGTTAAAAAATTTTGTCGAAGGTGTATTATAGAACACACAAATCCTGGGTTCTTCTGATGCTAAACTTACGCCTTAGCTCGTGTGCCAAAAGAAAATAACGCAACTATTCTTTCAAAAAAGTGTACCTTAAAATATAAAGTGAATTGGTGCCTATTTATAAACTTATGTTAGAGATGACTTTATTATTTAATTTAATGAGATATATTAAGTGAATGTGAATAGTGTATATATGTACCATATTACCTGTAGTCGTTTAATATTTTCAAAAAATTGTTAAGTCATCTTCTATATATATATATATATATATATATATATATATATATATATATATATATATTGTTTATTAGGAGGAAGTCATACTGAATGCAGGATTTCTTGACAAGTTGGTATTATTCAGTTGCTTGTATACTTTCTCAAATCTCCGAAAAAGTTTCTTGGGTGAGAGGGAACAGTAAAACCTTGATGTTATCCATTGCTTTTATTCTTAGACGTCTTTCAACCTTTGCGCGGTTATTTTTGTGAATCAATGAAATGAACATGAAAGAGAGAGAACAAGATACAGATCAGTCGAGCCCCACCCACCACCCTGTCACTCCGCATGTGGCTAGGCTGGAAGACGGCAGCGAAGACCCACTACTCCTCTTTATTCCGAACTTTTTCCACTCATGCCCTCGCTAGGCTCCGAAATAAAGGGTTTCGTGAGGGGTGAGTAAGAGCGAGGTGAAGAAAAAATGGTTAGGGATAGTAGAGCTGAAAGTAAAGGAGGGGGCATAAAAGGTAACCTGGCAATCACTGAACCTATAGCTTTACATTGAATTCGAAAAACGATGTGTATGTTTTTCGATTGTTTTCTTTGGTATATTTTCTATAATTTTGTTAAGGGATTGTATCTTTGCATTTATATGCAGCTCTTATTGGTTGATCGACCCTGCTGCTCTCCGATTTGTTATTATCTAAATTGTTTTATTTTGTATTCTCTGGATTTTATTGGCTAATTTTCGCAGATAATGCTCATTTCTACTGTATAATAGGATATGCTTCGCTTTGTTAGTAGGAAAGTATTGTCTTAGTTTCTCTTTATAACTTTCTCAGTTTGATAAGTGGTAGGCTTTCCTTTTCTCGCTCTAGATGTTGATTAGTTGTTGTTTGATATTTAATAGGATGGCTGTATAGTAGCCTTATGTTATTTCAATCGATTCCTTGTGGTATTTAAATGGAAGGCTAAAGTTTTCAAGAAAGATATCTATCTGGTTTTATTGGTGTTCGTCTTGTAATTTAGATCTGAAATCTTGGTAAAAAGCATTGAAAGATTCCGTGAGCTATTATAGTATTTAAGCGGTTTTTGGTTCTCTTCCTTTGGTGGTATTCAGATTCGTTGCATTGTACGTTTACTACCCCCATGGAAACAGCTGATAGCCTGTTATTGAAGATGTTTGTGAAGTTGGCTCTTGGTAAAATGTTTCTTCTTGGTGGTTGATTCCCGTTTGCAATTATTATGTTGGTGAGTTCAATCTTTATTAGTATTGCAAGGTATACTTCAATTATTGCTTGCTTGGTTCTGTATTTTAGATCTTTTTATGGCTACCGCATCTCCGTCGAATCCTTCACCTGTTAAGATGGTGGCTATTACGTTGTAGTTCATGATTTTTTATCGTCTTTCATTTGATTTATCCCTTGTCAGGATATTAGTATAACATCTGGGTCGATTATTCTAAATATATTTCCATACTTCGTCTGTTTATCTTTCCTGTCATCTGTGTTGAGTTATATTACTATCAATTTCTTTCTCTGCATATTTAATAATTTTGCTTCTCGGTAAATCGGTTTTCAGCTGATAGCCTTTAGCACTGCTTACGTTTCCTACTTTCCTTTTCCTTGTTTTTATTTCTGTTCTTCCCCTACTACTCATTGAGGTAGAGTGGGCATGGGCTGTTTTTCTAGAGATTTGTTTCCTCAAATTTGGTTTCTCCTCATCTGTTTTCTTGGTCGGGTGATTTCCTGGTTTGGTTCCTTCGTGACGTCTTTCAATTCTGTTTCGGCGCTTTCAGTTTCCCACTACCCTTCTTCTTCCTGTGTTTGTTTACTCTTTTTCGTGTGACGCCAATTTCATTGTCTTTTCCGTATTTTCTTATGTGGAAAATGACTAAAGAGTAGACTAATTATGGGAATTTCACTGGTTCTAGTCAATTTTCTTCTAACATCTCCTTCCCTGCGGTTGCGTATGTTCTTGGGCCAATATGTTAATTACATGTGAATGTAATATGCAGGCAAAAATCGTAACGCCAGCGCTCTATCTAGGTTTTAAAGGGAGATGCATACGTCATCGTTTTCCTGGTCTCTTTATCATATATATCTTTCTTTTGTTCTTTATTATTTCGTTTGGGGCATGCCATGGCCATTTTTCCATAAATTCTTTGACAGTTTATGTAGCTCTATGTTTGGCCCTGGCAAATCTATTAGAAGAATCTTCAGACTCAAGAACATCTTGAAGGTTACCTTTTCTCGAGCTCAGTGTTAGTTCCATCCCACGACACGAAGGGGCTATTCTTCGGTGAATCGAGGGATAAACACCTCTGCTCCTCTAGTAGGAGAGAACTGCTTGTCAAAACCTATTTCTATATCGCCTGCCTATAGCGGGTCCTACTCTCCTTGGTCAGCATACCTGAATAGTCCTAGCCATAGAAGCAGACCTGCAATTGGTCTGAGAGCTTGTTCTTTTTAGGTATAAAAAAAACACATTTTTTTAACCTCCCGGGCAGTGATTGATGTTCAGGGCTGCGTCCATTCCATTTGTTATGCCTTGCATTATATGACGCAGAGCTTGCACGTAATTGTCTTTGTGATTTCATTCCAGCCTGGTACCCTCTTTTCGTCGGACCTGAGAGTGCTCAGGGTCTCTTCATTAATAATGGCACGTCTCTCTCTCTCTCTTTAACGACGTGCGGGTTGAGGTGCGTCCGATGGATCATTGAACTGAGATTATCGAGTACCTGGTCTTCGAGTTCTTCGTAAAATTCGTTGTTTTCCTCAAGGGTTATTAAGAAAATATTTTCTAGAACCTTGTAAATTTTCTCTCAAGTGTTGCCGGGCTTCTATTAGTTTTCCGTTTTCGCTGATTATGATCATCATTGTTTCCCAAAGATGGACATTCAATGGAAAATATAGATGTTTTACTGTCTTGGTAGTCTCACAAAAAGACCTCCTTTTCGGAAGTTTAAAAAAGTATACAAGCAACTTAACAATGCCAACTTGGCATATATATATATATATATATATATATATATATATATATATATATATATATATATATATATATGCAACAAAGCCCACAGGGAAAATTAATACGAGGATTCCAAGTACTTTCGAACTTTATTCGAGTTCTTTATCAAGGAATAACAAAAGTATTGAAAATTGTAGTATATTTATAAGGATGATACAGAGGAGAGGAGATGCCCTCTCCTCTGTATCATCCTCATATATATATATATATATATATATATATATATATATATATATATATATATATATATATATATATATATATATATATATATATTACAATTTTCAATACTTCTGTTATTCCTTGATAAAGAACTCGAAATAAAGTTCGAAAGTACTTGGAATCTTCGTATTAATTTTCCCTGTGGGCTTTGTTGCATTTATTGTTTACTCACGCGATACTTTGTGTGTTTTCCACACACACACATATATATATATATATATATATATATATATATATATATATATATATATATATATATATATATATATATATATATATATATATATATATATATATATATATATATATATATATATATATATATATATATATATATATATGCAAATTTTGTTGAAGACCATTGTGTATTTTGCCTTAATTAATTTCCTTTGGCAACTTTCTCTTCTTCTAACTATCTTTTTTATTCCATCTTGTCGATGGTGGATCACTTGTCCAGTATTACCAAACACATTCATTTAAAAAAGAGATGAATACTGGACAAGTGATCCACCATCGACAAGATGAAATAAAAAAGATAGTTAGAAGAAGAGAAAGTTGCCAAAGGAAATTAATTAAAGCAAAATACACAATGGTCTTCAGTAAAATTTGCATTCAAGAAAGACTGCTACCCAACTACACGAATATATATATATATATATATATATATATATATATATATATATATACTTCTAACTTATTCCGTCCAATAAAATGCAAATCAACCAATTTTATTTTGAATAATCTGATGATGTGCAATTGTAGTGACAAGAATAGATTCATTTAAGTTGGCTGAGAGCAGCAACAATAATTAGTTTTGGAGAGACTGTAAATTATAAGTAATATTTTTATGATGGTTCTTATTTTAATTGAGCCAGATGAGCCTATGGGGCAAAAAGGGCAATAAATCATTAAAATAAATAAATAAATTATGTTAATTGACCATGAAAATGTTAAATTAAATTTATCATTATTAAAAATCAATGTAATGCAAAAAGCAACCAAATATTGCTATTTATTAATAATACCATGAGTGTAAAAGTTACTTTTCGTGTTGAAAATAGGACTACTTGATGGGTGTCCGTCATCTGTCAACAAATGAAACAAATGTTAATTAGAAATACCAACAAAAATGTGTGTCCAATGTTAAAAACAATTCGTGGCCTATTTGGAAAGCCCTGTGTGGCCTATCTCGAAACCACTAATTTTCATGGGACCACTTAAATTACCCCGGAGAAACTGCCTCGCTTTATCCCAAGAATTAATTCTCCCGTCGTTAATAATAACATCTATCCCTCATCCAACCCCTTTTTTCTCCCATATTTATGAGGCAACTCTAGGCCGGAGCAATCATACTTGAACCATTTTCAAGAAAGGTCCAACCACTCACCACCACCCTCTTAAAGCATCAACTTTGAGTGATAAGAGTAGCGAATTCACCCAAACAAGATGAGTTCAAGACCAAAATCTTGACAGGAATTAATTGAGGGGAAATCAAATAGTGCCACTAAACTAGCGAACCCCCCCCCCCACGCCCCATTCGGCGAGGCGTTTCACTGATCTAAGCAATTAGTTAGTTCATTTTTTTTCCTCGCGTATCTGTAGATTTTGTGTTTGAACGGCGAGTGATGTTGCGCGTGATGTACGTCGGATTTTGAATTAGGACACAAACCAGGAATCGCCCTTGCACTTTGCGCGTCGGGGGGTGGGGGTATCCTCGATGTTGTGGGTTCAGGATTCAAACCAGTGTGTTAACATCACCGGGGCAAAGATGAGTAGTACAGTTTGGGTGCAGATGAGGATATCTCCCTACAGCTGACGGTACACCTTTGAGTTCATTATGTGAGCGACTTATCAAGTCGATATTAAACCCTTTGAACCCCCTCAATTTATTTTGTTTACACAGACTCGTGTCAGACCTAAAACCTCTTGAACCCCTCAAAATGTTTGTTTTCACAGACCCTCCATGGGGCATTGATGCAAGCCGACCATACCTCTTTGTTGGAAAGTGATCCGGTGATAACCTATTTTCCGGGAGGATTTTTTCCGGAAAATGAAAGTGGTAGAACGAACCCCAAATTACCACTGGTACGTAGGAAAAGGGAGCGAAGGGAAAAACCGAATGAAAAAGGTGGCTTGGAATTAACTCAAATCAAAAAGAGGGCATCTGAGAGTTGTGGAAAGAAAGCGGCGAAGATGCGGGTGGGAAAATATGTAGAAGATAGGCTTAGATCCCTCTTTTGGCATTCGAGTAGGGCATGCATCATTCAGATGACAGCTGCAGCATGGTTACCCACATAAATATTAAATATATACAAGTTAAACAGTGAAAGTGGGATAAGTACAATTTTTCCAAATCGCGATATGATCGTAGAAGTTTTCAGGAAGGGGAGGGGGCGTCATGCCAGCTCCCTTGTCCGGAGGTTTCCGAAAGGATAGCAAAATTTGGCGGGGAATTCCTTACGCAACGCCATCATAACATCTAATTCAACGAGCACAAAGCTAAAATTCTGCGAAATATTAAGTAAAAAATTACCCTTTTTTCATTGGTACCGTGGTTTAGAGAACTCCACTGGCGACCTACATTTTAATGTGGTGTCCGAACCATTGGCCTTTAACTGTACTCAAATCAGAAGCGGTGTTTCTACTCATCTAGGACGTAACCCCCTGCCAACGGGGATCGGACCCTGGTGCCTTCAGACTTAACAGTGATTATCATTCTAATCTTTATGTATATCTCATTCGGTCGGGTAATCTCGTCCAAGGATGGCGCATCCCGATGGCGGAAGAAGTTATTTTGATACCTAGAGAATAACCGAGAAAATAAATCTTGTGGCGATCCTTCCTTAAATATCAAATCTTCATATTTCTAAATATATTGTACAGAATTATTAATAAAAGCGTCGTATTTTATAATGCCTCTATTTCCTGAAATACTGATAAGAATGGAGTTGTCGGGCCCGAAAAGACTCAGATGAAGGCTTGACCCTTGCCGTGCCAGGGCGAATGGAGTGAACAAAAAGAAACCTGAGAATTTCATATTTGGTAGCTGAGTTATAAGACCAGGACTGTGCTGTCAGCCCACCATCGTAGAAGGCCGTTATGTGCGACGAAGTGGGAGCCCGAGATGGAAACCAAATATCGTGTGTAGTAATTCTATGAATGCGTTAAAAAGCGTTGAAACTTGTTCAGTGATTTTCCGTTGCCAACCTGTCGTCAGGTTTCCTTTTCTTTCTATCTCTCTTTGACTTTTCAAATTTATTGAATTCCTGTCTCCTCTTTTACCATCCTATGCCATTGTTGTATATAGTGGCGTAGCTAGGATTCCGTTGAAAGGGAAGCCATGTGAATCGCAGAACCTGAGGCGGAGAGTCCGGGGGAGCCTCCTCCGGGAAAACTTTGAAATTTGGTGTCGTTTTCCTAGCATCTGGGCATATTTTAGAACGTATCCCAGCCATCAAAAGAAGCCAACATCCATCCTAAATTTGTCAAACTTCCAAGCAAGATTTTCACACATCAGAATGACAATCCTTATTTTTTTAGGCTGCCGAATGACACATAAATGACATTTGAATTACTCAAATCATTAATTTCGTTTCTTTTTCAATCAGTGGCGTAGAAGAGGGTTGGATATTGGCCAAGCCACTGGATAGGCGAGCGCGTGACTAGAAGATGGTCCGAGGGTTCTTCCCCCGGAAATTTTTAAAACTAGATTACCAAAGAAGCGATCTGGAGGTATTTTCGAATCAAAATCATATACTGAAATTTCACAGAAAAATGATTAATTTAATCAGGAAATACTATACATACAAGCACAAAACCCTATGAACATTCGTTAACAATTGAGAACATCGTATATAGGTAAGTCTATAAAATGAAATATAATTTTTCATCAACAAACTAAGCTTTTTCATGAACTACTACAAAGAACAGATTGAAAAAATGCTTTCGAACCATTAAAATCTAGTGAGATAGATCGTGCAGCACTATTCGGGTACTGCATCTAGAAATCACCTAATAGTAATGTGTATTTAAACATTATATGTTTGTTGAAAGGAGAAGGCATGAAGCAAAGCTTATACGAGGCCTTCGGGAGTTGGGATGATTTTAGTATCATTTTAGATACACAAATACATATCAAATATAATATATCTGAAATTGATGACATCTTATCTACGGTCAGTTTCTTTGCGGTCTTTTAATTTCACCCTGGGTGAGCGATGTTTTTTCACCCTTGTATTGTATCACTTGAATACCAGTCGACGGTTGGTTCGACTGAAATTCATCAATAACGTCACTATGAACTAGTAGAATCTCCTTGTTGATGTACAGATGGGCTAGGCCATTCAGTCGCTCTGTGTGCATGGTGGACCGTAGGTAAGATTTTATCAATTTCAGAGCAATAAATGAGAGTTCACCTGTCGCAGTGGTCACCGGCAAGGTTGCAAAAATTTGCCAAAGGGTTTCTATCATGGGATAAGTACCGAGAGTCGCCGTAACCACCACCGCACCCACGACTCATTTTGGTGGTGTACATGTCGTGGTCGCCTGTCACGCCCAGTACGCCTTCCAGCGCAGTAATTCAGCGTTCAGGCACTTTGGTTGTCCTGGAAGAAATTGGTGGTACAACTGGGCGGCTTCCATGAGGGTACTAGAATCGTCGGAATCCTGACAGTATGCCAGGAGTAGCATACTGTGTACATATGCTTTCGCATTTTGCGATTTAAATCGCTTATCTAGTTGGCTTATACATACGTTGATGTACGGGAAGAAAATAGAACGTCTGTAGTAAACTTCATGTGTCTCGGTTTGATGATTGGGCCTCTGCGTCTGCCTGTCAGGCGTTGTTGGCATGCGGATTTATTCACCAAACAATTCTTGAGCGTGCATGAAAATGTCCCTGAAGACTTGTTCGTCTAATCGCATTTTTCTCAAGACCTTCTCACAGTCCTGGACACTGTCCACTGCGCTATGGATGTCCTGGGCTTCGGCCTGAAGCTTAACGGAAAGTGGATTAGTGATCTCCAGAACCGATACAAGTACCTCTAGGGCAACCAAGAATCCACCATTGTCTATGGCGGAAGAGAATAGTAGCGCCTTACCGGCACAATCTGCACGTGGCCATAGGCTAATTTTGTGTAGCCTCACTTGAATGGCGGGTAGTAGTTCTTTGAATATGCGAATTGCTTCCTGGTGCTCCACCCATTCAGTGGTGCAGTGTAGTATCAGGCGCAAATGGGTGGCTTCATTACACTCTTCCTTGATAGCTTCTTCAAGATTAAGCAATCTTTTATTTGAGCCACAGAAAAAAAAAGTGCAATCTCGTGCATCAACGTTTCTGCCTTATTAATATCTAGTACCTCGCCCGTCTTCAGCAAACATATATTGAGCGAATGGGACACACAATGCGTGTAGCTGGCTGACGGGCATTCTTCACGAACTTACTTTTGCACACCACTTTTGCTCCCCAACATAGCAGCGGCTCTGTCGTACCCCTGCCTAACCATATTTCTAACGTCAACTCCAGAATCTTTCAAAATCTGTAGCAGTTGTTTAGCCAACCCTGCGCCAGTCAGATCAGGGACCTCAGCAAAACCGAGAAACCGCTCACATATTTGGCCGCCTCGGAGGTACCGTAAAAATACTGTTAACTGTTCCTTTCTCGAATAACCTGTGGTCTCGTCCGCCAGAAGAGAGAAGAATCTGGCTCCTTTTTGTTTATTCAATGATTGATTTTTGAATCACTGTTCCAATGGCTGATATCAGTTCATTCTGAACTTGGAGGAAAATGTATGTGGCATTTCTACTCGTGGTCGTTAAATGTTCCCATAGCACTTTATCGTTGGAAACCGCCATCAGCTGTAGAGTCGCTCTCAGATTGCCTTCTCCGTAATCTATATCGGCGCCGGTTCCTGCGGGAGGGAGCAACAGGGTTCCGGAATCGCGATTACCTCGAAGCGCTAGACCTAATCTACCCAGAAACTATATAGAAAAGAGTATCCGTTGCAGAGCAACTCGGTTTTTGTCACGCTGCTTGGCCTCTGCGGTGTTCAGCTGCTGCTCTATGTCTGCATTCTTCATCGTCGTGTTGAACGCTTCTGCGCGCGCGACACTGTCTTCATGGAATTTGGTCGCTAGATGTGCTGACAAATAGCCATCTTTGCCGGTTAGGTGAGCGAACTTCTCTAAAGGTGTTCTGACCAGGCGATTCAATTGGTTTCCTCGGATTGCTTTAGGGTTCATATGGCATTACTTTGCATTCAATAGCCCTAAAACAGGACTAGCACTACTTGAACAGAAAAACTACCACAATCTGCAGCAATTGGCGACTTGTGAAACAGGAAGTTGACGAGAGTCGAAGCAAATCAGAAAGAGAACCTGAGACTGGCTCAGAGAGCTCGAATTCAAAAACGGGGCGATATTTCAACCAATCAGGTGGTGTTATTTCATGAAATTGGGTGTTATTTCAAGAAATTGACCTTTCAGAATAGCGTTAAAGCTGCTTCAACATTGATCATTTTGATACCAAATCTGCCAGATATTGCCAGCTAATTAGCTAAGAAGACAGTAGTTGACAGCTGTTGATTAAAAAGTTTTTTGTGCATTTTGAGGTACGAAGAGTGAAAATTATTTAGGGATATTGAAGATGAATAATTAACGATACATTTGTTGACAAAACAGAAAACTAACAAAATTTGAACAAAATGTCAAAAAATGGGTTATGTCTAACCTTAAAGCATTTCCAGCATCATTGTTATCGTCATAGTAGCAATTTTCACCAAAGTTTCAACATCATTGGAACATATTGAGTCATATATCAGTTCAAAGAGATTACAATACTGAGTTTAATATAAAAAGAATTTCGAGAAAAGACAAAGTGGTTGCTAAGATATCTGGCATTAAATGTGAGTAGTCTCGTGATACTTTTCAGTCAGATCAGTATTAGCGGAGTTGAAAATTTCAACTTCATTGGAACACATTGAGTCATATATCATTTGAAAGACCTTAATTTCAGACATGAACAATACATACGCAAGCTGAATTTGAAATCAACAGTAGAACGTGCATGCCAAAGTAGCTCTGTATGTAGTTCTACTTCTAGATTTTATGCATTTTTGTAATCTTATTGTTCTTTGTGGGTCTTAATTGATTTACTGATTTCTGACTATCTACCAACCATTATTGAATGTTGATACAGTGACAGCAAACTCTATACCCTCATAACCAAAAGTTTATCAGCTCCAGGTCCATACACCCGGCCTAAATCTATCAATCCAATGTCTATTCTGAATAGGCATTGAATTACAAAATTTGTTGGTTGAAATAAATAGATACTCTTCATTTCAACCACCAAATTTTGTAATTTTGCAGGTCAAGAAAATTCCTCCTAAATGATTTGAAGTCAAAGAGATAAATGATTTTAAATTCCCAGATATGACGCCATATTTGTTTACCATGGAGACAGCGATAACCTTGATGATAACTCACAAAAAATCGAAAATGGCTTGAATGTGCTTACAAATGGGGCAAAGATACGAATAAAAAGATACGAATAAAAAAGAACCGTTTTCTGCACTAGAAAATCCATGCCATCGTGTTTTAGAAAAAATATATTGGCCGCTTAATGTTAGATATATGTCAAAATCTTACTCACCCAAGTTTGAGGAGAAATTTTCAAGAATAAAAAGAGTTTTTCAAGTCGAATTTCTTCTCAGGCGGATGACAATCGTCTAAAATTTGCGTTTCTGCACGTGCGGACATGCGCAGACAGCTCATGTTCATAAATTATGGGATAGAAAACGTTACAAGATGGCTGCGCCCTGCGAGGCGTTTCCGGCCGATCAGAAAAAATGCCGGAAAAAATGAGACATTTTTTAATGACTGCATATTTTTGTCTGAAATATGAAAGTAATTGAATATTAAACATATTTATTATTGAATTCTGATGGTAAATCAGAGGAAATGATTTATATGGGTTTGTTTTAGAACAGTTTCTTTTTCCATCTTGGCCTCCTGTGCTAATTTTGTAAGGGGTTGATTTCCATTCCCTGAGAGGATGGGCATGGCCCAATGGACCACCACCTACTTACTGTGCAGTGGAAAAAAATAAATGAAGCGCAATATCCTCCTGGCATTCTATTCATTCGAAATTGTTTTTAATTAATTAATTATCTTAAAAAGGTCGGTGCACATCAATGCCACTAAAATTCCCTCCTTTATTCCTTATTAAGCTAGCTGTTTTCCATGCAGATAGAAAGTAAATAACGCATGAATTATTCAGCGCTTTTTCCGGACATTCAACCACTCAGAGACCGTCGTTAGGTAAAGTAGAGAACATAAAGCACCTTCCAAACCTAAATACCAAATTACCAAATATTTTACATTTTCTTATAAATTCTCGATTAATTTCAATGAAAATTGTACAAAATATTCTTTGAAATTTGTTTTTGATAATGACCAAGTTTTATTTCATAGAATTTTAATAACAAAAATTAGGGTGAAAGTAATATGTATGTGAAAATCGTGTAAGTCCAAAACTAGAGAACGAGAACTTATAGCATTCGTTTTACACTTAATAATTCGTAGTGTATGCATGACAACACGGTCCCCGTGTAGGTAGAGTGCCGATGATGATATTACTCATATATCGGATGTCGAGATGAGTTACTCGTAAGTTCGCCAAATCCTTCAGAAATCAGGTTGTCCAGTGTAAGAGTAATGGAATGATAGTGACATTTCAAGGCATTGCAATTAGTTAGAAATTGTCCTTTTACGTATAATAAAGCGTCATGATAATCTCAGGTTCTGGTCATCGACGAAGAAAACAGGTTGTACTCGATAAGTAATTACGAGAGAAAATCACACGATGTAGCAGATGCTGATGACGGACGGGGTATTTCTGTTCGAGATGCCTAGAACCTAAACCTGAATGTTTCCAAGTTGCTTGAGAGATGGAGGACTCATAGCACGGGTTCTTGCTAAGAAACCATTCATAAGTAAAAGGAAGAAAGCAGCTAGGTTGTCTTTCGTCATTGAATTTTCTCGTTGAGTGCTGGAAATTGAGAATTTTTTTTTCAACGACAAAAGCAAACTTAACTTCTTTGGATCGGATGGGAATCCGCATGGGACATCTTTCCATGCGCTGGAGTCTGTACACTCGTGGATTTATGCGGTAAAGTAAGCTTTACGGACTACAAGTATCTCCTATTAGAACATTTGATTCTTTTTCTCCGAACTTCAATTGTACGTGAGACTGTTTTCATCCAGCTGTTATTCGTTTCTAAAAAGAAATCGACGTAGTGAATTAGCCTGCGCAGATCGTTGATTTAAGCCTGAAAAAAACTTGTTTATATACTTTTATAATGGGAAAATGAACCACATGGAGTTAGATGGTCATTCGCTGGACAAGCTTGCTATATCGAATTGTCTTGTTGAGTGATGGAAAGTGAGAAATTGTTTTTCAGCGACAAAAGCAAATTCACCTTCTTTGGATCGGATGGGAAGCAACATGCAAAACTTCGTACAGGTGAAAGATTGAATCACACATACATATAAAGAACGGTCAAATTTGGAAGTACCATTGTTATGGTGTGGGGTATCTTTCCATGTGCTGGGGTCTGTGCACTAGTGGATTTATGCGGTAAAGTAAGCTCTCGGACTACAAGTATCTCCTATTAGAACATTTGATCCCTTTTCTACGAACTTCAAGAATACGTGAGACTGTTTTCATCCAGCAGTTATTCGCTTTTAAAAAAGAATCAACGTGGTGAACTGGCCTGCGCAGATCGTTGATTTAAGCCTGATAAAAACTTGTTTAATATACTTTTGGAGTGGGAAAATGAACCACATGGAGTTAAATGGTGATTCGCTCGACAAGCTTGCGATATCGAAAACCTAGAGTACGTGGGCAGAAGAAAAATCGAGGCCCAAAATAAGTCACTCTACCGGGCAATACTGAAGGTCCGTCAAAAAAATCGACGGAGGCTGATAGATCTTGCGTTTTCTTTAACGCTGTGTTGAATTAAGTTTTGTTGACGTGATTTTTGCACATATTAAGAAGCAATAATAAATAATAAGAGCAAAATTTGCAAAGGTTATGCTACGTCTCTTAACAGCGTAGACTATTAGGCTTTTGCTTAGGCTACGTCTTAAAGTTGAGTAATAAGTCATTGCGGTTTATTTAAAAGTTGTTCTAATTTAATTTTTGTTCTGTACCCTCAAAATAGAATGTCAAGTTGAAAGAAAGGCGCATTTTCGACACTTGTTGTTATTCATTTTCAATCGAGACGATAGCAATGCAAACGCAGCCAAAGCTCGTCGCGATACTTGAGTTATGTACGGAGAAAATGTTTTATCAGAAAGGACAGCTCAATGGTGGTTTTCACGTTTCAAAAACGGTCATTTCAATCTTAATGACGAAGAACGTTCTGGTCGCCCCATTAAGTTCGATAAAGATCGATTGAACGACCTTCTTCATGAAAATCTTCGTCAATCGACTAGAGAATTGGCTGTACAATTAGTGAGTGATCAGAAAACTATAGTGAATGACCGTTATTCGATGACGAAAGTTAAAACAAACTCGGTGCATGGGTTCCGCACGCTTTGAGCGAAAGCAACAAACTTCAACGCTCCACGATTGCTGCAGGTTTGCATGCTCGTCATAAGGCTACTCGTGGATATAATGACAGATTTCTTCACGGCATCATCACTGGCGACGAAAAGTGGTATGTTTATGTCAACATGAACCATCGAAAACAATGGCTTAGCCCCAATAAAAAAACACTTCCGCGATTAAAGCAAGGACTTCATCCATGAAAGACGATGCTGTGTGTGTGGTGGGATTGTGAAGGCATCATTCTTTATTAACTCCTTGAGAACAACGAGATTGTCAATGCAGAACTCCACGTTCATCAAATGTATCTGCTCGCCGAAGCTATTCGTGAAAAGCGACCTCATCGACGTTATGGAGTCCTTCTGTGTCGTAGAATGACTCCCGACGATACCATATATATAACACTATTCGTTGAGGGAACTTCCTTAATTATCTTTAGAGTGCGTTTACTGTCTGGCAGCCGATATTATGTATCTTCGATATGCTTAAGAAGTGGAACTGAGCTCAAGGATAATAATATCGCTATCATTAATAAAATAGAGTTTTATTAATAATAACTATAAACAATACACAAAAACGGAAAATATTGACATAAACAGAATGGAAAGGGTCGTGGAGACTCGGGCTAATCCAAGGATTTAAGGGATTAAAAAAAAGGTAAAACAAATATAGAGTTAAAGAGATGGGATGGTTCGATAAACAATTTAAAGCACAGGATAGAATTGACAAAAAGGGATCAATACTCAAAGGTGAAGTTTGGCTTACGTAACTTTGGCACTAGTGGTGCAGTGGAAGGTGGCGCAAAGGAGTTTCGGTCCGCTGGCGAGTTCCAGCCGAAGGGGGGGGGGAAAGGATCCTGACGAGGCGTCTTGGGAAGGAGAACCGTTTCTCGACGAACGGCTTGAAGAACAATGGCTGTTCTAGGTTGTTCTCTTCTGAACAAAGGGGGGATGAGAACCGTCTCTTGTCTACGGGCTCAAGAACAATGGCTGTTCTAATGTTGTTCTCCTTGAACAACAGGGGGGGATGAGAACCGTTTCTTGGCGAAGGGCTCAAAACGAACAATGGCTGTTCTAATGCTCTTCTCCTTGAACAACAGGGGGGGATGAGAACCGTTTCTTGGCGAAGGGCTCAAAACGAACAATGGCTGTTCTAATGCTGTTCTCCTTGAACAACAGGGGGGGGATGAGAACCGTTTCTTGGCGAAGGGCTCAAAACGAACAATGGCTGTTCTAATGCTGTTCTCCTTGAACAACAGGGGGGGGGATGAGAACCGTTTCTTGGCGAAGAGCTCAAAACGAACAATGGCTGTTCTAGGTTGTTCTCTTCTGAACAAAGGGGGGGATGAGAACCGTCTCTTGTCTACGGGCTCAAGAACAATGGCTGTTCTAATGCTGTTATCCTTGAACAACAGGGGGGGATGAGAACCGTTTCTTGGCGAAGGGCTCAAAACGAACAATGGCTGTTCTAATGCTGTTCTCCTTTGAACAACAGGGGGGGAGGTGAGAACCGTTTCTTGGCGAAGGGCTCAAAACGAACAATGGCTGTTCTAATGCTGTTCTCCTTGAACAACAGGATGGGGGGAAGCCTTGGGGACTTGGCGTCGGAAAGGCTCGAACCTTTGGCACTCAAGGAATATTGTCCTCCTTCTGGACAAGTGATGGTGAATCTCGAGGTCGAGGTCCCTTGGCGCACAAAGGGAGAGAGGGTCGTGGTGATGTTTCGCGACGAAAATCTGGATCTCCAATCTGATCTTAGTGGTAAAGTTTCCATATAAGTAGCCAGGACATCTCCTTGGCGTGGGGGAAAATGGAGTGAAAGCTTGGAGGGAACGCACAGCCGGGCCGGAGAACAATGCCTTATCTGTTCATAAGCCTAACTCGATCTGGCGAGGTCGGCGTATGGGGGCGAACGGGGGGACGATAACCTCCTTGTTTAAACATTGGCATCCGGTAGCTGAGATAAGACTCCAAGCCTCGAATCGAAGATGCACGTGGGCAGCATCGTGGTTTTAAATAATACGGGATAGGAGTTGAAATTAAACGCAGCTTCAACACGTTCTATCACACCCCTCCCTTCCAGGGGAAGTTGTCACTTCGAAAAAAAAAGAGAGAAGGGACAACGATAGAGCTCCGTTGTGGGGAACTCGTTTTCTTGTATCAACCGTACCTTCCTGCACCTAACTAGTATTACCTCAATACATATGATTATTTTGATCTTTAGATTACAGGGGAAAATAACCTTTAATACAACTTAATCAAAGAAAAAAAAAGGGCATGGAACAATGAAATGATATAAACTTAGTACATACGGGACAAAATAATTTATACGTAAATTAATAAGAACAAATATATAGACATACAAAAAATTAGACATTGAGCGTTACAAAATTCAGACATATACATTAATTAATTATATTACAAAAGAATCTTAAATTAAGTCGTACAAGACGGTATATACCTACATGGAGATACTAATCCTATGAATACAATTATTCTACGCTATTCGGTAACGCATTCCTACTGAGTGCGTCAGCGACCTGGTTATCGGAACCTTTTATCTAATTTATTTTAAACTGATACTCTTGCAAGAGTAAACTCCAGCGCATCATGCGGCCGTTTGAGTGTCTCACATTCCTAATATAGGCTAACGGACGGTGGTCGGTTCCTATTTGAAATTCTTTACATATCAAGTACAGCTTGAATTTATCTATGACCCAGATAATTGATAGAGCTTTCTTTTCTCTAGTGGCATATCTCTTTTCGCGTGGTAATAGTTGACGACTAGCATATGCAACTGGATGACTCGTTCCGTCATCCACGTATTGAAGGAGTACACCTCCAATGCCCTCGTTGATCACGTCGGTCTTAATCCCAAAGGATTTTTCCGGGTTGGGCAACTTTAAAATGGGGGCAGAAATTAACTTACTTTTGAGCTGATTAAAATGGGAAACAGCGACATCATTCCAACGTAAACGATCGGGGAAATTCTTTTCCTGAAGGGGGCATAGGGGGGCCAAAATTGCAGCGAAATTCGGAACAAATCGCTGATAGGGAGAAGCTGATCCTAGGAACGATCTTAATGGCTTCTTTGTAATCGGGAGGGGCATGTGGGCGATTGCCTTAATCTTGTTCTCGTGGGGACCTAACTTGCTTTGTCCTATTTTGAAACCCAAATATTTGATGGTTTCGTGAGCAAACTGGCATTTGCTGGGGCCAATGCTGAGGCCATTTTTACGCAGTCGCTCAAAAAGAGCTAATAGGGCGGGTAAATGGTGATTCCATTTAATTAGTTCTTGTAGCTGACTCTTCGGACGTGGTGTCAGCTGCGCGTCACTATCCAGGTCAGAGGGTTCCAAAGGCTCGCCTGGTAGGGAAGGAGGAGGGTAATCGGCATCAGGTTGGATGCACACTGCCTGGATTACATTAAGGGACTCCGCGGGGCAATCCTCTTCAAGCGCCGATGCTTCGTCCAGTTCTACGAAGGTATCTCCATGGGCGCGTTGGGGGTTCTTTTTTTCTTGGGGTCCAGGGACAGTCTCCGTGTCCTTGTCTGGGGCCTTATCACCTAAGGGTTTTAGTGATTCACACTCCTCTTTTGCCGTCCTAAAGTCCTGGTTAGGGGTCTCCGAGAAATCGGACGGTATCGGGTTTCTGATGGGGACGGGCTCCTGGGCTTCTTTCTTATCTCGGCCTTGAGGAAGGGCGGCCTGAAACACAGGGTCGAAACTTACTTGGGGGCTCTATCCTATAAGTACGGAACAGAATTTTATGGGTGCTACAATGACTTCAGCCCAGCCATTATAATATTGACACTGCAGGTAACATCTAGCGACGGGGAATCGGTTCGCCCGCCCAAGGTGGTCATGTACCACCGCAAATTTTTCGTGGTTAGAGGCCACTTGGAGGAGTTCGTCGGACACGATGAAACACGTACATCCTGTGTCCCTGACGAGAGTCGATACTCGGCAGCTGTCCACGCTGCCCTCCTCATATTTCAAAGTTCCCGATGAACTTTTACCAAAAACAAAATTTACCTGGTGGCCTGACGGAGGGGGAGAAGTTTCTGCTTGGGTCTGCACCACCGGGGGAGCCGGGGTCGCATTAATCTGGTGAACTTGGTGGGCTGGTCCGCTTTTAAGCCTAGAATTTTGGGGGCAATTCCAGCTCATGTGGTTTTCTACACCACAGGTGAAGCATATGGTTGGTCGCTTCGGGAAGAGAGATGGAGGAGAAGTCTTAACGGGAGGTTTGGAGTCCCGTTGTTGGTTTTGGGGAAAGAAGTTTTGGGGTTTTACGGGGCTCGGAAACTTTGTCAGCTTTCCTGGGAAGGAGCGCGAATCCTTCCTTCTTTCTTCTCGTTGGATTTCTATTTCTCGTTCTTCTCGTTGTATTTTTCTTTCTCGTTCTTCTCGTCGGATTACTCTTTCCCTTTCTATTACTTCCATTTTTCTTTGAAATTCTGCTTCAATCCGAGCTAATTCAATCTGATGGTCAGCTTGTCTTATCCGTTCCTCTCTTTCTCTTCCTTCCTTTTTTCTTTTTCTTTCTTCCTCTTTTCTTTGCTCCTCTTGAATGTACTCAGTTAGTTCTTTTCCGGAAAGTCCACAGGACTCTCCTTGCGCTTTAAAGATTTCAAACTGAGTCATCTTTGCACTTGGGGGCGCACTAGTCAACCAACTAAAATTCCTCGCAACAAGAATTATGCCTCTATAGAATTAGCCTACCTAAATATGGGCACTGACCTATTCGTACTTGGTTTCTCAATCTAAATAACCACTGACTAAAATCACAAAAAAAAACACAAACAAATTATTATAACAGTTCCTTGAGCTACTCCAGCTTCTTAAGTTTAAAAAAAAGGGGGATAGCAATCGTTAAAACAAAAGGGAACTACTATATTCTATTATTATAACGAATAACACTATGCTTTACTCGACTGAGACCAGTGTTTGCAAAGATATAGCGTTAAACCTTACACACCTGATACCAAATTTAAATAGTATATATATATATATATATGTCGTAGAATGACTCCCGACGATACCATATATATAACACTATTCGTTGAGGGAACTTCCTTAATTATCTTTAGAGTGCGTTTACTGTCTGGCGGCCGATATTATGTATCTTCGATATGCTTAAGAAGTGGAACTGAGCTCAAGGATAATAATATCGCTATCATTAATAAAATAGAGTTTTATTAATAATAACTATAAACAATACACAAAAACGGAAAATATTGACATAAAAAGAATGGAAAGGGTCGTGGAGACTCGGGCTAATCCAAGGATTTAAGGGATTAAAAAAAAGGTAAAACAAATATAGAGTTAAAGAGATGGGATGGTTCGATAAACAATTTAAAGCACAGGATAGAATTGACAAAAAGGGATCAATACTCAAAGGTGAAGTTTGGCTTACGTAACTTTGGCACTAGTGGTGCAGTGGAAGGTGGCGCAAAGGAGTTTCGGTCCGCTGGCGAGTTCCAGCCGAAGGGGGGGGGATAAAAGGATCCTGACGAGGCGTCTTGGGAAGGAGAACCGTTTCTCGACGAACGGCTTGAAGAACAATGGCTGTTCTAGGTTGTTCTCTTCTGAACAAAGGGGGGGATGAGAACCGTCTCTTGTCTACGGGCTCAAGAACAATGGCTGTTCTAATGTTGTTCTCCTTGAACAACAGGGGGGGATGAGAACCGTTTCTTGGCGAAGGGCTCAAAACGAACAATGGCTGTTCTAATGCTCTTCTCCTTGAACAACAGGGGGGGATGAGAACCGTTTCTTGGCGAAGGGCTCAAAACGAACAATGGCTGTTCTAATGCTCTTCTCCTTGAACAACAGGGGGGGATGAGAACCGTTTCTTGGCGAAGGGCTCAAAACGAACAATGGCTGTTCTAATGCTGTTCTCCTTGAACAACAGGGGGGGGATGAGAACCGTTTCTTGGCGAAGGGCTCAAAACGAACAATGGCTGTTCTAGGTTGTTCTCTTCTGAACAAAGGGGGGGATGAGAACCGTCTCTTGTCTACGGGCTCAAGAACAATGGCTGTTCTAATGCTGTTCTCCTTGAACAACAGGGGGGGATGAGAACCGTTTCTTGGCGAAGGGCTCAAAACGAACAATGGTTGTTCTAATGCTGTTCTTCTTTGAACAACAGGGGGGGAGGTGAGAACCGTTTCTTGGCGAAGGGCTCAAAACGAACAATTGCTGTTCTAATGCTGTTCTCCTTGAACAACAGGGGAGGATGAGAACCGTTTGTTGGCGAAGGGCTCAAAACGAACAATGGCTGTTCTAATGCTGTTCTCCTTGAACAACAGGGGGGGGGGAAGCCTTGGGGACTTGGCGTCGGAAAGGCTCAAACCTTTGGCACTCAAGGAATATTGTCCTCCTTCTGGACAAGTGATGGTGAATCTCGAGGTCGAGGTCCCTTGGCGCACAAAGGGAGAGAGGGTCGTGGTGATGTTTCGCGACGAAAATCTGGATCTCCAATCTGATCTTAGTGGTAAAGTTTCCATATAAGTAGCCAGGACATCTCCTTGGCGTGGGGGAAAATGGAGTGAAAGCTTGGAGGGAACGCACAGCCGGGCCGGAGAACAATGCCTTATCTGTTCATAAGCCTAACTCGATCTGGCGAGGTCGGCGTATGGGGGCGAACGGGGGGACGATAACCTCCTTGTTTAAACATTGGCATCCGGTAGCTGAGATAAGACTCCAAGCCTCGAATCGAAGATGCACGTGGGCAGCATCGTGGTTTTAAATAATACGGGATAGGAGTTGAAATTAAACGCAGCTTCAACACGTTATATCACACCCTGCAACATTACAATGCTCGTTCTCACATTTCTAATATGACAAAAGTCGCCATCCAAACGCTTAATTGGGAAATCCTGCCGCATCCTCCATATTCGCCAGACTTGTCTCCATTGGATTTCCATCTGTTCCGATCGCTCTCCAACAATTTGCGTCGCGTTTCGTTTAATACTCATGTGGAATTAAGAACCTGGTTAGACGAATTCTTTGAGCCAAAACCCAGAGATATTTATGGCACAGGCATCGAAAAACTAGTTGAACGTTGGGAAGAAATCGTAAATAACAACGAAGAATACATTATTGATTAAATTGCATTTTTTTACCAATTAAAAATGAAGTTTTTCTAAAATTGTTAATGGTAATGAATAAATTTGATAAAACCGCAAGAACTTATTCCTCAACAAAAGTAATTATGTGCTCGAAGGACTAAATCCGAGGAAAGGCAAACTTTGTCACCATGAGGCATGGGAGAATGTTGCATTCTGCGCCAGTCTCTAGCAAGAATGAAAAATCAGAATGTGGGTCAAAGATAAGAAAAGGTTGACCAATCTGAAGGTGAGAGGAAACGGCAAATGTAGTAGACCCATGCGTCTCTTGCCTTTCTAGTTTAAATGAAAACTAGTAACAAATTGAGAAAAGAATGTTTAAAAGTAATGATAAGAAGAGGGTGGCGAAAAGGTTGATGGTGGACAAGCCTTAAGAATTAACATACCGGCATGGCTGTTTATATTTTACAGAGTCATTGTCGTATTCTTGATGGTACTAGCAGATCCGGCGATTGGAAATGAGTAAGGTGAGTGTGATTGGTAAAGGAAAACAAGTAAGAATGCTTAGTCTCATCTCACTTATCTAGCAGAATGCTCTTGATGGTTAGTTTGGGCGAGAGAACGAGCCGTGTTTCCAAAGCTGCTTGGTATCGTCGTGTCGATATTCACTGCCGTACCCTTGCTACAACTTTAGCTCAGGTAGCTTCTTTATATTCTCCTACATCAGGGGGTTTCTTCTCGGTAATAGAGAGACCATTAAAATTTCACACAAATAAGCAGTTAGTGGGGACCTTCACCAAGTCCTGGACTGGCGAACAAACACATATATTAAACAAGGTTCTTTCAACACTTAATAAAATGCTTCAGAATTTACGGCCAGGTTATTAAACAACCCGTTAGCAACTTTGGCAATTTTCCCCAAGATCTGTTGCTTACCTTGAGGGAATTATTATTTTCCGTAAACCACCAACTTATTGAAGGAGCGACTAGTTCCAGTTTAGAGGTGAAGGATGGCTTTACGGTGGATTATTTATCTGACTCCGAAGATAAATGATTTTATGATGTTCTTTTACTTGGCTGAGCTTGTCGAAGGCTCAAGGCAAAGATGGACTTTCAAAATAAACTCTTTATTCCAATAACGGAATATTATGATCGCAAGAGGAGAGAGACAGAGCGTACTAAGCGGGAGACTAGTAGTCAACATATATATATATATATATATATATATATATATATATATATATACATATATATATATATATATATATATATATATATATATATATTCAACGCGAGTACGAGTTAACAGCAAAACAAGACTTCGCGGATTGAGGCGGGAGCGTAAAGGCGGAAGAATTCGTCACTATTCTTTCTCCGAGTTTTTGTCTTTTTGACTGTCTTCTAGTCTGAATTACTTTTCTTATTTATATTTAAGCTCTTAATCCAGAGGGCGTTGGCCGGCCTACCTCCGATTTCTGGTACTTTCCTCAACATCTGCTCAGGGCTAGGAAGCCGGTATACAGGGTGTGTACATTGACATGATAAAAACTTATTTGTATAATTTGATACTATTTCCGCTGCGCCATCTCTTATGGTCAACAGTTGCGTTTACTCAGGCTCCTCCTTAAATATCCGCCTTTGATAATTTTATCTCGAAACACAATTTGGGCAGCTTTATCAAACGCAAGTGCTCAACCATTTTTTTGCTCTTCTTTAGTCTCTCACGCTTCTTGCTTATATATGTACATTACAAAACCCATCCTATTTCTCATACACGATAGGATCTATAGATTTTAATAGGGCATGCTTGGATTTAATAGGACAAATTCGCGTCCATTTGTGAAGGTATCTTTCATGCATATTGAATCCAGCAATTTGGGGTGCCAGAAGACTAAATATGCGTAGACTGAACACTACAAGTACTCCCCCGCCAGTGATGGAGTCGTTTATAAATTCGTATAACATTACATAGGTAAGATATACATGTGAAATTATTTCTGGTACTCCTAATATCGGCAGTATCAATCATAACGAAATGGGCATCGACATCTACATAAGTACACACAACTGTGCTCGAAGTGGGCTTATTATTTATGCATATTCTGCCAGACAATACAAAAACATCTTAACACACGCACAGGGCATCGATATTCACATAAGTAAATACAACTGTGTTCAAAGCAAGCCTATTCATTATGCAATATTCTGTCAGACAATACAATAATAATATTGAATACACTTATATTAAATATTTTATAATTTGGTCCAATCCTTTTTAGATTGTCATACAAATTATGCTTATCACATTGTACCCATTAATAATACGGCACGTAAGGAAACTATAGAGGCCATGTCCTCTCTCAATAAATGCGTCGCTACAATAATGCCTACACAAGGATTAGTAATACATGAACGACGGATTCTTGGCAGACGGCCTGTCGTTGTTTTCAGGCCCGTAACAAGGCTTTATAGAGTTCCCATGACGGTCATATGTGAGAGTTTTAACAAGGAGCATATTCTGCCTTGCAAAGTATATTTCTTATAACTTACATGGGCGAAAACAATACAATATTACATTCCGAGATATATAACATTACTATTTTACATCATTATTTATATGTGTCGAGAATAGAGGCTCCTTGCGGCCTTGTTACCCTTCGAAACCATAAGGTCAGTCCAAGTGGGCGAGGACCGTAATAAGCGAGAGATTGGATCTCCCAGGGTGTTATTAAGAAACCCCCACGGGAGTACTTTCCATCCCTTAAGCGCCGAGTTGGTTCGTTGAGAGATTCCCCCACGCCCCCCCTCCCTGGCAGAGGCAGTAACATATCTGGCTGGTCCCTATAGATTGTTGATCCCAATAGGACATTGACAGTATAGGCTTGCCTCTTACAAAGAAACACGTCATTCTCGCATCGCGCTCGTTTTTCTCGACGGCCAAAGGATATAATTATACCGAAGGATGTGAGCCCCAGTCAATTGGCCCATCCTTGATTTCGGTACATTTCGTTTGGCACGAATACTCCTTCCAGTTAGTGTTATTACTAGAGGTTAAACTCACCGAGGTTAAAGCCACTTGAATAACCATCCGATCCCTTCTTTCAACTCTTAAACTCTGGACCCGAGCTAGGCTGAGGCGAATCGTATGCGGCTATCCTGCCAGTCATCCTTGTACAGAGGCTCGTATCCCCTCTCGACCCTCCGCTGCCCCTTTGCCCGTAGAGCCCGCTCTGAGTAGCTCTGTTACGTTCGGTCCTTGTATACATAGAATATATATTGCCATTATTTCATTTAATATATTTATTGTGTATAACAGTGTATATATTAAAGTTTATTTTTGTACCTACTTTTTCATAGGACTCATAGCTGGACCCTTCATTAGTTTAATATCGGCCAACTGCACTCAATCTTTGGAATTTAAAATCCTTCGCACTCGTCCTTCTTACCTCTCACTTCTATTCCCCATCTCTGTCGTGACCAGAGTAGAATCAAGGTCACGAATTTAACCTTGGGCTACCACGCCTATTGGGTAGAAGTGACGTATAAACGGGGTGATTCTACGACATCATATAAATATATTGTGTACAGATATATTATCCACGCAAGGAGTTATTTTTAATCAAGAGCACCGCTATATCTTTTACTTTAGATTATTTGCATACGCGTACCAATTACAAGCCTTTACATAATTCACATGACACTCATCTGTGAGGCTTCATACTGAATCTATTCTGCCTTGTAATGGACGCTACAAGGCTTACGCGTGCGTACCAGAACACCTCACCTTTAGCTGTACTGAACTTAAGCATATTGAGTTAACCTTTAAATTGATGTATACATACATGGACTATCTCAACCAACAGGAGTTAACTTTATATTGACAATTACTCAATTTGTACATTATTAAATTGCTCAGAATGATATCTTTCTCACACCACCGGACGTATAAATAATACTAAACTTGGGCTTGCTATTAATAAGTTTAAACTTTACCCGAACTTATGGCGTGAGTTTCGTCTGGCATCTTTTCGTTCCAGTGTTGATTGTAGTGGCCAGGCGTGAAGAAAGGGGTCCGTCCACCATTCTTACTGCAGCTCCTTCAAAAGGGTAGGTCAACGATGATGGAGATAGCCAGGTCCTCCTGGCTAGGAAGACCAAAGCAACCGTTTTGGTACTTATGTCCGGGATCGGTATTGTTCTATCCATCTTGAGGCTGGGTCGATATACGTAAGTAAATATCGATGGTACGAGGGGAAGGATTGACAGAAGTGTGAATGGTGGGAGCGGTCCGATTATATCAATATGCACAGTTTTGAACCTTGAAGATGGAATGTCAATGGGCAGAATCGTGGATTTCGTGTGACGGCTCATCTTCGAGAATTGACATGCGAGGCACTCCCTTGTCCAAGAGCGAATATCCCTGTCCATATTGGGACAGAAGTATCGTGTTTTGATCAGACGAAGCGAAGCCTTGATTCCAGGGTGTGACAACCCGTGTAATTGATTGTAAATCCTCCTCCTACACGCCATAGGCACGAATGGTCGTGGGTATCTTGATGTAATTTCACACCATAGCTGAGCTTACCCTGGAAAATGGGAAGATTTTAACTGCGAGCACACTTCCTTGGTTTCTTTGTCATTTATTTGCGCTGCTGCCAAGGCTTGACGGTCGAAAGAGTCAATCTGGACTGAGAGGACGTCTCTTGAAAGGCAATCAGCGACTAAGTTGTCCTGACCACGCACGTAGGCGATATCGCTGATATAATCCATTATGGCTGTCCAATGACTTTGCTGTCTATCAGTTTTGGCGCTCAATGGCAATAAAAAAGCAGACACTAATGGCTTGTGGACCGTACAGAAGGTTACGCGGCGCCCTTCAATCATGTGTTTCAAGTGAACGACAGCAAGATACGCCGCTAGGAGCTCTCTGTCGTGATTGAAGTGTGCTTGTTGTGTCTGGGTTAGCTTGCTCGAGAAGAATGCAACTGGTCGTGGGGATCCTTCAGCCATTTGATGCAAGGCAGCACCTGCCGCGAACTGGGAGCAATCTGTCGCTAGCTAGTATGGGGAATCGTTGGAAAGCAGGTGATGGAGTTTAACGGATCCAATTAAAGCTGACTTGGTCTCCTCAACTGCCCTATGTGCTTCTCCACCCCATTCGAGCTCACGATCTTTGGGTTGGAGGCGTATAAGCTCAGTCAACGGGGCTTCAATTGCTGAAAAATTGGAGATCATTCGACGGGATAATATCCTAACATGCCCAAATAACGGCGCAGTCCCTTTGAGTCTTGTGGCAATGGCATGTCTGCTATTTCTTTTACCTTTGTGGCTGGTGGACAGATTCGCAAATTCGCATTTCTCCAATTAAATCTTTAGCCCTTTTTTTACCAAAATTGTGAATATTTCCTCCAGATGCTCCAAGTCGTCGTCCATATTATCCGAGAAGATAAGAATGTCGTCTATATATACATAAACGAACCCCAATCCTCGAAAAAGGTTGTTCATATGCAGTGAAATTTGCTACTTGCATTGCGTAGGCCGAAAGGAAGCTTGACAAATTTCCGCAGACCAAGAAGGGTTGTGATCGCGGTCTTCTCTATATCCGCCAGATTCATGGGGATCTGATGGTAAGCACGGACCAGATCCAGCCTTGAAAAGATCTTTTTCTCCATGGAGGTGTTCCGTCAAACTTTGAAACCGCACCAAGAGATATCTATGGGGCTTCGTAATTGCGTTGAGCGCCCCAAAATCTCCAACCATCCTGTCCCTCCGGGCGCCTTCTTAGGCACTAAGTGGATTGGTGAGTTCCATGGCGAGCTTGACGGACGCAGAACCCCCTCCTTCAATAGCTCTTTGAGAGTTGCTTTGGTAACCTGTAATATCTCCGTCGAAAAAGGCATTGCCCGTGCAAAGGACGATGGGGCACTGCCAGTATCGAAATTGTGGATACTGAGTGTGGCGATGGCGGTGATGGCTGAGCCAGAGCGGGTCCGTGCTGACCCCCATATTCCTTCGGGATGGCTCTGCACGGGGTCGGGGGGTATGTTCTGAAAGTTATTTATGATCAGGGTTACCGCAGGATCCTCAGATAATTTAACACTTGATGTAAGCTTGGTCTGTTTTTCTATCAGTACGCCACGCGCGCAATCCACAAGCGGGTTGAAATTCGTAAAAATCAATCCCTAAGAGCGGAGAGGTTGTATCCGCGACTATAAACGACTACCTAAAGGACCAACGAAGACTAGGGAAAGAGAGCTATGTCCGTGTCAACCTCACCGTGCACCTTGATTTTCCGCCCCCTTTGCTCTTGCTATGTTCACGTTGGATCCGCACAATTCATTCGACCTTTTTAACTCCGTCGGGATTATCGAGACACTTGCCCCGGTTTCAATTAAAAATTTGCACTTTTTATCATATATTTTTGCGCCAACGGTAAAAACTAATGTCATACCAGCGGCCGCACCTGCTAAGACATGCCTGGCTAGTTTACCTGTGGGACTGGCGAAGATAGCCTGGAGGTAGGCTGCATTTGCAAGCGTTCTCCTCTTTTTAGCCACCTGCACCAGGGCCTACAAAACTTGACGTCCTCGCCAAAGTACAGGTGCAAGCGGCAAACCACAGGTTTCTCTTTTCGCCGGAATGGTAGCAATCTCACCAGTATATTACACGCACTGTAGTTATCATTTGGCACCCATCGTGCAAAAACAGCCGAATTATTTATGCACTTATCACTCGCTTCTTTAGAAAACGCACTGGACGCGGATACGGCACTGTATCTTTCGGAATTCACACTACGGCACCACTGCTCTGTGTCTTACGCAGTAAGCTCATCCGCCAGTTTCCCCAAATGGGCCAGGGTTACGTCTTTTTCTGTAGCAATTATAGGCGCAATGTTCGGTGGCAAGGATTGTATAAATTTTTGACCTACGAGCTCTTCCTTACTCCTCTCTAAAGGGCAGTTCTTCGCAGTTCTTCTAGGTTGATTGAGGGCCGGCCTGTGAGTGTAGAGGATGCTATTAGCCTTTCGAAAAGCTCAGTCTTGGTCTTCTCGAAAAGGCCGATCATTTCCGTTTTTAAACTCTGATAGTTTTTCGCAGCCAAAATGGCTGCAGGAAGACGTTCAACGGTCTCAGGCAGAAGTGAGGTTAATACGTGAAAGAATTTGGTCTCCTCCTTCTTTTTATCCTAGAAATGTGAAACCGCGCCTCCGCAATGTCAAACCAACCTGTGACTGTTGATTCATTTAAGATGGGAAGCTTGATGTTGATGGCGTTCACGAAGTCCCATTCACCTTGTCCTGTTTGATGATCGCTTGCAGAGTCCATATCTTCGATGCCTTCACTGTTCGCAAAGTATGGTTTATTAGTTTATGGGGGTTACATTGGTTGTAGGCGTAGGAGGGAAGTGCGACTGGCTGATGAATATTATTATTGACCATAACCCGGATTCTAGAGGGAAGGGAACTAATATTACGGATATTTTGGAGAAGTGCCTCAAGTCCGGCGAGTGAAGTGATAGATTACGTTAATCTCGTATCAGACACCAAAGATACTCAAATAATATTCCGACTTAGCTGGGCTTACCGAATGCTATATGTTCGACAAAGGACTAAGAGGAATAACGTAAACAAAAATAAATGTTTAATTTCCACAAACAAAACAAGCAAAGCAAACGGGCGGCTCGCGTTTACACGATACAGTCAGGAAATATTTCACTACCGGTCATGAAAATGAGTGTTACGGGTACAAGAGTTAGGCGAGTATGTAGCGACCGGCGTGTACGTCCAAAATAGGAGACATGAGGGAGTCGTACACACATAAAGTACAGAAAGAAAAGTAAAGTTAGCGCCGTTTACGAGAATGTTACACGGTAGTAAACGGAGCACAGTTATCTCTGTTAGAGTTGGTCGAGGCAATCTTAGGTAAACATTATAATCAAGGCCGAATCCAGAATATACCGGATATTTATCACGATTAAGTAAATAGCTGCCAATTTAGGAAGCTGTCTCCATGGCAACATGCCACCGCCCACAGAGAATTTTACCCAATAGTCGGAGTGCCCTCCTTATCAATATGTTTGGCAGTAGCTAATCAAATGTCGAGTTATGTTAATACCGACCAATCAACAGGCCGGTACATAAGAGGGAGCTGGGGCTTAGTTGGACGTGGAACTTGTAAGGCGTGGCTTAAACTGAATATATAACTATG